>BTRK01000003.1:43406510-44119569 GCA_036245805.1 Pristionchus mayeri | reverse complement strand
GTTCTATCACGTACTTCATGAGCTCCAGTACAATTCGGAGGTAAGGTCTCGACAAACGGCCAAAAGTGTGATCTTATGTGGACCCCAACGGGCAGGTTGAGCATAGATGGGATGGTATAGCTTCATTTCGGTATTACCCCTTGTGGTCCCTAGCCATAAATACATTATAGCGCACGATCAGTGATGCAGATGCGTCACAGGCGACCGGTGGAATACTTCCTTTTACTCGAATTTTGGTCATCTCAAAATCCCGTATGTTTCTAACTTTTTTATTGTAATTTTACTACCCCGTATATCTAATTATGTATGCACATTTTCTTACCTCGATATAACAAAATTAGTTTCAAGCGATCATCCTAGCCCTGCCATGGTTAGAAAAAAATAATTTGTATCTTTTTCATCTATTTTGTTACATTAAGCTATTATATTATATCCCAGAGTTCGAGAAACGATACCACAATCTCTTCATTATACATACTCTCTCGCGGGGGGCGGACAAACCGTAAACGGACAAAATGTAAACGGATCACAATTCGATGGGAATTCGACGTAGGAACTTGGGTGATGTTGCATTGTTACCAGTATGTGCTCCACTATACCAACCTGTTCGTCTTCCCAGGCGATCATGAGTTTTGCTCATCATCAATGAATAGGTGTTCATGGTACAAAATTGAAAATTAGAGTAGAAAGGGATGGTTTTATAAACACCAAATTCCGTAATCAATCGATATTCCAGTATTCCAGTAACTACTGTAACCAAGCAACATAATTATCGATTGGTTACAAAATTTGGCGTGTATCCAACCATGATTTTCTACTTAAATTCTCAATTTTGGACCATGAACCTCTATTCATTGATGAGCAAAACTCATGATCACCTGGGAAGAGCATCTAAACAGGGTGATATAGTGGAGCAACATACTGGTAACAATGCAACAACTCCCAAGTTCCTACGTCGAATTCCCAGCGAACTGTGATCCGTTTACGTTTTGTCCGCCCTCCCTCTCTCGCCGACCGACCGGCCTAGAGAGTGTGTAGAATGAAGAAAGCGTGGTATAGTTTCTCGAACTCTACTATATCATTTCACTGCAGAGGCTTATATGAACAGCAGAACGATGATTTTGAAGTTACTGGATTCTATTGCATAGCTGAAGAACGGAGGCTTGAGAAGATATGACATGCTTTTGGCCTACGCCGTACGTTTATCTTTAATGTTTCCACAATCTATTTCTCAGTCACCATCACTGAGGATACAAATGATTCAACAGTGGGAAAAAGAAGTGAAAGAGTGCTCAGAAAGAGAGAAAATTCCCACTTCACTAAAATTCTCTGAGTGAATGTTGCTGGCGTTTTGCCAGCACGACGGTACTAGGTCGGATGAGAACTATGACGTCATGCCACCATTGATTGAGCAAATGCGACATGACGTTATAGTTTCCATCCGACCTAGTGCCAACTCAACTGCTTGCGAAGATGGATGAAATTTTGCAGCAACAATCTGCTACCCGTCGAGAGCATGCGCGAGGATGTTTATGCAGTGGACAGTTGCGATAAATGCGATAAAGTTACGCAAGTGAGTTTTTAAAATTAATTTTAAGTTATTTTATTTTATTAATTTGAATAATCAGCGGTATTCTTCACATTCAAAATAAGGATACATTGATTGTTTGAGATTTGCACTGGAAACTCCACGGCGCATTTTTGCGAGTGTGAGGAGCGCTACATGCAGTTCAGTCCGAATCCGCCTACATGTGCAAGTATGGTTTAAAGAAGGAGTGTCAGCAAAGCTGAACTTTTGAGGCTGTCATAACCATGGCCTAGCTTTTCATAACCATGAGAGATTCTGAAAATTTCAAATTCATATCTTTATTTTGAACCGAGTTATCACTAGTTGGCAGTGTGCCATGGGCTCTGATAGTCCTTGATAGGGCAGGGACGTGCGGGAATTCAAATATCTCGAAGATTTGTCAAAAAACTTCGGGTCTGATCGAACCCGCATCATCCCGATCACATGACGGCTGCTCTACCACTGAGCTATGGAAACGATGGTTGTCCACCCTCTTAGCTCGCGCTATGATCTTTGGAGGGTTGGCTAGGTCATGGCAATGACAGCGTCAAAAGTTCAACTTTGCTGACTTCTTTAAATCAATCAATCAATTTATCATGTGCTCAGAAGATGATAGGGCGGTATTCTTCATAAGTTGCATTCCACCAGTGTTTGCCGATAGCTCGGGTCAAATCATATCTCCGTCTTACATTATTCTTCCCAAGGGGGGGGGCGCTTCCAGTTGTATAGAGTATGGTTTGAAGCGTCCTATACGTTCTTCAGAATTTTTTGATTTAGCATATTCATAATAGTTTTTTTTTTGTTTTCTGTCCTCATCCATATTTCGTTCTTATAGAAGTAACCACATCGATGTGTATCACATTAGAAGTTGTAAACTCAGACGAAGAACAATTATGTGATTAAAGCGAAAAATACAGGTACTCATTATTTTGCGTATGTGGAGGACAATATTCACCTCGGAACTGCCAAAATGACAGCGCGAACTATGGAACAAGCGGTGAGAATTGTATAATTTGTCCAGCAAGATTCTATGGAAGCCCAGCACATTAGTGAATAGTTTTTGAGCTATAAAAACTCCCGAATATCGATTGATAATGGGTATTGCTCTCTACTGGTACCTCTTTGCTTTCATATTTTCCACTATCTCTTCCTCATTACTTCTTCCATTCTATGTATTTTAAAAAAATTTCCATCCTGCACTGTCCAGTACGGATGGCTTCATACTACATGTCCTCTCACAAATCAGACCGGCGAGAGAGTGTGTAGTATGAAGATAACGTTTCAAGCCATCCCCACTTTCCAGCCATATGCATGCCAGCCATATGTCGACGCTTGGAACAAAGAAAATAACCCAAAAAGTTGGCACAACTCATATAACACATGTTTCTATAGCCCTTTCAGGGCACTTTGAGTGTGAAAGGGGGAAATTATCGTTCCACTCGAATCGTCAAGGACACTACACTTGTGATTCCAAGGAAGACAAAGGTTCGAGGAATCGTCGGCCTCTCTCATATTTGCATACTCTCTCGCGTTCTCTAACCAGCGAGAGAGTTGCAAAACGAGGAGAGAACGATCATTACTCGCTGATTTATAAATCCATAGATTCACCGTTTAATTAAATGGGATTGTAGAACTAAAGGTGGACAAGTAATTTCATAAGTTTATCAAATTTTAGGGTACTTATTTGTAAACACTCGTACCGTTTACAATGAGAGCTGCGTCGACGATAGGTTTATATATAATTATAAATTTATAATTTATTTATAATTATGCATTATAAGTGATCATAAATTACACAATAATGTCAATTATAGATCGCTGAATTACTCAATCGGCATCAAATCGTATTTGATGACACACGAAAAGATGGAGAAGGGAGATAGAGAAGGAATGAATCCGTTTCTGGGAGATTTCTACGAGAAGGATAATCGGATCTGGGCGTAGTGAGTACAATTTTAACTTCGAGACATCAACGTCTTCATTCTACACACTTTGCTGGGCAGTAGGTTGGATGAGAACTATTCGCAATCCTTTGATAAGTCTTCGATATGCGGTATTACCAAGTATTTCTCATCCGATCTAGGGAATATGTACCCAAGTTTGGAACAAACGTGGTTATAACTTCTGTGCCCCCGCCCCCCTACGCTCAAGCCGATTTTACAACTTGTAAACTAGTCAATCATACTTGTTTACCAATTGCAAAATCGATATGAGCGTTGGGAGAGGCACACAAGTTGTAACCACACTTGTTCTAAACTTGTGCGATTATACCCGGGTTCCTCTGTACCCGATCGGTGTAGAAAAATCGTATAATTGAGAAAGTGTGGCATCGTTTTCTCGAACCCTAATTTTATCAGATATATGTGTTATTCAACAAAGCCAATTATCAGTTCCTCCAAAAAAAATCAGTTTGTCTCGTCATTGGCTTCTTCTGCATAGTCGAGAGAGACATCACTCCGCCCCCGCCGAACCCGCCGGATCACTATTTCGGAATCAGGCGAGTCGTTTTCTAATTAGGGTTGGCAATACGAGGGGATGTTTCGAGCTCATTATCCTCCCCTTCTCTTATTTCGAAATCCGAGGACGGGGAGGCGTAACTAGCTCATAACCTCCCCTCGTATTGCCAGCTCTAATTCTAACTCTCATTCCGAAAGATCAGAAAATATTTTGTTTAACCTTTTCTTCTGGTTTGGAATCAAGCAAGTTGATTTGGGTTTCCATCTGTGACACTTCGTGGATAGTTGGAATATGTATTATCCTACCCTATAATATTCCTTCCCCTCCCCATCACAAAGAGGTTGCGCGACCGAAAATCAGGGAGCGATACCTAGAAATGAGTGAGGTGTAGGAGGAGAAAATGGATGGGCCAAGTATCCAAGAAGAGCCTCTTCACGTTCGATCTGCATGTGTTTCACACCATTTCTTCACGCTATAGTCGCATATTTTAATGAAATATATTTTAAAAACACTATTTAGGGTGAAGAAAATTGAAAAATTTTTTTTCAGAGCTGATCTTCGAAATCACATTGAGGATAGACCTGACTTCAGAAAGGTGCAAACTTGCGATGAATGTTTCGGAGAACAGGCCAGTAAATACTTCGGATGAACCAGAATGAGGGTTCAAATTGAATTCTGCTCCAGTAACGAGTCCCTAAAAATTGGACCATAAATTACTGGATTTTCATATTGGTGCACAGCCAATTTATATTTTATTTATAAAATACAATTTTTAAAAAAATTAAATAATTAAATATTTTCAGAGGTGCGAAGAGACAGAATATGGCTTGGTGTGTTTTTGCCCTGAGTATAAGTTGTCGTTCTACCCTGACCCGATATATGACGATGGAAAATCTGAAGCACGTTGCAAAAGTTAGTAAAACAACTAAATTTGTGTTGTAGATTGGCAAAAATGAAAATGTTTATAATCGAAACTATTGGTGGTTATTAGTTCCTTTTGAAAGTCTATTGTGATTCATCTTTTAATTGCATTTTTCAGATACTTATTACATCGGTGCCGGGTTCTACAAGGGCAAATTCGCTCCGGGCAACATCCCGAACAAACACATTGCACACATGCAAAGCCGTCCTATAATTCATGAGGTTTCAAATTTTTCACCATTTTGCATACAATACGGCTGATCTAACCTGAAAACTACATAAACTTGTCTCCAAGTTCCCTCTGATTGACCAGAATTAAAACCTGAGCAAATTTGATGTCGCATTTACAATTCGTCCTTTAAATATCTCTCGTATTTCATAAGGATCAGTGCAATGCATACATCACGGACAACCCGAATGAAGGTATCTTTTAATAAAAGATTAATTAACTTTAATTATTTAAAATTTAAAATATAATTTAGCACTGATCTGTTTCGAAGGCGAATTTGACCGAGACCCCATCTACCAGGGCGTCTACAATCAGGCAAAATTGAGATCATCGATATTTGAAAAAAATCGATGTTCAGGATATTTGTACATTGAAACGCGAGATTACTACGGTGGTCATTGCAATGACGATCGGACTGTGCATTCTGCTACAGGAGCCAAGTCGTTCATCCTGTACTACGAGGAAACGAAGAATCTACAGGTAATATCGTCAAAATGTTAACTAGAGTTAGAGAAACGATACCACGCCCCCTTCATTCTTCACACTCTCTAGACCGGTCAAATATCGAGAGAGAGCGTGCATTGAATGAAGCGTGGAATCGTTTCTCGAATGTTAGCCAACAAGATCAACGTTGAAGAAATACTCTTGTATATGTCGAACCTGCTCTAAATAGTAAAGCGAAACATTAAAAAAAGATTAATACATTTTGCAGGATAAGAATGTTGCCTGGCCTCACTTCCTCGCTAAGGATGAACGGATTTTCCTCGATAAGTGTCTCGTTGTTGGCCTGTACTGCTTGAAACATGTCTAAGTGATAAAGATATGTGGTATTTATATATATATTCCTGATTAAAATATTACGTGACATTAAAATCCTGCAACGACAAATAAAAGTAAGTGCAGCCAAATGCATTTCAAATGCTTCGAGTGGAGCGGGAGGATCTACGGGGTATTGTGCCAGCAGTATCAGAAGGTTTCAAATGCATATTCAAACTACATCATTGTGCTAGGTCTAACCTTTATCACACAAACGCATCAGATCAAGAACGCATTTGACGTGTTCGGCAACCATGTTTGCCCTCGTTTCTCAAACAAGCGCGCTTGCCAGTGCGAATCACAATGAAATGGTGCCATTGAAATCACTCGTTTCACCGAATCTCGCGCCTTTCCCTCACATAGTCTACTCGGTTCAACCCGCCACCAGCATGCTCCGAACGTTCCGAATGTTCCTACTCCTTGTCTTCCTCCTCTTGACCAACGCTGCGGTGTTTCGCAAGGATCATGTGCTGTTAGTCAATGACATTATTTTCATGTTGTAAATCATGTTTTCGATTTCGAAATTAAGCTTCTTCTAAGCCAGATTTTACCCCCAAATAATAATACATCTATTCTGTTTGCAGATCTAAGCCCGGTCAGACAGGAAACTCTAACGCTCAATCTTCCAAGCCGCTCGCAACCACATGCCCGCCATTCACCACCATGTGGGTCGTCGTTTTTTTATTGTTCACGATTTCCGATTTCTGCCCCTATGTCGCAATGATCGTTGTTTTCCATCCTTTCGGTATCCTCTCTATTGGTTTGGGCGATCGGTACGAATGAAAAAAAATGAAAAAAAAATTTAGGGGAAGAGTGCAAATTGTAGTGACACAAGGTCGGATACAAACTATAAATAACATCATGCAACCTTGGATATACCCAAGGCGGCATGCCGTCATAGTACTCATCAGACCTACTTCCATTACTCTACACTTCGTAATTCGGGTCACCGTTTCTTAACTTTCCATTGCTAACTCTAGCGCGAAAATATGCAAGAATTTGGCACTAGGTCGAAATGAGAACTATGACGTCATGCCGCTTTCACATATCATGTGACCTAGTGCCCAGACTTCGCAGAAATCGTCGTCGACTGGTTCGCCGGATGTCGCAGGATGAGCTGGAAATGATGATCTCGGATGGATGCGGACTGCGATTCGGATGATGTCCAACCATAAAATCGACAAAAATAGTTTTTTTTCTCATAGCAAAATGCGTTTTACTTCACTCTAGGCAGCAAGTGCACAAGACTCCATTTTGCATCTCCTCGATCGCCTAAGCTGTATTTCCTTCATTTCGATTATGCTGATGTCTAACGCCATCTTACGATAAATTTGAATGTGAGAAATTATGTTGAAATATATATCAGTCGATCATTAAATTCCCTCCGTCTCTTCAACCCCTTTGTCTCTCACCTATTGATCAATTTGGTCGATGCAAATCCCTCCTCCCTCCTCCTCCCTCTCCCTCCTCTCCTCCACTCATTCACTCGACGCCAAGCGGTCGCCTCACTCAATCAGCGATGAAGAGAGCTCAGGTTGGATTTATGACCTACCGAACCACCGTACTCTAGGGGCTACAGTACTAGTCGATCACTATCAGTGGATTCAGTCTTCGATAAACTACTGCTAACCTCCATCTTCCTACCGTATCTCAGGCCGTGCTGAACCTGCACCAAATCGGAAACGAGCATAGCCACAACGAAGATGAGCCGAAGATGAAGAGAATTGCGCTGCGGTGGGTTACTATAGGGGAAGGAGAGGATGATCGAGGACTGACTTTATTGAGACCATCGATAACTGATTTTATTCAACTTCAGTGTCGACGAGGGAGGCGACTTCACCCCGCCCATCCAGGAGGAGGAATGCCGAGCTGGTATGCTAACATTACAATATCCGGAGAATACCGTTCAACCGACTCGTTGCCTACCGTATCCATTTCATCGTGGAAGAGAGATGTCATATCCCTATTGCACGATACCGTATCTCTACCGTGTGCTCCAAGATGCCGTAACCCAGTTCCAAAATACCGTAACCCGACCCCACTTACCATACCCTTTCTCAGTTCGTTCCGTGCTCATTCCGTACATCGACGATTCGATCTCCGAGAGGGATCTGTTCAACGCCGTGAACAAACTGGGAGATGTCCAGTGAGTTACAGTATCCCGTATACAGTACTCCTACAGTATCGAGAAGATTACTGTAGTAGGGTTACTGTACCTTACAGAACCCTGTACGGTATGACACAATTTTGATTTGAGGGAGGTGATGCTGTTCCGCGGCGCGGTCTCGCGTGCGCTCGTCGTTTTCAACCGCAAGGAGGTTACTGTATATCGGTAAATGAAGGTAGCGTAACCCTTTTCAGACGGCGGTTACGGTAGCCGATCGATCGATAATCGCAGTGTGCGGCAACTCGTTCTTCGTGGACAGCGTCGCCGTGGGTACGGTAGCATCGATCGATTATTGATTTTTAATATTCGAAAATGCAAAGCCGATTCAGTCGATGTGAGCGAGCAATGTGAAGGCCCTCTTTTTTTCCAGAATACTCGGCCGTTTCATTCGATAAAGAGTCGGTAGATGTCAAATATATTGTTTGTTGCGATACACAGAAAAACGTTCCCATACAATCGAATCGTGAGAATTGAAATTGCTTCTTTTATTTTTTATGTGAGTAATCGACGAACAATGGCGAAATTGAAGGAATGACTGTCAAGATGGGGAAAATAATGACCATCGATGACCATCAATAACCATCAATAACCATCAATCAATAACCGACCAATAACGAACCAATAACAAAAATCGAATCAATAACCATCGATAATAAATAATAATAATAATCGATCAATAACCATCGATGCAAGTAATCAGTCCGGTCCATTTCGAAAGCACATTGGTTCAAAATGTATTTATGCGTTGTGTTTAGAATGTCGTCGACTGTGGAAGGATACTGTGAACGCGCGTGTGAACCGTCATAATCTTTGTGTCTGAGTGATCGATGTCGGATCCGTCGTTTTCAGAACCGGAGAATGGAAGGTGGAAAAGTCGAATGATTGCTGCACGGAGTTTCCCGATGAAAAAGAGGACGAAGAATGAGTCAATGGCAGGGAATATTGCGGTTATAGCAAATATGATGTTGCCCGCATCCCCTAGTTCGATTCCTGAAATGTCTTATCTGCGATGAACATATTTTTCACAAGCGATTTTTTTTAAATAAAGAGACGTTCTGTTGTGAAAAAATATTCCATTTTGTGTCATTTTGTTTGAGATCAAGATTTAAAAATGCGTTTTTTTAACAAACCAGTCAATATTGGGAACAACATGAAGAACGAGAGGGGAGTGTAGGAAAATAAGCATGGGATGGCAGTCTGGAATTTATTACTACTGGAACCTAATATTGAGCGAATCACCTGTATCAGTAGTGCTTTTAAGAGGTTGCCCTGCATGCGTCTCGTTTTAGGCGAAATTATGTTGATCGTTGATCTGAATATTACTTTTTTAATATTACTTTGAGAACAGAGCAATGTTTTTCAACTGGTCGATGTGTTCTAACATCTAACAATAAAACAATAATTATAAAAACAACAACACCGACAAAACAACAACAATCATACCAATAACAGCAATATAACACCTGATCGCCGCACTCGTCTCATAGATACAGTATACAATCACAGCAGCTGTGGCTCCGAACAATGACATCAACCCGACCACTGCAGCCATAGTAGGCCAGTGCCAACAAAGATCCGTTGAGGACGCGGAACAACGGCGCTGAAAGAATTGCTGAATTTTTCTCAGGATTTTTATGTTCTGTATTTTTTTATATAATTTTGAATATGCCGAACACGCGTTATTGTTTAATAAACAACACACAGAAAAATCGGGAAAATTATGAGTTTTTTTCTGAAATATTGCGATTAAAGCAATACCTTGGCTACGATCGACTCGAATCCGACATTGGGATCGCTGAGATCCACACCGTAAATTTCTAATAGTTCTGCAGGAGCGTTAGTGCTGCAACAAAAATTTACATTTCTTTTCTCCCTACAAAAATCCATGCGGAATCGTGTAAAAATGTGTTAATATTTGGGCCATAATCTCCGTGGAATCACATTCTGGAGCCGATTTTTTTGGCAACGGTTTTAGAAGATTACCGAGTCCATTCCTTCGGAATAAACGCGAGAATGTTGACTCCGACAAAGGTTCCGATGTAAAGAACGTAAAAAAATACGCCAAGAATGGACCAGTGCCTGGCCTTCCACGAGTCTGTACGAGAAGATTGGAGGAACCTGTAATAATCATCGCTTGTTTTTCCCATTTAATACAAGGTTTTTTTTCTTTTACTATCTTATATTTTTTATTTCACTATCTTATATCGATGGGTCGAGAAAGTGTGGGAAATGAGGACACGAATACCCGAATTTCGCAAGTATTTCACCTCGTAGAAGCCTTGTAGCGATACACATAGTGGTAGGCAAGAATAAGAAATGTCTGGTAGAACATCGCAATGAACATCATGCAAAGCACCGTATCCAGTGATACTGTAACTTGTATTTGTATTGCATTCGAGATTGAACACGGCAACCTCCAAACATCATCATTCGTCCAGCGAAACGTGGAAATCCGTAGAATCCAGTGGATGTGAGATGCATAATCTGAATGAACTTTCTGAGCTCAGGTAAATTCTGTAATTTAGTGACGACAAAACGGCTTCAAGTCAGCATTTTAAAACCTTTCAATTGTACATTGAGCCCTTTCAAGCCGTCTTTCCGAGTCCGTTCGTCATCCATACTGTCCTTACCGGAGAAACTGTTGCGTGTCCAAGAGAGGTCGTAATGTCACAAATGGCGAAAATTGCCTGAAAATCATGCATTTTTCTTAGCAGACTCACACACTTTGCATACCAGCAATGATTTGTACGCGCCGAGTTGTGCTGGTGTCGTGAAAATTATGAAGAGAAGGAGGGAATTCGAGAAGAGGGAGATTGAGGTAGTGGTGGCGACGAACATGGTGTGGAAGGGCTCGTGGTAGGCGAATGAGAAGGTGGACATCTGGAAGGATGAGTGAGGAATAGTAGTCGTTTTGTACACTCTCTAAAGCGGTCGAGTGGTGAGAAGAGTTCGAGAAATGAAACCACGGTCTCTTCATTCTACACACTCTCTCGCTGTTCAACCAGTCGAGAGAGTGTGCAAAATGAAGAGAAAGCGACCCGAATTACGAACTCTAGTGGTGAGAGAGGGTAACGAAGAGATGTGGTATGGTTTTTTTCGAACTTTAATCTGTAGAGAGTGAGGTGTAGGAATGGTTTCGCGAGAGCTAAAAGAAGCCCGCAGAATTATTATCGATGCCCTCCCTAGTGAGGATCATTTGTGATACAATGACAAATCGGAGAGATAAATATACAAAGAAGAAATCGTGTGGTTATGTGAATTCTCGAGAAAATTTATGAATACATTTGTTTTGCACAAGTGAAATCGGTCTGAACAATGATTATCTCACGATGTTGATTGGTAGATATCAAATAGTGAGAAGGAACATATTGATTCATGTAAATTCCCTTCACCGAATAGTCGACTGCTTTACTGTGCGACCAGTAGTGACTACATCATTTCTCAGACCAGAAATCACCTAAACTGATTCGTCGGGACGAGGTGGATGTGACTGCGATACTCTCATAATAAAAGTTCTTCAAGAGAGAAAATTTAGTCTCTTGTGAGCAAACATCTGAAAAATGATTTTCTCACAATGTTGATTGACAGAGATTAAATAGTGCCCTGGAACAATATTTATTATGCAAATGGGAATTTATTATGTAAATTGACTTCGATGAGATTGCGATACGAATGATAGTGGAGGATAATGCCTTAGATACATTCCACATGTTTCTTCATAAATTATTCACATGTTTTCTCATTACAGTGCAATGGGCACATTTATTTCCTCCCATTTTCGCACTACTATTCTGAGAGATTGACGTACGACGTTCCCGAGCAGAAATTTTTTTTACATCAGGTGTACGCAGTCGCAGCGTCATCGAGCATAGTTACTTATGGACAGCAAAATATCTTGCTTGATATTTCTCCACCTATGCCTTTTCCAACGTATGACTGACGCATCATTCCTATGGATAACCACTTCAAGGTTGAATTTAAATAGATGAGCCGTTTCGGGTTGGCATAAGCTATTAGCTAGAGTTGGGGTAAATGTGAGACCATTCCATCTCGCATGTCCACTGAATGTGTGGAATAAGAACCGAATATCGCGGGTATCATCAAAGCGGGTATCTTTAGAGAAAAAAGAGGATGCGGCAGGAGGCGAATGGCGACGTGGGACAGTCGCCTTCTGTTATTTGTTGCGATCTGTGCCAGCCAATTCATTTCTTAGATCAGAAATCGTCTAGACGAAAATGATGTAACCTCTCACTCCCCCTCATTTCTACTCAGAAATTCATAAGTTTCGCACAGGTAAATTTATCCAATACTGCTGAATACTCAGATTCTTTCACTGTTTTCTGATCTCATGAGTATGCCTGACATTGTTTTTCTCTCACGATGTTGGTGAAACCATTAGCGGAAAATCATTTTTGTAAAGAACAAGGAATAAGAGCTGATACAGTGAACAATTCGAAAATACATTAACATCAATGCATCCGACTGTAGAAACACGGGCAAAGAGGGGTGAAAATGTGCCAGGCTCTCCTTTCAGGGCGCGTTGTAGTTATGCCAAAACGGCTCTTCAAGCCGGCTTAAGCCGGCTTCATCCCGGAATTTTATCGGAGAAGCCGGCTTGTCGTGTCCATTTTGTCAACACTAGTGCGTAGAATGAAGAGTTGGTATTCTAATCCTTATGGGATGCGTGTGGTAAAACACCGTATTGACGTGCCATCGAAATTCGAAAAAAAAAACACCCGGGTAATGAAACGGGGAAATAATTCTAATTCTTGAAAGATTGATACTCTCAATTAAAATTGCATGCATTCAATGGTAAGAAAGTGATTATTCTATTCCGAGCATAATATTATTGTCAATGCTCCCCTAAATAATGTTTTCGAACTCCATTGGGAAATTACACCTTGCGACCTCATTATGCGGCATACAACGAAATGATATTTTTTGCAGCAACCACGAATAAACCAGAGAACACTGGTTTGTGCTCAGGAGTAGGCTTTTTCTTTGCATTTCAAGAAATATCTCTTGTTCGGTAATCAAATGAGAGGTACTATGATTCATATATCGTGTAATGAAAACGTGATTCAAATAAATAACATTATTAATCCGAATCCATCGTTTGGAAATCCTCATCGTCATCATCCTCCTCCTTCTTACTTTGTTAATCCCCTATCTTTTTCGGATCGCGCAATGATTTTTTACAACTTTTTAAGCAGGCTCTCACCAGTTTCGGATAGCATTTATCCTCATCCCAGAACCCCATGAACCACGTAGCGACCGAAGGTCGCTAGTTTATCAGTACAATCAAAATATTGTTCAGAATATATAATATATAATCAGAATATATAATGTTCAGAATATATAGAATACAATCAGAATATATATAATATTGTACAGTATTCATAATGTTCACATTCTCTTGATGCACTGAACGTCCTCGTTGGTGGTGGTGAATATCCAGTTGCAGAAGTACGAGATCTTCGAGAAGATCGCTGCAGAGATTTATTCGATACATTATTTCATTTGCTTGAGTTCACGTAAATCTGAGGGCATACAGAAACGGGTATCGGTAGATTGATTATAATTGCTTACAAGGTTTCTGGTAAGCATTAAAGGAGGAATAAAGGCAAACGCGTGCCCGGTTGAAATATGTTTCAATTAGGGAGAGAACAATGTGAAAATTTCGGAGTTCCATATCGTTGGTGAGATTTAGGCAGTACGTATTAAAGCTTCAAAAATTTAATTTTACATTTACTCCTCCTTTAACTATAAATTCTATAGCTTCACTTTATGTTTTCTTATTCTTCATGAAAGCATATCGCTGATCTTGAGAAGTTAGCGAAAACTACAAATTAAATAATAAATAATAATATAATTAATAAATATGATAAATATATAATAAATCAACATAACTATGGTACCAGGCAGTCTGCATTCTCCATCAATCATGGCAGCGGATCCGTGCTGGAACCAGGTTCCGTTCGGTGATTGAACCATCAGGGGAGCGCCCTCATCGTACTGAACAATTGCTAGATTGAAGGAAAAAATCAAGCGACGGCGCAGGTAAAAGTAAAGGGTACAGGATCAGCCGCGTCGAGCAATTTTACAGTTGTCAGGAGACGATACGCTACGCGGTTCAGTTCGGAGAGGTCGAACAGTTGGCATTTGGGACGGCAGTTATCATGTCAAATATTGGTCTCATGAATCAGACTATACGAGACAAAAAAGGAGAAAGTTCACCTGGCACAGAGTCTTATCTCCCTCGCCGGCGCACTTCTCGGACTAGAATTGGATGATTAGTTCACGTTTTGTCATATGTCTGCGCATTTTGAAACATTATCGATTAGGGTTTCAAGTTTCAGTTCATTTAGGCTCATTTGCGAGTATGTTCCAGGTGCGCTACATAGCTCATGAGCGGCTATCTAACGCAGCTGAAACACATCCGAAATTGACCCAAAATCGCATGAAAATTGAAACCCTATTATCGATTAACTGACCTCGTAGATCGTCCTCGCCCACGACCTCTCGCACACTTCGTCGTCGTCCATGTCAATCAACGCCTGAAAGAAATTTTATTTTTTGATAATTTGAAATTATACAAGTTTAAAAGACGCGACTCACCTGCTCCATCGACTTGTCGATGGAGCCGCCCTCTGAAAGTATGCGAAGTTTTAAAGTTAAATTTGTATTTTTCTCTACTCAAATACGATGTTAGCTGTCGCGATTTCTGCCCAAAATTTGAATTCCCGCAATTACATATCTCCATTCTACGTGGAGCTAGTTAGTCGCCACGCATAACGCAGATATGGAATCGCTGGAATTCAATTTTGGATAGAAATGACGACAGTTAACGCCACATCAACGATGTTCTCGCTCACTCTTCTGCGCTCCCCATCCGGTGACCCATCCGAAAAGATTGGACGATAAGACGTCGTCGTCCTCTTCCGGAAGACAGATCGGCTGCACGTAGTCGTCGAACTTGAAGTCGGTCTTCGTCTGACAGACAATGATTGCTTGCAAGAGTACTTACATTCACTTCAAATCCTTGCATCATGCTGGTTTTGTTGTCAATAATCTCAAGGGCCAGTAATTGCATCTCCCACTCTCGCCGATCTCGATCTTAACTCTCTCATCGACCAGCCTTTTCAGATTCCTGATTTTTTTCAAACATGTCATAAGAATGTAGAATGCAATCAACTTCTTATTGATCTTATTAAGAATTTTGAGTTATTTAGATTGTGTTCCCACCTCGATGAGAAGGACGTTGTCCACTTTGGAGCTGGAAGCGTAGGAGGGATGCTGGTAGACCATCTTCACGGATAATCTCTGCTCCCCGCTCTCCCTAACAAGGAGAGGTCGCACAATGTATATGAATCTCATGAATCGCGAGACTTTGTGGTCGGCCACGTAACCACAAATAGACAAATAGCTACTCACGACTAACGATATGCAGTTTCCAAACAAGACCTAGCGCATTCGAAAAGGATGAAATTCTGAGCCTCTCCTTGTGAGAAATGCATTGATAATTGTTAATTTATTAGTCACCAACACCTGTTGGTGCTATTCATGTTCGATGAGATAGTGTGTGGGATTAAAAAATTGCCCACAATGACATTTTAATATTGAAATAAACAGGATAGAAGAATAAACAAGTCTGACTTTGCCGTGGACAAGGTTAGATGTCTCTGGTAGATGCTCAACTATCAACAAACACAAATAGAGTTCGAAAAGTAACCAAGTAACACGCTATAAATCATGCAAATCAGCCTTCACTCTCTTCATTCTTCCCGCTCTCTAGTACAGTGAGCGGTGAATTTGCATGGTAATTAACATTTTACTTGTTTACATTTTGAAGTGTAAAAAGAAAAGAGAAGATGATAAACGAACTGTTTGTTCTCGTGGTACATTCCTCCTCTAACGCGCCAATCCTTTAGATCGCCGCTGATGCAACTGGCTGTACAGAGATTAAAAAAGCATTTGTTATTTTTTGTTGAAGTGGAGTAAGGAAATAACTTGATAAAACACAACTTAGTAAACTTCGTATATTTACTTCCAGTTAAATGCGAACATAAAAACAAAGTGGATTCTGTTTTGTGATTATCATGATAAGACGAAAAAAATAGCTTTGACACTGACCGGTAGTGAGTGCCCATCGCTCTCCTATGATCGTAGCAACGCACTTGAAGTGGCAAACGCCGAACCAGTCTGAACACGGATTAGACGTTTCCGAGGGAATCGTCAGCAGCTGTCAATGTTGGTGAATACAGAATATGAATAATAATAATAAGAAGAAAACGCTACACAACCATTCTGGCAGACTCCGGCAGTCCATGGCCAGGCGTGCTCCACCGATTGCACGCCGTTTGTGATTGCCTCGCCAGCTACTACGCCCTTCGGGTAAACTTTGAAATGTAACCAAGCAATGTGTTATCAGGTTGGTGCAAAAGTTCCTTTACAACATTTATTCCGGAGTGTATGCTTCGCTCTTGAGCAATCCTGATGTGGGGTCTCTTATTATATTAGTGGATGTATACTCTCCATATCGCCTGATGATTCATTGTTCCTCTCAACAGCCGCAATTTACAAAATCCAGATCTTGAAATCTCATCTCCGAAATCAGCCTTTTCCTCCTCATAAGATTTCCGCGAGATTACGACACTACCATTTCAAGTGTTCGGTGGAAGCAACAACCACTAATAATTAGTTTTTCAAAAGAACGAAATCGGCATGCCTTTCAATTAAATTTTATGATGGTTTTTCTCGAACACTCAACAAACGGAAATTTCTCGGTTAGCATTATTTTTCCGACAATCGACGACAGATTGATTCGATATAAACCAACGGTTGTGATACGCCAATGCTGCTTCAAATAATGCCAGAGTAGTTTTTGGCACAAGTGAAGCATATACGAGAAAAATTGAAAAATGCCGTGTAAATAAACTTTTGCACCAACCTAATATTTACCATGGAAATTCACCGCTCGCTGTACTAAGTGGGGAGAACGAAGAGAGTGAAGGGCGATTTGCATGATAAATACATCTTACTTGGTTACTTTTCGAACTCTAGTCTAGAGTGTGAGAACTGAAGAAACAAATACTCAATTTGTGTGAACTCTAGTGGGCAGAGGAGGAATTGAGAATCACTTCCCCGAAATTTCCATTCTCAGGCACCAAAGAGCACAAAAGCACAGGGCTGTGCAGCATAAAAATATTTTTTTCTAACTATACCTTCGGGTGAGATCTCGCATAGGCGAGTCCAACGGTGAGGTCAGGCTTGATTACGCCCACTCCGCAGCTGAAATTGAGGCACCAAGTCGGATGAGAACTATGACGTCACGCCGCCTTTGGCATATCAAAGGCGGCATGACGTCATAGTTTTCATCCGACGTAGTGCCGAAATTGAAGTATGTTAATTATTTCTAATAGCGATATATTAGGTTGACATCTTCCTGAGAACAGTGAGCATATCTTATAATCTATTTGTCACAAATGTTCGAAATGACGAAAAAAGTATTAAAAATACAAAAAAGAAAAACTAACGGAGGATTCAAAGCTGCAGCTGAAGCGATTATCGTGAGTAGGACCAGGGAATGCATGGCTGAAACAAACACAGTTTTTTGTCGAAAAACGCACTAGTGATTGCCGCAAAATAAGCTGGATAACACTCATCTACATTCCCGTGTGAATGCAGGGAATAACCAATTGAATAATAATAATAATAATAATAATATAATTTATCGCTCGTGGCGGGAATTCAATTAACGAATACTAGGGATTATACAGTGACAATAATCATCACACAATGATATTACTATGCCGAATGCGCTAAATAAATGTCGGTTCTCAATGTTATCAAGGATAAGATGCGAGTCAAGGCATTATGGGGAGAGTATTGACACCGTCATGTCAGAAATGTAGCCGATAAGAGAGAGGTGAAAGTGCAGCTTTTCTCTTCTAGCAGTACGCTTTCTCGTCAATCTGTAGCTCAGAGAGCGTGGAAAGGGAGAGCGCAAGCCTCTTCCGGAGAAATGGTCTGACTCTCTTCAGTTTGCAAGCTCTCTCGCCGATCAGAGAGAGGAGAGGGCGTGCAAACTGAAGAGAGTTAGACGACTGTTCCTTTTCCGATGAGACATCGCGGACACGTGCTCAAAAGCATGGCAGAATGGGCAACATTGCAAGGATCCTCCGAAATGGAGTGATATGAGAGCGTTTGTGTAAAAATCGAGCAGAGGCTGGTACAGGTTCTTATTCTGATACATTCTACATTATTATTCTATTCTACATTGGTACATTATTATTGGTACATTATTCTGGTACTGGTAGGTGCTGGTCCAGGTTCCGATTCTTAGGCAAACGCTCTCATATAGATATGGAGTGAAACTCAAGATCGAACTTGCATGGTGAGGGATATAGAGTACAGAGTCGAAGGTTAAATAGGAATGGTTTGATGTTGTCACATAAATGTATTCAATATAGCAATACCGTTAGCTTTTACAATGTAATTTCCGATGGAGTATGTAGACAGTTGATATTTCGAATTGCATTTAATAATGCTGACCCAATAGTTATCTCACCCCGTCCCATGTTCCGCAGAGAAATCAGTAAATTCCCCGACCTAGCCCTATCAATCTCACGAATTCGATTGTAACATATAACTGTCACATACCACCACCCCATTCCCCCAGCTCGCTATGATCGAGCCCGAAGACCGACCTGCTCTTCCCTATTCTTTCCTCAACGGCTATTAATGCTGTCGGTGATAAAGATTATAGATAATATCACATGTATCACGAGTCAGTGGAGGAAAATTGGCCTCTTCAGGAACAATTTGCAAAAACTTTTCAAGTTTTTGTCCTTATATATGGTAAGTGAATATCCTTGAGAAAATATTTCGAAAAATATAGGTCATTGGTCCCAGAGCCGGCTTTTAGGAAATTTCCGGTTTTGAAGCTGCTTATGCTGTATAATAGCTCCCAGAAGAGCTAGAGAAATGGCATTGGTCTCAAAATGTGCGGAATATTATTTCAAGAAACTTTTATGTTTTCACCAAAATCGTAGGAGTGAAACTGAAAACACGTAGGTCGAAAAACCGATTTCCATTCTAAAAATAAAATAATGATATTTATGCGATATGCGAATTGTCCGAATTTTATTACGAAATATGAAAGATTAACCCCATAGGTGTATGGAAAAAATATAAAAAGCGGCACTTGGAGAGGATGAAATTTGCAAGGTGAGTCTGAACATCGTCAAGTGAGGTTTTTTTTCGGAATTTCGCTTGTTTGCAATTTTCTCGGAACTTTCGTTAGAATCTTGCTAATTGTCAGAAAGGTGTGAAATACTGTATTATGTGTGTTAAAACATTTTAGCACCGTTCTTGCAAATTTCAAAAGTTTTGTAAAAAGAGTGCGTAAAATCAGTTAAACTCCGTTGCGTCTTCCGGAACAGGAGTTATCCCACTTCGGAATATGAATTGTCTGAATTTTATTGCAAATTTAGAAATTACAACTCCTTAGGTGCATGACAAAAATATAAAATGGGGTACTTGGAGGGGGGGGTGTAATATGCTAGGTCGCTCTGAAAATCGCGAAAATCGATTTTATGAATTTTTTTTTTGGATTTTTTTTACTTAATAATTGTTAAAAAGGTGTAAAAATACAATATTTATTGCTTTTCTAATAATTATAAATATACTGGCGAAATTTCCGAGAAATTTGACAAAAAAATATTTTTTTCAAAAATGGCATTTCGCGATTTTCAGATCGAGCTAGCAAAATTCACCCACCTCCAACTGCCCTTATATATTTTTTTCAAACATATAATGAGTTGTTCTTTGTCATTTTTCAATAAATTTCGGACAATTCATATATCACAAAAGTAGCATTGTTTTTTGAATGTTACATAAAACCGAATTTTTAAAAAAATCGCATTTTGCGACTTTCAGACCGACCTGGCAAATTTCACCCCCAAATTTCATGAACCTTTTTAGCAAATTTCATGAACCTTTTGATATTTTTTTCATACACCTATGGGGTTAATCTTTCATATTTCGTAATAAAATTCGGACAATTCGTATATGGCAAAAATATCATTATTTAATTTTTACAATGTAAATAGGTTTTTCGACCTACGTGTTTTCAGTTTCAGTCCTACGATTTTGATGAAAACATAAAAGTTTCTTGAAATAATATTTCGCATATTTTGAGACCAGTGCCATCTCTCTAACTCTTCTGGGAGCTATTATACAGCATAAGCAGCTTCAAAACCGGAAATTTCCTAAAAACCGGCTCTGGGACCAATGACCTATATTTTTCAAAATATTTTCTCAAGAATATTCACTTATCATATATAAGGACAAAAACTTGAAAACTTTTTGCAAATTGTCCCCGGCCACCTCCACTGACTCGTGATATGTGATATGTAATGTTGGGTAGCACATACTGGATACAATGTAGCAACTCCCAAGTGGATAGATCGAATCTCCAGCGAATGGCGTTCCGTTGCTCTTTTGTCGCCCCCCAGCTTCTGATATATGTCGCCATGCTTCCATCATTCACGCTCGTTTAGCCGAAAGAGAATGCATCTCAGACGGAAGTAGATCATTGTTCATCGTGCAATGCATAGCAACGGCCAGCCACGTCGATGTTTCGTGTCTCAGAGAGGAAGGAGAGTTGTTAGAGAGGAGGGAAGGTAGCCAGAGGGAGAATATGGACAAAGCGAATCTTTAACTGCTGCGTAAATAAACAATCACAATGTATGCCATTTTGTTTATTCATCCACTACAATTACGTAAAATGCCGGATTGTTTTGCTCGTCTCCACAGTTTTGCGTCCAGTCTCTGATCATGGAGAATCCGAGAAATAGTCGCATTTGAAAAGTACAGGAGCATAATACATGGCAACTAGAAGGAAGAGTCTTCCTGCGAGGTATAGATCTGAATATCTGAAATTTTAATTTGATGAAATCATTCGAATACCGATAACTACCATAGAAGGAATTATCACGCATGTGCAATGACGATTCTGACGTTTGTCCGGGATTGTGCAGAAGCGCCGCATCCTCGTATTCCGACATTCTGTAAAGTTCTTTGTAGATGGCAGACATGTGAAAACCGCCCATAAGGACCTGCAGAAATGTTGATTCTTCAATAGAATAATGTTGCTAAATTAATTTTTGTTGTGTAGCTAACCACCCAATATGCGTGGCACATTCATTACGTTAACATGCAAGAAGGAAATTGAGTAGGAATCTGGAATTTCGATAGTTCATTCTGCGCAGCTATAGAACTCCAGAACTGAGAAGTTTAATTTGAGGTTGGAATACAACATAAATTGAGACATTTGAAGACAAATAAGTGCCTTAGGCGTTAAATGCGTGTGGGCACGAATCCACAGTATGGTACAACGACACGAGATATTATTTA
Source organism: Pristionchus mayeri (assembly GCA_036245805.1). NCBI lineage: Eukaryota > Metazoa > Nematoda > Chromadorea > Rhabditida > Neodiplogasteridae > Pristionchus > Pristionchus mayeri. Next base: position 44,097,993 of record BTRK01000003.1, on the reverse strand, counting down.
TAGAGTGGCGCAAATATTAATCGGGTTTTTGACTACTGCCTGCCCGTAACTTTGCGATGGAAGGAAAGCATCTGGCCCTCTCTTCACCGCTTCTCCCCCAGCTCTCTCTTTTCGCCATTGTTGAGTAACTTAGAGACCACTAGAAGCCTCAAAAATCAGGTGGTCTGTTTGATATTCGAAAATGCTCACTCCCTCTCTATCTGCATACGTTTTCATCGTACATGCAGTTCAGATCAATGAGTATATACGATTAAAATAATTTTATCGAAACGGAATTATGATTTCACTTCGTAGTACGAAGTGCTGACATTACTCCACGACTCTTCGTTTTAGTTTGACGTAATCCTAATTGTGGTCGTGGGAGGAAAGAGGAGACAATGATATGAATTCGCATAGAGCAGTAGAGAGATGAAAGAATGATCAAATAAAAATGAATGCGATAATATACAGTTGAGTAAAACATTTATTGCAAAAAGGAATTGTTTTCTAACCATTTGTATTGAATTAAAGGCGAAAACGATGTATTTTCAAAGGATTTGAAATACCATTAAGCTATATGTGCGCTCCATGGAGTGATTATCGAATAACCGATCACATATTCAAAGCGGAATGCGTTTGAGTAACTATTTTTCCGGTGATGCGATTCCAAACCTCTACAAGAGCGCATCGATATATTTCAACACACGTATTCGATGCTGGGAAGAAATCTGCTCCTTTCGTTATCTTGCTTGGCAGGCTGCCTTGCGAGGGCTTACACAGGTGCGCAAGAGGGATTACTTATTATGGATCTCGATATTCTATTTTACATCTCAACGATCAGATACCATAGAATGACGATTAAAAAACCATTCTTAGAATGGATTGTTTTTGCTTTGTAATGCTAATTTGCCACTGTCAATCCCCTAATTCTTAAGGCACACCGGATTAGGAATTCTATTTTGCGAATTCAGAAGTTCCCAATACGCATTTAAATGTTTCGATCATTCCAGAATTCGATCGAGTCGGGTTCGAGATTCATGCATTCCGCTGTGATGACTGTCCCACAGGAAATGTAATAGTTCAAAATGATTTTTTTCGATTACCTTTAATTAAATTATCTTAATTAATCAATAATTATTTTAATTTTCTCAACGTCAATATGGTTTGTATCAATCACGTTACTACAGATTGGTTGCGCAGAGAACGATTTACCAAACGTCTTGGACAAGTCGATGGTCGTGTGCCAATGTCCGGCCGATTTGCCTAACGTGCCCTCGGCTAAGTGGCAGGACAATAATTACGTAATATATGAAGGAAATGTCACTAGTTGTGAGCGTGAGTATTTGGTGCCATCACATTTTGGAACGATTTTGTGTATGCATAATTTATGGACGTTATGCAATGACAATGAATTTTTGCAGCTGGAAGAGAGATGAAAATAATTGCTTTGGAGTTGCAGAAACTAAACCATAAAGTGAGTAGATAATCATTATAAATGTTACATTTTACACTATTTATTTTGCCTACAGCATGTGGTGTTCCGACATAGGCATTCGACATTCTCAATTAACGATTAATTCACCCAGGAACGCCAATGTGAAGTGTATGCGGATGAGCAGAATGAGCTGAATCCAGAAGGTAAAATTTATTAATGCAAGGGATAGAACGTATGAATGGTAAGGAGTACCACCACAAAGAAATTGCGCTCGCAACTGTATTAAGAGTACCCCAAGAAGAGATAGAAATTTGAAAAAAAAAATCGCCTGAAACATGAGCGAACTGAGCGAAAACCTGTGCTTGATGGAAAGGGTGAACTGAATACTTTTATTATCCACAATAACGGATCATTCAACTTTGTTTTTCGTGTTATTAATTACTTAATCGAATTCCCTTGTTGAAAAAAAAACAGTTTACTATTTTCGGGTAGATTTCGGGTTCCCAATGGCTGATAATAATAATTGACTTTTAATGCGAATATTGGGAAAACAATAGAGATTTAAACTGATTTTAAAAAAAGTTTCACCAAATCGTATTTCGAATTTTCGTCCTTTTTGGAGAACTCTTTTCTCGCTTTTGTTCAATAGGAGTGTTTTTATTTTATTTTTTTTTAAATCGTTAGTTTATAATTTCAGTCGAACTCGAATGCGTTCATGGCGAATTTGTCTACAACGCAGTTTCGAATGCGCAATATGTGTGCCCTTTCGGTGACAAACCAGGTATCTTTTTAAATGATTTCTTTATCTCTGTGGATTAGGCCTCTCAAAAAAGTTAGATTTTATAATTGATAAATGTAGCAGTTGTCTACATTCTAACATTAGATGCAAATAAGTCATATCAAAATATCATATTATTAAAAGTTAACATTTTGCTTGAAACGGATAAACATTTGAAATTTCAATATATCAGGTCGACTGTTCGTGCATGCGAACGGCACCGAAGCCGCTTCTTCAAACACAGTCCGTGCAACTGATCCATCCGGCTCTTTCTGGTTCGATCCGCGATGGAATATGCTGCTGAGGGATAATAGGGTGAGCGTATCCTTACAGGGATAATAGGGTGAGCGTATCCTGACATCGCCAGCTTTGCCCACTTGCTCAGATATAATCGCTTTCTATACTACTCTTAGGTTGCATTTAAGATATATTTTATACCACTTTAGTTTGTATTAAATTTGTGAAAAGTAACTTTTAGAAACATAAATTAAAATTTGCTAATTGTATGCACAAGGACCACACTGACTTATGAGCGCGACTTTATTTGTGATAAAAAGTACACATATTCTAGATACTCGCTTCTACGTACAAAAAGGGTGAACGATCTACGATATCATCATTCTACTCGCTTCGTGAACGGCTCAAAATAGCGTATTTTTTCTCTAAATTTGCTGTTATTACCAATAATGCATTTTCTCAACATTATGCGAGAGTGTGCAACAAACCGACAAAAGATGCAAAACAAATATTTCTAGCGTTATACCGGCATAAATTCTGTGTTTTTAGGGGCACGGGCGATCATGCGAAGATGCATTTTGATGTGGATGGATTTTTCTGCATAACCGAAAGGCGGAAGAGCGAGGAGACGGTGCCAGAACTAGATACGGACCACTACCCGAATAGCATACCGTCAGATTCACCTTTTCTCATTTTACTATACCTTTGACTCTGTACGGATATAAGGGAACACTTCAATTAGTATGTTTTCGTTCCCATAAATCCGTACAAAAAGCATATTTACTTGCATAGTTTTGTGTTTTCTCATTATGGCAACTCACGACATGCAACAATTCAGTAGCGGGTAAGAATGGGAAATGGAGGGGAAGAGGTAAAAACTGAAATATAACCGTTTCAGAGATAATCTGCTTCTTATCGAGAGCATGCGAGAGGACATTTACCCTGTCGATAGCTGTGACAGATGTGATACCACAGGTCTTCTGTAAGAATGCAGGAAGGTCTGCCACCAGAAAAAAATCATATTCACGGATTTCGATGAAACTTGGTTTATTGATACTATTGAGGGTCCGAAGAAGTCCTATCCACTTGGTTTGGTCAAATTTGCTCATTATCGATTTTTTTGATCTACCCACCTGAAGTACTGTAAGTCGGTCAATTTTGATCGTACAGCAAACTTTTTTTTGGCATTTTGCTCGTCTCGACGAGTCCTACAAATACCTCTTCGGTACTCCTTATCAAAAACGTCAGCATCGTGGACTTTCCCCAAAAAACCGATTTTTCGATCGTAAATATCGATTTTTCTCGTCAGCCATATGATATACCCCTCGATATTATTTCACCTACGGATTCTACGGATAAAATTAGGCAGGGTTTATGTTGATCAGCTTCCATATTTCGTTCCCCCGGATATCGATTTACTAAGTAGAGTCCGGAACATAGTCGCATTTTTGCAAAATTCGCATTTTTGTTCATATTTCAGTTCAAAACGGTGCTCTTGCAAAAGTAAAGAGTGAATTCGAAAGCTCTCGATGATTCCGACAAAACATTTCCTGAGGGCATAAGCGATAAGTTTGCTTGTTTTCGAGTTATTTGCGAAAAACTTAAGTCAATGCATGCACACGAACAGCTTTGCATTTTTGCATTTTCTTTGTTTCCGCAAATAACTCGAAAACAAGCAAAGTTATCGCTTATGCCCTTACAAAATGTTTTGTCGGAATCATCGAGCGCTTTCGAATTCACTCTTTATTTTTGCAAGAGCACCGTTTTGAACTGAAATATGAACAACAATGCGAATTTTGCAAAAATGCGACTGCGATGTTCCGGACTCTACTTAGTAAATCGATATCCGGGGGAACGAAATATGGAAACTGATCAACATAAACCCTGCCTAATTTTATCCGCAGAATCGGTAGGTGAAATAATATCGAGGGGTATTTCATATGACTGGCGAGAAAAATCGATATTTACGATCGAAAAATCGGTTTTTTGAGGAAAAGTCCACGATGCTCACGTTTTTGATAAGGAGTACTGAAGAGGTATTTGTAGGACTCGTCGAGACGAGCAAAATGCCAAAAAAAGTTTGCTGTACGATCAAAATTGACCGACTTACAGTACCAAAAAAAGTTTGGTGTACGATCAAAATTGACCGAGTTACAGTACTTCAGGTGGGTAGATAAAAAAAACGATAATGAGCAAATTTGACCAAACCAAGTGGATAGGACTTCTTCGGACCCTCAATAGTATCAATAAACAAAAATTTCATCGAAATCCGTGAATATGACTTTTTTTTCTGGTGGCAAAAGGGGCTGATTTTCCTTCATTCTTACAGAAGACCCGTGATACATCATTAACACAAGTGAGTTTTTGTTATTTGTTCACACTAAACTGTTAAAATGTGAGCACAATTTCAAATTATTTGAAAAAAGTAGTAAAATCCTTTGTTGGCATTTGAGAAGAAATATTGGACGATATCCATAATTAGTGGGACGAATTATTATACAATAATACGATGTCAACACTAACTGCGAGAGTGAAATATCAGCCAATTATAATGGGAACGATTTATTGTGAGAGGGTCATCATCAGCATTGTGGATGGTTCTATTGATCATATTTCAGGGGGGGGGGTTGGTTGAATACGACCAAGGACCGAAACAACCAACCGCGTTTTCTTAGAAAGTACTCTTTCCCTATCCTTAAGAAGTATTTTGTATACATACAATTTTCCTTCCATCATGCAGTTTAATTGCAGGAATGCTTTGTTGCTGACAATTCAACGGATCTCTTTTGTCAGTGTGAAGAGCGATTCCTGCAATTCTCTCCAACTCCGCCAACGTGTGCAAGTAACGTCGGCCCTTTTAAAGTATCAAGGCTACAAGCCTCGGGCCTGTGTCCCAAAATTGCGCGTTTTTGGGACACTGGATTGTACTTCAAAACTAGCTTCCATTCGTTATATAAATTGCTATGCCTACACGACTACGTCTCTCGGGAGAGGGAGGTATAACGTCTGAGACTCGAAAATATGCCTTAGACGAAGAAGTCTCATATATTGAAAAAATGTCTTCAATTATCCAAAAGAGTTGAGCCTTATTAGTTCTTTTCAGACACGTATTTCCGTGCCTTTTCAAAGGATTCTGACGACCTACGAACTGCCAAGATGACAGCTCGCTCTATGGAGCAAGCGGTGAGGCTTTCGATATTCTCTTACAGGAATGGATATAATCATATGAATGGGCAGTTAGTTTTACGCATCGCTGATAAATTCAGTGCTGAATATTGAATTGAAACGGAATCGACAAAACACGCCTTGTTTAGTTGAGGATGAAGAGAGGTTCGAGATGCTAACTTGACAAACGATCATAAGCGCCCATACAGTATATTTGAAAATAGCATTCATCATATATTCGGCGATGATTTCAGCCGTACGCCTGTCAGCCGTATGCAGAAAAGTGGAACAAGAATAATAGTCCGAAAAGTTAGAGATGCCAAAACGGCGCGCGCTCTCCTCGTTTCACACGCTCTCTCGCTCTGTGTGACCGGTGAGAGAGCGTGTGAAACGAGGAGGGCTCGCGCCCTTTTGGCATCATTAGTGTCAACGCCTAGACGACATCTCGTTGCGCTACTCAAAAGGCATTAAATCGTACTTAGTAGCGTACGAAAAGATGAAAACTTTAAAGCGAGATGGAAATAAGGGATCTTTCTACGAGAAGGACGATCGAATTTGGGAGATGTATGCATATGCATTAGAATGCACGAAAATTCATTTCATTCAGTTCCTCCAACTGCCTTGTTATCGGATTTTACTGCATAGTTGAGACGGATCTTACCCTCCCCAAATTTCTACCACCGAATTTCTATCCCGATGTTGAGTGAGTTTAACCAATCAATATATTGTATCGTATTTCTATTCCCTGATTATTTTGGCCACTCATTGAAAAGAACTATGTAGAATTTGAACTACAAAAATTCATAACTAAAAAAAATCTTTAAAAAATAAATGAACCAGTAAATACTCTGACATTCCAGAAAGGATCTTCGTGTTCCTCTATGGAAAAGGCCCGACTTTAGAGAAGTCAGCAGTTGTGTGGAGTGCTTTTCTCACCAGGCAAGTTTCACACAGAGCAACACGTATTTACTAGGAACGTAAAACAATGAAGACAACCAAAACAAGGTCTCGAGCGTATATCACGCCTCTCACGAGAGAATCGAGCTAGAATCGCAAATCTAGGGAATGGAGGGAAAATCGGCAAATGGGTTCTTACCGGTTTTGATCATCCTAAGGCATGTCTGACTCACCCCCAAAGCCTCAATTTGCATACTTCATTTTGGAGCTTTCTACACCGGGTCGGTTATCGGCTGCTCCTACTTTCACATCGTTTTTTTCCGATTCTGGTGATAGGTAGATGAAAATACCTCTCTGAGTGACCCCCAGTAACTTTTCGTGCTCTATCGACCCATGCAAACCTTTTTTTCATGAAAGTCAATTTTAACGGTGTTACATTCATTGCCACTTTTCTCAGAAATGTAGGTAAAGGGGCAAACAAAATTGTCACAGTGGACGCAGCTCATCAAGAGCTTTCGAATAAGTGGTTTGTGTAAAAAATACAGACACTTAGACGCCACTTTTGCCTAAATTTACTTTTCCTTATTATTTGAACAATATTTTCAACAAGAGAATTCTCTCTCACACCGCCCTCTTCGCAGAGAGTAATCAAAATGATTACGAGAGTAATCAAAATGATTACTCTCCCTATTTTTTCCTGTTAACTAATTATTATTTGATAATTAGTTAATGACAAGTAGTGTTTGGGAGCCGATTCCACGGCCTCTTCATTTCGCACTCTATCGCATGTTGGCCGGTCGAGAGAATGTGGGAATTTCTGAGATGGTGGCACAAGTCCAAAACGCAGATCTCACATGTTTCGCGGGAGAATTCGACCGACACCCAATCTACCAGGGCGTCTACACATGTGATTTCGGGGAGAATGCAGGCAAAGCAGAGATTATTGATTTTGAAACATTCGAAAATTCAGGATATCTCTACATTCAGACTCGCTATCATGACAACAGCCATTGCGCGCACGATCGGACTATCAAATCTGCCTCAGGAGTGAAGTCGTTCATTCTTTATTACGAGAAGACGAAGAATCTGCAGGTATCTTCATCAATACTTTACACGAGAGTTCGAAATATGAGATAGTCGTCTCTTCATTTCGTGTACTCTCTCACCGCTCAACCGGTCTAGTGATCTCATATTTCGAACTCTACTTTACACAGTTCCTAAATTACGACAAATCGAATAAATGATCAAGTGGAAGAAGAAATATGTAAAAAATCGCGCTTATTTTAGCATCAAAGCTGGCCTTATTTCATGAAGAAAAACGAGCGGATCTACCTTAACGGCTGTCTCGTGGTTGGCTTGTATTGTCTCAGACGCGTTTAAGTAACGATGTTTGATAAACATATTAATTACGCCTGCCGAACTGCCCAAGGAGAAGGTGTGATATAATTAGAGACTGCAACATGGTTAGCCGAACTGACCTATCAGGGAATATGTGCTAGAAGAGCTTCGTGTGCTCGACTTTTCCCACATTCTCACTTATTAGTTTTGCGTAATCATACTTTATGCGATAATTGCAAAGTTCACCACGACAACAGGAGAAGCCAGTGAAAATAAGAAATTTCTGATCATTGCTCGAGGCAGAAAACTTCGAAATGTTCCGCCTAATATGCTTCTAACACGCGTCTTCTGAGATATCGCAGGTGGCCATATACAAACTGTTCAAAGTGCTTCAATCTCATCCCCACATCGGTGGTGGATGCATCTATAGTCAAGAAATTAAAATTTAGCTTTGTGGAGCCGGGATTTGAAAAGTACCTAAAAGCCGGCTCTAAAAATTTTGAAAATTCAAAAGGTCATAAAATCCTTCAAAATTGAGTAGGAATTTCAGCAAACACAGAAACAACGAGGAGAACAACTTTACTGTTGCGAAGACCACCGAGAAACGCATTTGAAATACACTTTTTCTCAAAAAATCATTTTTTCGATTCCAAAATTGTCGTAAATTTCAGTTCCTGAAAAATTTTCTTCTTAACTTTAATGAGATCTCTACGGATTCGAATTCTACATGCTTTTTTACTCCGGAAACACTTTTAAAATCGTAAATTTTCGCGTACATATTCCCCTTTTTTTCGAGGCAAACTTGTTGAACCTCGCCTTTTCCACCACACACATGCAACCTCATTTTCGCACATTGCGAAATTTTTACCTCCCATTGTTTTTAGATTACTTCTGATTCGTAATTGATGTCAACTGAATGTATTGAGTCACTTTATTTCCATTTTTTAAAAGTTTTTCCTCATTTTTTATCATTTTTTTTTCATTTTTTCAAAAAAAAGTAAAATTTTATCGGATGCTCTCCAAATCACTTGAGAGTTAACCAATGATGTCCCCTAACTATTCTCAGTAAATCATTATAAGACTGAATTCGAAATCCGAATTCTACACTACTCGAAAAATTCGAAAAATTGAAAAATTAAGAATTGTGACGAATATCATCGAATTTTCGTCGGAATACTGCCTCTTATAGCACACGTATACCTAGTCGTCCCACATTTTCCATTCCAATGATCATTGCCGTCAACTTCGTTTTCCTTCTCCTCGAAGCTATTGTTCCTGCATCTGCTGCATCCATTTCCATCACGGGACAAGATAGTGTCCAGTTTTTCGTCAGCTGTACAATATTCTGGCTGAACGCCTTTCAAAGACCAGGACAGACTCACCCGATTCACAAAAGTTTTATCTTCGTTATTCACCACTTCGCCGGGATCACCTTGACCCTGCTTGCTCTAACTTTCACGAACCGTACGTCACCGAGAACTTCGAAATCAGCAAGTTAATGGGAAAATGGTTCGAAGTGCTCAAAATGCCCAGAAACGATAGCGAAAATCGTCAGACATCATTCTGTCAATTTCACTGATTTCCGAGTCTCCCGTCCGGATTCTATGCTTAGTCCTGTGAGTAAATCTGTCCGGAAACTCTGGAGTCTGGGACCTAAAGCAGCTATGTTTCCAAACGGGTCCATGATCAATACTTACATGTGAGTTGCATTCAAAAATTTCCAACTTGTGATTAATTAGCTAAAAACTAACTGTTGGTCATCAGATCATTATCAAATTAGTATAACGAATCAGCAGTTCCTTTAAGACTGGATCTACAAGGTCGGTCCGGAGAGCAAGGATTTAACCGGAAACTCCGGAAACAGTGTACGAGTACGCTGTCGTTTCAAACTGCAAACGATCTCCAATAACTGTGCTCGTTCGCAATCCCGATGCATTCAAAGCGAAATACAAAGTGGGTTTTGTTTTATTTTAATTCGAAATGGTCTCTTCATTACACTCTCCCACCACTCAAGAGATTGTGCGAAATCATGAGACGACTTCCCGTTTATCCTACTATAATTCCATTGCTCTGTGCTCAACATCTCTTACAGAAAGAAATTCTACAATGGCTCGAAGAGACGGAAGCAAGTGAAGCGATCATAAATGAATTTAAGGATACTGAACCTGCTACTTTCGCCTCATATAATTATACAGATTAGAACCTTGAACACTAAATAATGTTTACTACAAAATTCAATTCTTCGATGTGGAAATACTTAAATTTACAAAAAAAATTTCGAATCGTATGAACAGAATTGTAACCCATTTCTGTCTCATGTGAATCTTCACGCACATCAATACATTTCGCTTAGCTTGTCCGAAATGTTGGCAAATTTGTCTCCCAACTTCTCTCCAACCTTTCTATCTTTAATTTCAATGAGCGGGAAAGTATTTCAGAAGCAATCAGATTATTGCTCAGTGTGTGTTGCACGGCAACAACCAACCACGCCGATACGTTGTGTTTTATAGAGGATGCAGTAGGCAAAGGATTAAACGGCCTGACGATGTATTTTAATTGTTTATTTATTCCTTTTTTTCTCATTAGTGATGTTGAAGTTACTAAAATAGAATCCGCGCAGCATTCCCAGAAACTGGCACACGACAGCCCAAGCCATATTCGCCTTTGACGCTTCGCAGCGTCGGATGCTGTCGAAAGGCTCAGGAAGATACCGCGTGGATGTATGAATAGATCCTAAAACATGAAACGCTGCTTTAATATAAATAAGATACTAATTTGCTGAAACACGCAGCAGAATGTTACATTTCGCGATAGTGATATGAGGCTGGTTGCGTAAGACTCGAACAAAGTCAGCTATGCGCCGCGTGTCTTTCAAGTTTGTTTCTTCATTGCGCTAATGAGCCGTGTGCTGATCATCGTGGTCAACTTCATTTTGCACCATCTCGACCGGTTGAGCCAGGCTGCATGTAGGCTGCACCTACGTTTTCGTCGATAACTCTGCAACCGATTGAGGAATCAACTTCAAATTTGTACAGTAGGTAAATCTCACTACCATTAATCAGATTATGCCAATTATTTAATTTTGTTAAATGTAAAAAATGGGAAAATTTGGATCTCGAATATAAAATTCGGGTAAGGTTAGCGAAATACATAGAAATATGCGCAATTTTCCAAGGATAATTTTTCGTGCGCATAGTTGGGGAAACAAGCTTATCGGTTTTTAGCAACGTTTAGTTTTATAATGCATTTTCGACTCTTCACCGCACTGATTGAGCGGAGAGTGAGAAATGAGAATGAGTTTCACTGCCAACTATACACTCAGATCCAATTATCTCGATGCGAGTGATCACGAGGGTATAGTTGGCAGTGAAACTTATTCTCATTTCTCACTCTCCGCTCAATTAGTGCGGTGAAGAGTCGAAAATGCAGTATAAAACTAAACGTAGCAAAAAACCGATAAGCTTGTTTCCCCAACTATGCGTACGAAAAATGATCCTTGGAAAATTGCGCATTTTTCTATGTGTTGCACTAACCTTACCCGAATTTTATATTCGAGATCCAAATTTTCCCATTTTTTACAATTAACAAAATTAAATAATTAGCAACATCTGATTAATTCTTAGTGAGTTTTACCTACTGTACAAATTTGAAGTTGATTCCTCAATCGGTTGCAGAGTTATCGACGAAAACGTAGGTGCAGCCTACATGCAGCCTGGCTCAACCGGTCGAGATGGTGCAAAATGAAGTTGACCACGATGATCAGCACCTTCGAGAACCCCTTTCCTCAAGTTTTCGAAAAATCGCTGTGCCAGACCTTGTTTGATTCTTACGCAACCGGGCTCATATTGCTTTGGAGAGAAACTTGTAAGCAGACAATCGATTGGCGACGATCTGTACCAGTCTTAGTCCTATATTAGTAGTTCAAATCCCAACGAATTATTCAGTATTCCTGGCATACGCATGGTGCTACATGAAACCACGAGATCGGCTATGAATCTGGAATATTCATAGCTTCATTATACGTGTGAGCATGAGTTGAACTGGATCAGAAGCGTGATATGTGAAAAAAAAAAAAAAAATGCAAAGAGGGTAAATTCAGTGTGGCTTCAGCATTGAAGGATGTGACATGCACATATGCATGAGCCAGTATAGCATTTCGAAACGGCGCGATTATCGCGTTTCACAAATGTCAATCTGGCCTTTTTCTACTAGCTATGACATTGGAAAGGAAGGACCTCTGGCCCTCTCTCTCTCTTCCCCACCTCTCCTCCTTCCCCTCCCTCACTTTTAACCATTGGTGAGTAGCTGGGAGACCACTAGAGGACTCAGAAATCAGATTTTCTGCTTGATATTCAACAACACACCAAATTGCACATGTTTTTACATCCTTTTTTGTAACATGTGGAAAATTTCAAATTACATCCAACTGTGATTTAGTAAATGTTGTATCTTGTTAATCTCGAATTGCCGCGCATTTTTTAGCTCATCCGAAAGCCGCAGGTATTCGTCTCCCAACTTCTATTCTATTATTAGTTTCTAGGAGTAAGAAAGTATCTCAGACGCAAGTAGATCACTTCCAGTGAATCTCTTCATAGTAACAGCCAACCAGACCAATGTTACGTTTCTTATAGATTACGAAGAACTAAGAAAGGGATAAGAGGAAGAATATGTATGTCTTGAACGATAATTTCCAATTGGATATTATTGTGATACATTCAAATATTTTTTGAGTTCTGCAATTACAAACAAGTGAGAAGGGTCGTAAGAACATTGGTGGTCGTCAGTTAATGAGGCTTATTATTCCTCCAAGTGCATTAACATTCCATATACAGTGCTCAAATCCACAGCCTCCGAGTCCACAGACGAATGCAACTGTTGACCATGTCGGTCCCGAGACACAATCCAGATAGGACTCTGTGTGATAGCTTGTAATTTAATAGAACTTGTAGGCAACATACAGATAACCATCCTGTAGTGGCTTATCATTCTTGAAACGGACGCGTGACGCGTGAGAAGGAAATAAATATTGTCTACTACTGGAACAGTCTTGATTCTGCATTACAATCGATATTTGAATTCAATAAAAAAACTAACTTTTGATGTTGTTCGGCACTGATGATCTTGGCGTGCGAAAAGGAGATCGGGTAGGAATCTAGAATAGGTTCACGCTAAAAATCGGGGTGCATAAATATGACTAAAATTGAGCCGTAATTATAAACAGCAATGAAAGATTGGAGTAAGATAAAAAATTTGCACACAAAAAGGTGGAAAATGCAGACACTAGCAAATAATATATTTAAATGTAGGGTGGCTTGAGTCCGTTGAGTACTTCTAAACAATACGTCAGTCGCGTGGCGTGCTCCCCATTAGAGTGCGCTATTCGGGTAATGGTCTCTTCATTTCGCATCTCACCACTCGACCGGTCGAGATAGTGTGGGAAATGAAGAGACCACTACCCGAATAGCGCACTCTACTCCCCATGACACCGCGAAGGAAGGAAAGCCTCTGGCCCTCTCACACTTCACCAATCCCTCGCTCCCATTTCTCCCTTCCCCATTGCTGAGAAGCTTGGAGACCAAGAGAGGCCTTAGAAATCAGGTCGTCTGCTTGAAATGCGATAACCGGTTGCATGTGTACATTTATTACATGAAATTCAGAACCATCATCACAGATCAAATTAATAAAAAAATATCGAGACGCAATTACGCCTTAGTACAATAGAACGAAATACTGGCATTTTTGCACGCCTCGTCGTCCCTCTTTTTGAGCCTTTGTTTAGTATGCTAGGTCCCGGTGGGACCGATGTTTCACGTCTTAGAGAGAAGGGAGAAAAAGAAAAACGAAAAGTGAACGAATATTGACAACGCACATAAATTATATTTCTAAATGGACTAATTATACAATGCATTTCATCATATCTTTATTGATATTCTGCAATAAGAGAAGAAACTGTAGTAGGGCTGCGAACTTTGAGCGTGGTTGTCACAAGTGGTAGTGAAGTTAATAGAACATTCGATCATATCTAATCATCTGATACAGGACAAGCCAAACCATAGCCCTCCGTTGAATGAACAGCTGTCGGATACTGAGGACATGAACAAGAAGATATTTGTTGAAAGTCTGAAAATATGAAGAAAAAAACTCTTTAGATATTTTTTAGTGATAATAAACTTGATGACTGAAAACATACTATAGAAGTTCTAGAGAAATAGTTGAGTAGCAGTTAATAAGCATTATCAATCGAATGCAGTATTCTTGGAGATGACAGGAAAGCACATGAAAACTATCAATAATGGAGGGCATCTGCAACCGTTTATACTCCAATTAAAATTTTGCTAAATTAGATTTCGAAAAGCGTGAAACTAACAATTCAATCTGGTATTCTCCTGAAGTGGCATGAGCGGACGAGATTAAGTACGAATCTAGAATATCGATGTGTTTATACTTTGTGGGAATATGATTAGAACTGTGCCGCTACAGGAAATTTGAGATTAGAGTATGACAAAGTGCATATATTTGAGAAATTTGAATGAGAAAAAAGGGAAGCTCTGTCATCAAATGGTGTAAAATGTTGAGTCATGAGTCATCATCTAAAAACCACTCGATGTAGGGTTTGTCGCGTGGTACTAATATCAAGCTGGCGTCAGATTACTCCCCATAACATTGGGAAGAAAGGAAAGACTCAGGCCCACTCTCTCCCTTTCTCTCTTTTCGTCATTGTTTAGTAGCTAAGAAACCACTGAAGACGTCAGAAATCAGGTCGACCGCTGAATAATCGAAAACATTTAATATTGCAATTGCATTTTTGTCATGCAATGCTGGTCGACGAGTACAACAAATTACAAAAAAAACTTTATCCAAACGGAATCACTCCGTTCTTTCGTAATACGCAATGCTGACATTTCGCCACGCTTCCTCATCCCTCTTTTTTCGTTCCTCCTCTTTCTTTTTCTCTACTTCAGTAAATGTCTCGATGTCCGTGATCATCGTTCTATTCCTCAGCTTCTCAATGGGAGGGCAGAGGGTATGGTTAAAGAACTTGGTGTGATCGAATTTTTGACCATCCTCATTGATTAGTCTTTTGTAGGTGTACTTCCGATCGTCGTTGCAAAGTTCGCCACGGCAACAGCAGAAGAGTCTGAACATGCAAAAATGAAGTCGGTATTATTGATATTTTATCTCTCTGCCTCCCGCCCCCTAGTAGAGCTCGAAATTCCAGAACTTAAATTACTTCAACTAAAACACTTTTAATAATCAAAAACTAATACACTTTTAATAATTTCAAACACTCTTTTGACCGTTCGAATTATAAGAAAGTGCGGAAAATGAGAGGCAAATAAAGAGTTGCCGGAATCGCGAAAACTCTACTAATCGATATCAAGAAATGGCGTACTTACTCATTCCACCCATTTTTTGCACAGTAATGGCTGCCCACCCGCATGAGTTTGCGCGTAGAACCACGATTATCGAGAAAGAGGAACTTGCACATTTCGTACTGTAATTATCGTAAATTTGTCTTTTTTTGTTTTGAATTACTCAAAAATTATTAAATGTAAATATATAAATTACTCGCTGGTATGCGAATGGGGAAATCCAACGCGCGGTTTCCTCGGGCAATCGTGATGTCCTTAATAATTTAAGCGATTTGACATGATGATATATTAAATGTGTTGCAAGGATTTTTTGGCGCTTGATATTATGAAACATACAATACTATCAGTAGAAGGCATGTATCTTAACTCAAATTCACAAATAAACCTTCTTCATGAGTGCGATATCTAGACAAGCAGATTCTTCCCGATGCCTCGCAAGTTTTCATATCTATTTGTCTGTCCACACTTCCCTGAAAACTTTTTTGGGTAATCGTCTGACTCTCTCCAAATTACATGATCTCTCGCTTTTTCTAACCGGCGATAGAGTGTGTAATATGAGGAGAGTCAGGCCATTACTCCTTTTTTTGTGTTCTACTCCGTAAATATGTTTTACTTAATTATACTTATATTTCGTATCCGTCGAAAATAATGGTATTGCAGTAAAAAGAATGCATACTCGCACGTACCACATAGCATTTGTGATCATTTTGAAGCGGTTCGGTGAGAACTATGACGTCATGCCGCTATGACTCGAATGTTGAACTATGACATAGTTCTGATCCGATATAGTGCCGCCTAGAGTTCGTAATTCGGGTCACCGTCGCTTCATTCTACACACTCTCTGTACCAATCAGCAAGATATAGTATAGAATGAAAATACCGTGGTATCTTTTCTCGAACTAAAATTTCACCGTATTCCCTCTGACGATCGATTGGTTCATCGTTTATTGATCCACAAGAAATGAGGAGAAAAGAGGAGAAGAGGAGAAGAATTCGCATAGTGGAGTGAAAGGGATGACAAGAACGACGAATAAATAGGCATTGGCAATGTAGTTGTGCAAATGGATTAGCGAAAAGGACATTATATTTTACAAGCTTTACTTCAATTATATATCCAAAATGGGTTAGTAAAAATGACATAATCTTTTATTTGATTTACTTCAATTCAACATTCACACTGTGTGCCAATGGTGGAAATGAAGTAGATTTATTGATTAAATGACGCATTTGAAACCGAAATCCAATAACCTGACAAATCATGGAACAAATATATATGAAGTACAGCCAAAAATGATATCCCGTTAGATTCTAGTTTGCAATGTTGTAAAGACGGCCTACGGGAGAACTACCTAGTTAAGGGACCGTGCCATGAATCTCTAGTCTTATCCTTAGATTATCCTGGACAGGAGCTCACTGAAAGAACCTATAAAGACCTGAGCGCCGTATCCTAGTTAGGGCAGAGGATTAGTTCGGAAGGGAACAGCAACTCAAAAGGAGGAGGACAATCAGGTGGGACATAGGGGAGGGACACTGTTAGGTGTTCGTTACGGGACTCTCCATAACTAATCACTGCGATAGCTTTCAACTGGCAAGTTAACATTCGCTGCCTGTTTTGCCGTATGTTAATCGTGTTTTCCCGGGAACGTATCCGTAACACAAATATATTTGGAATAGCGCGGAGGGTTCTTAAAGCTGCGAATGCCCGGTCGATGATCTCCACAAACTGGCACGCCGATCTGTTGCAGCCCGAAATGTTGATTCAGCCTTCGCAGCGACTTAACAAATATTTTTTTAAGTGAGCTCAACAAATCAATGTAGTTTAATTTCCAATAGCACCCGCTAAATACCGCCTAATGAGTTCACAAAGATTCAAGAAATGGGTCGATCACTTATGACTAACCGAACTTGAGAGATGTACGATTGTGCGAAAACATATGAATTTCGTATCATTTGATAATGTATATGATATCGGAAGATGAGATCGAGTAGGGATCTGAATTCATGCAATATTGACGTTCGAAAACGCTATTGCAAAAATGAGAGATGCGAAGGTAGGTAATCTGGCAGCAGAAATGGAACAGTAAGAGTGGCGAAAGAGTGGAGTGATTAGAGGAAAAGTGACGACCGGATCATGTTCACTTTCAATGTCGTGATGGGGTATCTCGCTATCTTTGTCCTTGCATTGGTTGGGGTGGTGTGATAGCGATTAAAAAGCTCTCAAGGTGGAGTTATTCGCCGAACAAGCGAAGGACAATCGACGATGTCTCACATATAAGGCGAAGGGAATGTCAGCACACCATTTGGAAAATTTTGAATTCGATGTCAACTTCTCTTTCCACGCTTTGTATTATATTTTTCAAATAGAGCGCGTTTTTCGAATTCAACACGCTCTCTGGTTTATTTCCGTTTCCAGATCTCTACATAATCTCATCTGTTTATCGAAGATGTATCACATTTGCATCTTTCACTGAAAAATTCTACAAGAATTTGGTACGTTTTTTTGTTCATTCATGCGCTCGAATAATGCGTGTTCAGGAGAATGGATTTTGACACCGACGCCCACGGAATAACTTCTCGCCCTCATTTTGAAATCTCGTTTATATCAACGAATGTGCCAAAATCTATTAATGTGGTCGGGACAGTAATTATTGTAAACATAAAGACTTTTATTTCTTGTTCATGATGTGATCAGCTCAGCACACTGATGTGTACAACCAGCGCGTTCTGTTTTCACATGGTGTAGTGAGAGAGTCACATAAAAATGCATGGAGTAATGTTATCGAGCAAATGGTTTAGAGGTAAGGACCTTACATTTTACATGCTTCCCTTCAATTCAACATCCGAACTGTGTAACAATGGTGAAAACGAAGCCTATTTATCGATTAAATTTTTTAAAAAATGAGCAAAATTCGATGGCCGGACAAATAAAGAAGAAGATGACGCATTGATCTCTAGTCTTATTCTTGTTCTATCCTATTGGGTTCTCACTGACTCGTTATTGGCACTCAACCCATGAGAACAGTACCCCAGTTGGCACTAGGCCGGATGAGAACTATGGCGTCATGCCGCCTTTCATACATCAAAGGCGACATGACGTCATAGTTCTCATCCGGCCTAGTGCCCCCCAATTAGGGGAGGGTGTTGGCACGGAAGCACAGCCGTTGGAGAACAAATAGAACACGCCGGCGGATGGACAAATAGAGAGTAAACGATTGATGATTCGGAAAATACTTTGATATCGCACTCTGCCTCAAACAACACTCGGATAATAACCTTCCCGATTACAACCAAAAATAGTATCCTTCTTGTAACTACGTGAACATATTATCAAAATACTGCAGATATATACCTTTTTTCTTATCATTCGATGCTGATCAATCATCCAACACAGCCAACACCAATAACTTTATCCTTCTGCTCATAACCATAATTCAAGAAAAGGACCAGCTTATATTGGAGGAAATACTTTCGGTTTTAGAATGTTATCGCGGGACAATGCTCGTGAGAGTGTGGTGTGAGAGATCACGTAATATAAATCTCCCGTAACATAATATTGCAGTTGCATCTCAACTAATTATCGTGATTCTGACTACACAACTGCTAACTACCATGGTCAACTTTCGTCACGTCAGCAGGAATTGGAAAATGAATTGAGCGAGTCCTGGAAGGTCTTTAAAGGAGGAGTAAATGCAAACGCGCGCCCTGTTGGAATATGTTTTACCTAGTGACGCACTCTCTTCAAGTCGCGTGCTATCTCGCCTCCTTCCCTGAGCTTTCCCTGATCTGGCTCCCAGCCAACTAGCTAGAACTCTGTTCAGAATGGAGATATCAATGTGAAAATTTTGGAGCTTCTTATCGTTGTGGAGCTCTAGGTAGTGCATATGATAGCTTCAAAAATTGAATTTTGAGGTTAGTCCTCCTTTAACGAGAATTATACGAAATCAGTTATCTCCGGCATCCATTCCTTAGAGACGCCGATGTGAATCTGTAGGAACATAAATATTTCAAATAGTTGATGATTATCGGCTTACCGAACATGCGAGATGTACGATTATGCGGAAAACGAGTGTATGTAGTTATTGACGACTTTCGAGTGTGTCTTTATCAAGGGGTCCGAGTAGGGGCCTGGATTCAATCAATATTTATATTTCAGACTTTAACGTTTAAAGAGGGAACAACAATGGTGCAAAGAATAATTAAGCTGTAATGCGTTATATTGCTGTGAGGCGAAGTGAAAAATACTTCGAAAGCGCAACCAGACAAAACATAGAGCGGTGAAAGGAGTGACACTGCAAGACCTGAAAATATGGAATGAATGGGGAAAAAGCAAACGATCGGATCATTTTGACTTTCATTGCCATGAAGAGATATCTCCCAATCGAACTTGTCCTTACTAACTCTTCTTTCGATGGTATGATAGCGAGAAAACACGCATCGCAAGGTAGAATTTTCGATTGCGGATACTTTAAAAAAAACTATAAAAAGTACTATAAAAAGTGAATGTAATGATACTGAATGAAGAGTTGTACCATTCGCTGAGTTTATTATACTCCTGTAGCTATTATAGATCTTTTCTACCCTTTTCCGTGTTTTGAATTCGAACTACACCATTATTTGTTGCCATTTTCCTTTTTACTGACAATTAGAACTAAAAAACAATGTGTCTCTACTTAGCCATTGATACACATGTTTAAAACTATTATAATGCGTGTTCAGTCAAACTCGGTTCGTGGAATGGAACTCCTCGTCCTGGAGGTCGTCGCAAGATAATTATTGATAGATGCGGTAGAGCTTGTAATCATTGTAAGCTTTCTCGCTTCACTCGTTCTGTTTACTATTTTCGATATTTGTCTCTTTACTCTAATTCTTACTCTCTTCACATATCTCACATCGCTAACTCCGTTTACCACTTTCAAGTGGCATTGATTTGCTCAAAATGATTCAGAAATTTTGATAGACACTAGCATATTATCGCTCATTCTTCCATTCTTCTCTCTTTCTCCCTCCCCCTCTCCCTCTCTCTGCCCTCTATTTCTCTCTCCATATCCCTCTCTCTTATGCCTAACTTGTCCAATTTCGCCATCATACTTCGCATGCGTGTATTCCCCCTTATTCAACCTGTCACGTTCGTAATTACTCGCCGTTTCCGATAATAGTTTACTAATAGACTGCTAAAACATTATATTTTTTCACAAAAATACATATGAACAGATCTGATTCATCGTTCTGTGTTAATCGATTTTGTTATGCCCCGCCATTGTGAAATCATTGACACTATTTTCGAATATCGAATTTTTAAAACCATTACAGAGCTGAATGAACGGAGAAGGCGATAACAAACTAACTCTCTCCAGGCTGCCTGCGGACATCATTCGCATGATAATTAAACCGGTAGCGAAGGAAGTGTCTCTGGAAAGCATGCGACAGGTAGAACCAGCATCCCTCTGAGTATTAACATGTACAATTGCAGATATCTCCTCTTTGGAATTCCCTTGCCAAGGAGTTTCTCGAGAAACGGAAAGACTTGCCTATAATGCCACAAATGCAGTGGACAATCATCTCCATAGAAACATTCATAATATGCTTATATCGAAATAACGATTGGAGGCAGACCCGCGAATTCAATCTTCAGCTGATTCCAAAAGACGTACGTGACAATTAGAGTGCGCAATTAGGGGCGGGTAATGTGTCATTTGACTGCTACCCGCTAGGAATGAACGACGAATACGGTTACTCGAGAACTCTCTGTCTATCATTCCTCGTTCGCAGGTGCCCGAGGTGTCGGGTTATCTCCGCTTTCGAAATCTAGTGACGATATCTTGCACCAGTAATACATTCTGCATTCCAGAATCAGCACACGGAGATTCAGATTAAACGGGGCGAACCGAATGATGACCTCCTAGACCTGATTCGGAACAGCTCAATGATCGATTCCTTTTCGATGTCTCCGTCAAAAGTCAAGGAGATGTCCGAGGCGTTCCGCGTTGTTGTTCAATGCATCGGTAACATTCCGATACGACGGCTCCGTATCAATTGCTGCTTCAACCAAAACTTACCGATTAGGTAGCCTCATTAATCTTGTATCATATACAATATCAAGGGTGTCTAAAAGTTTGTGGATTCACTCATACAACTAGATTGTGAAATTCAACAGATTAACTGTATATATAGTTTAGTCAGTATTTGGTAGTATGTTAGCGTTGATTGCAATGATAATTGGATCTCCACGAGGCATTGTGCGAACTTTTCGGACACATCCAATAATATAATAATAAAAATAATTTTTAGGGTTTTCTCGGATATATTGCGGAATCGCAGAGTTCGAGAATTTGAAATCACCTTTCTGGCTTACGTCGTCGTAAATTCAGATGATCTATTTAATTTATTTTCAATCTAAAATTTAAAAAAACTGAATCATTTAGATGAGTTTCTATCGGAAATCTGCCAGTTCCTTCATTCCGTCACAATATATGATTTTGTAGCGAATGAGCGTTCAATTTCATTTTGGGAAAACTCTCAGAACGAATTAACGAATCTCATGCAAACTCCTATTCCCATATTACTGTCAAAGCTAATAATCACGAATGAATAGTCAACATATGAAGAAAAGACTCTCATAATTAATTGTTGTTCCTCTCCATACAGACAAATGCTTAGTTAACTTATATGTTTGCATAATGTTTGATAATATATGTAATTACACTGGTCTGTAATTGTGTGCTTACTCACCCATCAACGATCCGATCCGATGCATTGCTACTTTATTATAAACTGTGAGTATTGTGAGATTTTGAATTTTGCTACAATGACAACATCATACAAGAAAAAATAGATATTTCCAAACGAAAAACATATGCAATTAATCGCTTGAGAATCGACCATTTGAGGAGGGGCCAGCAGCGGTAGTATGCCGTTAGCCCTGTTTGATTTCGGCTATAAGTACTTTGAGTGATGCTCTTTCAACTTGCGTCGTCAGAATTTCATCGTATTATCTGACGGTCGATTGGTTGAGGAATTGAGGAGGAAAGAGGAGAAGACGAGGAAAACTATCATGGTGGAGTGAGAGAGAGGGCAGGAATGGTGTATGAATAGGCAAGGAGTGATGGTGCAGAGCAAGTGGTTTAGTGAAAACGAAATTATCGTTAACTGAGTACATTCAATTCAACATGTAAACTGCGTTCACATTTATTGAAAATAACATTATCTTTAACAAGCTTTACTTCAATTCAATATCTAAATTGAGTGCCAATGGTGAAAAAATAATTTGCATTTTTAATAATTTATCGATTTCATGAAATCTAGAGGAAAGAATTCGATCAGCGGACAAATGGAAAAAAATAATGATAAAAATAACATTAAGGATAACATTGCTAGGCAACAATGTAGAGAAGACATAACGGAGAACTACCTATTGGGGTGTCCGGAAAGTTCGTATAATGCTTCGGAAAAAAGGCAGTACGCGATCAAATGCAGTGATTGCGCAATCTGTTTGTCAAAATGTATTGCATCATTCTGACGTTGAGTAGTGAGAGGATTTAATCAGTCTCCTAGTTGCTACATTGATTCTTGTGATGTACTCCCATCTCTACCTCCGAGTAGTTTTAATTCATTACTACCGTCTTGGCCGATCCGTGAAGGAGGCCCACTCTGCCCTGGCCCAGTCGGAAGGAGCTGACGCCCCCTCCATACCCTTCTGCTATAAGTGGTTCTCCCGCTTCAAGAAAGGGGAGTTTGGTCTCGATGATCAACCCCGCTCTGGACGCCCTCCCTCCCTCGATCAGCCTCTCGTTCTCCGCACACTGAAGCGCAAGCCCATGGCCAGTGTGCGTGAGTTGAAGAAGGATACTGGTACTCCCAGATGAACGGTGTCCGATATCCTCCATCGATCTGGGAAGAAGCCGAAACTCCCACAAGTGATTCCCCATGACCTCTCCCCCGAACAGCTGAAAAATCGTGTTCAAGTCTGTCGGGAATTCCTCCATCGTAGATCCAATCTTCGATGGGTCAATTCCATCATCGCTACAGATGAGAAGTGGATCACGTACGATAACCCTGTGAGGAGACTGCAATGGGTGGATGCAGATGAGAAGCCCACGCCCGTCCCGAAGAAGAAAGAGCACGGAAAGAAGGAACTCCTCTGCTTCTTCTTCTCAGTGCTCGGTCCCATCTACTGGGAGATCCTCGCCCCTGGCACCAGCATCAATGCCGACCTCTTCTCTGAACAACTGGAAGATGTCGCGATCAGAGTCCTTCCCAGACTCCTGAAACAGGGCAAAATTCTTCTTCTGATGGACAATGCTCGCCCACATCGAGCGAAGATGACCCAGAAGAAAATGGACGAGCTGAAGATCGAGAGGATTCCCCATATACCGTATTCCCCGGATCTCTCCCCATGCGACTACCACTGCTTCCGCTCTCTCTCTGACTTCTGCAAAGGAAAGAAGTTCAAGAATCGAGATGAAGTTGTGAGGGCTTTCGTGAACTGGGCGGTCTCGAAGAAACCCGCATTCTGGAAGAGAATCGAGACCCTGCCCAATCGCTGGAGGGAGGTAGTGAGAAAGAAGGGGGCATACATTGGTCACTGAGAATTGTAAAGCATTGAATAAAAAATAAAAACACAAAATTATACGAACTTTCCGGACACCCCAATAGTTATTTCACCGTAGAATGGATCACAAGCCTTATTCCTAGTCTATCCTGGACGGGAGCTCTTACTGACATAAGCTATGAAAACCTGGGTTCCGTACCCCAGTTAGGACAGGGCATTAGTACGGAAGGGCAGCAGCAAAAGGCTCAGTATATTATGCAGGTGGAAAAATATGTTTCGCTACGGGACTCCCATAACTAATCACTGCGATGGCTTTCTTTCCACTCAAGTGAACAATCACTACCTGCGTTGCCGTAGTTCAAAGGATCACATGAGTTTTCGAAATTACAGCATTGGAATCGTGGAAAGCTTCGCGAAGAGACGTTTACCATATCGGTGATTGTGATTGCGTTCAATCAATTTTGACTTGAATATGGTGCTGAAGGAACAGTTGGTTGATCTCAGATGTTTGGTCTGAACAAATGATTTAAAATCGACACATCAAAACATAAAGTTCGTATGGCTGTGGAACCCACAAACACTACTCTCCAAGGACCTCTTTCGAATGGATGATAAAGCTAAAGGTAAGTGTCGACTCACCGAATGAGAGTGGGTCGATTTTGAAAATATCAGTAATTCGTCTGGCATTATTCACGATGTAGTATTCGATGGATGAGATCGAATAGGGATCTCAATTCAAGTAATTCTCAAATTTCAGACTCAAATTTCAGCGAAATATAAACAACAATTGAGCAATGTTTCAAGATGAATTCCTTGTTAGTCGTCGCGAGCGGTCCCTCTCCCTTTTCTCTCTGATTTGGATTGGTTTCCCCTAATACCCCTCGCTTCCGCCTTCGACTCATCAAGAAAAGAGAATCCCCATCCAATCCGGAGTGGTCACCGTGTGATGGGTATGACCTACTAAGAAGTATGGTCATTCAGAATCTAGACTCGATCATCTCGTTGAAAGATTGATCATCGAGTCTGGAGGATTCGAGCAGAGAAGATTCTAGAACACGCAAGGCTTCGTTTACGACCTATAGTGAGATTCTATCTATGCAATGCAATCCAACATCCTCTCGCAAGCACACCACAAATGAAGAACGACCTTTTCTGACCCCACATCTTGATCTGCTCCCTGAAAGCGATAACAGATAAATATTGTATTGTATTGTATTGTATTGCCAGATGAAGGGAATACTGCGAACGCGCAACGAAAAAAAGAGAGAAATGCGTGAAGGGTGAACTCTGATAGGAGAAAAAGAACAAAAAGTGAATGATTAGGCCAATAGCTACGATCGGATCATTTTCACTTTCACTGCCGTGAAGAGATATCCCGCTTTCTCCTCGCTATCCCTTGCTGCCGTTGTGTGACGGCGAGTAAAAACACCTCTCAAGGTGAACTGATTCGCCGAACTAGCGAAGTGCAATGGAAGATCAAGTGAATATTGCGCATACATAAGGAGATGAGAATGGCAAATCACCATTCTGCAGACTTAAACTCGATGCTTCTTCAATTTTCTCTCGGAATCTTGAATTTTGAAATTGATTGTGATGTCTTAATTTTTTTAGATCTCTAATCGATCTCATCTGCCGACTCAGAAATTTTCAACATGACACTTATCACGTCTCCCAAGATTGACCCGATCCAGCTATCAAGGCACTGAATGCGGTAAACTAGTTTATTCGCGTTTCTCTCAATATCAACTGCAATTTAGGATAGTCGATTCTTCGATATTCCTCTTTCCAATGGACCCTTCTCGTCTCGGACTTTGGCAAACGAATTGTACAACTGTGAGATAAACAAATATTCGTTATTCTTTTCGTTTTCACTTTCGTTTCTCTTTCTCGCTGATCGGCAGTTATTCTCGTCCACGAGTCGATATACTCCAAGCTAGTCTTGGCAATACGAGGGTAACGAGCTCGTTATTCCTTGATCTACTTTGACCCGAGGTGACGAGCTCGTAATAGAGAGGGGCGTACGTTACGAGCTCGTTGTATCGCTATCGTTTTGTCAACCCTACTCAGTGGAAACCGCACCAGACTCTTGTTTTCACTGCCTGTGCAAGACGGCGGATCGATTTACTCGAAAAAAAAATTACAACTTTGTGAATTATTTATCGAATTCACACACTGAAAGCGCAATAGCGTAACTTGGGTGGATAGTTTCCTTCGAATGTCGGCATACTCTCACATGCAGCGACGAATGCGCGCGCTCAGAATCCACGCGATGTGCGTCGCGCGCGTCGCTCCACGCGTCGCGTATACGTAGAATTCGTGCTCCCTGGACGCGCCGATTGTTCCTGTAAATCCCCCGAGGAGGCCACTGTTCATCGTGCGACAACAGAGTGATAGTGGTACCTGAGTGATGGGAATACGAATGGCCATATAAATTTATAAATGATGTGCTGATGTGTTCTAATGTGTTCCTAAAACTGACAATGCCAATTTCGCAAAAAAAAAAAATTGTCAATGGTACTAAAGAAAAAAGGAAGCAATATATAATTGAAAGAACACACATGTAAATAACCTTATCTACTCGAAGAGATTGGGATTTTCAACATTGCATAAGTTTTCCATCACCCCCAAAAAATGGCCAGCATTTACTGAATGTATCGAACTCACTTGTCAATGGGTGGTACACATTACGGTTGTAGCCTTCGATTCTGGAGGCCGAATATGGGGCTGAAGAGTGATTTATAATATAAACTATATCCCGCACCGATTTGTAACGGTTCCATATCGCAAATTTCACACAATTGACTTCCCGCTGATGCTCATTCTAACCCGGCCCAATAGGTGCGCGCGGTAAGAAGAAGGGCGCGTGTAATCTAGAATCATTACTAATTGCTACGAAGAGAGAGGTTGCGATCGAATCAGTATCTTAAGACCCCTGGATAACGCCCCGTCAACATCATTCGGCCAACCCTACCGAACTTCACTTTAAAGAAGAAGTGATCACGGCAATCCAGTCTCCCCCCCCCCCCCCTTTTAACGATCATAATCTCTCTCCGTTCACTGTCTCGTCTCATTTACTCGATATCCAACCCGATTATTTCTTGTATTTGCCTACTCCATCCCTCGAAACAAGAGTGAACAACGAGTCGATGCCGATGTGAATGATGCAATAGACGAACGAGAAATATGTATCGCAGATGAAATATCCAATGGAACAATAATTGCTATCGCCATCGCTTTTCTAATCTGCATTAGAGTTCGAGAAATGAAACCACCGTCTCTTCATTTTGCACACTCTCTCGCCGATCGAGCGGTCGAGAGAGTGTGGAAACTGAAGAGACGGCGACCCGAATTGCGAACTCTAATCTACATCTGTAGATCAAGACTCTGCGCTCACTCTCTGACGCACTCCTTTGTTCTCTTCCATTGGTGCATAGATAAATTGAAATCCTTCTTTGATCACTCCATCAATTCTCGATCTTTCTTCAGCTCCTTCTCGATTTTAATGCTAGTACTGCTTGCAGAGAAAGAAATGGTAGACTGATTAGGGCTAAGGATTCGATGGGATCATTTCACTTTCATTGCCTTGAAAAGAAATATCTCTAACAATTCCTTACTGTCTCTTCTTTCGGGGGTTTGACGGACAATAAAAGAACCTCTCTAGGTGAGAAATTCGTCGAACAAGCGGAGGGAAATGGGAGATCATTTGGAGATCGCGCTTACTTAAGGCGATGAGAATGACTGGAGAGCAGCACCATGTCATGAGTTTCGTTTACTCATGAGAAGCTGTATATTCTCTATTCTACTCATGTTTCGAATTTGAACTGTAATCTTAAGCACACCCGTCTTTCAGGTCTCTACTCGATCTCAACTGCAGGTTTACATCCAGTAGAAAACACTTTCATCAGTTCCTGAACAATTCCAAATTAAGTGGTGCGTCTTCTTGGTTATTTGTGCACTTTGTTAATGCGCGATTGGGTGTTCAGGCAATCTCGGACTCTTTCCGCGCGATCAAGTCCCTAATTAAAAATCACAATGATCTAGGTAGATCAATTCGGCTTCTCGTCCGGGAGTCGACTATCGATAGTCTGTGGAAGAGACAGTAATTATTGTAATCATAAAGTCATCGTCGTATTATGATGAGTGCAATTCAACACAATGATATTTTCACATCATTGCTGAATGTACAATGGATGAGAGATCGTGTAAAATACGACTTTTCCTAATGGCGCAATGTCTGCCCCTTCGTATCTTATCATTCCCTTTATCTCCAACCTGATTTTATCTCGGATTGCTCTCTACATTACTCGAACAAGATTGGACACTAGAGAAGATGTTTATTGCAACGGATGAACGATATTTCTTCATCGCAGATACAATATCCAAGGACGAGTACAATCATTGCCATCGTAATCTCGGTTCTAATCTTCTTCTTCTGTGGAACGAGACGCTGATTCCTTTCTCTGATTCACTCCGTTGGTCTCCTCTATTGATGCGTTGATAAGTTGATATTCTTCATCGCTAAGTGCGTCAACTTCTCTTTCTTGCTTTATGTTCTTCTCGATTAAGTTCCCCATTCCAGACCTCGCTGTCTCAAAACAAGCATATTAAATTACATTAAATGTTTTTTTTCGAAACACATCCTAATATTTTATCTCCAAATGAATCATCCTCACACGTTCCATCGTTTCCACTTCCGTATTGTCCACTTTATAGATCCTTTTTCTACGTACGTTCCTCACGGCTGGCAGTTTCTATAAAAAAAATATATTATTTTTGGGACTCAGTCTAGATTCATAATTTAAGCAAAACTGCACAAAACGAGCTCAAATTCATGACCACGATAGAATTTCCAGTTTGTATTCGCCTTCCTCATTCGCGTGTTCTCTAGCTTTCTCTAACCTTTGAGAATGTGAATAAGAAAATGAGAATTGTCAGAAAATATCATTGTCGTGTAAATTTTACTTGGAGTTCTACAAGGAACATTTACTTTTCCAAATGTCGAACTGTATCTGACTCACCCATTTCTCTCTTCCAGCTGCTACGAACTTCTCGATTTCCTTTCTGGCAGCAGAAGTGGCTACTGTTCGAGCGGAGCGCGTCGGCAGTTGAATGCTTAATTCCACTCGACCGACCTGAACGAAAACTATATTTAGAAGTGGGTAAAAAAACATTGTTAGTCATATATTCAAACTATGAATGTTAAAAAAGGACAAAATCATGTTTTCTCTAGGCAAAGGCCGTTTGAGAAATCTCTCTCACCAAATGCAATATAATCTTTGCTCAAAATTGCGTTGTAAGAATCGTACTCGAAAATAATACTGAATTATCTCACCGTCACTCCCCATCGTTTCGTTTGTTCATCGATAATATTCTGGCACTGCAGTGAGATTGAAGCTCGATCCGTTACCAAATCATCGAGAGTCTTCTCAACTGTAAAGATCGGAATAGTTTGCCCTGCTTTCTAAATTGGAAATAGTTCAAGTTTTCGAAATAGGTTCGAAATAGTTCTCTGTGGAAGAGGAGAGTCAAACGGAAAAATGTCGAAGAATTGTATTATTTTTCATTCGCGAAAATAATAACTCACTTATCTGCATTTAATCTCGAAAAAAATCGAAATTCAGATGGGTCACTTTACTGTGCTAATAACAATAGATTTTTCACTAAAAACTCACCGAGAATGTTCCTTATCGTAGACTCGGCAAGCTTTTTAGTAGATGCGCTGGCATCGTCGACGTTGAGGACTGAAGCTACAGGATCTGCAATTTGATTAGATAGATTTATGACTTTGCTATTATTGTAGCAATATTATTTATATTCTTTCTACTCCTTCTTTTGATTAACTACTCGTAATGGGCATCGCACCATTGCGAATCGGGTCGGGTGTATGCGACCCAGGACCGAAACACTCACGCGCTCTTTTCTAGGAAGTATTACTCTGCTATATTTCTCTTTCTAAGGCAGCTATCTCAAATTTGTAGGCCATTTCGATTTCACTTTAATTCAAAAGATCTGACAAGTTTGGACAGGTCATTCATTCATTCTTTTTTTTCAATTTCTTCCGTTAAGGTTATAGTGCAATTATCGCATGAGGAATTACTGGGAAAGGTAACGAAATACGTCATTAGTGCCGTCGATAGTAGACCGTCTATCGAAGAAGTATGTCTATACGAATTTATTCAAAAAAAGAAAGAGTCGTACCTGAAATTCTGAAGAACACGAGGGCGTCCATTTCGACGGCGACGACATCACTGGTGAGGATCTCCTGCCGGGGAATGGCGTGCGAAACCTCTCTTAAATCATAATATTATTTTTTTTAGAGCAAGCAGCCGAACTCTGATCGAAACTGATCAAGATGAGCGTAATTTTCTAATCCGATTTGGAGATGCGAAGAGTTGGGAAATGAGATAACAACTGACCTGATATCAACCATTGTGTAGGTATCAATGCATGGAACATAAAAGATCCATCCTGGTCCTCGTGCACCTTCGGGTTTCGATCGACCGAGACGGAAGAGCACCACACGCTCGTACTGCTTGATGGTCTACGAATGGGAAGAATATCGATTAGATCCTGATGATGAATACTCTATTCGGCACAATTTCCCGTCGCTGTAATCCTCGGCCTAATTCTCAGATTTCCCGTGTTTCACTGCTTTTTTCAGGCGAAATATCCGCACTTCCAAAGGTATATATAATTGCAAGCAATACAAAAAAGAAATAGGAAAATGGCGAGATTATGAGAAAAAAGAACGTACAAGACAACAGAAGAACATCGAAAAGGGATAGGCTACTATGATGACAATCCATGAGAGAATCTGTAAAAAAAATTTGTTGGTGAGATGATGAAAATCTTTTGTTTGTAATTACGAAGTCGAAATTTGAATATACAAACCAATAAAAACAATAGCAATCCAATTGATGTCTCTCACCGTTAGCGCGCGAGACATTATCCCTTCAAACGTCGTTTCGTTGTCGATATTCTGCAAGTTATGAGCGAGGATTAGTACATATCGTCACTAGTGTCCACTTAAAGGAGGAGTAAATGCAAACGCGCGCCCGGTTGGAATATGTTTCACCTAGGGACGCACTCTATCTTCAAGTCACGTGCTATCTCGCCCCCCCCCCCCTGAGCTTTCCCAGATCTGGCATATAATAGCTTCAAAAGTTGAATTTTGACTTTACTCCTCCTTTAAACTACTCCACACCACACTTTGGCCTGGTTCTCCGCTATATTTATTCCATTTTGTACGTCATATCGAATAGACACAATGAAATAGCATCAGGATCTATAGTTGGAATGTGGGTTGGCAACAAACGAATCGGTTCATTATATAAGGGGGGTGGTCACAAGGTCGTTCGAGAATATACAAACTAGTTTGGGGGTTGTAAGAAATGAAAAAAAGAAAAAAATTAAAGGTATCAAAAAATTGTAAGAATTGCGCTCGAATTCATTCTTATGGTGTAAAAATTGAGCCCGAATTTATTTCTTATAACCCCACAAACTAGTTTGTATATTCTCGAACGGCCTTGTGACCACTCTCTCTTCAGTTGGACATTCGAGAAAGCTCTCAGAATTAAAAAAAAAATGATTTCCCTATCCCTTGAATAATCTACAACCTACTTCTTCTTTGATCTCACTGATCTTCGATTGCTTGACCCCTTCGGGCAGTTTCTCATTCTCATTTCGCTTCATCTGCACTTACACCGTTTATTTAACTACCTGCAATACGAGTGATATGTAAGGAGAACTGAAGTGTAAAACGGTATATAAGAATAAGAAAATGTCAATTAAAATTGTTAGTCATAGGTGGAAAGTGGAAGAAGACTCAAAAATAGCAAATATAAATAATTTTATGGGGGAAAGCGCGAGAGAAACGTTCGAGATAGGACTGACTCTTAGAGGACCGCGAAGGAGGCGCGGGAGAGAGAGCAGATGGCGGGTGGTTAATTACGAGGCGAGAGTTGCGAGAGTAGGAGAGATAAGGAGAGAGGATGAGAGAGTATGAGAGGGAAGGAGGAGGAAGAGAGGACAGAGGAAAAGGGGGAGAGGGCTTTGCCTCAGAATGGATTGGACTGCGTGTGGGGAGGGAGAAGCGGGCGAGAGTGACAGAGAAGAGGGAAATGGAGAGACGAGAACGGAAAGAGTATGAAAGAGGAAGGACATCACACAGCGTTGTGCAGAATTCGTAATTCGGGTCACCCTCTCTTCATTCTACGCACTTTCCTTATTGGTAGAGCAGTGAGAACGGCTGGGAAATAAATGAATAGCGGAACGAATTATTGACTCTAAACCCCACACAGATTTCTGCAAGAAGATGGAGTTAGAAATTATTAGGGTGTCCGGAAAGTTCGTTCATTTGGTCATCAAAAATGAACGCGTGATTCAATTCCCCATTTCTGCAGTTCTATTCGTGAGCAATGTATCGTGCAATTTTTGTTTTGAATTGGAAGAATATTGCATCACTACGAAGTATTTTAGAATTATGTTAGTGGTGGTGACTTTACACGGCCTAGTGAAAACTTGGTTTTCCATTGTTATGTCCTCGGCCGTTCCGCAAAGCTAAATTATTCCATTTGATGTTGGGTGGCTCCCCTTACTCTTAGCTTTTGTAAAACATGGTACTCCCGCTTCAAGAATTGAGTTTACGGTCTTGTTACTCTGTTT
Source organism: Pristionchus mayeri (assembly GCA_036245805.1). Lineage (NCBI taxonomy): Eukaryota > Metazoa > Nematoda > Chromadorea > Rhabditida > Neodiplogasteridae > Pristionchus > Pristionchus mayeri. The sequence goes on along the minus strand of BTRK01000003.1, from coordinate 44,065,579 downwards.
CACGCTGAAAACCCCATTTTTTTGTCGCATAGTTGTATTGTTCTGATAATGTAAAAGAGCCAGACTAATGTTAATTAGCTCAATTAAAAGGTAGTATCGGGTACTCCATTGTCCACTATACGACGCATATCTCACCTGTCTAGCAAAACGCTGAGACTCCCTAGTGTACTTACTCATTTTTCAACTTCATTTTTTGTGACCTGTCAGTTTGAATACCTGAGGCAAAATAACTAGGTAATCGGTGCCCAATTACTAGTGGATCACGTATGACAAGTTAGAGCGAATACTTCAGTAGATGCACGCTAACACGATGTATGAAAATTTCGCTAGGTTGTGATAAAATCAAATCACTAAAATCAATGTGGAAACGGCCATACTAATCCAATCATCTTTTAATTCAGTGCTAGTACAGCACCATACTCTGCTCACAATTAACACTGCAGAAATGGGGAATTGAGTCACGCATTCATTTTAGATGAGCAAGTGAACTTTCCGGACACCCTAATATGTTTCTTTTCTTTCCAAAATATGTATTTCTAAGATTTGTTGTCTTTTTTTCTTCAAAGTTGCATTTATAGACTAACTTTTACAATTTGGGGCACTACCTTATCACTGCTTTCGCTTCTCACTTTAAACATATAGGACTACAATATATTTATATGAATGATGTCCCGGTCGAATTATTGATTGTTTCTCAGTTCGATCCGCTCTTATCCCAAGCGAAAGCCGCAGCACCAGCTGCTGCTGACTGAAATTAGGGCATTGTTCGACTAAAATAACCTAAATATTTGTGAATTTGTTAATCAGTTCACAAAACAGATATCGGAATTGTAATGGACTAAAGTGAAACAATGTTCACCGTGCTTCCCTCCGGCTTCACAATCTCAATTCTTCCTCCTCCAGTCATGTTCTTATCAAGAGCCGCCCTGAGCGGCACTGCGAATCTGCAAATCTCTCTTAAAACTCTTGATATACTTTATGATCCTCCTTCATGTGGAGCTTATCCCAACCGTCAAATGTTGGGACAGCGCAGCTCGAGAAAATCAGGTCTACTTCAAAACCGTCTTACCTCGAGTATCCAGCTGATCCGACGAGGAGCACTCGCTGGTGATGAGGGGCGAGAGCAGTGAGCGAGAGCATGTTGTCGATGACTCGACGAGAGACCGCGGCTACTGCCTGCAGAAAGGTATGAATTTATATTTGTGTATTTTCCTGATTACGCAACTGAATGTTTCTATTCCACCCCTTCTTTCACAATAATTCTTCACTATGTAAAAATATGACCGAAAACAAACGTTTATAAGCTGTAACAACAATTGGAAACTGAGGAATTCACCTCTTGATCGCTGATTGGTCGACCGTCATTGGGATCAGTACGATGGATCTGGAGTGGCTCAGGCTCCGCCATGCCGCGCTCCCGGTGGAAGAGACCCGTGGCAGATACCGAGTAGGGACCCTGGAATCAAAAGTTTTCACCATTATAGATCCATCCAACCAGAAAACCATTGAGCATCTGATCGAAGTGAAATATTAGGGAACTCGCGTTTGGATTACGAGTAGCGAAGGAATCGGCTGCCTGCAGTAGCTCGGCGATGTTACCAGCGCTGCCGAGACGCTTCTGGAAGATATCAAAGATCAAATATTTATGGAAGCAGTCAAATTCACATGAGGATCGTGAAAATAGCGTTGAACGAAATTCCGTTTACACAAATCAAAGAGATAATATAGTATTGTGATGATTATTTTCCCTGTATAATCCCTAGTTTTCGTTAATTGAATCCCCGCCACGAGCGATAAATATATTATTATACAAAAGAGAGGATTCAAAAAGGCAAGCGATAGAGGGTGATGAATGGAATAATCTTTCCCTCTGCTTACCTCGATCTCGCTCTGCACCATATTCCCTCCGTTCATCGAGGCGGAGACTATTACATTCGAGTTGTTGAAGAAGGGACGGAGATCGCACGTGGAACGGGCTGAATTATCGATTTTTAAAAAAATGATTATGAATGTAATGTTTTCAATGATTACGGAATAATTGGAATAATTAAGTAATGACGTAAAGATCTAAGAGTAAATGGACTCACCCAGCAGCTGCTTCTCGTATTCTTCCACGTCTTTCTCCCCGCTTTGTCTGAATGCCATCTGGGCAGATGTACCGAGATTGAGGGCTGGAAAAGGAGTACTTAGATCAATATTCGGATATGTATCCCTAATTGCTCAAGACAAGATTTGAAGAACAAGCTCCATTTTGCCCGTTAGAAATAGATGTTTGGAGGAGTAAGCCTAAGCAATTAGACCAAAGATTTGCTCACCGACGCAGTTTTCATCCGGCAGTAGAGGGTACATCGTAGCCTGCAGATCGCCGAGGGCCACGAGCACAACTGCCTAAATTTTAATTATTACCTTCCATCTTTACGTCTAGCTTCAAAATTAGCAAAATTCACTTTCGAATACAACTGCCCATCAAAAATTGAAGACTGGCTTACCGGCCTCTCCAGCCTCCCGAATAGTCTCGTCTCGCCCGCTCGATGCTCCGGGCTGACGATGGAAGGGAGGAGAGACTGCCAGTGGCCCTGCTTAGCTGCTGGTCCTGGAAAATGAATTGTATTTTATTTGTTTGTTACATAAAACCTATGTCATATGTTTGGTCTAATATGATCAAATTTCAAGAACGAAAGTTCGTAACAAATTGCACATTTCCGAGAATAGTGTAAGGAGTTTCATGCACTCGATCACTGTATTGTGATACTTAGATATCCTCGAAAATGATAGGTCCATTACCGATCCATCTTTTCCCATCTGTCAGTCCGAAGGAATCGGCCATCTGATCACTCATTGAGTGAGAAGTGAGAGAATCGCCGCAGAGAATGGACACCAGAATATCTGTAAAATAGAATTAGGCATTCATCATTTCGAAATTTGATTTCTGCAATACTATGGAAACGGGGTTTCATGAGATGAATGTCTTTCCGAGCATTATATTGTCCTTACACCATTCAGTTGATCTTTGATCTCAGCCATTCACCAAGTGCCAACCCTAGTTGTATCCCTCACCTCCGATGGTTCCCGCCCTATTGTGTTTCTCATCAATTTCTCCCAGTTTCTCGAGATGAGCGAGTGTCACACATCCGTAGCCGGGATTCACGTCGAACCCGGCGGTTCTGCAAGGCATTAGCCTGTTATTTTTCAAATTTTCATTTTTTTTTTCGAAATTAACGGCTATAGATAGGAACCACAAGGGGTATAACCGAAATAAAGCCATGTCACCCAAACTATGTTCAACATAACCGTTGGGGGCCTAATATGATCATACTTTCGGCCGTTTGTCGATATCTCATCTCTGAATCGCGCTAGAGCTCAAAAAGAGATTGAAATGCTATCACAGAGATAGGGGGGAAATCGAGACGAGCGAAGGAAGGGGCGGAGCTAACTCCGACCCATTCCTAGTCAACTCGCCAAAAATTTGGGCAGGGCTTCGCCTTTTCCCGGTTGCGCCTCACCCCAGTAAGGCGAAACGAGGGAGGGGTGCGCCCGCACTCTTCTCTAGAGCGCGCGCTCTCTACACACGCCGGGGCAGAAACAGGCGGGAGAGGGAGGAGAGGGAGAGAAGAGGGAAGCGATAGAATTCACGCCGCTCTCCCCCGCTAATGATCTCATCGCGGACTGATCTATTTTCGAGCACAAATTAATGAGAACACTTTTCTTTGCTTTATCATGATATAAATGTTCGTCTAGCTAGTAGAGACCGATGAAGCTTGCGAGGTTTTCCGCACATGCTCTGTGAGCGCAAATTCGGCACTTTTACACCTTAAATCTCGTATGCCGACCTAATTAGTGGAAATTTTTGCAAGGCCTCATAGGCTCAGTCGATAGAGAATTGAAAGAGCTTTCGAATTATTTCTTGAGCGAGCATTTTCGTTGGTAATGAAGCTCGTGCTCCCTAAATCTCGCTTTAGAGGGGAAGGGTGTCTGAGCAAAGTGGGCGGAGTTTGTGGAGTCTAGCTATAGACTCAAACAATGTAATTCGTTGAAACTATATAGTTTGCAAAATTTTAATTATTTTAAATGTTACGAACAGATTTGTTTCCGTTACCTCCATTCCCTCAACTGCTCCTCATCCACTCTCCCATACTCCCACGTGTAGAGCAGAGAGATAGAAGCTTCGAAATCTGTAAAATATTACTCGCATCACAGTCAATTTTCAATATTTTTTCATAAATGAAACTTGACAGAATAATAATAGTCGTCAATGAAGCAGCTAGTATCAGAAATTTGGACGAATACTGCTATCATTTACCACGTTCATTGACCTCCCTCCCGTTCCAAGTGCACACTCCGTGCATTTGAGCTGAGACCGCGACCGCTCGAAAGTCGACATCCTAATGTAAAGTATCTTAATGTATTTGAAATTGAAAAATTGTCTGAAATTGTTCAAAACAATTTATTTTTCGGGGAAGTAAACAGACTGATATTCCAAAGAGAATGATGAAGTACTAATCCCATGGGAAGACGAACCTTTGGAAGAGCGTCGATGACATCGTCGATCGTGGCCCGGCACGTCTCCAGAATCTTCCTCACGTTTTGAATGCCTCTGGATAGGAATTTGAGGCCAAAGATCAATACAATACAATATTTATCTGTTGTCACTTTCTGGACGCAGATCAAGATGTGCGGCAAGGCCAAGGATCAAAAGGCAAATACTCACGGGCCCACAGAAGCGTCGTGCGGTCTCGATTGCTCGATCCTGAAGAAATTCGATGAGTTCATACATCAACGATTCAAAAAAAAACAAGAACAATACCATAATAATAAGGTCAAATTTCAACAAGATCAATATAATGAATCAAAGCTTAAAGAAGGAGTAACACGAAAAATTAGTTCAATTAGACACTATGTGTATGTAATAGAAGCCGGTAGCCCGATAATGAATCACTTTATCCGAAGTTTCACAGACAGCTGTGAGGCTATTTACCTACGCGGAAAGTTCATTGATAGCGCAGGGTTGTGGCTAGTTCGTTTATGTTTCACTTGCTCTACATAATTTTTGCCTCGTTCCTGGGGTAATTTGGCTACAGTTTCCCATTGCGAGCGCAATATCTTCGTGGTGGGACTCCCTAGCATCCATTCGTGTTACCCCTTCTTTAACTCACAATTCAGTGCTCGATTTGGCTGCAACTTTCACACTGGTTGTGCCAATGTCGATTCCGAGCGAGAAGGGGCGCATTCTAGACAGGGAGTATGATTCATTGTGTCGGGCATTTCAATGAGTGAATGATGAATCCAAAATTAGGGAAAACGGCAATATGAAAGTTCAATTCCTTACACTCAATGCGGACGCGACCGGTCCGAAGTCAACTATGAATGGAAAATGACGTGAGAAGTGAGGCGAAAAGGAAAAAAAATATCTACTCGAATAATTGAAAAAAATGACTAATTGAGTAAGTCAACATAAAATTAGCAATTTTGGAATTGATAAAAATGAAACAAATATTACGAGGGTAGAGGAAAAGAACGCATTTGCATCTCGAATTTGAAGGCGATTGAAGAGTAAGTAAACGAGAAAGAGAGATAGGGAGAGAAAGATAATCGGTTCGAATTGATAACGGCGATAATATGAGAGCGGAACGAGAATGCGATCGCTCTGTATGTATTGCAATCACAAAGATATGACCTCATTCATTCATACATTTATTTAGTACACAACATGGAAAGCGCGGGAATGCATTCATTTTTGAAAATAAAGCACTTCTCTAGCACTCCGTCTCGACCCAACCAAATTAAAGGAGGTGTAAAGGCAAAGGCGCGCCCGGTTGAAATATGTTTCAATTAGATGATAACTCTCTTCAAGTCGCGTGCTCTCTCGCTCGTTGCACTCCGTTTCGACCAAACCCAATTAATATCACCTTCAATGTCATTGCGTCCATTGAATGTACAGACTCGATTCGCATCATTTGTCCATTTTTATCCTTGTTTCCTTTACAATACTCCAGGGGACGATATGTTTTTTATAAAAAATAAAAGCCGGATAAGCGAGCTAGGTCCAAGGATTATTTGGGAAGCTGAGATTCCAGGCAGTTGAGATATTTATCATTTATCATGGCCGAGTCGTTTATCATGGCCGAGTGGCTAACGCAATGGGCTGACAATCACAAAGTTTGGTGTTCGGTGCCCGTCCGCGTCGAAACGTTTCTAGGTGTTCATATCGATCTTCATTTGAATTTTGACTCTCATATTCAAATTGTTTGTCATAAGGCCTCATCATTGGTCTATCTCCTCTTTCGTAGCATAGCTTGTACTATTACTGCCCCTTACATAACTGCTTTCAAGTCGTTTATTCTCCCAGTATTAGAATATGCTTCCCCAGTTTGGTCTCCATCATCATCCGGTAGAATCCGCAAACTAGAGAAAGTGCAGCATCTGTTCAGTAGACTTTTGTTCTATCGCTGTTCTCGAGTAGATTCACGTACATCTATTCCTTCCTATTCTGATAGACTAGTCTTTTACTCGCTACATTCTCTTTATTCTCGCCGCATTGTCATAGATATTATTTTAGCTCTCAAAATTTTCGCAAATCTTGTCGAATTACCAATTAGTAATTTCTACACGTATAGGGCAATTAGTAGACGCCATAGTGCATTTGTTCTTCATATTCCCTCTTTCCGAAAGGAAAATTTAAGAGCCTCGTTCGCCCACAGAACATCCCGACTTCTCAATAAATTACACCTGATATGTGACCCCCTTTTATCTGTCGACACTGTTAAGCTCCATTTGTTAAATTCCCCTAATCTACTACATACCCTTGCTATTGAAATTAGAAATCTTTAGGTCTGTTTCCCCTCCCTCCACCCATCTTCTCTTCCGCCATTTCGACACTTTCCGATCTCAAGTCAATCAAGACTCCAATAAGATATATATTGGATAGCGGCCACTCTCCCGCTCTCGAGGCCCCCTCCCCTCGAATATCTCTCTCGCGCGACTCGAATCGGAAGTGATCGTCTCCTGCCCCACCCCCCCCCCCCCCACCCCTCTCCCACATATGTTTCTTTTCTTCTCTTCTCTTATCTCGCTATCCCCTCTCATTCTCGCACATTTATATATCTGATGAAGCACCTACGTGGTGTAGGATAAATAAATAAATAAATTTGCAATACTCCAGGGGACGATATGTTTTTCATAAAAAATAAAAGCCGGATAAGCGAGCTAGGTCCAAGGATTCTTTGGGAAGCTGATATTCCAGGCAGTTGAGATATTTTTAAGCATCTGAATAATTACAAGCTTTCTTATATAGCAAACCGGACATATATATTACCTAGATACCGGCGAATCCTGCTTCGGTCAACAACAAAGGCATACAGTACTGTGCAAAAATTTGGAAACATTTTTCAACTTATCATAACTTCATTCAACGTCACCCTATTGACTTATTGTTTGGAGCATTCAAGAGGTAATCCCCACGAGAATATAGCCATGTGGTGTATGGACATACACCTAAAGAAGAATGTGTAATGCGTGCAGTTTTCGTGAGTGTGTTTGAAATTATCTTTTTAAACCCCAACCGAAAGTCGGTATTATCTCATACTAACTGTGTGTAGAGTATAACCGTTGACGATAACAATTCACTTCTGAACTCTCTTGGTGCTGTTCCAAAAACTCCGGAATATCGATTTTCCGAGACCTCGAAAATTTCTTTGTGCGTATATATCTTTGGCCATAGTTGAGTTATGGGGCCTAAATTTTGTAGGTAATGTACACTCATGATGCGGCAACAATCTGCCAAGTCTGATAGCGATCCGGCTCCAAACGCAAAAATTCGAAAAATTTTGGACCTCAATTTTCATCATCATAAAGTCAATGTTCAGCACATTGGGAAAATTCTAGTTTCTTGCTGCATCATGCATAATCTTCCCATGAATAAGTTCGCAAAATTGCAAAGTCAGGCGATTATCGCTACTTATTTTACAGTCGAACAAAGGACGAGGGTCGGAGGTTCCGAAACGGTTAAAAGTGATACCAGTCATGACATTTCCGATCCTAGTGGACACATTTCACAGCCATTCGAACTCTAATAGCTAAAAATGTGAATGGCTAAGTAGAAGTTATCTCTAAAATGAAGTTGGAACGTATTCGTAACGATTTATTTTTGACTCATATCACATTTGACCACTTCGGCACCTCCGATCCTCGTCATTTGTTCGACTGTAAAATAAGTAGCGATAATCGCCTGACTTTGCAATTTTGCGGACTTGTTCGTGGGAAGATTATGAATGATGCAGCAAGAAACTAGAATTTTCCCAATGTGCTGAACATTGATTTTATGATGATGAAAATTGAGGTCCAAAATTTTTCGAATTTTTGCGTTTGGAGCCGGATCGTTATCATACTTGGCAGATTATTGCCGCATCATGAGTGTACATTACCTACAAAATTTAGTCCCCATAACTCAACTATGGCCAAAGATATATACGAACAAAGAAATTTTCGATGTCTCGGAAAATCGATATTCCGGCGTTTTTGGAAGAGCACCAAGAGAGTTCAGAAGTGAATTGTTATCGTCAACGGTTATACTCTACACACACAGTTAGTATGAGATAATACCAACTTTCGGTTGAGGTTTAAAAAAATAATTTCAAACACACTCACGAAAACTGCACACATTACACATTTCTCTTTAGGTGTATGTCCATACACCATATGGCTATATTCTCGTGGGGATTATCTCTTGAATGCTCCAAACAATAAGTCAATAGGGTGACGTTGAATGAAGTTATGATAAGTTGAAAAATGTTTCCAAACTTTTGCACAGTACTGTACGATAGATCCCCGCTTCATGCACGTTCACAGGTCATCAATGTAGTATGGTCAGTAGTTGTTCGACGTTCAACGTTGAGAGAGAGGCATGCACATAATTCCTTTTGTTTACAAATTTGTTATTCATTGTATTTCAAGAAACATACTTTTGGCAATGCCTTAACAATATCGACAATCCATTTATGAGCTCGTGTAGAGACCTGAATGTAATCAATATTTAATGTAACCCGTCAACGAAACAAAATAACTTCTGAATGGAGTTCGAAAAGTCAGGACGAATATCAACTATAGGCGAAAACCATGATCAATATATCGATAGAAGAGGACGTTGAAAAGTTGTTGCAACAGGGTCGATCGAATCATGTTCACTTTCACTGCTCTATGTGCGTTAGCGTTCAGCTTCCTATCTCCCATTCCTCATTCATCCATTCATACATTATTTGTTTACTCCGTCAAAGGGACATGCAAGTAATGCACGAGATGATAACAATAGACGGATCTCCATCGACATTGTCGATTCTTGTTTCTTGCGGCAGCAAGGATAGGGGCAGGGGGTATGTTGGGGGGTGGGTGGGAAAGGAGTTGATGGGTGTCCTCGATCTCCAATAGGATTGGCGCTAAAAGAAATGACTCTCTCCATTCTGCGTGCACTCTCGCTAGTTTCACCAATGTATTGTTCAATGGGGAATTTCTAGTCGTGACTAGATGACGCAGGTAAATAGGTCAGGCGAAAGATGGGCACTCCAGACTGAATAAGCCCTAATTGGAACTGGCCTAGCAGTGTTCTCCCGCGAGCCCGATCTCGAAGATGAGATGTACCTTTACCGTTACCTATTCTTCAATTATTGATAGCTCCAACCAATAATTGTCCAGCTTATGATTTACTCTTTCATTGATATATCCCAAATTACTTTTCTCGTCAAGCACCTTCTTCGAATTTCGAAATTACTTCCAATACATTTACATCTTTTCATCACTAATAACACTGAAGTAAATGCCCATAATTTGCATAAAATATGCTCGTAAGCTGCTTTTAATCGTGCAATTTCTTACGTGTCGCTGCTGGCTCAACGGCGGCGTGTAGCAGAAAAACGTAGAAGTTCTTAGAATTTGACGCTCTTTCGATCCCGCTATGTATCGTTCCCACCCTCGCGGTCATATCTTACGTGTCGACGCAGCGGGCATGCGGGGTATAGAAGACCGGACGGTCATCATTGGTAGGATAAGCTAGGAACTTAGGAACATAAGGTTGTGGTGAGAAAAGAAAGGTTGACCAACTAGCTAGCGAGAGAGGAAATAGCATCAGCGACATTGGAAGAAGACTCACATCCTCAACGTATTTTATGCCGCGCCGTGATAATAAAGGAGTGTGAAATAATGAATCTTTAATAATGAATCTCAAGATCAAACTGTGCTTTCAGGATTCTTGGCGTGGAGCTCGCACAATCTCTGTATATGGGATCTTCCAAAAACGATCAAGTAAATGCATAGAAAAATGTCTTTCAATTATAAAGCATTGTTCGCCATGATTAATATGTGCAAGTCCGTGGACCCTGGTATCCGGTGTATGAAGGTCGAGGATAGGAATAAACTCAATGGTTTATTAACAAACAAATAAAGGACGAAAATAGAGAGAGGGGACCGGTCGACTATCCGGCGCTAGGGTTGAAGGAACAACTGAGGAGAGATGCCAGGGAAGGGCCTCTCTGCTGTGTTTTTGTATGATAGAATTTACGACTGGTTCAATTAACTGTAGCGCCCGATAAACGACTCTACGCTCTCTTCATTATGTAGACTCTCTCGCAACTCAACCAGTATGGACATGACGATGAACATTCTTCATACACATGAGATACAATATCGAAACGTGGAAAATGGGAAATTGACACTATCATCATCTAAAAAAGAATGCAAGCACAGCTTTTGAAAATATCACCTGCTAAAATATATCTGAAAGAATCCGCTGTTCGAAATCACATTCACACATTCTGGGTTCTCAAGTGTTCTCACATTCCGGTTCTCACATTCTGGGTTCTCAAGTGTGTGGCGAGCGGTTGAGTGCGATTTCGTCTCTCCGTCTCCGGTTCCGCCCGCCCGGATTCCCTCTCCCAGACGCGTTGGCACGCGGGAGTTGTACGCCGCCACGATGGGTCGCCACTTCTACATCGGCACCATCAACGCCAGGACGCTCGGCCCAAGGGAGAAGCAGTCGGAGATGGAACTCGCCCTCGACAAGATCAAGTGGGACGTGGTTGCAGTGCAGGAAGCCAGGATTGTGGGTTGTGCCTCGTTCAATCTTACATCCTCAGGCACTGTAGTCTACCACTCGGGCGGGCCCACTGCTTCCCATGGCGTGGCATTTTTGCTTCGACCGCAACTCGCGCGCGGAGCTGTGTTCAATGGCCTCTCCCCTCGTTTGGCCACTCTGCTCCTTCCCGACCTACGGCTCTTCCTGGTCTGCGCTTACGCCCCTACGTCTTCCTACGATGACGACGCGTATGAAGACTTCCTAGACCAGGTTGAGACCGCCCTGCGGAGTGCCCCAAAAGGCCATATGCCAGTTCTGGTTGGTGACTTCAACTGTCGAGTGGCGAGGGAACCTGGCAATGAAAGATTTGTCGGTAACTTTGCCTCTCCCACACCGAACTCACGCGGACGCTGCTTCACTGAGCTCTGCGTGAGGAACAGACTGCGCATCCTGAACACGTTCCCCAAGAGACGGCACGGTCGAATCTGGACCTGGCGATCCCCAAACGGCTCCGCATTCCACCAAATTGACTACGTTGCAGCGCCCGCCACAGCGAGAGTAGTCAACTGTGGAGTCGTTGGTCGGTTTGAGTTTGACTCCGACCATCGCCTTGTTCGGATGTGCCTCTCCCTCCCTGGCAAGGCGAGGCAGAAAAGATGCAGGGAGCGGCTAGATTTCGATCGAACCGCTTTTACTGTCAACGCAAACCTTCTCGCGTCACTGCCCCTTGCCCGCCCCAGTTCTGCCGCCGACGCCTATACTACGGTAAAGGCTTTCACGGAGACCGCGGCAACGAACTGCTGGAGGAAGCGCCAATCCCCTTCTTGGATCTCGAGTGGAACGCGGAAGCTCCTAGCGATGCGCCATGAATTGCAATCCAACTCCCAACAAGCTGTCGCCTACTCAGCTGCCTGCAAAGCTGCCCGGACGAGTTTCGTCGATGACATCAGGAAGCGAAAGGAGGCGCAAGCACGGCAAGCAGCAACCATGGGAAGGAGCATCGTGAAGAGCATGCTGAGTCTGCAAACCTCAAAGAAGCGCCTTCTAGTTCCCCACCCTGTAACTGGTGCTCTCTCTCAAGCAGCTACCAAGACAGTGGTCCAGAGCTTCTTTGACGGTCTCTACACCCCTGCAGTTCCGTGTCCACTCCCAGTCCCTCCTCAGCCTCTGGATCCCCTTCCTCCCTTCCTACCCGATGAGGTCAGCAAAGCGATGTCCCAACTCAAGTGTGGTCACTCACCCGGTTCGGATGGCATTCTCCCTGATATGCTATACCACTCTCGAAACCACCTTGCTCCCGTTATCGCTGATCTACTCAACTATCTGGTAGATGGAGAGGCTGTTCCAAGCGACCTGACCGAAGCAATTGTCACTCTTCTGCACAAGAAAGGAGACCCTACCAACATTGGGAACTTCCGTCCCATCTCCCTCCTCACCGTTTCCCTGAAGAAATCATTCTTCAGAGACTCGAAACTGTGCTTGAAGAAACAGAGTCCTCGACCCAAACCGGCTTCCGGCGCGGCTACAGTACTCTCGACAACCTGCATGCCATCAAGCAGGTCGCTGAAAGAACCTCCGAGTACGGTATCCCAATCTACTTGGCGTTCGTCGACTTCAAGAAGGCGTTCGACTGTGTGGAGTGGAATGCCTGCTGGCAAGCCCTCTTCTCGTTCGGAGCCCATCCCTCCCTCGTCCACATGTTGCGCCGTCTCTACGAGTCCTCCTCTACACTCATTCGAGTTAATGAGGAGCTCGTTCCTGTGACTGTGCGTCGAGGAGTCCGCCAAGGGGATACCCTCTCCCCTCGTCTCTTCAACGCAGTGCTACGATCAGCCATGGACAACATTGACTGGGAGTCAGATGGAATTAGAATCGACGGAAGGAACCTTTGCCACTTGGAGTATGCCGATGACGTGGCTCTCGTTGCCAAATCTCGACCCGAGCTGGAACGAATGCTGAAGAAGCTGATGGACGCGTGCAGCCGAGTTGGTCTCGAAGTGAATGCAAGCAAGACCAACCTCCTCACCTCCTGCACCTCTACCCGCAATCCAATAATCATCGGCAATCTGCGATTCGAATTCGTCGATAGCGCCACCTATCTCGGAGGAAGAATAGCTCTTCCCTTGGATCATTCCGACGAAATAGAACACCGGATTCGATTAAGCTCTCGCACCTCCTATCTTCTCGAATTCTGTCCATCAAGATCAGGAGGAGAGTCTTCGAGAGCTGCATCACGGCTACAGTTCTCTATGGGTGTGAAGTATGGGCTCTGAGATCTAGCGAGAAGGAGAGGCTGAGAGTCACCCAGAGGAAGATGGAAAGAAAGATGCTTGGAGTCACGCTGAGGGACAGATGGAGGAATGACCGCGTGAGAGGGATTACCAAGCTGAGAGACTGGAATGAGGAAGGATTGAAACGAAAAGCGCGCTGGGCCCTCAAGATCAGAAGAATGGGAGTGGAACAGTGGAGCCGTGCGACAACTGTCTGGACTCCATTCAATAGGACTCGTCCCCCCGGAAAGCCTCGCGCGCGATGGAGAGACGACCTATCCCGAGCTATTGGCAGCCATTGGTGGAGTGCAACTTATGAAGACTACCGACCTATCATCTTCTGAGCGTTTCCGCCTGATAAGATAAATTGATTGATTGATTGACACGATTCCGCATGCCAGTTTAGCTTCACGCAATAGAGGAACTCCATTTTGAAAAGCAATTGATGTAACTGTGTTCGAAACGACATCGTTATACTCCTTCTATATATTACCGATGGATCATTCTCCGATTCAACCATGTCAACTCCTCTCCTCTTTCTACCGCTCTTGCTCTCCCTCTCTACAATTTCAGCCAAATACGGGAATCCAGTCCAATGTTTTAACGTTAGTCATTTTTCAATAGAGATTCAACAGAGGTTTCATGATTATATTAGCTCTCTCACCCCACGAAAGATCGAGAGTGCGCATAAAATAAGGAAACCGTGGTATCGCTGTTCTTACTCTACGTTTCAGGAAACTGAGGGTGCTTCGCTTCAGAAATGTGAGGGTACAACGTGCATCATGCTTATCCGCACAATAGGAGGCAATCTCACAGGGTGTAATACCTTTGCCTCTAAGCCTAACTCGATGAATACTTGCAAGGTACGGCTTAGGCTTTGTTTTGTAGTAGAATAGCAATTGCCTTATTCAACACATGCACTCCCTCGCCCAGAATGTATGATTTCGATCCTAATACACACTCTATTCAGCCATTTCTTTGTATGTACCTCAAATTGGATAAAGGTTCCCAGTACCTCGGTAAAATCGGAAACACCGAGTGTGCCAAGTACGGCCCACAGTGAGAGTTTCAATGATAATATAAATTACAGTTGGTTAGATTAGAATATTTCTTTACTGAGATCACTTTAGTATCACAGACATTTGTGTTCGTACTATAAAATGAAGAGTCACATAAAATTATGCTCTAAAATATTGATATAAATAAAAATACAATAATAATTATGTACTGCCTTTACAGTTTCGCCTGCTGCTGTCGTGGGTCGCTTTGCAACCAGGAAGATAACTACTGGCAGTTTCTGGATGGAATTGAAGGATACAAGGCTGATTTCAAGATTGAAGAGTATTGCCCGAAAGAGAAGAACAAAAGAGAAGGCGTAATCGCCACCACGGCTCCAGATCAGAATGATTACTCTTCTGTTTAGTTAAAGTGATAAATAAGCATTAATTTTTGAAAGTCTAACCTGGCAACTATATCTCATCTGTCCGACCGAACTCTTTCTAACTACCGAACTAATGGCAGTTCAAATTATTTTGTTTTCTTCTCATTGTCGATCGTCTTCATCGTTTTTATCTATAGTTTACTTTATCGTCTTCTGGTTAACTTAGTGATAACTAACCGACATTCCTCGCTAAAAAAACGACGAGAACACACAACACACCTCACAAAAAATATTGACACAACATTAATTCTTACTCATATTTAGTTATTTTACCATGATTACTAGTTCGACAGTTGCATCTTTGAAATCAACATCGACTCTATTGTCCAATCTTGTTTCGAGTAAAGGAGATAGCGAATCCGAGATGAAACAGGTTGGAAGTAGCGGGAATGATAAGATACAAGTTGCCGAGAGATTGTCTCATTCGAACAGGTCCCTAACATCCGAGTATTTAAGCGACCACTGGAATGATAGTCGCAGTTCTGTCTTACATTGAATGACTTTTGGGCCCCCCCCCTCTCCTTCTGCAATTATTTATTAGTTTTGTTTTCACGGTATCGTCGCGCCTCGGACATGGGTAAATTATACTTCGTTTATTAATGTAACCCCATTTTTAATTTCCAATTTGATTTTTTAAAACAAATTGTATTTTCAGCTCCCTATTCGGACTCCGCGAACAGCGGAGTGCAGTTGACAGCCCGCGCCGCTTTGCAATCACTAATGTCATGGCATTCTCTTCACCTTATGCATGCTGATTTTCCTATTTTGACTTGTTCGGCGAATCATTCCACCTTGAGAGTTGCTGTGACTCGCAGTCACACCACCGGAGCTAGCGAGGAGAGCGTTTATAACTGAGAGAAAAAGTATCTTTCGCCTTAATCACTCCACTCTTCCTTTTTGCACTGCAAAACACTTTCTGTTTTCCATTCGCCTTACTATCTTTTGTGTATCGTTGTGCGTTTGAGTGTGAAATTTAGCTAATTTCTGAATTCAGATCCCTACCCGAACTCATCAATCGGTAACTACATTCTCTATTGAACGGAACATAATGTTTCTAAACACTTTCCTTTCTCAAGTTATATGAGTTGATACTGACAATATGTTCAAACTAATAATTGTTCATTAAGCGCTGTTAAGAGGAGGTTATTTGGTTGTAGGGTTTGTTTGTCGTTTCGCTCACAGCGAAAGAAATAATCTGCAATGATCTGTGTCTCGCTTATGGAAACATTTGTTAAGACACTTTGAAGGCTGAGCGAACTCTTCATGCAGCTTCGAATCTACGTTTATATCGAATGGATGCCATAAATAACAGAGATGATGTTCGTCTTTTGAGTTATGGGATAATCATCACGAGCCTGTGACCAGTTACCCTACTCCGCCGTAGCATATGCTTACTTCAGTAGTGAGCTATTGTGCCCATCTTGGTTCCATAAGTGGTCGTTAATGATTTATGTCCTAAATCGTTGCATTAATGTGCAAGAAGCTTCTTCAATTCAGTCTTAGTCACTGGAGAACAACAGTTATTTATTTGTAATAAACAATCAATGCAAATATTTTGTGTACCACCAATCGTTTCTATTTCTTTCCTGCATCCACTCCGAAAGTAGATTCGAAAAAATAAAAGCATTAAATTCAATGAATGATGCTTTATCGTCACACTAGTCCGGCTGTCCCCCGCCTTCGGCGGGGGCCCCGTCCTAGCGGAGTAGGTTTCGCAATCACTCGTTTCGCAACTTGTTGACGCGCGATCTCTCTCCCTCCCCATTTCGTAATTTTTCGCAACTGTTTCGCAATCTGGACACACGGAATCACACAGCGCTTTATATATAGGTATATATATTTCCCTTATATTCGTAAACAAGGATAATGCCAGTTCCGAATGATAAGGCGATAACAAATATATTTCATGAGATAACAGATGTATGCGATAATCTTGACAGCGGGTTTGGTGGGATTGCCTCTGAGCATGAATGATCAAGGAGAAGAACTGCCGATTAATGAAGGAGAGGGAAATAGAATATACTTACTATTCTATCTAGATTACAAAGGCGCAATTTTCGGGAATTGTGCATGTCGGATGATCTGGATTCAATGACAAATGACATATTTACACTTCCAGAATCATATAGTGTAGTTAATTTTGAGGTAACGCGCTTGAGCTTTCCATTTTAACTTGTTCAGGGCCTCGATGAGAGAGTCAATCATGAGAGATGTTGCACAGGACGATGACGATGTATGACGAAGATGACGAACAGGACGATGTTGCATTTAAAAAATCCAGCCGACAATTGAGATCGAGTAGATATCTGCGAGATATCAAGAAATCAAAATGAATTTCGAAATAAAAATTTGCGTCTACGGAGAAAATAATGGACATTGCATTTTGAAAATACAAGTAGCATCACTTTCGAAGTCTGCGGAATGGTGACATACCATTGCCATCGCCTTGTGCCCATCTTCCATTTCTTGCTTCTTTTGTTCGCCGAATTCATCTCGAAAGTTTTCCCCCTCCCTCTTGAAAGTAAGTTTGTACTTTCCATCACACCACCGAAAAAATAGGTGGTGTGATGGAAAGTAGAAAACGTTAGAGAGGTAAAGAATAACGGCAGTGAAAGAAGAAATCGAACCGATCGTCTCTCTTTTGTTCTAATCACTCTACCCTTTCTCTTTTTGCTCTGCGATTCCCTTTCTGATTGCAGTGTAACTCCCGTCAGCGCACTCTCTTTTCTCCCGTTCATGTTTGAATTGCAATACATGAGTTCAGATTCCTACTTGATCTCATCCAACGTGGAATTCATCGTGCATAATGTGAATGGAATGGCAATATTCGGTGAGTCGAAATGGACGTTTTAATCTCGAATCTTTGTCAAAGTATTACATGCATTCAGAAGAGGTTATTCGAAAATAACAAATAAAGTATCTTGCAAACAATATCTGCTGATTTCATAGATTAAAAAAAAACTTGCTCAGACGTAGCCACAGCTACCTCCACGCAGCTCATTATCAAGTTCTCACTTGAATGGATTCGATCAATAGTCGAGCTTATGTCCGTTGCCTTCCCCGACATGCTATTTCACTTTTTTGTTACGGGAGAGTCCACACGAGTATAAATTCGATTCGCCTAGCGCTTCGCAGGTAGTGAATATTCACTTTAGTAGTCAGCCGAACTCCGTTGCATTGATTAGCGAAGATATTTCCGTGCGTACATCTGGCAGTAATTCTCTCCTGTGATTGTCCCTTGATTTGTCGTTTGTCTGCTGCGAAAATGAGAAATCCAGTTTTCGGATTTTCCACCTCACTGTGCAAATTCCGTTAATAAATGACTTTACTCCACAATTTGAAAAGTTTGCATGTTGAAGTATTATCGATTTTGCTTTTTCTTCGCCTCTACTTCTCTTCTTCAGAGATTTAAGTTCACTTCTCTTGATTGCATTCAATCAATAAGCACTTTTCCGACATTGAAAAGCAATTGTCATGTTGAATTGAATGAAAGCTAGTAAAGGATAAGGTAGTTCTCAATATATACCATTTGCTCTACAACATTATTGCATGCCTATTTATGCACTCTTCCTGCCCTCTTTCTCACTCCACCATGAGAGTTCTCCTCCTCTTCTCTTCCGTCATCCTCATTTCTTGCGATGAACCAATCGATCGTCAGAGGGAATACGGTGAAATGCTTCCTGCCCTACCGCAGGAAGAGATTCCTCCCCTCTTCGGTGAACCTTTCTCGACCGAACCATTGGAAGGAACGCCGGAAAAGCCGGAAGAGCCCCGAGGAAGCACAAGTGCTATGAGGTTTGAGCAAATTTAAATATTATCTGATAACATCAATGAATGTTTCACTTGCTATGAATTCTGGGTCAGGATTAATTAGCAGCAATATTAGTAAATAATTCAGTCAAATGTATTGATGTTCATATTACGGCAACTCCGCTCTACACCACATACCGTAGTCGTCTCTTGACGGCTGTAAAATAGATTGACGTGGCAGCACTTTTTTCATTTATTTATTGCAAAAAAATGCGTTTGCAGGGACTTGTGGGGAGGAAAATAGAGGAAAAATCATGCGAGGGGAAAATCTGCTTATCCAAGCATTGGAGCCACGAGGAGGGCGATTTCAATTGCCCATGGAAGCCACTCGCAGGCTGGCCGCATGCTCACACCAGTTGTTGGGTACATTATATATGTTGTATCTATTTTTAAATACCGTCGAATGATAGCAAACAATGAACACTTCTGCAGTATTTGCAAAAAAAGACGTTATCAAATTCGAAAACACCAGAAAAAAGGTCCTTTTTTGGTGATCATCCGACATAGTTTTTGCAAAGTATCTCAAACGTGCAAAATTGCAGTACGAGATGTGCAAGTTTATGTTAGTAAATCACCATGGCTCGGTTCGCAAACTTATGAAAGTCGGAAGCCACTACTGCGCCACCAATGGATGGAAGGAGTAAGCATCCCTTTTGTATTGATGACATTCCCTTCCATTGGAGAGTGGAAACGGATACTCTTCATTTTGATCAAATCAGTAGTTCTATAGACAACAAGGAAATGGAGCAATGGTCCGAGTCTCTTCGGTTTGCACGCTCTCTCGCCGGTCAGAGAGACGAAAGAGCGTACAAACTGAAGAGAGTCAGAAGATAGCTCGGAAATGATAGGGTGGATCAAAGATCAAGCATTGCGACAGACTTTTGTTTCAGACTCTTCTGCTGTTGCCGTGGCGAACTTTGCAACGACGGAAGCAAATACGATTTCAACAAGTTAATGACAGAGAATGGACAGAAATTCGACCACATCAAACTCTTCAATCACACAATCTGCCCTCCAATTGAGAAGCTGCGGAATGGAACTCTCAATACGGATCTAGAGACGTTTAATGAAGTACAGAAAAAGAAAGCGGAGGAACGAAGAAAGAGAGAGGAGGAAGCGTGGAGAAATGTCAGCATTTCGTACTCCGTAGTGAAGACATGACTCGAATTCGATAAAGTTTTCTCCTGTTAGTTTGCATATATAAACTGTATGGCTGAGTATTGATCTTGCATGCATCTCTCAAAATAGAGGAGACAGTTTGGCGTCTGGTGCCTCAAGAGGTTTCTTAGATACGGCAAGAAGGCAAAGGGAGAGAGAAGGGAGAAAGCTTTGAACGAGAAGGAATCCCTCGTTGACCCGCATTTTCTATCTGTCCTAAAGCTATTCAGTTTCCAGTTTCTTAGATTTGTCGTTGCTTTGATTTATCTCAAATTTCTCACGTTTTTGCGATATTCTTCGCTTTTTCCCTTGTAATTATTGAGAATCGTTTCTGGCGTGCTAAGCTAATAAATCGAATTCGAGATTTCTACACTACCTCTCTACTGAAGTAGCGCATTGGAGCACCTTTGAAAATGGTATGTTTCTGAAATTGTTCTATTGAAGTCAGCGTACTATGAACATTGCAGGATCAATATATATATTTCTGTCTGTCATGTTATCAGATCCATCCTCCCGACACAATTAATCAGTTCATCAAGATATCGTGACAACTCGATACTACAGAGCATGCATATGTAAAGGTCTGGTACTCCAAGAATGCGCTCATCGCTGCACGGAATCCGTTCCGTCATCCATATAATTGTATTTTTCCAACACTTGCATTTCATAAAAAATGAATACATCTATCGTGTATAATATCGAGTGTGACTCACTTAGAGTCTTCCTCTCTAAGGAGGAAAAGTATTTGCGCAGTCGACTGTTGCTATGCACCGAAATGTGCGCAATGAGCAGTGATATATTCGCTTCTGAGCCAGAGAAGGAAAGAGAGTCAGGTTCAATGGTCTCGTACAAATTCAGACACTTCTGCTGCAGCAAAGGATTTTATTGTGAGCTTATCAAGAACTATTTCAACACGATATTGTGCAATTGCGACCAACCCTGGCATTTGATGAGACTATTCGCTTGCAAACTATGTAAGTAATACCCTCCTATGTACTCTGAATTCGGATTAATAAAGTGTTGTGGTCACTACATCATCATTGATGGGATATTAATTCTGATACAATGCAGATGGAGAGTAACTAATACAAATGTTCAGTGGGAAATTGAGATGATTGCACTTCTGAAGTAGGTGGACAGTAATTGAGATCAGGCCAATCTAAGAAAAAAAAACAATCAGGATAAAAGCATATCATCAGCAAATGAAAGGCTTGAAACATAATGCAAAATGATATTCATAGAATTACAACATGATTGTGAATGAAGAACTGAATAAACAATAATGTGAAATGCATATTGAAATTCGCTGTTGAATTCGCATAATTGAAAATAGAAGAGGAAGTCGAACAGAGGAGCTCGAGCTCTCAGGATGAACTGGCATTACGCTGAAATTCTTACACCTCTCCGAATTTCACAGGGTTTTTGTCTCATTTTTAATTATTTTGCGAATTGCAGCGTCATTATTTATATTTTTTACAACTCGTAATTCGGGTATCCGTCTCTTTATTCATTCTCTTTATTCACTCACTGTCATTCCGAACCAATAAAAAGTGTGAAATATAGCTAACCGAATTACGAACTACAAATTTTAAATTTATTTATGTAAGATAATTACCAGGAACTCCATCAGAGTCGGCGACCGGCTCATGGAAATCTTACGGAATTCCTTCCTTACCATCTTAAAAACGGGAGAGTGTTTCTAAATTGGCGTGTTTTTCGTCAATTTTGGTGATGATTAAACTCGCAATATTCGTGTAAAATACCATTTTCAAGAATACAATCGAATTTCGACTAACAGTGTATGTAGGCCTAACGCAATAGCTTATCCAACCTCCCTTCCGGATATGAGTTCCTGACGAGTTATTCCTGACGAGTTTTATAGATCGCCTTGAAGCGATCCGAGTGATTGCAGTGGATGCACGCGCGCTTGCCTGTAAGCAATCGATTTTTTTAAAGAGACGGTCCGCAAGAAAACGTAAGAACTGCCCGGATGGGTTTTTCGAACATATTCTAAATAACTGTGCAATCAATCAGGCATACCAAATGCTGATTGCAGGTGGTCTATCTCAGCTCTAGACCAACTTTTAAAAAGTGGTCCTCCAGAAACTTTTTTTCGACCAAAAATTGTTTGCCTGTTTTAATAGCCTATCTAGTGTATTTTTACGTGAAAATGACGAATTTCATGGCCTGGAGTGTTAGAAATCACGTTTTAGTTGATAAAAGTCGAAAAAACCTCTAAATACGGCCTATTTTGGCACTCTTTCGAAGTTTCCGAAGAAGATTCTCGCAGAACCCCTAAATTGTTTTTATTGAAAAACACTCTGCAGGTGGTAAGACGTCCGATGTATCAATTTGAGCCGATTATCAGAACCCCCTTTTCGGCTATTACCTCTCAAACTTGGGACCCTCTTGACCGTTTGATTTTATAAACGTATCCATTTTTTGTAATTTTTAGTTTCTATGAGCCATAATTGAATATATTCAGCATTTCAAGTCATGTTCTTCGCATTCAACCCATTTAACCCGTACTGGAGTGCGTTTCTTTTCCATACAACGGCTCGAGTCGATTTGACCCCCAAGCTCACTTTGGCGCAGTATTTTGGTAACGATATCTCAACAACTAAAGATTCTAAGCATGCCAGATATGTGCATCACCAATGATGTTTTGAAGAATATTAATTTGTTTGGGGATCACTCATAGACATTACAAGTTTGCAATAGTATTGTATATCTTAGATCCGGTATTCTATCACAATGTTATCCACCGGTAGAGGGCTAAATCTTACTTTTTAAGAGCTCTAATGTTAAAATTCGGATTCTCCGAATGAAAATACATTATAAAACTACAAATTGAGTAACATTTGGTAAAAGAATATTTTTCATATTTTTGCTCCTGGGGGTAGTAGGGGATGAAAAAGTCGAAATGACGGAAACAGTAGAAATCGATTTGCCTTAATGTATTTTTTTGAATCCGAATTTTAACATCAGAGCTCTTAAAAAGTAAGATTTAGCCTTCTACCGGTGGAAAACGTTGTGACAGAATCCCGGAACTAAGATATACAATACTATTGCAAACTTGTAATGTCTATGAGTGGTCCCCAAACAAATTAATATTCTTCAAAACATCATTGGTGATACACATACCCGATCTGGCACGTTTAGAATCTTTAGTTGTTGAGATATCGTTACCAAAATACTGCGCCAAAGTGAGCTTGGGGGTCAAATCGACTCGAGCCGTTGAATGGAAAAGAAACGCAATCCAGTACGGGTTAAATGGGTTGAATGCGAAGAACATGACTTGAAATGATGAATATATTTTATTATGGCTCGTAGAAACTAAAAATTTTAAAAAATGGATACCTTTATAAAATCAAACGGTCATGAGAGTCCCAAGTTAGAGAGGTAATAGCCGAAAAGGGGGTTCCGATAATTGGCTCAAATTGATACATCGGACGTCTTACCACCTGCAGTGTTTTTCAATAAAAACAATTTACTGGTTCTGCGAGAATCTTTTTCGGAAACTTTGAAAAAGTGCCAAAATGGGCCGTTTTTAGAGGTTTTTTCGACTTTTATCAACTAAAACGTAATTTCTAACACTCCAGACTATGAAATTCGTCATTTTCACATAAAAATACACCAGATAGGCTATTAAAACAAGCAAACAATTTTTGGTCGAAAAAAAGTTTCTGGAGGACCACTTTTTTAAAAGTTGGTCTAGAGCTGAGATAGACCACCTGCAATCAGCATTTGGTATCCCGGTCCCATTTCCGTGATAATTGGAAACACCTCATCCGGGACCCCCAGCCAGTTCTTACGCTTTCTCGCGGACCGTCTCTTAAATTTGCCATCATTCGAATGGCGAGAAAGGGTTGATCGTATATTTCGTATTACTAAAAACTAGTAGCTTCATAGAATACTCAACGCCCACTCTACTTCCCAGCTTGCTGCCCAGCAACTGCTCCAACGGAGTCTTCGAACTCTTGTTCTGGGCCGTGGGATAGAAGGCATCATAGTGGATCTGCAAGTATTAAATCACTTTTCGATTGTCATTCATTTATTTGTGTCAGAGGCTCAAACAACATTAAGACATTTGACTTTCTTCTATAAGGTCGATGCAAAAGTCTTGTGGAATTTTTAGATTTTGCCTTCCTTCTTCATTTTAGTTTAATCGATGAACTTCCGGATATTGATTACTAATGAGGCCTTGCATACTCTTTCATTCGATCAAAAATGAGGCAGCGAACTCTTGGCGGACGCCTATTCCAACAATCCTTACTCAGGTCAAGGCAGTCTACTGAATGGGTATCATTTACACATCTAGAGTTATCGAAATCCTGAAATTGCAATGTGCAAATTTGAGACCACGAGAGGTGAAAAAATGAGTTTTTCTAAAATATGGATATCTTCGGTTTTTTCAACAGAATTAAATATATTTTATTAGCAAATATTATAAAACATCAAAAATATGCACAATGGAGCGCCTATCGTAAAGAATCAAAATTATGAACATTTGAAATGTTCGACTTGGCGATCATTTTCGCTGAAGTAAGGTCAATTTTTTTCCTGACGTAAAAATGCACGTATTAGGTTGAACAGAAAGTCTTTATAAACTGTTTTGCTCGATCACTGCTCAGTGCACAAGACCTTTGGTGTTCCCTCGCCTCTAGTGAATAACACATGACAAAGGGACTATGTGGTCAACAACTCCCCATTCCACGCCTTTCATTCTGCCACTAGTAAGACCACGATGTTTGTTCCCACGGCCTTGCACATCCGCAACGTTCTGTTATTCGTATTCCTCTCTCACACTACAATGAAGGAATTGGACCGTCAGTTGGCTGAAGTGTACGATTCATATGCCACTCACTACCAGACCATGCGCAATTGGTACCAACTCTTCGAGAAGGGGGACTTTTCCATGGATGATCATGACCGGTCTGGGAGGCCACCCGAGCTGGATTTGGATGCGCTACGGATCGTAGTGGAATTGGATCCTTTCCAAATACCCGCGACATGGCAGCCACACTTGGGGTATCGCAAAGCACCATCGTAAAACGATTGGTCTCCATTGGCAAGAAGAAGAAGCTAGGCCGTTTCATACCCCACAAATTGACCCAAGACCAGTTTGACCACCGTGTCGACGATTCCCTTTCTCTACTCACTCATCACGCTGGAGATCGATGGTTGGACCGTCTCATAACAGGGGTCGAGAAGTGGGTCTGCTATGAGAATCACCATAGGAGGGCACAATGGGTGGATGCCAATGAGACCCCACAGGACGTCGCAAAGCCTGACCTTCACCCTATGAAAATCTTGCTCTCTGCCTGGTGGGGAGTGGATGGCCCGATTTACTGGGAGCTCCTACCCGAGAAGCGGATAATTACTGGATATGTCTACACTAAACAACTACGGAATCTCAAGAAGAAATTCGCACAATCTGCCCTGAACGGCAAGAAAGTGTACTATCAACACGATAACGCCCGACCCCATGTTGCACGGCAGGTCAAGCAGGAGCTGTCCAAATACGGCTGGATGGTTCTCCCTCATGCACCGTATTCACCTGGGTTGGCCCCTTCGGATTATTGGTTGTTCTCGGATCTGACCCGTCATCTCGATCAGAGATCCTTCACTTCCCGTGGGGCGATCGAGGCCGCACTCAAGCAATATTTTGATTCGCGCCGAGATGGGTTCTATAAGGAGGGAATCCATAAGTTGCCTGAACGTTGGAGATTTGTCGTAGATAACAATGGCGCATACGTTTGATTTCGCTCTTGCACTTTATTGTCAGAAGAAGGGATATAAAAAGTTTATAAAGACTTTCTGTTCAACCTAATAGATTCTGAAAATGATGTCGGTTTACACGAAAAGGTGGGTCCCCGCTAGAATTTATTATCTCATTTAAAAATCACTTTTTGATTATGTTCAACATGAAGTTGTCATCTAGGCAACGTCATGTCAACATAAAAGTTGTTTTAAATAATTTTCCGAACGCTTTGAGCCCAGTACGATTCTTCTAGCTCATCTGGGAGCTGATATATGGTAGGGCCGGGAGTGGAACCGGAAAATACCTAAAAACCGGTTCTGAAAGAAACGGCCAACGCAGAAATTTGTCTCGTCCCCAATATGCTCTGGCATAATTATCTCGAGGATAGTGCTCAAAGTTGGGGCTCCTGGTGCCGGGGGGGGGGGGGGTCATGCAATCTCTCAGAAGACGCGTGTTAAATGAATGAACTCGATCACGGAATTGGTGTTCAAAGCCTGGAAGAGCCTTCTAAGAAATGCAAGTATTACGCTCGCCACAATTCGGACACAATGGCAACGCAGGTAGATAACGTTCGCTTGAGTAATTATTTGAACGCTATTGCAGTGACTAATTAATATATAACCGTATCATACACTTAACAGTATTTTTTGTCCTTCTTCACTGCTTCACACATCATCCGATTGTGCTCTTATTCAATCGATAAATATGATGATATATAAAAATATATTTCCCCATTGCACAGTTTGGATGTTGAATTGAAACCAAGCTAGTAATGACAATGTCAGGCCCACTAAATCGTTTGTTCCACAACATTACATCATGCCTATTTTCGGGATTCTAACATGCGTGGAAGACAGGTGCTGCGTGCACGCCTATTTTAATATTCCACTAGTATTATTGTGTGCCACCACACCACCCTACTACCGCAACCTGCCATTTCTGCTCCGCTCCCCTAAAATCTTCAATATTATTGTTTTCCCTTCCCGCTAGTTGCGGTTTATCATTCTTCTCTTAATTCTACGATAAACTATAATCTACTCTCCACTTCCTCGAGTACATAACAACAGGGAATGCCGAAAAGGCTCATTGTTCAGCGAAATTGTTCAGGCAATTATGAAAGTGTTCCATTTTTTATGTAAACCTCCAGCAGAGATCGAGTAGGGGCCTGAAAGGAAGAAAAAAAAATTGCATTTCAAATTCGAAACAAAATTTGACACGAGAATGTACTGCTTCGCAGGAGTTCAAGTTCTCCATTCAATACCATTCAAATCGCCTTAAAGGAGGTGTAAAGGCAAACGCGCGCCCGGTTTGAAATATGTTTCAATTAGAGGAGAACTCTCTTCAAGTCGCGTGCTCTCTCGCTCGTTGCCTGAGCTTTCCCTCATTTGGTTCCCCGCCAACTACCTATATCTCTGTTCGTAATGGAGATATCAATGTGAAAATTTCGGAGCTTCTTATCGTTGGGGAGATCTAGGCCGTGCATATGAAAGCTTCAAAAATTGAATTTTGCCTTTGGTCCTCCTTTAAGTTTTCCCGATCTCCAAATGATCCCCCATTGCTCTTCGCTGGTTCGTCGAACTTTCTCACCTCGAGAGGTTTTGTACTTGTCGTCACACCACCGAAATAAGAGATAGTAATAAGAGATGGTAGAGAGATGAATATCTCTTCAAGGCAGTGAAAGCGAAATGATCCGATCTTCTCTCTGTTGCCCTAACCATTTCACCCCTTATCTTTTTTGCGATGCAATACCCTTTTTGCGAGTTGTCTATCACATGATTATCTTTTTTCGTTGTGCGCTTGAGCGCAAAATTCGAATATTGCTTGAATTAAGATCCCTACACGATCTCGCCCTCCGTCAACGGAATCGTCGAATCACTCGGAATATGTCAATTATTGCACTGCGTAAAGAGACTGTAAGCACTTTTTAGTATTTAATCTTTATCACGACCGCATTAGACTCCGCACAGACAAAGTAGGCACTCTCACAGCCAACAAATAGCCTGATTTTTATTTTTTTTTCGCATATGAACAATTCCTTCTAGACATCACGAAGGCATCAATTACCTGTTCGTACGCCCAAATGTCCACTTCTCGTTTGAATGGACGAGATCACTGATCTAGTATTCGTGGCTCTAAGAAGCATGCCCCGATGCGGAAAAAAAGCCAGATTGACCTTCGGAAACGCAAGGAGTGAACGCTCACTTGAGTAGTCAGTTAAACTCCGTTGCATAATCTTTTGCTTTATTACTTCTCTTCATGTATCCAATGATCTGACTTCGCTCTTCGCAATTTCATCCAATCAATAAATCTAATCATCATTTCCTCTGCTCCTGAGTACTGTCCTCAGTTTCGGCACTGATCATTTCCTGTATAGAATAGTCCTCAGCGCACATTCGTTGTCAGTTGAACGTTATTGCAATGGCATATAATAATTTCACCGTATCGCACTCCAAGCAGTATGTTTCTATCCTTCTTCACTACTTCACACATTTTGTCATCCGATCGTGCTGCTAGTGATTACATTAAATCGATAAATATACTTCTATTTTCTCTATTAGTACTCAATTTGGGTGTTGAAATGAAGCAAAATACGTAAAAGATAATGCGGTGTTCACTAAAAAAAGTTCACTATTTCAAGCAATGCAGAACATAAGTGACGTCGCTTTCAATATCCTCCGAACAGTGTGCGGACCGTTCTCATCGCATTACATACGCGATATCGTCGATTGCCCTTCGCTTGTTCGGTGGTTCGTTCCACACGAGGAATCGTCCGACTCTCTCCAAATCACACGCTCTCTCGTCGATCAGAGTAGCGAGAGTATGTGTGATATGGAGAGAGCGATACCATTGCTCTTCCACCTTGAGAGCGGTTGTTTGCTTCGCTCCCGTTTCGGGGGATGCATACAATTACAGTGGACAGATCAGAATTACAGTGGGCATTTGTCCCCCGAAGTCCTGCTTGTCCCCCCAAACGGTACAGAGCCCCCCCCCCCCCCTTCCCGCCATCGCAACAGGGCTGTAAAAGCGAGATATATCTATTTCGCGCCATCTAAGACGAACACGATTAAATCGCTCTTTTGCGGTCATTCCACCCATTCTCTTTCTGCTAGCTGTGTTTCTTACTCCCTTTCTATCTTTGAACTTTCAAGCTTGAAATTGGAATACTGCGCGAATTCAGATCTCTACTCGATCTCATCTATGGACTACGAAATCATTGAGTCATGCGGAATACAACAATTTTTTTGTGCTAAGACTCTTCTATCAAGTTTGGGTGAGTCGAAAAGGATGAAAATTTTAAAAAACTTTGTGAACTCATCAGAGGCCATTGGATAATAACTTTGCTTTAATTTGTTGGTCGCACCAGTGAAAATATGTATTATGACGCGTAAAATGCTCTTATACAGTAGCGCCGGAAAGTATTCATACGATTTCATTTTTTTCTTATAACTTTTTCTGCAGTTGGCTTAGCAAGTTAAATGTTGTAGCGCTATATGTCAAACCCATCGAAGAAAACGATGCGAGTATTGCGTCATCACGTGCACCTTAACGGATTGCGTAGTGATGACGCAATCGATTTTCACTTTTTCAAACAGGCGTTTTTCTTATACAGAATTGTTCCAGCTTTACAAACTTTCTGACGTTGGAGATAGGGCCGAGGTTTATCCAGAATAAAAATTTGAAGTTGCTGCTCGGTCGCACATTGGCTGCAGCCTTGCTGCAAAATCGATGTCAAAAATTAAGATATCGGCTCCTAGTCAAGGTAGAGACTCATGGCATCAAAATGATCGTAATCATGAGTCCAGATGATCCTGAGAATATGAACACAATACCTCAATATTTGCCCTCAGGGCATGAAAAAATCACTTTTTCACATGACCACTTTTTGGAGATTCATAACTTTTCGCGAAATTTGTTTAAAAATCTGACTTTTGCTTAGACATGTTCAAAATGTTTTATATATATGATTCCCAACTTTTTAGAGTGTTTGGATATCTTTCCTGCCCGCGGCGTGCGGTTTTCGGAGGTGCGCCATGGTCCTGAATGCATGACCCTTCGGAAAAGTTTGTGGGAAAGTCAAGGAAATCCATTGTTGTTGTGTGTACATGTCCAACATGTTCTGAATAACCGATTCCCAACTTTTTGAAATGTTTTAATAACATTGGGCACAACTGTAGAGAGAGTGCAGACGAAAAAAAGCGAGTCGGGGACTTGAAAATGCCTCCGAAAACCGCATGCCGCGGGCAGGAAAGATATACACTATAAAAAGTTGGGAATCATATATATAAGACATTTTGAACATGCCTAAGCAAAAATCAGCTTTTTATACAGATTTGCAGAAAAGTTATGAAGCTCCAAATAGTGGTCATGTGAAGAAGAGATTTTTCCATGCGCTGAGGGCAAATATTGAGATATTGTTTTCATATTCTCAGGATAGTCTGGACTCATGATGACGATCATTTTGATGCCTTGAAACAGTCTCTAGCTTGACTAGGAGCCGATATCGTAATTTTTGGCGTCGATTTTTCAGCAAGGCTGCAGCCAATATGCGACAGAGCAGCAACTTCAAATTTTTATTCTGGATAGACCTCGGTCATACCTTCAACGTCAGAAAGCTTGGCAAGCTGGAAAAAATCTATATAAGAATAACGCCTGTTTGAAAAAGTGAAATTAGATTGCGTCATCACTACGCCATCAGTGATGATGCAACTGATGACGCAATACTCACATCGTATTCTTCGATGGGTTTGATATATAGCGCTACAACATTTAACTTGCTAAATCAACTGCAGAAAAAGTTATATGAAAAAATCAAATCGTATGAATACTTTCCGGCGCTACTGTAACTCTATGGCCATCTCGTGCCAGCTGGATGTCGGAAATTGTTGAATTGGTGAACGGTGAATTGAAACGACTTCCGTTGTTTGCTAATTTCATTGGTGCTAATCATTGTCGACCTTGAACCTTTGGTCGCTGCTCTTCGATCGTTGTTCCTTCATCCCCTCAGGGATGTGACCTACTACAGAAAAGAGACGTCCCGCTCACCTCCGTCCAGAAAACCAAGATGACTCGTTCTGACCAAGAGAATATCCTTAATCGTCTCCTTACTGACGAGCAGGTCAGTTTGACATCTACCCGACTTGCAAGAGTCTTCTGGTAGAGGGAAAGGACCACATTTCAAGAGATTTATTTGAAAGAGCTGAAGCGGGAAACAACTGAAGAAGATATCCCTTCTCATTGCCCGTCCCACGGTCGTATACGACGGGCAGGGGAATGGGAGGAAGAGGAGGACGACGTAACATGGGCCATTGCCCAAGATGGTGGGGCTAAGTACAGATTTTCATATAATCGAATGATATGTAGAGATTAGAGATACTATAGAATCAGTTATCAGAGGAACCCGTGAGAGAGAGGATGAGAGAGAGAATAATTGATTTTAGATCAGAGGATCACCCCATCGAGTCGATCTTCAGAATATGTTTGATTACCCTTCACTATTGAATAAAACACTTGAGTGACTTCTCTTTGCGTTCTTTAGACAACTAAATTGAAACTCTGGCTACGTGACAAAAGCAGTTTGAATTCGCGCGAAAGGAATACGGTAACCACTCCGTCCACGCGTGTGTTTGCATTTTCGAAGTGATTTTGAATGTGCGGAAGGTCAGTTCATCCACGAACACACTCCACAGTGCCGACCAACCAACCGGAAGACGGGCAGAGGGGTTCTGCAACCTTGAAATGTCCTCCCCCTATCCAATAAAGCGGAGTGCGGATTAGAAACTACTGTGCGACCAATGGATGGAAGGAGTAAGCATCCATTTTGTATTGTTAACGCATGCCATTCAACTATTAGGGTGTCCGGAAAGTTCGTATAATGCTTCGGAAAAAAGTCAGTTCGCGATCAAATGCAGTGATTGCGCAATCTGTTTGTCAAAATGTATTGCATCATTCTGACGTTGAGTAGTGAGAGGATTTAATCAGTCTCCTAGTTGCTACATTGATTCTTGTGATGTACTCCCATCTCTACCTCCGAGCAGTTTTAATTCATTACTACCGTCTTGGCCGATCCGTGAAGGAGGCCCACTCTGCCCTGGCCCAGTCGGAAGGAGCTGACGCCCCCTCCATACCCTTCTGCTATAAGTGGTTCTCCCGCTTCAAGAAAGGGGAGTTTGGTCTCGATGATCAACCCCGCTCTGGACGCCCTCCCTCCCTCGATCAGCCTCTCGTTCTCCGCACACTGAAGCGCAAGCCCATGGCCAGTGTGCGTGAGTTGAAGAAGGATACTGGTACTCCCAGATGAACGGTGTCCGATATCCTCCATCGATCTGGGAAGAAGCCGAAACTCCCACAAGTGATTCCCCATGACCTCTCCCCCGAACAGCTGAAAAATCGTGTTCAAGTCTGTCGGGAATTACTCCATCGTAGATCCAATCTTCGATGGGTCAATTCCATCATCACTACAGATGAGAAGTGGATCACGTACTATAACCCTGTGAGGAGACTGCAATGGGTGGATGCAGATGAGAAGCCCACGCCCGTCCCGAAGAAGGAAGAGCACGGAAAGAAGGAACTCCTCTGCTTCTTCTTCTCAGTGCTCGGTCCCATCTACTGGGAGATCCTCGCCCCTGGCACCAGCATCAATGCCGACCTCAATGCTCGCCCACATCGAGCGAAGATGACCCAGAAGAAAATGGACGAGCTGAAGATCGAGAGGATTCCCCATCCACCGTATTCCCCGGATCTCTCCCCATGCGACTACCACTGCTTCCGCTCTCTATCTGACTTCTGCAAAGGAAAGAAGTTCAAGAATCAAGAAGAAGTTGTGAGGGCCTTCGTGAAATGGGCGGTCTCGAAGAAACCCGCATTCTGGAAGAGAGGAATCGAGACCCTGCTCAATCGCTGGAGGGAGGTAGTGAGAAAGAAGGGGGCATACATTGGTCACTGAGAATTGTAAAGCATTGATTAAAAAATAAAAACAAAAAATATACGAACTTTCCGGACACCCCAATACCATTAGAGAGTAGAAACGGATACTCTTCCATTTGATCAAATCGGTATGGGTATCCAGGTAATACGGTTAAACAAGGGAGCATTTCGTTTCGGACTTTTCTGCTGTTGCCGTGGTGAACTTTGCAACGATGGTGTCTAATACGGTTTCAACAAGTTAATGAGGGAAAATGTACAGAAATTCGACCACACTAAGCTTTTCTACCACACCATCAGTCCTCCCATTGAGAAGCTGAGGAATGGAACTTTGAATACGGATCTAGAGACTTTGAACGAAGTGCATGAGGAAGAAGAGTGGAGGAACGAAGAAAAAACGAGGAGGAAAGAAATGTCAGCATTTCGTACAACATAGTGAAACCATAACTCGAATTCGACAAAGTTTACTGGAATTCGATAAAGTTTACTGGAGTTTACTGGAAGGAAAAGTTTGGTTTCTGGTGCCTCAAGAGGTCTCATTGATACGACAAGAAGGCAAAGGGAGAGAGAAGGGAGAAAGCCTTCAACGAGAGCGGCTAAGCATCCCTCGTTGACCCGCGTTTTCACCCTGTCCTATTCAGTTTCCAGCTTCTTAGATTCATCGTTGCCTTGATTTATCTCACATTTCTCATGTTTTGCGATATTCTTCGCTTTTTTCCCCTGTAATTATTGAGTATCGTTTATGACGTGCTAAGCTAATAATTCGAATTCGAGATTTCTACACTACCTCTCTACTGAAGTAACGCATTGGAGCACCTTTGAAAATGGTGTGTTTCTGAAATTGTTCTATTGAAGTCAGCGTAGCTGTGCACATTGCAGGATCGATTATATATTTCTGTCTGTCATGTTACCAGATCCATCCTACCGACACGAGTAATCAGTTCATCAAGATATCGTGACAACTCGATACTACAGAACATGCATATGTAAAGGTCTGATACTCCAAGAATGCGCCAATCGCTGCACGGAATCCGTTCCATCGTCCATATAATTGCATTTTTCCAACACTTGCATTTCATAAAAAATGAATACATCTATCGTGTATAATATCGAGTGTGACTCACTTATGCCGTGGAAAAAGTTAAGGAGAAGAGGAAATATTTGAATTCCCGCAATTTCATATCTTGGTTCCCAGAAGAGATAGCGGCTTGAACATTGGAATATGAGGTGGAAAATCCATGTACACCCCATAATCCAATTTTCAAGTCGATATCTCTACTGGGAGCCGAGATATGAAATTGCGGGAATTCAAATATTTCCTCTTCTCCTTGACTTTTTCCAGGGCATTAGAGTCTTCCTCTCTAAGGAGGAAAAGCATTTACACAGTCGACTGTTGCTATGCACCGAAATGTGCTCAATGAGCAGTGATATATTGGCTTCTGAGACAGAGAAGGTAAGAGAGTCAGGTTTAAATGTTCGCATACAAATTCAATCGCTTCTGCTGCATCAAAGGGCCTCTATGTAGTGAGTTTATCAAGTACAAACTCAAAACAACATTGCATAATAGTAGCTAACACTACGATTAGTCAGAAATATGCAATCGCGTGCAAACTAGTGATGCCAAAACGGCGTGCACTCTCCTCGTTTCACACGCTCTCTCGCTCTGTCTGACCGGTGAGAGAGCGTGTGAAACGAGGAGGGCGCGTGCCGATTTGGCATCACTAGTGCAAACTATGCAAGTAATACCCACCTCAGAAAATCGAAATGAGAAATAATAGAAGAATATGAAGGAAGAGAGAAAATTCCGTACTCTGAATTCAGATTAATAAAGTTTTTTTAAAAATAATTGTGTTCACTACATCATCAATGATGGGA
The DNA here is from genome assembly GCA_036245805.1 of Pristionchus mayeri. NCBI lineage: Eukaryota > Metazoa > Nematoda > Chromadorea > Rhabditida > Neodiplogasteridae > Pristionchus > Pristionchus mayeri. Next base: position 44,031,281 of record BTRK01000003.1, on the reverse strand, counting down.
TATTAATTCTGATACAATGCAGATTGCGAGTAGCTAATACAAATGTTCAGAGGGAAATTCATGAGATGATTACACTTCTGAAGTAGGTGGACAGTAATTGAGATCAGGCCAATCTGAGAAAAACAATCAGGATAAAAACATACCATCAGCAAATGAAAGGCTTGAATCAGAATGCGAAATGATATTCATAGAATTACAAGATGATTGCGAATGAATAACTGATTAAACATTAATGTGAAATGCATATTGACATTGGCAGTTGAATTCGCAGGATTGGAAATAGAAGAGGAAGTCGAACAGAGGAGCTCGAGCACTCAGGATGAACTGGCATTACGCTGAAATTCTTACACTTCTCGGACTTTCACAGGATTTATTGTCCCACTTTAAATTATTTTGTGATTTGCATTGTTTCATATCTTTGAGAATTCGAAATTCGGGTAACCGTATCTTTATTTAATTCATTCATTCACTGTCGTGCCGATCCAATAACTATGCGCAATATAGAGAGCTGACCGAATTACGAACTTCATTTTTTTTTAATTTATTTAAATAATTACCAGAAACTCCATCAGAGTCGGCGACCGGCTCATGGAGATCTTGCGGAATTCCTTCCTTAGAGTCTTGAAGGCGGTAGAGTGTTCCTAAATTGGCGATCAAACGTGTGTTTTTCATCAATAAAAAACTGCACCAGATTAATCTCTCAATGCTCGAGCAAAATACAACAATACACTCGACTTTTTACTGGCACAGTGCAAGTGGATCTTCCATAATACCTTATCCAACCTATATTTCTAATGTGAGTGGCCAATTCCTGGCGAGTTTTGTAGATCACCTTGAAGCGATCCGAGTCCTTGCAGTGGATGCAAGCGCGCTTGCCTGAAAGCAAGCGATTAAAATTTTTTTCGAAACGTTGAGCCGTTAAAAACTACATGTCTTAATCATTGAGAGAAAGCGTATGGGCTAGATTTCACATATTGTTGATGTATAAAGTTAGTGTTCCATCAAGGATAGAGGCGAATAAAAATATAACTCACCGCCCACCCTACTTCCCAGCAGTCTGCTCAGAAACTGCTCCAGCGGCTTCTTCGAATTCTTGTTCTGGGCCGTGGGATAGAAAGCGTCGTAATGGATCTGCAAGTGTTAAATCACTTTTCGATTGCTATTATTTTGTGCCAGATTCTCTTAAAATGATAATATAGTTCAGTTTCCACTGTATTGCATCGAAAATATGTGTTTTTTTAACCCTAACTGGCCGTGAAAATCAAGAAAAAATGTTCGTAGAATTCAATAAACAGGTCTTCGTGACTTCATATTGCACATTCTAATTACCGTGTGGTGAGAGTGTGGTAAATGAAGAGAGACGACGGTTTTTTCATCGAACCATAGTGTTGAGCAACACTCTGGCTCCCTCCAAATTGCATGCTCTCTCACTTTCTCTAACCGGCGAGAGAGTGAGCAAAATGAAGAGAGCCAGAACTAACCGCTTTCTGATGCGCATGTTTGTGCCTCGGTTCTCCCTTCTTGAGTGTGAAATTGGCAGGACATCTGGGGCAGGATCGTCAATTGGGTCGTTGCGCCAGACTGGAAATGTTGCAAGTTTTGGAGCTCCTTCTTAAAGCAACAAATATGTTTTTTAATAATAATAATAATTATTATTATTTGCATACGAAAGTCCAGGCGGCAAGGCTTCGCATTCAGCTTGAGCATAGCGTATTTACGCCTGAACCCGAAAAGTTAATGTCAAACGAGAAAGAAACGATAAACTCAGTTGTCAGAAATAAGAAACTGCAGAATCAAGTCATGGTTCTATGCTATGACTGATCACTACTGCAGTTTTGCTTCACCGCTCTTCACATGTAGACTTACTTTGGCTTTCGGTGTTGCAACAATTCTAGTCGGACCAGCTGCAGGAGTCACCTGCAGAAACGATCATATATATAGCTTGTGGAGATTAGGATGATCCGCTATTTCCCGCAAGGCCTCACTAACAATTTGGAATACGGAAAATCATTACCCGATTGTATGAGGTTATGGTTCCCAAGTTTATATCCGCAAATATCATGGCTTTTACGAATTGTTGATTTTCAGCTCACCTTCGTCGCTACAGAGGGTACAGGAAGTGGGGGCGCGCCTGCAGTATTCCGAGCAGTGGCAACCTGCAATGCACGCAGCGTTTCGTAAATTAAATCATCGTACAGGGCAGTGTGAATGTGTTATGACGATTGCAAAAACAATAACAAAACGGGAAAAGTGCAGCCACGTCAAGAAACTAGTACGCATGTTGGCGCAGTGTGGTGAGGCCGATTGCTGCTGGGACGAGGCATCCCTGCTACCCGACGTGCTTCTAGGCAACATAACATTGTCTGTGTAGCGTTCGCTGCCTATCTCGAATCGACTCACATTGACCTTGCTCGCTGAGGATATCTTCTTTACAGGTTGGACTGGAGTGGTCGGCTTTGTGATCTGGAATGGAGACATCGGGTAATTGTTTCGCATTTGAAATTCCACAAATTGAAGAAAAAAAACATAGCGTAAAAGGCAATCAGTACGGCAGCCGTGTTCGAGAAGGGTAAATGCGAATAAATTATTCTCGTCGACTAACCTTTTTTGCCGGAGGAATCGGACTTGGCATGTAGAGTGGCATGCGAGGGAGCTGCAAAGCAGGAATATGTAAATGATTAGCCTCTACTTCTTTTCTATATATTTTGATATACAATTCCGAAAAATCAACGAATTACGAGTCGTAGGCAACCTTACCAGTGGTCTGGGCCTCTTCAACCACTCGTCGCGATTAGAAGACATTCCAGGTGAAGGTACTGTAGCAAGGGAAATATCGCGAGGTAGAAGGCCGGGGGCTATTATTGTTGGAAGGAGAACGATGTTTAGATACAGTCGAAAGCAAGGTCGTTGTAATGACTGAGATGTGATGGCATAACAGGCATAAACAGGATCAAATGTCACGGTGAAGCGTATAGGGTAACAATGAACATGTTTAGGGGCTGATTGAATTGAGCTTTGCGCTTCTAACTTTCATGTGAAAGGGTATGCCCCTTTAGAGGTTGAGAAAGTAGCGAAATTGCAGAGCAAACACATACTACCGTCGTTTGTTAGCAGCACTATTTGGTTAGACGGGTGTCAATTAGAATACCAGAAACGAAACGACGGTCTCTTCACTTCACTAAAGGACAGGTGGCTGTTTCTTGAATGCCCTAAAGTGACAACTTTAAATGGGCGCAATAACAGGGCGTCTGGTGGGGAAGAGACAGGGGAAGGAGAGGAGGAGGGAGGGGAGGAGGGAGAGGGAGAGGATGGAGGAGGAGTGAAAAGTTACAGCTGCTCCGCCTGACTGAATAGGTCGGCTTTTCAATAGGATGAGTGAAACAGTTCCGAAAAGTGTCGGCTGACATAAAAGGTCAGAAGTAGCGAAAACGTTTCCAACTAAATAGTAAGTAATGGATCTAAAGCGAGTGGTCAGAAGAAAATCGACGTGTCGAACATTCATTTCTTTCACACAGAAAACGACTTGTATAAATTATCTGACGAGTCTTTATCGAATGAAACGGCCGAGTATTCTGGAAAAAGGAGGGCCTTCTCACTGCTCGCTCACATCGACTGAATCGGCTCTGAATTTTCGGAATTAGAAAATCAGTAGCCGATCGGCTACCGTACCCACGGCGACGCTATCCACGAAGAACGAGTTGCCGCATACTGCGATTATCGATCTATCGGCTACCGTAACCGCCGTCTGAAAAGGGAGTACGGTAACACTAAGGTATCGATCTGCATTAACCTCCTTGCGGGTGAAAACGACGAGCGCACGCGAGACCGCTCCACGGAACAGCATTACCTCCCTCAAATAATAAGAGTGTCATACCGTACTGGGTACTGTAAGGTACAGTAACCCTGCTACAGTAACCCTTTCGATACTGTCGGAGGGATACGGTAACTCACTGGACATCTCCCAGTTTGTTCACGGCGTTGAACAGATCCCTCTCGGAGATCGAATCGTCGATGTATGGGATAAGCACGGAACGAACTGAAGAAGTGTACGGTAAGTAGGGTCGGGTTACTGTATCTGCAGACTGGGGAACTGTATCTTGGAGCGCGCGGTAGAGTACCGTAAGTAGGTCGGTTTACGGTATCGTGGGGCAAGGATATGGTATCTCTTCCTCGATGCAGTGGATGCAGTAGGCAACAGCTACGGCATCTTCCGGATATCCGGAAGATGCCGGAAGATGCCGTAGCTGCCTACTTTAATGACTACTTTAACCGGAATGGATACAGTAGGTGGCCTCGTGACCAGGTGTACGGTATCTTCTGGATACTGTAGTTTTGCCGTACCTGCTCGGCATTCCTCCTCCTGGATGGGCGGGGCGAAGTCGCCTCCCTCGTCGACGCTGAAGAGGAATAACGTTAGTTCTCGATTGAAATAATAAATCAGTCCTCGATCATCATCTCTTCCCCTACAGTAACCCTCTCCTTCCCCTACAGTAACCCACCGCAGCGCGATTCTCTTCATCTTCGGCTCATCTTCGCTGTGGCGATGCTCGTCTCCGATGTGGTGCAGGTTCAGCACGGCCTGAGATACGGTAGGGTGGACTACGGTAGTCCAATGGTATTCTATCGAAGACTGAATCCACGGATAGTGATAGAGAGCAGTACTGTAGCCCTAGAGTACGGTAGTTCGGTAGATCAGACATCGTACCTGAGCTCTCTTCATCGCAGATTGAGTGAGGCGACCGCTTGGCGTCGAGTGAAAACAAGTGAATGGATGAAGGAGAGGAGTTAGAGGGAGGAGGAGGGAGGAGGGATTTGCATCGACCAAATTGATCAATAGGTGAGAGACAAAGGAGAGTGAAGAGACGAAGGGAATGCATAGACAAATCGCTTTATTGAAATGGAATTTTGCCAAAATTGTCATTGCTGTTGACTTTACTTGCAAAGTTAGGATACGGAATTTACCGGAACGTGGATCGTTACTGAAGCTTTACACTCTTCTCACACAATAGGCTTGAATTGGTACTCAATGATAATGGATTCCTTTGCGAGCGGATTTTCGATCAAATTGGGAATTGTTGACAGGATTCATGAGAGTGTCTGGATCCATGAAAATGAGAGTGTCCATGAGAGTGTTTGTGTGTCTGCTATTCGCTTTAGCTGCGATTGTGTGCAGTTCGCCTGTTGGAAGAGATAAGGTTAGTAATAGGGAAGGCATTTCGATATTGAATATCGATACCACAATCGCCTCGCCTCTTGCGAGAATGACGAAATAACAATACAAGCTCGAATAGCTAACCCTAGTCGGTTTTACCGTATTTTTGTGATTTCAACGTGTATTTCAGGAAGAAACAAAGTTAGCGGAATCATCGGAGAGTTTGGATCCTAATCACGTCAGATCTCCGAGATGGCTTGTAATTGTTTTACAAATTTTGATCTTTTTAAAATTTAAAACTGACCTGCTTCAGATTGGATTACTTGCAAAAGGAGCTTTCTCGCTTGCAAAAATGTCAGACAAACGAGGGCTCGGAGAGCTTTCCCTTACCAAAGCTCTATGGAAGGTTAGGTTATTAGTTTAGAATTTTGTACATTTCGGTTAACATTTGAGGTCACAAAACTACTTCTGGCATCATCCTTCTTTGACGCAGTAAACGTTATCCAATCGACGGTCAAAAAAGTTGTGAACACAATGCAGAATCGAACTATCTATAATACGACAACTACAAACGAGAATCAATTAACCTGTTGTGATTGATCCGTAAACAAGGCCGGAATACAAAGTTCAGGCCTCGCAAGCTACCGTAACTTCTCCACAACTTTCCTCATATAAAAAAAATTGAATTTGAATAGCACATTTCTCATTTGTATGCGATTGAAATATTATTTGGTCATACAGTGGCAGGCCGGTGGATGGTTTCTCTTTAGTACAAGATATATCAACGAAGCTAGCAAATAGCAAGTTCAGCTGCAGAAAACGCATGGTTCTTTGAGAGAGGAGGGGGTTGATGTGCATAAAAATATGCATGTGTGTCTTTGAGTAAAGTATGTATTGCAAAAAGTACATTATTATAACCATTAGTATTCAATTCCAAGTGTAAACGAGGTAAGGTGAAAAAGGATTTTGGAATGCAGTGAAACATGAGCGATAAATCTCTTTTTTGACAAAATAATTCTAATACGATTTTCACTATCAAATTCATATTTCTCAAAATTACGAATAGACTGACTTTCGATAAAATATCGACGCTTAATACGGATAAATATTTTCTATTAGATTTTTGGAAAATATCACAATTCGAGAAATTGCGAATATCGAAGAATAGAGAAGCGAATAATACCTAAAACTCTTCATCAAACTCTTCTTGCACTATACCTCGTTATGACCCGAAATTGAATACGCATTTTAACGATACTGCATTACATTACATTCAATACATCCTTTGCATAACTCCATTACTTCATGCCTATTTATACTCAGTTCCTGTAATTTTCCCACATTTTCCCCATGCGCGTTCCTCTGCTGATCTTCGCTTCCTTCCTTCCTTCCTTCTCGTATCTTGTGAACAAACCGATGGTGAGCCAATCGATCGCCAGAAGGAATACGGAGAAATGATTCCCTCTGTAAGGAAGAAAGTAGTAAGACGGACCACGACCCCTCCGCCCTCCACTCCTCCCCCGGGCACTCCACCGCCATGTGCACCGCCTGGAGACGATACCCGCGAAGATAGAGAGCGGTAAGTAAGGGGTTCTGCAAAAATCACTTGTAGACAGGCAGGATTGAACCATGAACAGTGCGCTTGACGATAGGGCGCTCTGAGCATTACCACGGAGTTGTGAAAGACAAAAAGAACTATGGGGCGAGTAAATTGAAGCATCTATTAGTCGAGTACTAAAATTTGGCATCCAGTGTGTCCTAAGAAATCGATACTGTATTCCGGTTGTAAATATCAAATCACGCTAGAATCCGAATTCATTTCTCCTTCACAGGTACGGCGAGACCATGCCCACTGCCCGCTGTGTTCCTCACAATTACTCCGACATCTACGAACCGCCCTTCGCAAATGAGCCACGGACGGCTAAAGAAGAACCGACGAAGAATCACGAATGCTATGAGGTTATCCATTCTCGTTTTTTTCGAAATTTGGCCGAGCTAGAAATTCGGGCCACCGTCTTTGTATTTACTAGAGGTCGAGATACGATACCACGCTTTATTCTTTTTCCACAGTTTTCGGCCGATCGAGTGGCGAGAGACTGTATAGAATGAAGCGACGGTGGTATAGTTTCAAACTATTATTTACCATGCACTCTCGACCAATAGAGTGGTGAAAGAGCGTACTTATATTATGAGACCGTGATATCGTTTCTCGAACTCTGTTTTTTCGAACAATATGCAACTAATATCAATACTGCTAAGACAAATACCTGATGAAGAATCGCACGCTGACAATGAAAAAATATTCTTACAGGGTACTGATCATAAAGGCGACGCTGCACTCACCAAGCTCTCCCAGCAATGGAGTGATGGCAAAGTTTGCCTGGCGGTGGCTGTTCCTTTCGCCGACTTTTACCACCCGCCGCACAACGGATACCGATCCAAGTATTCACATACGAGTTGCCGGGTAAGGGAACATATATAACACACTATCTGATAGAATCGAAATAGACTTGGCACCGGCCAAAAATTCGAATTCCTATTGACTCCACCATTAGGTCGGCCTCGTCGAGGGGGACCGACGAGCATCGCCAGAAATTCGATCCGCATCCGCGCGGTCGCGGGCGCGGATGTTGAAAAAAAATACGGTAGCATCGATTTCTTTAAATCGACTCCGATCTCTGCGGCGGTAGGGGCGCTGCATTCCTTGACAAATTCTAAGATTTTTTTAGTGCGGTGAATTTTTCGATCGGTTTCCATCTAACGCTAGAAATCAATAATTCAACTTTTATTTCGGATACAATTTCAATTCCCCAGAAATTTTTCAAGAACCCCCACAAATATTATTATTGATTTAGCTTTTGCTTGAGCCGATACATACTTCAGAAGAAAGGCGCAATTTAATATTTTCTGGAAGTCAGTCAAAATTAATTTTGAATGAATTATGGTGTAATTTTTGGGTTACGGTAAGCGAGTGCAACAGGTGGGCGACTTTTCCCAACATATGTTACATTGTCTGAAAATCGATTTTAGACTATTATGCACCAATTGGGAAAAGTCGCCCACCTGTTGCACTCGCTTACCGTAACCCAAAAATTACACCATAAATCATTCAAAATTCATTTTGACTGACTTCCAGAAAATATTAAATTGCGCCTTTCTTCTGAAGTATGTATCGGCTCAAGCAAAAGCTAAATCAATAATAATATTTGTGGGGGTTCTTGAAAAATTTCTGGGGAATTGAAATTGTATCCGAAATAAAAGTTGAATTATTGATCCTAGCGTTAGATGGAAACCGATCGAAAAATTCACCGCACTAAAAAAATCTTAGAATTTGTCAAGGAATGCAGCGCCCCTACCGCCGCAGAGATCGGAGTCGATTTAAAGAAATAGATGGTACCGTAGTATTTTTTCAGCATCCGCGCCCGCGACCGCGCGGATGCGGATCGAATTTCTGGCGATGCTCGTCGGCTCCCCTCGACGAGGCCGACCTATTGGTAAAGTCAATAGGAATTCGAATTTTTGGCCAGTGCCAAGTCGCTGAAGAAATATGTTGATTTTCTCAGATAGTCTGTTATATGCAATACAACTCTATAAACCAAGTTTTTGAAAACTCGTTATTTCAACGATTGTCTGAAGCTTAAAAGTACGGCGTCATATTTCGTAGAAAGTGGTTAGGCATTTTAAAGAATGCGAAATTTCAGTACACGATGTGTTCGTTTCTCCTTAGCGACATGGCCGGCCACCCCGATGAAGTAAGAAACAAGACGGGCATGAAGCGGCTGCTAGTGCGCATGGGCAACACCTATTGTGCGCACTCCAGGAACTATGCGTGAGCTTTCGACAAGTTTCCAGGAAACATGCATGTTCTCATTTAAATCTTCCAATGCCTCCTTGATTCGGTCAACTTTATCAATGCCAAAACGGCCAATTTGCATATCAGCTGTTACTGCTCAATATTTATCATGTTTTCTATCATGCACTTTCTATTGGGCACTAGATCGATGAACTGTGACGTCATGCAGCCTTTGACATATCAAAGGAGGCATGGTGTCAATGTTCTCACCCGACCTAGTGCATGTCTATTGATTGCAGGTTCTTCTGCTGCTGCCGCGGCTACCTTTGCAACAAAGATGAAGCAAAGTTGAATAAAACGAGGGACCTGGCGTACCATGACGATGGGAAATTTGCGACACTTTCCTTCATGCACTCAAAGCAGCTCACTTCCTCTGTATCTCAAGGTGAGGCTAGCTCCGTTATAGTCACCTAACTAGGTAGGCTATAAATTATTTCTACCTGATACAATAGTTATCATCAAACTTAATGCTTCGTGATGCATGATTTGCTGGTGGGCTTAATATCGAACAAGGGCCCATATTTGTATATTCGAATAGTACCTCAATAGAGTTCGTAATTCGGGTCGCCGACTCTTCATTCTACACAATTTCTCGACCGATCGAGCGGAGAGAGGGAGTGTGTAGAATGGAGAGACCGTGGTTTCATTTCTCGAACTCTATACCTCAAGGATGATCTCTGGGACATCACAATCGACTACGAAGGACAGCAGAAAGTCAAGTACGAGGAGAAGAACTTGGACAACTATACCGACATCAGAAAAAGTCGGGAATGGGCCGTTGTGCAAAACTCGGAGATAACGTATCTCGAACTTAACTTGCAAAGTAATATCGATAAAGCCTTCCGACCGAATTCCTTGGCTGTGGTATCTCCGTTGTGCTTTTCAGGGGAATCTATCGAGCGAGTGCTTCATTTTTTTCTCTTCTCCCCCATACATTATCTCTGTGGTTAACGTCTCTACTCTAGAGCTGGGGAAGTATGCAATGATATCTTCATTCTGTACTGTATCTCACCACTTGACCAGTCATGATATTGTGTGGAACGATCAGAACGTGACATCGTTTCTCGAACTCTTCGCTACACTATTTCCACTTTTCACATTCTCACAGGTTGGGTTGAGCGAAGTCATGCTTGGCCTCCAAGTTTTTCAAAAATCAGAGGCTCTTTATGTCTCGACAAAAATGCTGTAGTGCATGATAATACGATATCGATAAAACCATACCTTCGTACCACTCCCGTGTTCAACTAGTACAATCCCTCCCTTCTCTCCTCCATGCGCGCTCTCTTTCCCCCACTTCTCTGCACTCTCCTTCATTTCCATACTCTCTCACTAGTTAGAGTGAAAGAGCAGACCATATTAGGTGAGTTTCACTTTTCAGAAAAATCCTGAACATTTAGATTCATCCGATACTTTTCGAACACGACCGATATGTTGATCAACATTTCCTTGTACCACTCCCGTGTTCCACTAGTACAATCCGCCTTTCTCTCCACCATGCATGCTCTCTTTCCCCGCCTCTCTGCACCCTCCTCCATTTCCATACTCTCTCACTAGTTAGAGTGAAAGAGCAGACCATATTAGGTGAGTTTCACTTTTCAGAAAAATCCTGAACATTTAGATTCATCCGATACTTTCGAACACGACCGATATGTTGATCAACATTTCCTTGTACCACCCCCGTGTTCCACTAGTACAATCCGCCTTTCTCTCCACCATGCATGCTCTCTTTCCCCGCCTCTCTCCACTCTCCTATCTTTCCACACCCTCTCGTCCGCCTCTATTTGCACTTCTCCCCTGCTATTTCCTTGCACACACACAAGTCAGGTGGGCTCTCCCCCTCACCCCTCGGTCAAGGATCCCTTGCTGCCCTGAGAGGATACTCACAACTCGTTACATAATTGTTTACACATTATCGATTTATTGTCTTGTTCGGTTCTCCGCGATTTCAATGGGTCCTCCATCCCTTGGATGATGATACCGTTCTCATGTCAAGGCACGCCTGATTGTTCCCCTCGATGAAGAATCCATTGTTGCCCTGAGGACATACTTCTACTCGTTACAGTATTGGTTGATTATCGATTGATTACCTCATTCCGCTGATTGTTCTGATACACGAGATGGATGAGTCGCTTGGCGTGATTGACTCATACTCCTGCTCTTCTCTGTGAAGAATACCCTGCAGGGCGCTTCACCAACAAGTTACAGTATCTATAACCGATTGGTATCATATTATCGATTGTGTCCAGTCATTCCCCTTGTTTATCAGGATGACTCACTCGCGTTTCGTCGCAGTTCGCGATCGCGCGCGATTGCTCACTCTTTGCGCGCCTAATCAGTTGGTTTAGATGCTGACCGATCGATAATCTATATCAATCGATAGTCGGGTAGGTCAAGATGGCGGATCCACTGGCCTGCTTGCGTGGAGCAGCCATTGTCGTCGGAGTCTGGAATATTGTGAGCTTTTTTTTTTAAAAAAAGTGCTATATATGCCAAGAATTTTCAATATTTCAGTGAATTTTTATGGAATTTGTGCAAATTGTAGCTAAAATAGGCCTCCAAAATCACCCATTTTAGTTGTTTTTACTCGACTACGAATGCATGTTAGATAGAACTGCTAAAACTGCAACTTTGCTGACTTTTATTACAATTTTCTCAGATTGAAATCGAGCAAATTTCAGATCTGGGCATGCATTCAAATAGGCGTGATGGGCTGGCAAACGCAGGTGAATTTTGTTTTGACTATATCGGTTTTTGTTTATATTTGCTTTGATGTTGTGATTTAGGTCAATATACAATAATGCATTTCAGGTGGTCAAGGACCTCATGGGCTACTGGGAGAACCGAGAGATACCGGATAATGCGCTGTGAGTGGCAGGCATATTATGTCTCTTACCTCACATTTAGACACCGAAAAGTTGTTTCCTTTCAATCAGTTAGTAATTTTTGCTGTAGCAAGACCATAAGCTATAAATTCGAAAAAAATAAGTATATTTCCTTTCTGAGCCTCCACGTAAGGTTCAAGTTAATGAGCAAATGAATCGAATTACAGAATCTACTCGGATTTCAAAGCACGGTTTCCCGGTCTGTACGGACTATACACGGAGACGCCGGAGAGGAGAAGAGTCAATGGTATGGAATACTCCATTATTCTATTCTCCATTTTAGGGACACTGTTCAAAGTTCAAAGAAAGGTTTCTTCCAAAAGGGCTGATATTATGCGTTTATTAGAATAATACATTAGAAATGACTATTCGGTGCAATTATGGTACCAGATAGAGTATTTCCTATATTTGATTGAATTCGCAATAATTTGTGGGAATGGTGCAGGTGAAAGTAAATTAACTGATTCCAGCCATGTACCCTATCGTGATCATCGCTCTCGTCCTCTCCATCGCCCATCTTCCTGCCAGCTGTATGCTCGTGTATGCGGCGATAAAGGTTTGCAAACCTTCCTTTCATTATTTCGTGTTTACCATGCGCGGAACGACGAATGGATCTCACTAGTCATGCCAAAACGGCGCGCACTCTCCTCGTTACACACTCTCTCGCCGGTCAGACAGAGCGAGAGAGCGTGTGAAACGAGGAGAGTACGCTTCGATTTGCCATCACTATATCTCATTAATTATAGTCTGCAAGACGTAACCACTGTTGAAGTTGGGAGCATGGAAAATGTTGATATTTTTTTATACTGAAGATCTTATCTAGAAGAGCATTTATACATGACGGTTAACAAAAATCGTGAGCCCAACTCGAATGAATTTTCTTCAAAGATTGGGTGCTTTCAGCATCACAAGAACTGGTTGTAACAGCATTTGAAAAAAAACAAAAACAAAAAAACACCATCGATGGAGGCATATTTAAACCTTTCATCAAACATTCTAATTGTAAGAGTAATCTGATTATTTCAGCGTCGCAAGAACTGGGTGTGGCCGTATTTCGTGACGGGCGCTGCGCTCATCATCATGTCGACTGCGTACGCGGTGTTGTGGTGGTCGGGAGTGAGTGCTTAATTTAGATATTAAAGTGTCGAAATTTTTACAAATTTAGAGATCATGTGTGGGAAGAGGATGGTATATTTTTACAAAACAATATTGTATAATATTTGATGTGATTTATGGGTAAACGTATTACGAGATCTTCCCAAAACGATTGCGTAACTGCTTTTCGACAATGAAGTTACTTTACCGAGTAAGAGCGAGAGAGAGGATCGTTATCATCGTTGTGAGTGGTATACTGTAGTAAGAGTGAGATCGACAAGTGACTTGTACCATGTCAGTAGCGAAATCGGTGCAAAATACGATCTGAAAAGACTAGAAGTCTGAATATGAAATTGCATGTATGCTATCTTATCTCTGCGTAAAGTCCGAGAAACTATACGCTCTTTTCAGTCTACACACTCTAAAACAGTCGATCAGCAATAGGTAGGATGAGAACTGTGATATAACATCATGCTATTTCTGATACAGCAAAGGTGGCATGATATAATAGTACTCATCCGGCCAATTGCCCTCAACTGCACAAACATTTTACCTGTCTTGGGGACAAGAATCTTTTAAAATCGCACTGGAAGATGTTCTCCCACATTCCCGGGACTTGCATGCGATAGTCACAATTCAGCGAGTAACAATCGATACCTTGCTTCAAAATGGAAGTGAATCATGTTAGAACTCTAAGTTTTAGAAAGGAATGATGGATTTGGAGCATTCTAGTAGCATCTGTAGAATGCAAATGATTTCCTTGTTGAAAACGCAAAATACGAAATTCCAAGAAAATACCTTAATCTGGGCAGAAAATGTGTTGCTATCAATTGTCTGGGCTCGGTACTGGTCTAGCAATTCCTGAGAAAGGTGAGGATGACGATAAGGCTTAAAAATCAAAGATCAAAAACCTGCGAAAAACAGAGCGGGACGAGTTCGGGAACCATGATTACTCCGGATGAGAGTACTTCTGGGCTTCTTTTCGAGTGTTCTTTCATTGTCACATTTGATGGTTGGGATAGCCCAGATGGTACTAAAATCACCCAGAAATATTGATATTTAGGAGGATCAAAACCTAGAAATATGAGTACAGCTACGAGTGGTATTGTCGAGTGCATTGGTCAAACTGAGCTGAGAAAGGGCCTTTTATAAATAATGTACGATGACATTTGGAAAACAATCAGCAAATTTAATTCGACTCTACTTCAATGTAGTTCTTTTTCTTCAATAAATTAAATTGAAGAAAAAACAATGAACCAAACATATTTCACGGATACTACATATTCCCTCATTCTTCAAGTAAATGAAATGCAAAAAAAAATTCGAATATGATAAATAATTAAATAATTGCAGGACGTCTTCACCGAGCAGCTCGTGATGTCCGTCGCGGAGTTCGTGATGGCGATTGCTATCTGTGTTCGTTTATTTCTTTGATCTCTGATCTCTGACCTTCAACAACATCTCCCTGTAATAGCCTATTCAAGAATAGCCTACCTATTCAAGTCTTTCATTTATCGCTGAAAATGTACTTGGGCATGAGTGGAGGAGTAGGAATTCATTTTTAGTTTTAGTTATATTTAGTTATCCAAAATTCGCATAGGTTGCAATCTGATGACTAGGGTTTCGGAATTGGGCGTAATTGGGCGTCTTTTGAATCATTTTCGGATATGTTTCATGCACAATATATATTATACTTCTATAGCGCACATGATAAATATCTAAAAATGATTCAAAAGACGCCCAATTACACACAATTCCGGAACCCTACTGAAGACAAAAAAATGTTCAGGCCCCCGGATGGTTCGCCGTGCTCTTCTTCTTCATTCGACTCAACGGGCAGCTTCAATCAAACAGACCTGCAGGGAGAGGAGGATCAGGAAGAAGGGTGAGTCACAGTGTTTATCGCAATAAAACCAGCAACATTCGCCATAAACGATCGATTATTGGCCTACAGTAATCCATGACCTTGTCAGTCAGCGATCGGTAAAGAGTTTGGCGAATTGGGACAGAAAGACTAGAAGTGTGAGCAATTACTGCAAGGGAAAGGTAAATGAAAACGAAAAATGTCAGTGCAAATAAACTAATTACGGTGTTCAAGGACTGTTCGGAAAGAAAATACCAAGACATAAAAAAACCAATTTGTTTATTTCTCCGTACGTTCTCAAGTAGAAGTGTTTGCGTGCGGTTGTGCGTGGTGTGGGGTGCGTGGTGCCGCGCCTGCGGTCGACGTTTGCCCCTCACAGCAGCTGCTCCGCGGTGAAGTACTGCTGCCGGATCTTGAATGGCTCCAGATCGCGCTCTGGCATCTGATCGGGTGCCTGAAAAACAAATAATTGGCATACAGTAATCCATGAAAATTTAGTCGTCGATCGGAAAACGACAGTTCTCGATTGACATTATCATACGGTATCTCGGATTGGGAGTACGGTAATCAACGTAAATGAAAAGTCAGTCATCGGTCGGGCAGGAATACGGTATACCTCAGCTACGGTAAGATCCTCCTCGAGCTCCTTGTCACCCTCGCTTCCTCCTTGTCCGCCGGCGCCCGGAGGTGCTGTGATTATCGATTGTTTTCCTTTAATGGTCTTTGATCTCTGGGGCTCACTGTCGCAAACACTAATCTGCATGGTTAGAGTGGGATTGGGAGTGAGAATAACGATGATCCTCGATCGCTGAACTTTCAAGCAAAAAGCAAACCGGAACAACAATTAGCAAGAAAAGCAGCGGTTTGGGTTTAGCTTTTCCCCTTTTGAAATGGCGCGGTCTTTGATCTTCCATCATTGATCTCTCACGTTGCTCTCCATGGTGGCTCCGCTTCTTGTGCTGCTTCTCCTTGTGGTGGTCCTCAAATATCAAAATAAATAACAAAAATACAATACATTTTTTAAATAACAAAAACAACGAACTCTCTTCGACGGGAAACACATGGGCCGTGTGGCGCGAGCGAGAGGGGGGAGAATGAGGGGAGGCGGAGGAGGAGGGGGGAGGGAGAGAGAGCGAGAGAGTAGGAGACGAGAGAGAGGGAAGATAATTTAATTTGAGATAATTGAATTGTTGAAGATGGAAAATACGAAAATGCACGTAGAGTGTTGGCATTGTGCCAACAAATATGGGAGAGAATTTCGATTACGGTATTGTCAGTTCTCGATTGAAGGATTCGTTACAGTAACATAACGTGATCACACTTTTGCAGCGCCCTCACGGAGATGTGCCCACATGGCGCACCGAGTGGCCAGATCGACCTCCGCCCGAGCTGGAAAGGTGAGAGATTGGTGATCTTTCGTATATTGATATTTACGTCGCAAACTTTCTATCATGCATACTGCCTTGACATAAATATAAAAGTGATATTTGAATTTCGAATCTCATTTTCAGTTTATGAGTATCATTCTATGAAACTAACCAGTCTCATCATGTGGAATTACTGAATAATGATTTTGATCTTTGAACTTTGTCAGGAAACTCCGTCGCGAGAGTAGGGAGCGACGCGAGAAGGAGATGAGGAGACTGGAGAAGGAATCGGAGAGGATCGAGAAGGAGAAGAGGAGGATGGCCAGGGAGAGAAGGAGGGAGGAAGAGGAGAGGGCGAGGAGATACCAGCCCTTTAATAGGTGAGCTCAATAGGCAGTACATGTCTAGTCCATTTCCTAGTATATCTCCATTTCGATTGGTTCCAGCATTCGGCTCTGTACCAATATAAGGGTCCCAAAAATTTCTGTACCAGCATAAGGGTCCCGAAGTAAGCTGTACCAGTATAAGGGTCCCAAACACAATTTCAATTGTTATTATAAAAATTTAATTTTGCATCATAACTATGCAACACCGTGTTTCTGAAGTGTGTAAAGGAAATCCAACTCTGAATGTGCGTCCCCTTCGCAAATTGGCTCAAACTCATCGTACAAGCAATGACCTTGCCCACTCTTTTGATTATGGCAGAGGTGTTAGAGACATCTAAGTCTGCCGAGATACAAAAAGATGATGAAATATCAAAGTTGGGAACTTAAAAATAGTTCATCCAGCTGGTTCAAATAGCCTAGCCGAGTACCTAGCCTTCTAGGATGTGTTAAAGCCGAGTTACGAAGGAAACTCAAATACAGAGCTTGATTTTATTAAACACATCTGAAACACGATATTGCACAGTTATGGCGCAGTACTTATTGGTATTACTTATTGATGGCGACATTTTATTTGGGACCCTTATACTGGTAGAGAAATTTTTGGGACCCTTATATTGGTACAGAAGACTTTGGGACCCTTATATTGGTACAGAGCCCAGCATTCTAACAGATGTTGCTCTTCTTATTGTTAGAGGGATTTTTTTCAAATTTATATGAATCGACCATATAACAGAACCGTTCGGCTGACAACCATATGGCTGAAATATTTTTTTTTAGATTCATAGTTCTCTGAGTAATAAATTTAAATATGTTCATCGTTCCAATTATTCCAGTGGCAATGTGGACTACTACGTGCCTCGTCCGCAGGAGCAGTCTTTCCCGTGGAATTCTCCCGTTCCACGGCAAGAACCAGAGCCGCCTAGAAGACCCCCGAGGAGGAAATCGGCTGCTGAGGTACTATGCATTAGAATCGTCTTTTCGGGTACCGAAATCGATTAGCCGAACCAACTGAACACATCCATTAATTTTTCATCCTAATAAACCTGTATTTTTCGTACAAAATTGCGCATGGATAAGCTCATATGGCGTTGATAAAGATGGATAATGATGCGTAATATACGAAACTAATTCCAGGTCATCGAGAATCTCTACTATGAACACTACCCTGAGGAGATGCCGAAAGAAGTCGGGGCACTGAGGAGGGAAAAGCATTGAACTGATGAAGAAAGTTTGAATAACTGTTGAATCTCTATTAGCCGGCACTATGAACAA
The DNA here is from genome assembly GCA_036245805.1 of Pristionchus mayeri. Classification (NCBI taxonomy): domain Eukaryota; kingdom Metazoa; phylum Nematoda; class Chromadorea; order Rhabditida; family Neodiplogasteridae; genus Pristionchus; species Pristionchus mayeri. Next base: position 44,013,410 of record BTRK01000003.1, on the reverse strand, counting down.
TCGTCTCGCCCTCTCAATATCATACACTCTCTCGGTCACTCTGATCTACGAGAGAGAGCGTGTGGTTTGGAGAGAGTCAGACGATTCCTCGGCACTACACTACCCATTCCCCCTTTCTACGCATCACACCTCACAATGATCTCAGATATTTATTGTATTGTATTCGATAAAGACGTTATTCTCTGAGTTACATGAGACATATTATTATATTTGCTTCCTAGATGATGCATCGTATTTCATGTAGTCTTATTTCATCTTACTTCTCTTTCTCGTCACTTATTTCGACATCTGCATGATAAATGAATTGAATTGAATTCCGAAGTTAACAACATTCCGTAGTGTTTCAATAATCTCTACTTCGACGATAACAGGAGTACGGTATTTCATTTTACTGTAGAATACAATGCTACTTTGGAAAACAATAGTTCAAAGATCGATTTTGCTTGTTTTTAAGTCAGTTCGCGATTCCCGGATTATGATGTTCTACTTTACTGTTGCATTTTAATAATGTTTGTTGTTTTATAATTCAAACCCATTTCAATTACCTCTGACGACGCGCAATATTCTCCCTTCTCCATTCATTCCCTTCAATTTCACTCGCTCTGATCAGTCGATCGAGCCTCTCCTCTCCCTTTCGACATACGTCATCGCCTACAGTATTTTGGTAATTTATCATCTTTTCCATTTTCCATTATTCGATCGAGAACTGAGTACCGTTTACTATTAAATCGCAAACTGACTACCGTACACTATTCGATCGCCAACTGACTACCGTACTCCCAGTGATGCATATCCTGCCCTTTATTCTCATCGCATTCGCCCTTCTCCCGCTCTGTGCCGCGATCAAGTGCTACGATGGAATACACGAAAAGGAGAACAACCAAATTTCGAACAATACCAGAAAGGTCAATTATGACCCAAATTGAATTGAAAGAACGAACTTTGCGATGTTGTCAGGTAGTGGTGGAATGTCCTGGGGACTCGTGCTCGTTTGACACTGGAATTTCGAATAGCGACGGGAACAAGTTCGAGTTTAGCAGATACGAATGTAATCCGAAGGAACTCAAATGCGAAGGACGAGTGAGAAAATTCAATGCATTTTCTCGGCATTTCATGCCTGTCCTTATAAATTATAACTGCAGCTCGATTGGTACCCCGCAACAGCTCGGTACACATTCAAAGATGGTAGTAAGGGCAAATTGGATATGATTAGCACTTGCTGCAAGGGAGATTTGTGCAACGACTCGAAGAAAACAACAGAGGAAGCAATGAAGGCTGCTGAAGCCAGCACCAAGTACAAGTGCTATCTAAGCACGGATTACACCGACGAGCCCGCCTAGTTCCAGCCCAAGGTAGCGTTTGCTTTACTGCTCTGCAAATGTGTTCATCTCAGGTGAAAGTCTCGTGTCCATATGAGTATTGTTACATTATGGAATATGAGACTCCCACAGCACACGGCACTGGCCGGACCTGTGGGGATACGACAGTGTGCTCAAAGGTGAATTGCTTTGACACCGTTTCCTGTAGATCGGCAAAGAGGTTGGAGTTAATTGGCACGATCAAAAGGATCAAGCCGGCATCTCCCTCCCCTTTACATCTTCTGAGGGAGAGAGAGAGAGAGATAGATAGAGATAAATAGTTGTTGTCCCGAATATCGAACTTTCTTTCTAGGGCGCCTACTGCAACGAATCGAAGAAGACGGCGGAATCGTCAAAGAGCGCGGGAGGAGCAGATAAGCCTGAGAATGGGCCTAAGCGGACCACCCACTCGCCCTCCTCCCTTCATCCCTTCTTTCCACTCGCAGCAGTGGCAGCCATGATCGCTGCTCGCTTCTGATCAGATACTGACCAGTAATGAATAAACTGCCAGTTGAGAGATACTATTACTGTTACATTACACGGTTAAGTATTCAAAGTGCTCTTCCGTATCCCTGTTTCCAATTATGCAGTAACTCAAAATTCCACGATAAGATTATCGTGCACTGAACTTTGGGTTGAATTCCTTCTACATTAGCAACCGTACCCTGTATCGTACCGGGTTATCCTCCCTTCCTCTCTTCTTCGCACTCGCAGCAGTAGCAGCCATGATCGCTGCTAGCTTCTGATCAGATACTGACCACTCGTGGATAAAATGTCACTAGAAAGATGCCGTAGAAATACCGTATATCATGAATTGACTTTTTTCACAAATTTCATAATATAAAACCAATCGTTGATGTATTGCCTTCTACAGTAACGTTGTAGTCTGCCGTAACCTGAAATGCCGTAACCCGTATCGTAGAAGTTCGAACCCGAGTAGTGAGGCCTCGTATATGCCTCGAATTTAAGATCCTGCCGTGAAATACACATCACACCACACAATGATCTCTGCTATTTATTACAGTTTCTTTCTTCAAATATATTTACACTGATTTCCAAAAATCGGCTGTATTGCTGCACAATTTGGTACTCGAGTAAGTACAAAAGCACTTCCGTGAATCCTCACAAACGAGGGTATTCCCTACTTTAAAGCTTAGCAGCTCTTCCGCTGTCACTTTCTCTCTTTCAGGGTGTCAAATTCGGATGAAAATTATTTCGCAATACTGTTTTGACATATCACTGGCAGATTTACAAAATAGTTCTCATCCCACATAGTGCTTTCTCTCAGCATTATCATAGAGCGAGAGATCGTGAGAGAGTCAAATACTAACGAATATCCACGTAATCGAGCACAAACCAGGCACAAGCAGTAGAGAGAGAAGAGGGAAGAGAGAAAGAGAGCGTCCACACTATTTCTCTCTTTCCGTCTATTCTACGCGTACTACTCTTCCCTTCCTTTTCCCCTATTCCTCGATAATTTGTGTACTTCTGCGACTGAATTTCGTTGGATTTCCAATCGATGCCGCGTCCGAAGTCAAAAAGAACGGTGAGCTCGTTTTTTAATCAATTTTAACCGAGATTTTATTAAAATAGTTGATGCTAAAGCGATGATTCGTATGTTTTCGAAAGAAGTTGATCTTTTTTGTGCGTCACGTTATGGCCCATTTTCAGGAGCGCGCTTGTCTCGTTTGTGGTGGAATAACCAAAGTACTTCACATGGGCATGGATGTGTGTCGGGCATGCACTGTTTTCTATCGGTGAGAATTCACATTTTGTGTTGCGAGTGTTATTTGAAGTTTTCGAATTTTCAATACGTCAATCGTTGCTAAATTTCTTATTTGACTAATCTAACTATTTTCAAAAGGCAATTTTTCAGCCGATCCAAAGGCAAGAACTTCATTTGCCGTTCGAACACCAGCAAGTGTCCCGTGGGGGAAGGTCAGTGTCGTTTGTCCCCGACAGGGGAACTGAAGTCTCTCATCTCTCACCATGCTCGATAACAATGCTCGAAAAAAACTCTACGTCACTTTCTGACTACTGTCAGGCAGAGCGAAAAACCTTGCGGATAGTGCGTAATTTGAAACTTAATTATTACATAATGTCGCAAGTGCCGCTTCGACCGACTCGATCGATTGGCGAAGAAAAGTGGGTCGAACAATGACGAATCGGTGAGCAATTGTAATCTTTGAAAATAGCTAAGCTGTTGTGTATGGTCTATTGTAAAAAGGTCTCCAAATTCTAAGCTTTCTTTAGGTTTTTTTCTTCGAAAAATTCCTTATTTAGGACGACTCTTCCGACGATAACGTGACAACTAAAGCGAATCTAGCGGAAAATCAGCCAATTTCTGATCGTCTAACCGAAGAGCCCAGGTGTGTCTACACTTCTATTCAAATATTACTTGCCAGGATTCAGAGCTGAAAGAACGAACCTTTATGTTTCGACGATTTAGGGAATATCGGCATCGAATATGATTTCCTTAGCCGTTATCTTTTCAGAAGCTCTCTTAGTCCCGACTCATCTTCCGTCCAAAATTCAAAACCACGCCATGGGACACCTCTGATAAACAAGTTGAGCGAGAAGTACAAGTAAGAAATATTCGTTATCCCTTTCATATTTTTGCATGAATTCGAGTCCCGCAGATACGTAGGAAGGTGAAATTTCGAGTATAGTATGAACCTTTGTACACTCCTTGTTGAGTTAACGCTCGTATAAGATATACTCTGACCATTGTCATAACTTGGGTCATGTAGAGTGTATTACACATTCCAAAATTAGAGGGATTCAGAATTTGATGTGAGAGGTTGACTAAATGCTTGCAGAGTAATGTGTGACACGAGGCTGGCCTGTGAACTGAGCTCGCGAGTCGACCCGCCTCATCCAATGCGAGTATACGACCGAAATCATGTGAGTTTTCCTTTCTTACTTTTCTCCCATGAAGATCTTAATTTGTGTGTAATTGAATAAATTTTTAGACTGATCTTTCACGCTATTTTGCCCGGAAACAAAAAAAAATTTTTCGACTAGCAAATGCGAAAAAAACGTGCATACTTTCGATAGTCTAATAGTATAGTTACTGATTTCTGTTAAATTGATGATAGCAATATAATAGTTGATCTTTGATCTCTTCTCCAGCCACTCTACCCCGCCACATACGATTCCTACAATCGAGCCAATCGCATCTTCCTCACTACAATCCTGCAGTTCGGCGTAGCTGCCTTCCCGGAATTTGCGACGTTCAACGACAGGGAAAAGGTTTATTTATGTATTTTCTGTAAGAATAGCTGCGCAAGAAGTGACTCCGTTTTAACTCGCAGGTCTAACCCTCAAGAAAACTCGCATACTGGTGGTGATTTATTTCAACGCACATCCCTGGATTTGCTTTGTTTTCATCACAAGTTAATATTTCAGTGGACTGTTGTGACAAACTTCTTCACCCGCTTTCGCACCTTCGATGCGGGATATCGAGCAGATAAGACGTTCCCGGATGACATGGAGAAGTAAATAACATTTTCATCGACCATTATATTGAAATGCCAAGACATAAGCAAAGCACAAATGAATCGATTATCGGTGGCTCAAAGAAAAATGGAACGTTGGATGGTTGGCTGTACTGTGCTCGATCATGTCTCTAATGAGAGGTTGCGAGATTCAACTAGAGTTCAGGACTTCGTTCGCACTGCTCAGAAAAGGAAATGGTTTTGGTTGCATAAGATCGCGAATGATGATTGCCGGAAGTGGAGCCGATCTGTGATCGAATGGATTCCGCGGAGAAAGAGGAGCCGCGGCCGCCCAATCACGAGATGGAGCGACTCTTTCCGCAAAGCAACAGGCCCAAATTTTCTCAATCAAGCACGAAGCTCTAACTGGAACACCATGCACATCAGAGCTCTCGCCTGATCTCCCGAGAATCTAATGACCTCTAGATAAATGTGTTAAAATCGTAAATCGTAAAATCGCCAAGACATATGAGAAACTTTTTGTTAATAATGGTGTGAGCTTATGACTAAAGTAAGTATGCAACGAATATGACTAAAGTAATTTCGTTTCCAGAGGCTTCATTGGCTACACGTTGGTCTTTTCCGAGGAAGCCATCAACCACTTTTACGACGATTGTCCAAATGTTGGAGATAGAGAAGAAGCTACGAGGTAAACAAAGAAAAAAACATCCTCTTTCTTTCCCCTGGCTCTCAAAATATGTCTACTCACTTCAAATGTGTTTATACGCATTCACAAACTTATTCGAAATTTCGGCTAATCTTTTTTTAAATTGAATTGAGCATTCAGAATCCATCGGGATCGTTTCAAGACGAATCTTCGACCCAATCGAGAGGCAATGAGGAGAATCGGCCATCGCCATGAGGAATTCATCGCATCGCTCGCCATGATGTTCTGGTCCACAGGTTAATCGACTTTTTCTTCTTTAAATCTGGTAAACAGATGCGTATAAATCATGCTACAAATGAAGAAACATGGTTGGCAAGCTGAATTGTTTTCAAAAGGACTTTGGTTTACTCGGAAACCTACTCCGTCTCTCGGATATCTTTGTGGGAAGATTCCACAAGAATTTTCTGTTGAAGCAATACAAATATCAACATGTATAAATAATGGTGTAGAATAGTGATGCCAAATCGGCGCGCGCTCTCCTCGTTTCACACGCTCTCTCGCTCTGTCTGACCGGCGAGAGAGCACGCGAAAGGAGGAGAGCGGGCGCCGATTTGGCATCACTAGTGTAGAAGGCCTGGACGTCTCCCCGGATGTAACGCGCGCGAGTGAGCTGTACAAGGAGATCATCCTACGCGAGCTGCACATTTACTATCGGTTAGAAACTTCATTCATCGAGCATCAGATTCCCGTTTGTTTTTTTATTTTTTTAAAATCTAATTTTGCACAAAATATTACGGCATTTCCATTTGTTATTTCACATTTCAGGGAAGATCTCCAGTTGGAGGACTACGCTTATCGATTAGGCGAAGTTCTAATGTTCCTTCAAACGTGCGAGGTACTGCAACAAATATGAGATAATGTAACCGGCACAAGGTCGGATGAGAACTATGACGTCATGATTTATATATAAAATAAACTACGAACTAGGCTGGATTATGGAATACGATCCATTACCCTTTAGACTGTTTCGGCTATCCGAAAGGAAGTCACACGTATATGTCCAATTGGAATATACATAAATTTTAGTCGCTCAATAATATACGGTTCTAGTTCGGATGGCTATGAGGTCATAGTTCTCTTCCGACCTTGCGCACAGTAACCAAGAGAACTCACGTGATGTGATACCGTAGAACTATCGTATCCGTAATAGAGTTTGAAATTCGGTAACAGTCTCTTCATTCTACACACACTTTAGACCGGTCGATCGACGTGAAAATATGGAAAATAATACGGTGTTCGAAACTATGATCCGTAACTAATTTAAATCTCAGTTCTTTAGCAACGCGCCGGCGATATGGACAAGCACTACGAGTTGCTGGGTTTGCTGAACGTCTTCTCGGATGATACGGTGGCATATCGACTGACCAATGTATAAATTTAAATTTCTGTAATGAATAAAGTTATGACTGCTGACTGTAAACTATTACACTAAAAATACGATGTTCGATTTATACAATAGCATAGAGTGCTGGTAAATGTTTACTGAATCATCGATTCATCGATAAATGAATGTTTATACACAGCAATGCGTTCATCACAAGAACATCACCATTTTCGCAATGAAAATAATCAAAGATTATCGATTGCTTGCAATCAATTAGTATCCCCCGCGCCCTACTGTCCTCCTTCCACATTATTCGTCTTAGTCTCCGGATTCACTTCTCCTCCTACATCCACCTTCTCCTTTTTCTCCTTGTCATCCTTCGTCTCATCCTTCTTTTCACCTTCCTTCTTCTCCTCTCCCTTCTTCTCATCAGCCTTCGTCTTTCCATCCTCAGGTCCTGATTCTTCCTTCTTCTCGTCCTTCTTTTCACCCTCATTGTTATCGTCTTCCTGTGTGAAATGTTCCTTCTTCTCCCCATCATTCGTCTTCTTTTAATCGCCCTTCTCTCCCTCAGCAGTTCCACTCTCTTCATCCTTCTTCACTTCTCCTCCCTCATTCGTCCTTTCTCCCTCGTTACCTTCCTCCTTTTCCTTCTCACCCTGTCATTCTTTCGTCTCCTCACTCTTATGTGTTCCTCCTTCAGTCTCACTTCCCTCTTCTTCCTTCTTCTCTTCCCCCTCCTTCTCCTCCAAGGGTTTCTCTCCATCCGCCGCCTTCTGATTCTCCGTCATCGTTGCTTCAGAGGTCGTCGCTGTCGTTGGCCTAGGTCGAGTAGCTCCAGGAGCAAAGACCAACTTGATCATTTGCCCCTCGTATTGATTCGTTACTCGCTTGCGGAGGAGAAGCTGAAAAGAAAAGTTTGAAATTCAGGTAGCCATTATTTCATGTTTTAATCTCATTTGGCTATTAACCTAATAATAAGCATTCATCCGACCGGATTGTCTTATAAATTATGAAACATGTTAAAGTCTAATATCACCTTGTTTCCCATCACTTAGGCTTGGAAAACACACTCAAGTTGCAAGCAAGAGTTTGGGGTCTCAGCCTCGTCAACCTTCGCACTTTCTACTTTTATAGAAAGTTCTCAGTGGGATCCCTCCAAGGTAACTGGGAAGTTCCACTGTGATCCCAACGAATTAATGACTTTCTCAGTAGTCATCCCGCAGAGATCCTACAGGGAAACGTTTATACCGATTCATCGACAAGAGGCATCCTTTCTCTAGCTATATTCAAAAATATGTGAACATGGCATAACTTAGCCTACATCATAATCATGAAAGATGATACAAAATAGAATGGAACTTTACCGGAAAGAGGTAGTTCAACTCCGTTCGGATGAAGGAATCGACCAGATGGAAGGTCTTAAAGGCGGAATCCTTGCAGCAGAAAATGCGCTGACCTTGGGAGCAAGCACTGAAACGTTTTTGAATTAGAAATTGTTTTTATAGTGTTAGAACTCTTAAGCTTTTCAATTGTCAGTTGCCGTCGAGCTAAGTGGAGGGAAGTTAGTGGGCACTACTAGTTTTTACGCTCTCTCACTGTACTATGATCTTCATCTAGTACCTCTGGTTCCTTCCAGGCAACTGGTTAAACAGTGATTAGCCTAAGTTCCGTCAACTCTAACTGGTTAAAAACTGTTCGAAAAACATGTAACGACTGGCTGGAAAAAAACAGAGACGGCTGCTGAAAATATTCCAGAATTATGACAAATTCGAGTAAAAATGTCAGATTATTGTAGTAAAAAAAGAAGAATTGTGAAATTGACGAACAACGTGGGAATGGTGCGGTTATTTTCATCCTGTGTCGATGCACCCCTCATACGCGCGACCTCGTGACGCCATTCTCAAGAAATATTATTACATTTAATTAATTAATTAATTACATTTAATTAACTAATTAACATATCAAGCCTCTCACGAGAGAATCGGGACAACGAGTTGACATTGAAAATGCAAATAATTAATTTTAAACGTTTGTTAGTATGGGTATGGGGACTAGAAGCCATTCTTCATACGGTTTGACCCCATTGCATCTTGCAGCCGCAGCAGGCTGCTGCAAACTTGAGACGTAGGTCATTGGTTACTGGTGTTTTCAATAATCACATCACATCACATCAATTTATCCAGGACGAACAAATACAATCAGGGGCTACATACAAAAATACAATTAAAACGAAAAAGGTGTTATCAATGTTTTCTTGATGAAGCTGATTGGCTTGTTCTCTCCTCGCTAAGCGGGGTCTGGATGTGCGATCCTCTCCTTCCACAGCTCTCGATTCAATGAGTGCCGCTCGGTTAATTTCTTTATCGCGAAGTCTTTCTTTATCACTTTCAACCAACTCATTTTGGGACGTCCCGTTGGTCTCTTGCCTGGTGGTGTATATCGGAGGATCTCTCTGCATGGATGATCGGGCTCCCTTCTCTTAATATGTCCGTACCAGCTGATCCTCTTCTCCCTTATCTTGTCCACAATTGGGGCTATACCGAGTGTGCTTCGAATCTTATCATTCCTCACTTTGTCTCGCAAGCGCACTCCGATTATCCACCGTGCCATTTTCAACTCTGCCACACTTAGCTTTTCTTCCAACTTCTCGGTAAGCGCCCAATGTTCACTGCCATACATCAACGCTGGGCGAATAATCGATCGATATACCTTTCCCTTCAACCTCAATCTCACTCTCTTATCGTGAAGGATTCCAGCACAGGCATTAAATTTGGCCCAACCACATCTTATCCGACTACTCACATCCCTCTCCGATCCTCCTCCTTCGTGCACCATTGATCCCAAATACCTGAACTCTTTCACCTGTTTTATGGATTCACCCTCTATATCACTCATTGTCCTCTGTCCACCACCGATCATCATGAATTCTGTCTTGCGAGTATTCAGAGTGAGCCCGCCTGCTCTCAGCTTTCTCTGTACTTCTTGCACTTTCGTTTCAAGTCTCGATACATCCGTGTCTATGATGCATAAATCATCATACACAAGACAATTCGGTGCTCTTTCCATTGTGCTACCCAGTACTGAGTCAAGTACGGTAATGAATAGTAACGGACTCAGCGCAATCCCTTGATGGACTCCCACTTTTATTGTAATATCTGAAGTAGGTCCAAATGGAGTCCTTATTCGCGCTATTGCTCCATTATACATTTCTTGAATCACCTCGATGTATTTCTCAGGTACTCCTTTGTCTCTCAAGCTCCTCCAAATCTGTCTCCGCGGAGTCCGATCGTATGCCTTTTCTAAATCTAGAAAGGCCGCACATACTCCTTGGTGAAACTCTACATGTCTTTCCACAATCTGACTTATGATAAATGAAGGATCTGAGATTGCCGATCCGCGCACAAAGCCGAATTGGGATGGGTTCAATACTATGATCTCTCTTAATCTTCGATCAAGGCATCGCTCGTAAATTTTCATGGTATGCGATATCAGTTTGATTCCTCTATAATTCCCACGGTCACGTATATCTCCTTTCCCTTTAAACAATGTTACGATTTCACTCTTCCGCCAATCCTCAGGCATACGCATATCCTTGAGTATCCTGTTGAACAATCGCGCAAGCCACCATACTCCATACTCTCTTGTACCTTTCCACGCGTCAACGGGTATCATATCTGGACCATACGCCTTTCTCCAAGGACACTTTCCTAGTGCCCACCTTACTTCCTCCAAACTCCAGTCCTGAATCGGTTGATCATTTACTTCTCCTTCTCTCAGTAATGTCTGATCTTTCTCGACATTTAGTAACTCTTCAAAGTACTCTTGCCATCTTTCTTTCACTGCTTTCCCACCTCTCAACACTCGTCCACACCTATCATACACTGATTTAACTTCTTTCATGTCTTTCTTCATCTCATTTCGATTCTTAGCCAATCTATAAACAGCCCGTTCTCCATCCGGTCCATCAAGTCTTTCATACAATTCGTCATACGCTCTCGTCTTAGCCTCATGGATAATCCTTCTACATTCAATCTTCTTGCCCACATATTTTCTCTTCGACGCATCCGTCTTCAATCTGAACCATTCTCGAAATGCGGCGCGCTTCTCCTTCGTTGCTGTACGTACACTTTCATCAGTCCAAAACCACGAATCTTGGTCCTTCCTTCTCCGTACTTTCGTGACTCCCAGTACTTCTTTCGCGCATTTCAAAACTCGATCTTTCGTCTCCGTCCATATCTCATCCACACTCAACTCTTCAATCAATGGATCTATCCCTAAAGCCACACTTTCGACTATCCTTCTTTCAAACTCATGTACCACGTCTCGATCCTTCAACTTCCACCATTTGACCTTCGGTTCACGCTTCTCAAACCCTCTTTCCTTTCCTGGTTTCTCTCCTCGTAATCTCACATCGCACACCACGGGCTTATGTTGGGGAGCAACCTCTTCGGATGGTAACACCTTCACATCTTTCACTCTCCATCTCTCCTCATTTCTCGTTAAGAAATAGTCAATCTGGGTCCGAACTCCTCCCGAATAGTACGTCGCAAGATGGCTATCTCGCATCACAAACATGGTGTTCATCACAGCCAGCTGATGTCTCTGCGCGAACTCAAGCAATCTCAACCCATCCAAATTCAGTCTACCGAAGCCATTTCCACCATGAACACCGTCATCACCAAATATTTCCGGTTCTCGACCCACATGTCCGTTTCAATCTCCAGCCAGAAATACCGTATCCTCTTCCTTCATCGATTCCATCAACTCTCCCTCCTTTACATAAAATTCATCCTTCAGCCTTCTATCTAATCCAGACTGTGGTGCATATGCAGATATTACGGATATAATCTCTCCCCCAACATCGAGGCGCACTTTCATCAATCTTGAGCTTATTCTTTCAACTTCTATAAAGCAACCACTGAATCGGGGTGATAATATGACTGCTACGCCATTCTTCAGTCCATCTCCTTCTGAGCATACGATCTGATATCCTTTCACCCATCTCGATTCATCTCCTTTCCATCTTATCTCCTGTACGCACAACACATCCATCCTTCTTCTCATCATCATGTCCACAACCTCCATCATCCTCCCAGACAATGTCCCAACGTTCAGAGTGCCAAACCGAGTGCATTCCCTTCTGTACAGTCTCATACTCGCTTGTCCCACGCAACTTTACACCAGGTACAGTAACCTCTTCCTTCTATCTTCAACTTCTTATCTCTTCCACTCAACTCGCCCCCCTCGGCTCTGGGTCTCTTTTCCTTCCACTCAATTCGCCCCCCTCGGCTCTGGGTCTCCTTTCCTTCCACTCAACTCGCCCCCTCGGCTCTAGGTTCTCCTTTCCTTCCACTCAACTCGCCCCCCTCGGCTCTGGGTTCTCCTTTCCTTCCACTCAACTCGCCCCCCTCGGCTCTGGGTTCTCCTTTCCTTCCACTTAACTTGCCCCCCTCGGCTCTCACAGCGTTCTGACCCCCATTGTTCTCTCCAGATAAGGGTAGACAAAGGGATTAATATTTTGAATTTTCCCGCGAAAACCCAAACTACAAATAGGATGTTTGAAAGCTCTTCGTTATTTGAGAATCCTCTGAAACATAAAAACAATGCCGCCAATTTGAACACTCTGAGCACTTTTGTGTCTCATAGTTGGAGTGAAACACAAATCAGCCTGGTCAGTTCCGTTCACCGAGAGGTCGATTCACGGAGGGAGATTTTATGTTTCAGAAGAATTTCAAGTATACTGATTGCAGTTCGACTCAGCTCCCTTTTCTGTCGAGTCAGAATGCTGTGCTCTGGGTATCCTCCCTCACAACTGTACTCTGGTCTCTACTTTCCACTTCACGCGAGATACACACGAAACGAGTCTTAAAGACACTCACGACTCCAAAATCGACTCTGCACCACAACCAAGACCGAGCAACCGAGTAGCGAGAGACGAACACGTTGTGAGTAGCAACAGATGGTAGCAGGTACTAGCAGGTACTAGCAAGGGCCGTCCCGTTGCCTGGACTGTCGCCCCCTCTTTCCCTCTCACTCGCCGGAGCGCGCGCTCAACCGACCGCTCGCGACGAGGGAAAGATGGAAAGATAAAAGTGGTAGATCAGTTTTTATTTTCTCAGTTGAACACCACCAAACTTTCCCAGTTTGTAGAGCTTGAAATACTGCACATAACAAATTTTTCCTCGATTTTATCTCTGTGGTCTTGGCACATTCCCAAGCCGGCGAAAACCTCATTACGGGCTGCACGGTTCACCTGCATTGGAACTGCGTTCTCCAAGTCGCAAGTTCGAACCCCAGCCATAGCAGACAAGTTTTTTGCCATGTGATAACATCGGGAAAGCACTTCTGAAAGTATTATAGATCACGTGAATGAACAAAATGGATGGCAAAACACTTGTCTGCTATGGCTGGGGTTCGAACTTGCGACTTGGAGAACTCAGTTCCACTGCAGGTGAACCATGCAGCCCGTTATGAGGTTTTTGCCGGCTTGGGAATGTGCCACGACCACAGAGATAAAATCGAGGGAAAATGTAGTATGTGCAGAATTTCAAGCTCTACAAACTGGGAAAGTTTGGTGGGGTGCTCAAAATCAGTGTTCAACTGAGAAATTAAAAACTGCTCTACCATGCCTGTGCTGATTGATTGATTGATTGATGGCATGCCCTCTTCTAATAATACCATTGTTCATTTGGGATTGGCGACAGCGCTGTCGCTATTTAGGTGGGGGTGGAAGGGGGTCTGAGGCTAGGCTTAGGTTTAGAGTTCATGACTCCATTCTCAAGAAAAATTATTAAATTTAATTAATTAAGTAATTAATATGTTTAGGCTTGTTTACTTGTCTGTGGACATCTCCTGATGTCGTTGAAGCAGTGCACATTCGGAGGTCCAGACCAAAGGCACTGTGCTTTGTCCCAATCCTCCCGCTGGTGTAAAAATCCCTGAAAAAATAGGCTTAATATTACAGCGATGTCCCGAGTGACCAATTTTTTTCAAAAAATTCGAAAAAATCACCATTTTTGGTTCATCAATGAAGACATCCGGGTCGCAGCAAAGCCGGGCCGTCACAAAAGCGTTGTCGCGGTGAGGCTTGCACGCCAGCTCCCTAAAATAATATCTCTCTCTCCCTCTTTTTTGTGCGACATTCGACCCGTTTAATCTGTCAGAAATGTGCGAAAAAAAGTTGCGTAAAAAGTTCGCGTACTTCTGAGGTGCGTAAAAACTGTTACCTCACAAAATACCGAGCTTTATTCGATTTATTTATTATTTTATTAATCGTGAAAGAGAAACAATTTTTAACTTTTCTCGCACACTTCTGACAGATTAAACGGGTGATGATTTGGCTGATGATTCTAAAGCATATCAGAATAGCAGAAATTACTTTAGCTTGACTATTTTTTAAAAAATTAGGCTTGGAATTAGACCTACCATCTTTTCTTGCGAGTAAACGTTGGCTGCGCCGTTCTCCCTATGAACATCCCGACTTGGGGAGAAGGACAATCGACGGGCTTACAATTCGGATTAATCAGGCTCATCTGCAACGAAGAACAACGATACGAAATGACACTAGATCAGATGAGGACTGTGACGTCATGCCGCCTTTGATACTTCAAGGGCAGCTTGACGTCATAGTTCTCATCGGACTTTGTGTCTAAAGATCAGTACAAAAGTCGCCTATACCGATATCAAACGTGTTTACTAGTTGCAAATATCTATACAATTTAATCATCATCGATCAATAAATCGAAATTGAGATCGATCAATAAATCGAAAACTCACTCGTTCGCTGTACCATTTGCAGCCCTGGAAAGATTGATTTTTGGAAACAAAGATTTGTTTTAAAAATTTTATTTTTGAATCCAAGCAAGTAATGGGTCAGATATCCAGCTCTTCTATAAACGATATCACGATTATTCGGCGAGGATTATTTCCACGCACACATAGAAAGACTGGTCGTAATAAATTGCTTACAAATTTGTAATGAAATATTCGCGATACCAACCGGGGCCTATTCTACTACACAAGTCTCGAATTCTAAATTCGAGTCGGGTATTCGGTGCTTCTGTTCGTGACAGCTCCTAATGTAATAATAGGTCAGGGAACTTATGTTCCTTTTTCAATTAGTGTTTTACTCACTTCTGGTATAACATGTATAAGGAAGAGTGAAGTGGGCCGCGTGTACGAGTTGCGATACGGCCACCCGGTTGAGTTCGACCGGCTCACATTCCACTTAAAAGGACTTATTTGAATTACCGCGCGTGCTTAATGACGACAAAAGGAATGAGCAAGTATGAAACAACAAGCGAGCAAAATCAAATAATTGCAACGGTGTTGGGTAACTTTAATAATAATGGCTAGTTTGCTCTTCCCCTTTTCCGTCCCCCGTCTATTATTTCTATGTATCTCGTTCAATGATATCCCCCCCCTATGCTCTCGTACCTTGAAGTTTGTATAATCAATTTCGGCCTCTTTGTGGAGCATCTTAAAGAGAGTGACTGGAATCGGGTCCTGGGTATTTCCGAAGACCGCCAGTAGTAGTGGTAGGTAGATCCAGTTCATAGTTCGAATGAAGAGTGGATAGTTTATCCATGGCGGTGCTCCTCTGCTGCGAATGGTTTACAGTTAGTTCTTCGGCTATTGCACTGTTTGCACTGTCATCGCTCAACCGGCAAGAGAGTGTGTGGATTGAAGAGACGAACATCCGAATTACGAACCCTAGTTTACGTTGGCTGGGGTGGTTCGTTGTACAAATCGTATAGAATAGATGCTGATCAGAGCTTTTAGTTCTACAGGGCAGATAACATTTCTCGAAATTAAGGAGGACAAAAAAGTATTCATAAAATCGATCTGTTTTGTTTCTAGTGAACAAAGGGATGCAAGAGTGAAGAGAGCATAGACGAAAGGGATGATGGCGGAATGGGAAGGATGAATGGCGCTATAACCATAGTGGCGCAGATAATTGGGTAGAGTGCGTGTCATAGTTCGCTCATGTTATGCTACTCGCGAGAGTTGTGCTTCTGTCAGGTACTTCCAGACAATATTTGGATTTCGCATGGTCTGTTCCTTTTGATCTTTGATCTTTCACACTTTCAGTCATTTTGAGAGCAAAAGAAGCCTGTAACTGCTTTCCCCGTCAGAATTGCACGATTCCTAGCGAATTAATACCCTTGATTCAGGTAGCTTTTGATGTTGTTTGTTTACAAAATACATTTCCTGATTCTTATAAAAATTTCTATTCTTCCTTGCCTTTGCAAATCCATTTTCCCATTTCAGACACTTCCCGATGGCACTAAGGAACTAGTGCTGCAGGGAGGTTCGATAGATGTTGTTCTCCCGGTAAACAAAACGCTTTCGTATTACTTTCTTTTTACTAACTTTGCACTTATTCCACTACAGGTGGCCAACTCCTCAGATGTTATTCGACTTGATGAAAGCACGTAAGACTTACTTTTTTCAAACATTTGGTGTAAAGGATGACGCAATACGGCACCGGCTCGACTCTAAATATTCAAGGTACATCCGTATGAAATCACTCGTCGAGGCTGCATTGACTCGCATTGATGGCCTACTCAAGGATTTCTCGGACGATAAGAAAATTGACATCTCGCCGGTGGTGGGAATTCAAATGTTTTGCCCTCTTTTGAATGTCACCATTCTTTGAATATGTTCAAGCGAGGTTCTGCAAGTTCATTATTCGTGGATCCAAATTTTGAATTTCATTCAATTTCGCAGGTCGTAAAATCGATGCTGGACGCGATCCTCGCGGGACGGGACGCTCAAGTACGGTAGTTTCCTAAGGATACTGTGATCAGAGTACGGTGCTCAGATGGCGTTCGAGAGTACGTTTGAGCATCTGCGTGAGCTCGGACTGAATGGACGGATTACGCCGGTCTGATCTTTGATATTTCTAATTTCCATTTCCACTCTATTCTTGCCGAATTTTAACAAAAGTATAATTCAGTGGATCTTTGCTCATTTGATTTTAGTTTTTCGTATTTCTCTTCAGGTAGGAGAGAAGCTCCTTGTCAATTCATTCGTACACTCAATCGAGAATTTCGAGCGGTATGTTTCACTGTTTATTGAAAACATTAATGAATTCTCTACATTGATGTACTCCTCCATTTCTCATGTTAGATATATGAAAGGATAAAGACAATCTATGAAAACTGATTAGCGTGGCAAGCGAAACTGGGGGCGGGCTTTCGGCTTGAGGTGAGCGATCTACCCTCAATACACGGATAACTAATTGTAATTGTCATAGAACCGGCCGCCCTTCGGAGACGCTATTAACCTACCTCAATCTGCTACGGGTGGGCGACAACCTGGAGAAACCGCTGCAGGTGACATAACTTGGCTCTAGTAGGGATGACTTTGAAAGAAACTCTTTGAAGTGATTTCTAACTCTTCTAAGCCATGAGAGTGGGCGTATAATGGAATCCATTTTTTGTGAGTCCGGCTGTGTTGAACGAGCTGGGAATGTTTAATGGACTAATACAGCCTCCTTTCCGTCTTTTCCGTCTTGTTGCTACATATACAATAAACTGAAAGCTTTTTTGACTGGCGCGTTCGTTTCGAACGGGATTTTAATAGTATGTCCCCATCCGGAATACAAGATCATTACACGAAAAAAATTTAAGAAATTTCCAGAAGAAAAATTTTTACGACCAAAAAATAGGTGTTCGTCTGTGAGTGATCGTACAGTAACCCAGATGTGGCGTTGTGTCAGATCGTGTGTCACACACATGATTTCATCGGAGGATCGAAGCAAAACATGAATACGTTATTGATACAGTAACCGTAAGCTACCGTAACCCGTATCCGTGGGTCAGACGCTGGGTCACATTCATGATTTCCTCTGCGGATGGATGCAAAACAACAATATCGTTCTTCTAACATAATACGACCCTACAGTAGTCCGTGGTGCTGTGTCAGATTCTGGGTCAGGTTCATGATCTCGATGGTCAATTAATAGAAAACGTCGATATTATGCCTCTTTGGAAATTCTAGCGTTGGGACAGACGTGGCGTGAGAACCATGATTTTACCGGAATAAATAGGGAATTATTTTCTAAATATTCCGGAAACATCAAACTTTAAAAGAAGCGTATTTGCCCACTGGTTGCTACATATACAATAAACTGAAAGGGTTTTTGTCTGGCGCGTTCGTTTCGAGCGACATTTTGATAGTATGTCCCCATCCGGAATACAAGGTCAGCAGACGAAACAGATTCCAGAAATTTCCAGAAGAAAAATTTTAACGACCATAAAATAGGTGTTGACTTTTCAGTCTGCGTACCGTAACCCGAAGTGGCGTTGGGTCAGATGTTATGTCAGAATCATGATTTCATCAGAAGATCGAAACAAAACGTCAATAACGTACTACTACCGTAACCGAATGCTACCGTAACCCGTAGCCGTGGGTCAGATTCTGGGTCAGATTCATGATTTCGTATGCGGATGGATGCAAAAAAGCGTAAGAACCATACTTTTGCAGGCATTTTGCAGCATCCAAATGGGATTATTTTTCTAAATATTCAGAGAACTTTAAAAGAGGCGTAGTTGCCCACTAGTTCTTGACAAACAATTGATCGAAAATAGTACAATGTATATTAACTTTTTGAGAAAGTGGACAACTTAACTCCCACTGAACTGCTGATGGGTGCTGTGAGCAAATCAGAAGAGACAAATAAAAGGACGATCAAGCCGGAGACAGCGATGGCCATTGCCGTGTCAATGTTGAATCTAGGTTGGAATTTATTATTTTAAAAAAGATTAACATTTAAATTCTTGAAAATTGTGCTAAATATAGAAAGGTCCAGAGAATGTAAGGTAAATTTGGGTTTTATTTTACTTAAATACATCTTAAACTATTTGCTTAAGCCTTTGAACTTCTCTGACATTTTCTACAATATTTCATGAAAATGTACCATTTTGCGATATAATTTAGAATTGCTGAAAGCAAAAAATATCAAAAAAGCCAGGTCAAGGGAAGGTCTATGGGAGGTTCATTTTTATATTTACATTTATTTTATTTTAATTGGAGACATGTTTGGATTGAGAACCCACAGACTCCGGACCTTGGCTGTTCTACCAACCCTCCTTCCCGGCTATATACTAGAGTGAAAGGGAGCGTTCTACTCGAGCCGGGGTATGAAGATAAGAAGTAGTATCGGACGGTTTGAAGGGTAAAATTATTGCACAAGACACTCCAATATCAGTTAAACGGAGGGTCGAAAATCGTAGGTGGTAAAATGTCTGCTCATTCTCCATTCCGATGCCATCAAGGCCTTCTTTGATAATTGTCTCATTCTCAAATCGCGGCTATCATTTCCCATCCTCTTCCTCATTGCAAATAGATTACCTTGCAAAAATGTCAGCGAGATAAACCTAGAAATGAATGCGGCAAAGACTAAAGGAGGAGGTGTGGGCCAACTATGTAAGAAATTCCTCGAAACAGATGCACAAAAATCAGACGAAATTACAATTTGATAATGTATGAACGACTGAAAATGTGCAAAACAGCCAGGTCAAGTTAGTGCTTATGGGTGATATTTGGAATGATAACCCACAGACTCCGGACCTTGGCTGTTCTGTGTGCCTCTCTTCCCCTTCTCGTAGATATACTAGAGAGAAAGGGCGCACTCTAGTCGCGCCGGGGCAGATACGAACAGAAAATACCAGAGAAGGAAAAGAGGAGAAAAGGGAAACAGCATAGAAATGGCAACTCGGAATTTCTCAAGAATTTATTGGAAATTCTAAAGAATAGGCTTAAATTCTGACGTGTTCCTCTTATGTGTTCCTCCTTCAGTCTCACTTCCCTCTTCTTCCTTCTTCTCTTCCCCCTCCTTCTCCTCCAAGGGTTTCTCTCCATCCGCCGCCTTCTGATTCTCCGTCATCGTTGCTTCAGAGGTCGTCGCTGTCGTTGGCCTAGGTCGAGTAGCTCCAGGAGCAAAGACCAACTTGATCATTTGCCCCTCGTATTGATTCGTTACTCGCTTGCGGAGGAGAAGCTGAAAAGAAAAGTTTGAAATTCAGGTAGCCATTATTTCATGTTTTAATCTCATTTGGCTATTAACCTAATAATAAGCATTCATCCGACCGGATTGTCTTATAAATTATGAAACATGTTAAAGTCTAATATCACCTTGTTTCCCATCACTTAGGCTTGGAAAACACACTCAAGTTGCAAGCAAGAGTTTGGGGTCTCAGCCTCGTCAACCTTCGCACTTTCTACTTTTATAGAAAGTTCTCAGTGGGATCCCTCCAAGGTAACTGGGAAGTTCCACTGTGATCCCAACGAATTAATGACTTTCTCAGTAGTCATCCCGCAGAGATCCTACAGGGAAACGTTTATACCGATTCATCGACAAGAGGCATCCTTTCTCTAGCTATATTCAAAAATATGTGAACATGGCATAACTTAGCCTACATCATAATCATGAAAGATGATACAAAATAGAATGGAACTTTACCGGAAAGAGGTAGTTCAACTCCGTTCGGATGAAGGAATCGACCAGATGGAAGGTCTTAAAGGCGGAATCCTTGCAGCAGAAAATGCGCTGACCTTGGGAGCAAGCACTGAAACGTTTTTGAATTAGAAATTGTTTTTATAGTGTTAGAACTCTTAAGCTTTTCAATTGTTAGTTGCCGTCGAGCTAAGTGGAGGGAAGTTAGTGGGCACTACTAGTTTTTACGCTCTCTCACTGTACTATGATCTTCATCTAGTACCTCTGGTTCCTTCCAGGCAACTGGTTAAACAGTGATTAGCCTAAGTTCCGTCAACTCTAACTGGTTAAAAACTGTTCGAAAAACATGTAACGACTGGCTGGAAAAAAAAAAAACGGCTGCTGAAAATATTCCAGAATTATGACAAATTCGAGTAAAAATGTCAGATTATTGTAGTAAAAAAAGAAGAATTGTGAAATTGACGAACAACGTGGGAATGGTGCGGTTATTTTCATCCTGTGTCGATGCACCCCTCACACGCGCGACCTCGTGACGTCATTCTCAAGAAATATTATTACATTTAATTAATTAATTAATTACATTTAATTAACTAATTAACATATCAAGCCTCTCACGAGAGAATCGGGACAACGAGCCTCAAATCGCGGCTGTCATTTCCCATCCTCTTCCTCATTGCAAATAGATTACCTTGCAAAAATGTCAGCGAGATAAACCTAGAAATGAATGCGGCAAAGACTAAAGGAGGAGGTGTGGGCCAACTATGTAAGAAATTCCTCGAAACAGATGCACAAAAATCAGACGAAATTACAATTTGATAATGTATGAACAACTGAAAATGTGCAAAACAGCCAGGTCAAGTTAGTGCTTATGGGTGATATTTGGACTGATAACCCACAGACTCCGGACCTTGGCTGTTCTGTCTGCCTCTCTTCCCCTTCTCGTAGATATACTAGAGAGAAAGGGCGCACTCTAGTCGCGCCGGGGCAGATACGAACAGAAAATACCAGAGAAGGAAAAGAGGAGAAAAGGGAAACAGCATAGAAATGGCAACTCGGAATTTCTCAAGAATTTATTGGAAATTCTAAAGAATAGGCTTAAATTCTGACGAATTCCGCACATTTCTATCAATATAAAAAAATACGCAGCCTTCGTTCCGATCCTCCTACTGCCTCCATCAGCTACAGTTCAAGTCGATGATAAACAATTGGTCGATCCTCTGATCCACTTTGAGGGGAGATTAAGCTGGAGGAAAGGTACGACATCGATTCAAGAATATTTTTATCCTAAATATTGTATGCGTAAAAGAGATCATTGCAGACTTCAAGCTTACCTCCCAACCAATAGTTGAGCTGATGCAGCGAATCAGCGATAGTGTACGTGTTTTTGAAAGATTTCGATCGATTTCCGCTCAAAAAATATCAATAATCGATCATGAGAAGAGTGGATAGGAAATTGAATCGCGTTCCGATTTTTTTCATTACGATTAGGCAACCCATATAATTTTGCAATTTACAGGAGATCCGTGATAATGTTAAATACCAGAATGAGATTTAAGATAATGCAAACAAAATGTACAAAACAATCTGGTCAAGTGTTTTTTTGCAGTTACTGTTTACAACCCGTTTGCGATTACGAGGGCTGCCTCAGCTGCTACATGTTGCTCCCGGGCTTCCGTAAGATATTATTTATCGACTAAAATATTCTCTTATAGAGCCCAACGCCCAATCGTGAACATTTGATTGACTGAAGCATAATTTGAGCTTTGTATTGAGTGATCTATTGTTTTCAGAGGCTGAAACGATATGCCCCCACTTTTTTCTCACTTTAATTACCCCTCCACGAAGTACTGTTACCGTACAAAATCCTAAAGGCGTACTCATAATAGGGTCCTTTCTCTATTTCAGTGGCCGTCACGGTCTTCCCTCCACTCTCCTCGTCGTTAGAGTTCCTGTTGTGGGGACGATAAACGAGATCGAAGCGATGCTTGTCGAGGTCTTTCCGACGAATCTTCTAATCACCGGATTCCGGGTAACCTAATATTGTCCGGATACAGACTATTTCCCGGCTCCCTATTATGAACTAACATTTCCAGATTTTCTACGCGTCTTCGGGGCTGGCGACTGGAAGGGAAACTGGATAATTTGATAATAAAATTAATGATTTTATCCGTCGATCTTCCCTCACGCTAACTACCAATGAATTTATTTCAAAAGCATTAAAGGAGGAGTAAATGCAAACGCGCGCCCTGTTGGAATATGTTTCACCTAGTGACGCACTCTCTTCAAGTCGCGTGCTATCTCGCCTCCTTCCCTGAGATTTCCCTGATCTGGCTCCCAGCCAACTAGCTAGAACTCTGTTCAGAATGGAGATATCAATGTGAAAATTTCGGAGCTTCTTATCGTTGTGGAGCTCTAGGTAGTGCATATGATAGCTTCAAAAATTGAATTTTGAGGTTAGTCCTCCTTTAACAACCGAATAGAATTTGGTCCTTTATTCGAACCAATTACTACAGCATATTGAAATCAATGATATAGGTTTTGCAATGTAATCCGGTCCATCCTTTTGGCAAACTCCATTATAAGAATGCAATGCGTTACGCCGAGCTATTACATACTCCTTACTTTTATGCTAATTTCTCGATTATCCTTGACTTTTTTTCTGTCAATCTCGGCAATGTTCAGTTGTGGTGAACGCGGATCAGAGCGAGGCGGAGAAGTGGATGGCTGAACTTCACTGTCTTTCATAAATAATAATGACAAACATTGACTGCCCAAAGGCGAATTATCAGGAAACCTTAATCGATAACTCAAAATGGCACTTGACGTGTTGAAGAGCAGGGCAGTTTTGATAATCGAACTTCATTTTGCTTTCAGAAGGTGACATTCCCATGAAGTGCTCGGATCATCCAGGGGTATCTAGTCTGTCTCACATTCGGCTTCACCTAGCTAGAAAACAATTAAAATTCATCTTTTTAGCGTGTGGTTCACCTTGGGCGTCGAGATAGGAAAATGCTTGAATTATTGAATTAGAAATTATGCGTGTTGAAACATAGAACGAGTTGGCGCAGACAAATAAAACACGAGCGTAAGGGTAATGAAACATAAATTGAACTAAAAAAGTGTGAAATTGATTAGTGCGAAATGTTTCAAGAATTGTATGAGGAACAGAAATGATACTACTAGATTCACAATTCCACCTTGATAGTCCCGTCCTAAAATCTTTCAGAGGAGCACGTAAAATTATATTTCTTCTTCGGTGTATCAATAATTAAACATATAAAAGAACTATGATTGGTTAATGTTAAAACTAATTAAGCTAGGCAGCTTCTGGGGCATTATTTTCCATACTTTCTCCGCCCCATATAAGACATCTATGATTTTGCAGGCAACTTGGCCGCACATACAAAAAATCTGAAGCAGTTGAGTAGAAGAAGACCTCACTTTGTAGACAAAAATAAAAATTTGTTTCACAATTGAACTTCTATATGTTTAGTTCACATCCAAAATAGCAAAACAGCCAGGTCAAGTGAGTGTCTATGGGAGGGTTTCAGTAGGTAACCCATAGACTCCGGACCTTGACTGTTCTGTCTTTCTCTTTTCCCTTTCTCGTAGATATACCAGAGAGAAAGGGCGCTTTCTAGTCGCGCCGGGGCAGAACCGACGATTGCACAATGTTGTCTCGTCTATCGAATCAAGAGCGAAGTAACAACTTTGAGAGGAGCACATAAGATTAAAATTCTTCTTCGGTGTATCAATAATTAAACATATAAAAAAACTATGATTTTTTAATGTTAAAACTAATTATGCTAGGCAGCTTCTGGGGCATTCTTTTCCATACTTTCTCCGCCCCATATAAGACATCTATGATTTTGCAGGCAACTTGGCCGCACATACAAAAAATTCGAAGCAGTTGAGTAGAAGAAGACCTCACTTTGTAGACAGAAATAAAAATTTGTTTCACAATTGAACTTCTATATGTTTAGTTCACATCCAAAATAGCAAAACAGCCAGGTCAAGTGAGTGTCTATGGGAGGGTTTCAGTAGGTAACCCATAGACTCCGGACCTTGACTGTTCTGTCTTTCTCTTTTCCCTTTCTCGTAGATATACCAGAGAGAAAGGGCGCTTTCTAGTCGCGCCGGGGCAGAACCGACGATTGCACAATGTTGACTCGTTTATCGAATCAAGAGCGAAGTAACAACTTTGAGAGGAGCACATAAGATTAAAATTCTTCTTCGGTGTATCAATAATTAAACTAATGAAAGAACAATGATTGGTTAATGTTAAGACCAACGATTCTAGGCAGCTTCTTGACCATTCGTGTCAATACTTTCTCCGTACCATGTAAGAAATCTGTGATTTTGGCCGCACATACAACAAATCGGAAGCATTTGAGTAGAAGAAGACCTCCCTTTGTAGATTAAAAAGGTTTTTCACAATTGAACATCTATCTGTTTTGTTCACATCCAAAACATCAAAACAGCCAGGTTAAGTGTATGTCTATGGGAGGGTTTCAGTAGGTAACCCATAGACTCCGGACCTTGACTGTTCTGTCTTTCTCTTTTCCATTTCTCGTAGATATACCAGAGAGAAAGGGCACTTTCTAGTCGCGCCGGGGCAGAACCGACGATTGCACAATGTTGACTCGTTTATCGAATCAAGAGCGAAGTAACAACTTTGAGAGGAGCACAGAAAATTAAAATTCTTCTTCGGTGTATCAATAATTAAAGAAGGAGTAACACGAAAAATTAGTTCGATGAGCCACTATGTGTATGTAATAGAAGCCGGCAGCCCGATAATGAATCACTTTATCGGAAGTTTCACAGACAGCTCTGAGGCTATTTGCATACGCGCAAAGTTCATTGAAAGCGCAGGGATGTAGCTAGTTCCTTTATGTTTCACTTGATCTACATATTTTTCGCCTCGTTCTTGGGGCAATTTGGCTACAGTTTCCCATTGCGAGTGCAATATCTTCGTGGTGGGACTCCCCAGCATCCATTCGTGTTACCCCTTCTTTAAACTAATGAAAGAACAATGATTGGTTAATGTTAAGACCAACGATTCTAGGCAGCTTCTTGACCATTCGTGTCAATACTTTCTCCGTACCATGTAAGAAATCTGTGATTTTGGCCGCACATACAACAAATCGGAAGCATTTGAGTAGAAGAAGACCTCCCTTTGTAGATTAAAAAGGTTTTTCACAATTGAACATCTATCTGTTTTGTTCACATCCAAAACATCAAAACAGCCAGGTCAAGTGAGTGTCTATGGGAGGGTTTCAGTAGGTAACCCATAGACTCCGGACCTTGATTGTTCTGTCTTTCTCTCTTCCCTTTCTCGTAGATATACCAGGGAGAAAAGGCGCGCTCTAGTCGCGCCGGAGAAGAGACGGGTGAGTCATGATCTCGAAACCAAAATAGTTGATATCACAAATCATCTGATTCGGGATGAAATCTACCCGGTATATGATGAGCAAACTTTCCTAGTATTTTCCTTAACGCGAGCGTAAACGCTTCCTCCTCTTAACCTATACATGCCTAATTAATGATGGGTGCGTGTGAAAAGGCCACAATGGAAGAATGCTCTCTCACTTCCACACACTATCTCGCCCTGAGAGAGACGAGAGAGCGTGCAAAACGATGAGAGTCAGACGATCCTCCCAAAGTGACCAATGTCCTACGAGTGCTCGCGAAACTGCAAAGGATGAGGGAAATCACTTGTGTCTATTGCGATGTTCTCTTGCTCTGTTCTACTCACTCTACACAGTAAGTGGTGTTCAAGAAAGGAGGAGACCATCAAAGTTTAGAGATCATGCAAACAGGAGAGACGCAGATAATTCTCCTCTCACTAACTAAAGTATGCCAGTGCTTTCCACATGTTCGCCGAACTGTTGAACTGTTTTTGGTATCCCGAGATGCATTTATCACTACCTCGGGCATCCCGATTCACACGTTGAAGAGGGAGCAAAGAAGTTCAGAAATACAGTTTATCTTGCCTACTGTGAAATCTCTATATAAAATGATTCTCAAAAATTATTCTCTTCATTCTGTAGACTATCTCATCAATCTAAATGGCGGAAGAGTGCTCAGAATAAAATACATATTCCTTGTGAAGATATCCGTAGTGCGTAAGCAGTTGATTCGCTTATTCGCAATGTGATGCAGAAATAGAACATTTTCGCAGTAAAAAATGGTTGTGTTTTAGCTGGGGGAAAAATTGCAAAATCTCCAAAATTGCAAAACAGCCAGGTCAAGTTTATGTCAATGGGGTTGCTTCAGGTAACCCATAGACTCCGGACCTTGACTGTTATGTTCTCCATAATGTGTATCTCGTATATATATTTGAGTGAATGGACGCACTCTAGTCACGCCGGGAAAGAGACGAGTAGAGAAGAGAAAAACAATTGTGAAAAAACAGCGATTTCGAAATAGTTAAACACCCAACTTGCAAAGCAATTGCTCAATTTATGAAGTTCCGAGAAGCCATATTCTCATAATCGGAAAGTGTAATGTGAAAGTCGATGTTCAAAATAATTCAAGACCAATTGACAACAAAAACAATTATCTGTGTACGATCGTATTAAAGATTTGCCCATGAGCCATCACTCTGTAATTACTTGTGTGCGTGAGCAGATTTGGCGAAATCACTTTATTTCCTCTTTTCGATTCATCGTATCAATATCATTTGAATCGACAATATTCGTGAGTGGGGACATAACTCAGACAAGATATCGTTGATGGATATCGCGGGTATAATCTTGCCTATACACTTGCATGAGTAATGCGATCGCGCGCGTTGCTTCGGCACAGAAAGTGCGCGGCGCACGTCGCTGACAACAGAGTATGTGTGTGGATTGAGTACGTCGGCTCAGGCCGATACTCAGCAACAGGATTAGGGCGTAGCTTATCGAGCATGATAACAGGAGTAGAAGAGTGAAATAGTAAGTGATCGCCGGATTTTCTATTTTTTGATCGCGCAAATTACTGAGGGGGCGGGGCTGAGGGAAAGGGGCGGGGTTTGGAGGGGGAGAAGCAATTCCTGATTAGTACCTATCTACAAGTGAATTCAAGGCACGACTGATGTGGTCGTAAAGAGAGAGGTGGACGGGAGTCAGTTCAAGAGGGGTAAAAGCACGTATTTACAGTTCAACGAGGGGTGGGGAGCGCGAAAAAATCACGAAGTATAGTAATCGAACGAAAATTCGAGCAAAAGCAGAGCGAAACATGTAAAAAACGAGAAAAGGCCTCTGATACAGGGTGGGAGAAGGTAGGGGAGGAAGGAGAGGAGTATAGGGAGAAGGCTCAATCGCTTCTGATAAGAAGAGTAGGAAATGGGGGCAAAAACACATATTTACAGTGGTCACGACAAAATTGTACACAGTCCTTGGTATACTAGCCGCTGGGGGGAGAAATGGGCAAACTTTTGACTAGGTGCAGGGTGCGTGTCGTTTTCACATACTTTCTTAACTTACTATTGTAAATATTGTGAGCACCATTCGGTGACACCGAGCCAGGTAACACATGCATTGAGCACGAAAACGGATTGGATACACGCGGGAGCAAAGAGAGAGTAGGAAACGTATTGGGAAACGTCGTCGGGGTAACCGGGAGCTGGTGTAGGATTACGGTAGACGACACTTACAGTATGGAGAGTATACAACACACAAAAACGAGGAAGGTTCCGTGAGATCTGATCGATATATGGATATAATTCAACGGTGCGATAAAGACGCACTCTCCGAGTCTCTAGGGGGCCTGGCGCGTTTCGAGTGCTGATCATGATGATAATGGAGCGGGTCAAGCAGCGGCTGGACTGTCGTGTGTACACAATAAATTATCGAGTAGAGATGGGAGAAGGGGGGTAAATGAGGACAACAAAAGCATGCAAAAGGTAAATAAGAAAAATATATACAGGTGATCGAGTATTGGTGTTCGTTCGGGTAGGTACAGTATCTAGGAAGGAGTAAGGGATGCAAAACAACAATTTCGGTCTACACAAATCACGGTTGGGTAAGTGGTGCTAGCCTAGGGCCGTACTGTCTTCGGTCTCTCTTGGGGGGTTATAGGAAATCGGCATCTACATGATTGTTTAGAGTGGGCTGGAGCTCCACAGGGGTTAGATTAATAAGGAAGATGGAGGAAAGGGGGCGGAGCCAGCTCACTATATGATAAACTCTCGAAAACTAGAACAAGATTATTGATTAGCTGAGTGGAGTAGGGGGGCGTGAAATGGTCTTGAGCGCGTGTAGAAGGAAAAAGCGAAATGTTGGAGGAACAAACGAAACAAACAGAACAATTCAGAGTACGGTAGGCGGGCATACGGTAGCTGTGCGTTCGTGTGTGTATAGAATAGTGGGCCGAAATAGGTATACGGTATTCGATGGTCGGTTCCTAATAGGAGTAGGCTGCATGGAGAAACGCGTTTCTGGTCTTGATTCGAGCCCGTTTTCGAGGGGGAGAGAGAGAAACGAGTGCGCTAATAATTATAATGGAGTAAGAAGGAGTGCATCAACAATGGGAACAAAACGAAAACTCGACACCTATATAGAACGGGATTTGGAGCGGGCTGAGGGGGATTATTAGGAGCGTTTAGGAAGCGATTGAGAATGGAGTAGATTAGGTAGTAGATGATGAGAGAGGGGTTGAGGGGGCGAGGAGAGGGGGAGGAGGGGAAGGGACGATGATGTGGGAACTGAGGCTCGTCCCTGTAGAAGCTGGATGCCAGCTTACTGCTTGCCCTGAAAATTGAGCCGGTAAGTCCAGAGTCGTCAAATGGGTTAGAACGGGGAGTCGTTAAATCCAGAACCGTCAAATATATGAATTCCGGAAACCTTCAAATAGCAGAAGCCGGAACTTACGTATTTCGGGCGCCCGTTGGCGCCTCCATTGGTGGCCGCCTGGAAGGTGCCGATCGGCTCGTGGTCAACAGCGCCGCCGTTGTGAGCTGAAAGCCGGCGATTATATGCTGAACACCGTGACCGGCTTTTCCAGAGCCGTCATTTATCTCACCTCCGTAGGCACCATTGGCCGCTGCTGCGCCACCGTAGTGATTGCCGGCAGCTGCGGCGTACGATCCAGCTCCGCTAGCGACAGCTCCGCCATCCATGCCGGCCTGCAATGGTGTACGATTAGTAAAGGTCGCCTTGTCAAAATTAAAACTGCGTGCGCCCATTAGTACTCGTCGCCCTTCGCTCACCGTGTAGTACTGGTTGGCGGCGGGGTAGCCGTAGCTCTGGTGGTACATCGGATGGCCGTTGGCGAGCCCGGCGGCAGCCATGGTGGCTGCAGCTGCAGCAGAGTCACCGTTGGCGACCTGATTGCCGGCTCCGGCTCCGTCTCTCTGCCCGGCTCCGCCCATGGAGAGAGCGCCCATCTGGGTGGAGAGGTTGTCGAAGGCGGCTGGAAGGAGAAGAGGTCAATCTTCGATCTTTGATCCTTGCAAGGTTACAGTTTTTGTGCGAATCTGTGCTGTTTGTGTAGCCCACAGACTGTAGGTGATACGTATTTCCCTCTGGCTCATCTCTTGTCGCTTCACGAAGGCGGGAGCAATACTGACGCACTATTGATTCCCACAACCGGGTATAGCCAGCGGGGATACCGTAACCAGTCATGAGACAAGTGAGAACGGAATGCAGATGTGAGTGAGAGAGACGCGAGATGCAAATGCTAGGAGGCTATGGTATCTACTTGGCCCTGATGGTAATAACGCATCCGAAGGTTAGATTATCAAAATGGTTGGTATGATACGGCATCGTTACAGTAGGGAGGTCGCCGTTTCCAAACACCCTCACCCTGTCGCATTTTCGACAGGCGACGTTTCCCACTCCCGTGGTGTGCCTCACACTCACCGTAGCTGTTGTATCCGTGGTGGCCGTGCATCATGAACGAGGGGTGCATCATGTAGGGCAGAGTGGCGTTCATGCCGCCGCGCGCGTACAGATCGTTGCTGGGGAATCCCTGAAAAGGGGCGGGGCTTATGCCGATTTTCGAAAAAAGGGGACGGAGCTTGCGGCTAGATACTCACGTGTCCTTCGTAGCCCATCATCGGCCCGCCCATGCCCATCATGCCCATCGGCGTGCGCTTCTTTCTGCTGAATGCGTGGGTTAGACACACTACGGTTTGGAAACGTCGCCTGTCGAAAATTCGACAGGGAAGATGATTTCGGAATCGTCGACCTCGCTGCACACCAACCTGTGTCCGGAGTCGGCCAGCTTGACGAGAAGAGGCGCCGAGCCGTCGGGCGAGCCGGGAAGTACGGTGCCGTTGAGTGCGCGGATGATCTCCTCGCACTTGTCCTGGAAAAGGGGCGGAGCTAGAAAAGGGGCGTGGCTAGAAAATGGGAGGTGCTGCAAAAGGGGCGGGGCGTGGGCACTCACTCTGTTGTCCATTCTAGCGAATCCGACTCCGCGCGAGTTGCCCTCGCCGTTGCGCAGGATTCTGGTGGAGATGACCATACCGTAGTCCTGAAAATAAGGTGGCATTAGGAAACGTCGCCTTTTCAAATTACGACAGCTCTGAATGCTTTGGGAAACGTCGCCCTGCCCCCAATCCGCGCCCCATACCTGGAGCGCAGTTTCGAGCTGGGTCTCGTTGTAGGTGAGCGGGAGGTTAGCGATATAGAGGTTGGTCGGGTCCTGCTCGACCTAAAGGTAGGATACGGTAGCTTGGTGTGGATACTGGAAACGTCGTCTGTCGAAAAATCGACAGCATGAACTGGTTAGGAAACGTCGCTTACACCGAAGGGCGATCCTCCGCCGCTGACGTGGTTTGTGGAGCGAGCCTTGGCCATCTGTGCCTGGATGCCGCGCTGCTGGAGGCCCTCGACCGCGGCCGCTGCGCCCTCACCAGTCTCGAAGTCGACGAATCCGTAGCCCTACACCACGGATAATTAGTTAACGTCGCCTTCTCTACACCACACCATCAGGTTCCCTGTCGAATTTTGCATTGCGTGAGCCTATTTGCATTCGTCGGCCTCACCTTGCACGTGTTGGTCATCTTGTCCATGATCGCCTTCGTCGAGGTGATCTTGCCGAACTCCTCGCACATGCGGCGCAGCTCATCGTCTGTGGTGTTGGGCGGGAGGCCGCGGATGTACAGATTGGTCTGAAATGCGGCTGTCAATTCCCGGTTCTGGCCAATTTCCGGCTTCGGCCCCTATTTCCCGGTTCCCAAGGGGTCAATGCTCTGACAAATTGCTGCGCGCAACGCAAGGTCAGTTCGAGAGTGTTTTTCCTGCAGGCTCGCCCAATGGCGGAAGCAGTTTCCCGCTGCTGCTCTCTCCAGTTTACACGCTCTCTCGCTCTCTTATCTTCTATCTTTCTCTGCGCCCTCTTCGATTCGCACACTATCTCGCCCCCACTGGATCAATCATGTCCTTCATTGCACCACCACACCGTTTCACATTGAGATGCGATGTGAACGGGGGAAGAGTGCGGCAGGGGGCGAGAGAGTGCGTGTTTTTGAGAGACGACGAGGAGAGAGTGTGCAGAGAAAGGAGAGCGCAGAGAAGCAGGGATCGAAAGGGCTATGCTCTACTTTCTAGTGCGCGTTTTTTGCCTGCTTTCCCCGGCAAAGTGGGGAGAGGAGAAGAGGAAGGGGAGATCGTCGGGAGAAGGAATAGAGAGGAGAGAGAGAGGGCGGCTTGGCACAGAATTTCGACACAAGCATGATTCAGCGGTGGTGATGGTGCCAAAGTCGCAATAGTGGGGCGTTTTACGTGGAGAGTTTCAAAAGTTGCGAATTTCGGCGCGAGATTCAAAATTCAAATATTTGAACTCACGGAGGAGAGGGGCGCGTCGGGTCGGGGCGACGTCGCCGAGGAGAAGGAGTGGGAGTGGGTGAGGCGCGCCGCGCCGCCCTGTCCGCCGCCGCGTCCCATGGCGTTCTGCTGCAAGGATACTGTAGTTTCTGGTTACGGTAGGATACGGTAGTCGTACCGGGAACCCTCATTTGTTACAAGCCCTAATAAAAATCTGCCTTAAAGGACCCGAAACTGACCATAGAGAGGAACATTTGTGTACACGACCGGTCGAGAGTTGAACCAGATAGAGAATGCGGACTAAACCGTGGTACTGATGTTTGGTCCCGGGTAGCGCGCGTGGTTCCGCCCTCTTTTCGCACTCTGGCGCTGTCAGCAACTCCTCTGGCGTGGATCGGGGTGCGGTACCGCCGGATGAATAGCGCGTGGGGTAAGCGATATTCAAAATGTGTTCGATCAATAGCGCGTTGTTTGGCAGAGTTGAGATGTTCCTGAGAGGAGAGAGAGACCGAGAGAGAGAGACAATAAGTGATAGAGATGGCTGATCATGGGAGTCAGGTTGCCAAGACAATAGTGTGCATCAACTTCTGCGATTCTGCCCTCTGGCATGACTTTGCCGGTAGCAATGGGATCGATTAGCGTTCCAGATTCGAATTCGATCGGCCGAGAGAGAGTGGGAAATTAAAAGACGGCGGCCCGATATGAACTCTATGAACTCGCTCGATTGGATGAGAGATCAGGTGCCAGAAAGGTCGACTCGAGTGTATCTAGGTTGATCCTACGGGCGGAAAGGGAGAGCGCACTCTTGGCAAACAGCACCTTGCAGAGAGATAGAGGTTACCAGACAAAAGTGCAAGTCTGAGAGCGAGGGAGGGGGATGCCCTACTTTATGTTGTTAGTACACGAAACCCCCTTGCGGCCCCCATGTGCTACGAAAGTGGACGAGTTCAGGCTAGAGACGAGATCCGATCAGTAAAGATTTTGAGAGCCATAACCGGCAATTAGCACTGACATATCCGGAGCCGTAGCCTGCACCGCCATTCGCCGGTCCTCCGTATCCGCCGGTCGCGGGCGCGCCGCGGTAGTACGCGCCGGCTCCTCCAGCAACGGCGCCGCTCATCCTTCTCTCTTTGGGCGGTGAGGTCGGGCCTGCAAATGACGGCTCTGGTTCCCGGCTCTGGCCAAAATCAGGTCGCGAATGGCAAAGCAACACGGTAGAAGAGAGGGAAAAGAAAGAGCGATGCAAAAAGAGGAAGAAGGCGAGCGAGGGTTTCAGAGCAGAGGGTAGTA
The DNA here is from genome assembly GCA_036245805.1 of Pristionchus mayeri. NCBI lineage: Eukaryota > Metazoa > Nematoda > Chromadorea > Rhabditida > Neodiplogasteridae > Pristionchus > Pristionchus mayeri. The sequence continues at coordinate 43,980,053 of BTRK01000003.1, read as the reverse complement.
GGGGGTGATTGGTATGGGGGGAGAGAGGGGAGGAGAGGGGAGGAGAGAGTGGGGGAGAGAGAGGGCAGAGGCGGGCAGAGGCGGCGGGGCAGCGAACCGGCGTCGTTTTAGTAAACAACTCTCTTCGGCGGGCTACGCTCTCTCGGCATCTCTCCCTCTCACTCTCCTCCGCCCTCCCCTCCCTCCTCCTCCCCTCCTCCTCCTTCCCTCCCAAATCGATCGACAGCGCGTCTGATTCATCATCACCACACACAATAGAGCACATGGACATGACGGATCGATTGACCGATCAGCCTGGTCGATTACGGTAGGATACGGTAATACCGGAGGGAGATTACGGTAGTGATCGAAAAGCAACGTGCGAATAAGGGTTGCAAAGAGGACGGTCGCGTGAAATAAATGACTAAGGTACGAGGAGGAGGGAAGGAGATGAGAAACAGGAGGAGAAGAGGAGAGGAGGAAGGGAGAGTGGGGGGGGGGGGACATTCTGCGCCGTCGTTTTGCACGACTCCCATTTGATGGTGTGGACAACAGCAGATTCTCGAAAAAGATGGGAGAGGAGGAGGAGAAGGAGAAGGAGCAATGGGTCTGACTCTCTTCAGTTTGCACGCTCTCTCGCCGGTCAGAGAGACCAGAGAGCGTGCAAACTGAAGAGAGTCAGACGCATTGCTTTGCTTACAACTGTTTGGCAAGGGTCGCAAGAGCAGAGAGTAATGCTGAGATTGCGGAAGTGTTGTGTGTTTTTGTTGTTGTGAAACTCGCCCGTGCTCTGATCCTTTGATCTCCGCCCTGCCGTACGCTTGCGCCCTGAATCAGGGTCGTTACCCCTGTTTTTCAAGGTGCTATTTCGGGAAAACCCATCGTGGCGCGAAATATTAGAATGAGCAATGCAATGCGGGGAAGTCGAGTAGTCGAGTAGGAGCAGAGGAATGAGATGAGAGGGTGCAGAAGTGCACATTACAATGAAGCGAAATGTGCACAACAACAGCAGCGATTTATGTGTCTGTCGACGGGATTGCTTGATAAAACGCCGTGTTGTCCCGCTAGCCTCGCTGCTATTGAGAAATGGTCTCTGACTCAGCTACTAGGCCACGTCATTCTAAAACGGCTGAAACGCGTGGAATTTCACGGAACCAGCTGGGGGCCGGGACCGGGCAATGGCAGGCTAATGCGGTAGATATCGGGGATAACGAGCTGTTTTCTACCGGGATAATTAGGGCTTCTTCCAATCGAGAGGATAGGACAGAGAACGGGGCAGAGGGTCCAGACTAGAAACAAGAATGATGCGGGAGAGGGGGAGGGAGAAGAGAATAAGGCCCTAGTCCCTTCTGTTCTCTGGGGCAAAAGAAGGGTCAGTTGCGTTCAGCCGATCAATGGGAGAGGGCTGCCGCGGCGAAATGTTGCAGTTTCGGGCGCGAAAAGAGGGGGAGAGAAGAGGGAGAGCCCGGTCCGGAAGGGCGAAAACACGTTGCGAAAGAGCGAGAGTTCCCTCCTACTGAGTCACGAGAGAAGAGAACACTGGTGGACAACAACCTCGCGTCGCGTCGTCGCACAAAAATATGTTGTGTCCGTGTGTAAATTTGCGCAAAACATGCTGGGTTTTGCCTGGCCAGCGCGCGAGTTTGCATTGCATTGAAAAGAATGGATGAGTACTGTAGGGCTGGTATGTGGGTCGGTCACTTCTTCTTCTTCTTTCCTCTCCCGATCAAGAGCCGGCGGAGAGAAGGGCAGAGAGGGGGGAGAGAGCGCCGCGAATGGAGAGGGCGCAGACGGCGAGCCGCGACGCATAGTTAGCGGAGAGAATGTGCGAAAGGGGGAGGGCGCGGGACGGCAGGCGGCGAGAGAGCGTGGCGAATGGGGAGAGTGCCCAGGGAGGCAGGGGATATCGGAACAGTACAACGCCCTCTCTCAGCACACGTGATGGGGGGAGAGGAGGGAAGCGTCCCGTACACTGCAAAAACATGGACGAGGCGGAATCGATCGATAGACTGGGCATACTGTAGGTCATACTGTAGGCGTACTGTAGCCGAATCAATGGCAGACAGGTGCGGAAACGAGGGCGCCATAATGATGATAAGAGGTGGTGATGGTATCGGAATGAGAGAGAAAACATCGAGCGAGAGCCGTTTTCGAACCGACGAGTCAACAGACTACAAAGAACCGCGAATGGAATGGAATGCAAAGCGGCCAGAAATCGGTCCTATTTTCGTAGGAATACGTGGCCAAATGAGAGAGACTATCAATAGATCTATTTTTCATGCTGTGGCGGAATGATTTCTGAAGCAGCTGAAAATGGCGAAAATGACGCGTCTTAGCAGTCAGACGTTGTGCTCGACTAAAAGCATAGAGTTCAAACACTCTCGTGAAGACGTCCCGCACTATTCGTAATCAGAGGAACTGAGGGCATATCGTCATTCGCTAGATGACAGAGAGTGGGAATTTAGGAGGGTGTAAGCATAATTTCATCACTTGCAACGATAACAAGTGAAGTCTCTAGCTCTGCTCTCGCAAAGGAAAAAAAATAGGGCAAAACAGGGAGGGGCGAATGGATCTAGCAGATAGAGAGTGGAAAATAAACGGAGTGAAAGCATGTTTTTAGTGCAACTCAGAAGCTCACTTGCAACATTGCTCTCGCAAAGGACAGTACACTGTAGAACAGCAAGGACGAATGGATATCTAGGAGAGATAGAGAGATATGTGCAATTTGCATAGTGAAGGCTCACTTTCAACACTACTAACGTGCAGCGATAACAAGTCCCTTCGAGCTCGCAAAGGGCTTGCACTGTAGTCAAACAGTTACTGATGGATCTCTAGTAGTGAGCGGTACGCCATTTCGAGAGCGTATGAACTCGGTGTTTTCATTCAAGCATATCGTCTAAGACTCGTTATTTGAATATGCTTCAGAAAGTGTGACCGCCTGTTTTAATGCAAATCAGAAGCTCACGTGCAACTATGCTCGCAAAGGAAAGTGCACTGTAGAAAACAGGGAAGGGAGGGTGGGGGAGGGAGCAATCGCCTGACTCTCTTCGGTTTGCACGCTCTCACCGGTCAGAGAGACGAGAGAGCGTGCAAACTGAAGAGAGTCAGACGATTGCTGGGGAAGGATCGGGAGGGAGGGTGGAAAGCGAGTTAAAGGACGAGACGAGTGTTTGGAGAGAGGGCGACGACGCGGGGATGAATCAGTGGTTGCCCGTGTACTATCGAGGATGGGAATATTCTTCCACCCTGCACAGGGGAGCATAGGGCAAGACGTCTATCTATAGGCAAGTGAAGGTATTACTACTCCAAATTTTGATCCTCATTATAAGCTATTGATGCAAGGTAATTCTTAGAATAAGAACTCTCCCTTCAGATATTCCCATGCTAGGGAGGACTGTTCAAAGATTGTAAAATATATATTGAAGAATTTCCGATAAGGCTGACCGGTCTATAAGAGGCAGAACATTCTCTGAGCTCGTGCGAAAACAGTAGCAATCTCCTACATTTTACAGCCTCCACTTAGCGCGGTTTCCCGAGCTCTAGCCGTGGTGTGAAAACAGTAATCTCGGCGCAAAAACAGGAAGATGCCGACTCTGCTAAATAGCGGAATTGAGCACGCAAACATGTGCTGCACAGAGCAATGGAACAGGTGCTAGATGGGGAACGAAAACAAGAGAGGGAAGGGCTTGAAACGCGAGATCCCGGGGCTATTGGGCAGGGGAAGGATGGTAGAGTAGGGAGAAACTCACTTTTATGTAGCCTCTGGACATTCTAAAAACGAAATTTAACATTTAGTCTCCTGATCTTTATAATTTATTTACCGCCATTTAGAAAAAGATTAGGCGAATATGGTAAAGAACACTGTGAAGGGCAAGGAAGGAGGGAGAGATGGAGGGGGGACTCTGTTATATTTAGGCGCGAATAATTCTCAAGGTGTACTAACAGTTAACCTTTGTCATAAGCGCATAAAGCGGCGTTAATTAGGGAAAGGTCAGGACTTGTGCAGAGGATATTAGAAAGTGGAGAAGGGAAGGAGAGAGAAAGTAGTCTCGTGAACCCATAAGACAGGCAGTCGTGAGATATTTACGAGAGGTTCTCATTGGTTTTCCCTCCTGCCTCTCTCTCTCTCTCAATCGCCCTCCTTCTCGCTGCTAAGACTTATCAGGCACCTAGCGAAAACAATGTTTTCATCTTCGAAATTGGCCAGATGTGCGGAAGAAAAAAATAATTTTGATTATCAGCACCGGAAATGGGCATCCTACTGGAAATTAAATGGAAGGAGGAATCTTGGCGTTGATACGAGTGTTTTTTTCCACTAAAGAGGCGCGAAAAATTAGCACGAGGGATGTGGTCCTGTCCGTTTTTTTCTCAATTAGATAGGGATTAGAATCGGGCGTGATTTCAAAAGCATTCGAAAGGAGGATCCTACAACGACCGTTTTTTCGAATGACCCGAAAATGGGCTGTCAACATGGGAGCAATGGTCTGACTCTCTTCGGTTTGCACGCTCTCTCACCGGTCAGAGAGACGAGAGAGCGTGCAAACTGAAGAGAGCCAGACCATTGCTCCAACATGGGCAGGCTCGCAGATTGAGGGGGCTGGAACTGGAAACGAGAGCGAGGTGCGCTTATCGTGATAAACAAGGGGGGGGGGGGAGAACCGGACGGACAGCGGGTGAAATACAAAAACTTTCCTGCTCTAAAGCGGCTAGATGATGGAGAAGGGATGTTTCACTGTGGAACTGGGCAGATAGGAACGATCTTTTTGTGGACTCAATATGTGGAACGCGGTTATTTTTCGATTGCGAATGAGGAGGGAAGAAGGACTCAATTTGGCGCGTAACCAAACTGAATGACGCCATAGAATCGGCGCCTTCAATATCGCAAAAAATCCGGAATTGACTGGTACGTATTCGAACAAACTATGCCACCCCCTTGATTGTACATGCTTTGTCGCCGACATAATTGAATAGATACAGGCTCTCATTGCAGCACATATTGTTGGAAAGATCCCCCCGATCACAGCACTTTTCATTTCTGCTGTTTTCGTATCGGGGTCCAGAAAATATGAAATTAGAAGGACACCGATTCGAAAAGCGAGCCGTAATTGCAATTCTATGATGGAGCGCAGCGTAGAGTTCGAAAAGCAACAAAGCAACCTGTTATGTGCAAAGGAAATTAGCCGCTTTCTCTACGAGAAAGTGGAACGAATCAGGTTAGCGTGGGGGAGTTTGCATGCTGAACAACGTATACTTTGATCCCACAATAGCTGCGAGAGTCATACAATCACTTGCGCGCGCCAGCACAGAATGTGCGGAGGAGCGATAACAAGAGAGAGCAATGATCCAACTCTCCTCAATTTGCACACTCTCTCGCAGAGAAAGCGAGAGAGCATTTAGAGAGTCAGACCCCATACTCGAAAACACGCCAAAGAATGACCGTAATTCCATCGAAGAGCGAAAATCTTGACCAAACCCGCACGTAAACAAGCATAGTTAGTGGAGCAGGGGGAGGGAGCGGGGAGGTGAGAGGGGGAGTTTCGTCTTGCTATACCAATTTCGCACGTAGTCATACTCTGGCTAACCAGAGAGAGGCTGGTAAGGAGTTGAGCAAAACATTTGAGACCAAACGTGCACGTAAACAGTTAGCATAGAAGGGGTCGACCGGTTAATAAACATCGCTCTTCTCTCCTCTCTCTCCCCCTACGGTACACTCTCACTGGTCAGGGCAACCTAGAGAGAGCTGGTAGGTAGCCGTGGCAGAGCCTGGCCTTGATCGGGATGTTGGCGGGCAGACGGGATTCCCAGTGCTCTCTCCAATCTCCGTGCTCTCTCGTAGATTAGAGAAAACGAGAGAGTGTGTCGACTGGAGAGAGCCAGACAGCCGAGAGGGGTTTCCTCGAACTGAGTGATATTTCGCTGGGGCAATGATGCAGGGAGATAATTTGGAGAGGAAGAAAGAAAGATAGATAACTGTTACGGTACCGAATGGCAAACGAGATAACAACAGTGTACAACCGCCGCCGAGTGTTGGTGAATTGGCAATATTGGGCGCAAATCGATTGAGGGATTCTAGGGGAAACCATATTGTCGAATAACTATTAGGTTGGTGCAAAAGTTTCGCCTCAAGACATTTTGCATATATTCTTGTGAACGCATCTCATGCATCAAATGGCACTTGGGCATTACTTGAGGCAGTGTTAGGTCATTACAATTATATGTTTGTACCCGCTCGATGCTATTGCATTCCTCAGAAAAACAACAATAACTGTAAAATGGCAAAATATCCATGTTTTTGGGTTTTTGACACAAATCATCCTAAAAATGTAATGACTTCAATGCAAGTTCCACCCTTCTAAGACTCCAATGAGGAAGGGTGGATGTTCCTATCGAACACTTGAAATGGGAGTTTCGGGCATCCTCGGATAACTGAGGCGAAAAAATCCGATTTTATCGTTGAAATTTGAATTTCAAAACAATAATTGCGAAATCTCTCAAAAGGAAAGATGAATCTTCATCAATTTTCTATGGTAGCATCCTCATGATAATTACTTCTGATTATATTTCATTTGAGACCAAAAGCTTTTGCAGCAAAAATTCCCTGTGAACATAATCTAAACCTGCAAGATGCAATACCCCACAATTCCGTAAAACGGTCCTATCTTTTCAGGTTGTTTTGTGGCTGAAACAAATTACTTGTTGTTTCAGCCACAAAACAGTGGAATAGCTAGCCATCGTACTTCACGAAAATCGTTTCGAAGAGGCACAAATATTGTTGCACAAAAAGTAGCAATCAATATAAAAAGTTCATAAGAAGATGCAATTTTCAGAATTTGGCATGATATTATATTAGTGGAACTGATTGATGTGGTGCGGTGCAATGTGCGCTATGTGGAGTACACATGTACCAATATTATAAAAGAAACCACATAAGGATTGCTCAAACCCGAAGCAAGATATAGCTCGAAAACCACAATCGCGATTTTGAAGCGAAACTTTTGCACCATACTAAGGGATCTGAAGTTTGGGCAGAAATCGTGTAGACAACCATTCATAATTTGGTCAAAAACACAATGAAACGCTTGAATTTTAGCGCGTTTCTGCCAAAGAAATTGGTTTTGAAATAAGATGAACTTCGACTAGGCGTAATATTACGGGGTGGCAAGGAGTCGGCGAAGATCAGAAATCCTTGAGAAAAATGCCATGAATTTACAAAAAGTTATAATATTAGGCACAGTTTAGGTCAAAATGAGGGGATTCTGAGGTCGAGAATGAGTTAACTCGGTGGTAGCCTCCGATAGGCAAGTATCCTCTCCGTGTGACTGGGGCAAAAGAAAATCAATCAATCAATCAGTCGATTTATCAGGCGAAAAAACGCCCAGAATATGATGGTTCGGTATGCTTAAGAATATGAAAAAGGGTAATGGAAGGCCCTGAAATCCATGAGAAGCAGGCTCCAAATTTATAAAAAGCAATAAAAACGAGAGGATTCCGAGAGCGAGAATGAGTCAACTATCCGTGGCAGTCTCCGCTAGGCAAGTATCCTCCTCCGTGTCACTGGTGTGTATCCGGTTTCGCGGCGAGAAAAGTGCATTCTGGGCGCAAAATATTTGCCCCGATAACGGGCACTTATTAACAAGAGTGTAGCGAGAAATCGCTCTCGTCTCTACATATAATCGCGGAGATGAGGGAGAGATGAGAGAGAGAGGGGGGGGGGGGAGAGACTAGATACAGAAAGGGCGAATAAGATCGGGATGCCCGGAATCTAAATGATTTAGACGCTCCTGAGCAACATGGATATAGTGAACGCTATTGACAACTGATATTTAATGTTAGTGATGTTGTGGTAGGTGAAGTGAGTGCATTTCGGGGGTGGGTGAGAAGGTTGCTGCTTGGAAACGGAGTGGACCATCAGCCTAACAACTAGTCGTCTGGTGTCATGGACCTCTTGTTATTGTAAAACGGGCGAGCAAAGACACTTAGGGCACATGCTGACCGTACATAAAAAGCAGACATTGAGACTGTGCGTAATATGGGCAAAGTTTGGGACTACAAACGACGCACATAATTTAGAACACCTAGAAGGACGAGACTGAGCATAGTAGTGGCAGATTGTGTGATTAGATACGATAGTAGCCTAGACGAGGTACAAAAAGCGCACATCTGTGAGAGATCTGTGTGTGAGAGGTGAAAGGTCAACATCACCGTCTCTCCCTCGAACTCCATCTGATCTCATTCCCATCTCTCAACGCATACTTCCGTCTCACGTTTTCCTACACAAACTGAGAGACAACGTGGCGATCGACTACGGTAGTCGGCTATCGAGCTATCGACAACTGAGTTACGCATCCGGATCAATGGCAGAACCTGGGATAATCTCCAATCGGTCTCGCTCCTCCCTCTCCCTCACTCAACTCTGTAGAACCGAAACTGGGCTGATTGTCAACGACAGGAAGAGACGAGAGGGGGAAGAGGAGTGAGTGGGGTGGGGGTGACCCCCACCCTTCCTTCCCTCGAGAGGGAACGAGAGAGGGGATGAGAATGGACCGAAAAGAGGCTGGAGTGACACGTGAATGGGAGAAGGAGAAGGAGGGAACAGGAGGGGACACAAGGGGTGAGCAGATGATGGATGGCTTATGAGGGGACGGGGAAATTGGTGTGGATTAGAATTCGATTAGACCACGGTCTCTTCATTATAGTGTGTGCAAAACAAGAGACCGTGGTACCATTTCTCGAAATCTAGTGTGGATCAAAAGATGCGTGGGAAATAAGGGTAAAATGTGGAAAGAGCTGACACGTATTAGTTAGTATTAGTTATCTCAATGTTCTTTGACATTCGAGAGAGTGTGAAGAATTAAGAGAGCCAGATAATTGCTCGAGAACATCGGGACATCGGGATACACATGGTGCTCATCCCCCACTCCTTTGCAGTTTCGCGAGCACTCGTAGGACATTGATCACGTTGCGAGGAGTACTCGTCTGACTCTCATCGTTTTGCACGCTCTCTCGTCTTTCTAATCGATGAGAGAGTGTGTGGAAGTGAGAGAGCGAGATCATTCTTCCATTGTGGCCATTTTTCCCATGCACCCATCCCTAATTGGGAATGCATAGGTTAGTGGAGTAACTCTGCGAAGGAATTCATGTTTCAATGAAAATACTATAGTTTGCTCGTTATATGCATCGTTAGAATTCATTTCATCCCGAATCCTTTGTTGAATTGTGCTATCCGCTTTCTTGTTTTATGTACAAGAATCTTTTTATGCAACTCGTGAGTCATCCGTTTCTTCCCCCGGCGCGACTAGAGCGCGCCCTTTCTCTCAGGTATATCTACGAGAAAGAGAAGAGGGAAAGACAGAACAGTCAAGGTCCGGAGTCTATGTCGGAGTCGGAGACCCATTGAAAACCCTCCCATAGGCACTAACTTGACCTGGCTGTTTTGCTGTTTTAGATGTGAGTAAACAGAAAAATGTTAAATTTTAGAGAAAAAATGTATTGTTTGTCTACAAAGTGAGGTCTTCTTCTGCTCGATTGTATCGCAACTCCAGTACTCACGTCTGTGTTGCCTGTAAATAAACAAATTTGAGTTATTCTGAGAACTGATTAATGCATAATAGTGATGAAAAACTGACACTGCAAGCTGGCTTGGATCAGCCCCCAAGCTGGCTTCATGCCGGCGTTGAAATTCCGGGTTGAAGCCGGCTTAAAAGGTCGTTTTGCCATAGCTAATGAATACGATGATACTGCAAATAATTTCTATATTTTTTTCAGAAAAAAAACATGGTTGGCATAATGATTTTGTTTGTTATGCACACGCACCAACTGCTATGGATACTGATTGAAGTATCCATAGCTTCAATTGATGTCATGCTAACTGAAGACGCTCCTCCGAAGGTAGATCGGAGAAACTGAGAAACTTGATTGATTTGGCGATTCATCAAACAATGATAATATCGAATGAATGCATTGATAGAGGTATGAATTTCGGCATTGAAATGAACGAATGGAAGAACGACTGTAGAAATAACCCTAAGACTAGGGAGCAAACGAAACATTGTGACGAACAGTTAGAGGGGCAGATTTGTGACTGCTACTTCACTTCTTAACTCGCTACATGCAGAGCTGAGAAAAAGTACCTGAGCCAGATGCGACGTTCGATCAAGGCTCTCTGCTTTTTATGCCATTCTCAAGTAGAAAGAAAGGTACTCTCGGAAATAAAGGGGGTGATAATACCAAATTAATTTATTAGTGAATCCAATATGATTATTCGCCTCGAAGTGCTCCGGAATTCGCATGATATGAGACTAGAATTCGAGAAACGATAAATCGCTCTCTTTTCTCTCTCACAGCTCAATTTCTAGACAAAATGAAGATAATGTGTGTGTGAAGATAATGTAGAAAATGAAGATAATCTTTTCTCGAACTCTACATTAGACTGAATATTCATTCAACTTTCTTTCGATATTTTAATTGTTAACTAATTACTACAATTGTTCTCATGTGCTCCCTCATATTTGCAAATTTCACTCTCGATTCGTTAAATGAGTCAACATTGTGCAATCGTCGGTTCTGCCCCGGCGCGTCTAGAGAGCACCCATTGTCTCTGGTATATCTACGAGAAAGGGAAGAGTGAAAGACAGAACAGTCAAGGTCCGGAGTCTATGGGTTACCTACTGAAACCCTCCCATAGACACTAACTTGACCTGGCTGTTTTGAAATCTTCATTCTCGATTGTTTATGTTATGCTATAAATATTTTAATTTTCAAAGTTATTTTTTTTGTAAATGAATTTGAAACGAAGTTATCCAAATCATATTCTGAATCATGCAGAAATTGGCATGATTCAGAAACTGATTTAATAACTTTTTCAGAGATGAGGTAAAATTGTCCTCTTTGTTCTTTGAGCCCATACGATTCGCAGTCATTAGCAACGAGACGCTAACAAAGCCGATGAGCCACTCTTTCTCTTTCTCTGCTTCTTCTTCCGTCTATAGTGACTCTGGAATGTTTTAGATATCTTACACTGACTATTTTCATTTCTTTTTTCGTTTAATTTGTTGTTCTTCTTAATTTCAATCGTGTTTCATTTGTCTTCTCCAACTCGTTCTGCGGTTTAATGCCACAAAACCGCTCATTCAACAATAAAATCTCTTCTTAATCTCAAAATGCAAGGTGAGTCACCTCAAATCAACCCAAGTATTTGACCATGCAAAACGTAGTTTCCTTTCTAGCTAATTGAAGTAACATTTCAAGACAGCCATCTCCTCTGATTGTAATATTCAGCTATCCTTGACATCTTCTAGACCTCGCTCCGATCCGCATTTCCTACGACAGAATAACTGAGTGAAGTGATCACAATGATGAGCGAGAGTTGGAAATGTTTGGATGCAGCAGAAGATTATCGACTCCGCACCCAGTACATTGTTTCCTGCCAAACGGATCCTCACGAACATGCAGAAAAAATATTTCTAATGATTTCAAGTTGTTGTAACCATTGGTGTGAATATCCAATGTCAATAAAGCAATAAAAAAAGTGAGCTTAAAAGGGAGTGCTGAGACCGAAGACGAGATACATATTAGAGTCTCTAAATTATCCAGTTTCCCTTCCAGTCGCCAGCCCCGAAGACGCGTAGAAAATCTAGAAAAGTTAGTTCATAATAGGGAGCCGGAAAATAGTCTGTATCCGGATGGTAGGTTACCCGGAATCCGGTGATTAGGAGATTCGTGGGGAAGACCTCGACGAGCATCGCTTCAATCTCGTTTATCGTCCCCACCACAGGAACTCGAACGACGAGGAGAGTGGAGGGATGACCGTGACGGCCTCTGAAATAGAAAAAGGACCCTATTATGAGTATGCCTTCCTAAACGAGGATTTTGTACGGTAACAGTACTATGTGGGAGAGTAATTAAAATGATAAAAATGTGGGGGGGCAGACCGTGACGGCCTCTGAAATTGTCCAATTACGAAAAGAGAGACACATTTTCATACACGAAAACTGTTCAGCTAAAGATGTTAAATCATTGGGAAATACGTTCTATAAAATTGCACGATAATAGCTAACATATATCTTACGAAAGTCCTGGAGCGACATGTAGCAGCTGCGGCAGACCGCGGAGGCGCAGTCGGGTAGTGAACAACAGCTGCAAAATATCAATAGTAAAATTCTAAACGAGTACGAAATCAATGCTGATGAAATCAAACGATTAACCGAACAGTACTACTAGAGTTCGATAAATGATACCACGGTTTCTTCACCCTACACACTCTCGCCATTCCATCGGTCTAGAAAGTGTGTACATGAAGAGATGGTATTACGAACTCTAACTACCACTTTAGATTATTTGGAATAAAAACTGGAACAAAATACGCACACTATCACTGATTCGCTGCATCAGCTCAACTGTTGGCTGGGAGGTGAGCGTAAAGCCTGGAATTCTTTTATTTTTATAATTTAAATTTAAATGAAAATATTCTTGAATCGATACCGTACCTTTCCTCCAGCTCAATCTGCCCTCAAAATGGATGAGAGGATCGATCAATTGCTTATCGTCTACTTGAACGGTGGCTGATGGTGGGAGGAGGAGGATCGGCACGAAGGCTGAATTTAATTTTGATTTTTTTCATTCATTGACTTGAAAAAATGATAAAAGCGATGATAAAAGCGATAAATGTGTGCGAGCGTGGTGAGTCCTACTGCTTTGTAGTAGTCGCAATAATGGCTTGGAATTTAAAGAAATTAGCAGAATTCGTGAAAATTTATACTTATTCTTTAGAATTTACACTCAATTCTAGAGAAGTCATGCCGAGTAGCCCTTTCGAAATTGCTGCTTCTCTATATTCTCCCTTTCCTTCTCTGCTCGATTCTGCCCCGGCGCGACTAGAGTGTGCCATTCCTGTCTAGTATATCTATGAGAAGGGGAAGAGAGACAGACAGAACAGCCAAGGTCCGGAGTCTGTGGGTTATCAGTCCAAATATCACCCATAAGCACTAACTTGACCTGGCTGTTTTGCACATTTTCAGTTGTTCATACATTATCAAATTGTAATTTCGTCTGATTTTTGTGCATCTGTTTCGAGGAATTTCTTACATAGTTGGCCCACACCTCCTCCTTTAGTCTTTGCCGCATTCATTTCTAGGTTTATCTCGCTGACATTTTTGCAAGGTAATCTATTTGCAATGAGGAAGAGGATGGGAAATGACAGCCGCGATTTGAGACTCGTTGTCCCGATTCTCTCGTGAGAGGCTTGATATGTTAATTAGTTAATTAAATGTAATTAATTAATTAATTAAATGTAATAATATTTCTTGAGAATGGCGTCACGAGGTCGCGCGTGTGAGGGGTGCATCGACACAGGATGAAAATAACCGCACCATTCCCACGTTGTTCGTCAATTTCACAATTCTTCTTTTTTTACTACAATAATCTGACATTTTTACTCGAATTTGTCATAATTCTGGAATATTTTCAGCAGCCGTCTCTGTTTTTTTCCAGCCAGTCGTTACATGTTTTTCGAACAGTTTTTAACCAGTTAGAGTTGACGGAACTTAGGCTAATCACTGTTTAACCAGTTGCCTGGAAGGAACCAGAGGTACTAGATGAAGATCATAGTACAGTGAGAGAGCGTAAAAACTAGTAGTGCCCACTAACTTCCCTCCACTTAGCTCGACGGCAACTGACAATTGAAAAGCTTAAGAGTTCTAACACTATAAAAACAATTTCTAATTCAAAAACGTTTCAGTGCTTGCTCCCAAGGTCAGCGCATTTTCTGCTGCAAGGATTCCGCCTTTAAGACCTTCCATCTGGTCGATTCCTTCATCCGAACGGAGTTGAACTACCTCTTTCCGGTAAAGTTCCATTCTATTTTGTATCATCTTTCATGATTATGATGTAGGCTAAGTTATGCCATGTTCACATATTTTTGAATAAAGCTAGAGAAAGGATGCCTCTTGTCGATGAATCGGTATAAACGTTTCCCTGTAGGATCTCTGCGGGATGACTACTGAGAAAGTCATTAATTCGTTGGGATCACAGTGGAACTTCCCAGTTACCTTGGAGGGATCCCATTGAGAACTTTCTATAAAAGTAGAAAGTGCGAAGGTTGACGAGGCTGAGACCCCAAACTCTTGCTTGCAACTTGAGTGTGTTTTCCAAGCCTAAGTGATGGGAAACAAGGTGATATTAGACTTTAACATGTTTCATAATTTATAAGACAATCCGGTCGGATGAATGCTTATTATTAGGTTAATAGCCAAATGAGATTAAAACATGAAATAATGGCTACCTGAATTTCAAACTTTTCAAACTTTTCAGCTTCTCCTCCGCAAGCGAGTAACGAATCAATACGAGGGGCAAATGATCAAGTTGGTCTTTGCTCCTGGAGCTACTCGACCTAGGCCAACGACAGCGACGACCTCTGAAGCAACGATGACGGAGAATCAGAAGGCGGCGGATGGAGAGAAACCCTTGGAGGAGAAGGAGGGGGAAGAGAAGAAGGAAGAAGAGGGAAGTGAGACTGAAGGAGGAACACATAAGAGGAACACGTCAGAATTTAAGCCTATTCTTTAGAATTTCCAATAAATTCTTGAGAAATTCCGAGTTGCCATTTCTATGCTGTTTCCCTTTTCTCCTCTTTTCCTTCTCTGGTATTTTCTGTTCGTATCTGCCCCGGCGCGACTAGAGTGCGCCCTTTCTCTCTAGTATATCTACGAGAAGGGGAAGAGAGGCACACAGAACAGCCAAGGTCCGGAGTCTGTGGGTTATCATTCCAAATATCACCCATAAGCACTAACTTGACCTGGCTGTTTTGCACATTTTCAGTCGTTCATACATTATCAAATTGTAATTTCGTCTGATTTTTGTGCATCTGTTTCGAGGAATTTCTTACATAGTTGGCCCACACCTCCTCCTTTAGTCTTTGCCGCATTCATTTCTAGGTTTATCTCGCTGACATTTTTGCAAGGTAATCTATTTGCAATGAGGAAGAGGATGGGAAATGATAGCCGCGATTTGAGAATGAGACAATTATCAAAGAAGGCCTTGATGGCATCGGAATGGAGAATGAGCAGACATTTTACCACCTACGATTTTCGACCCTCCGTTTAACTGATATTGGAGTGTCTTGTGCAATAATTTTACCCTTCAAACCGTCCGATACTACTTCTTATCTTCATACCCCGGCTCGAGTAGAACGCTCCCTTTCACTCTAGTATATAGCCGGGAAGGAGGGTTGGTAGAACAGCCAAGGTCCGGAGTCTGTGGGTTCTCAATCCAAACATGTCTCCAATTAAAATAAAATAAATGTAAATATAAAAATGAACCTCCCATAGACCTTCCCTTGACCTGGCTTTTTTGATATTTTTTGCTTTCAGCAATTCTAAATTATATCGCAAAATGGTACATTTTCATGAAATATTGTAGAAAATGTCAGAGAAGTTCAAAGGCTTAAGCAAATAGTTTAAGATGTATTTAAGTAAAATAAAACCCAAATTTACCTTACATTCTCTGGACCTTTCTATATTTAGCACAATTTTCAAGAATTTAAATGTTAATCTTTTTTAAAATAATAAATTCCAACCTAGATTCAACATTGACACGGCAATGGCCATCGCTGTCTCCGGCTTGATCGTCCTTTTATTTGTCTCTTCTGATTTGCTCACAGCACCCATCAGCAGTTCAGTGGGAGTTAAGTTGTCCACTTTCTCAAAAAGTTAATATACATTGTACTATTTTCGATCAATTGTTTGTCAAGAACTAGTGGGCAACTACGCCTCTTTTAAAGTTCTCTGAATATTTAGAAAAATAATCCCATTTGGATGCTGCAAAATGCCTGCAAAAGTATGGTTCTTACGCTTTTTTGCATCCATCCGCATACGAAATCATGAATCTGACCCAGAATCTGACCCACGGCTACGGGTTACGGTAGCATTCGGTTACGGTAGTAGTACGTTATTGACGTTTTGTTTCGATCTTCTGATGAAATCATGATTCTGACATAACATCTGACCCAACGCCACTTCGGGTTACGGTACGCAGACTGAAAAGTCAACACCTATTTTATGGTCGTTAAAATTTTTCTTCTGGAAATTTCTGGAATCTGTTTCGTCTGCTGACCTTGTATTCCGGATGGGGACATACTATCAAAATGTCGCTCGAAACGAACGCGCCAGACAAAAACCCTTTCAGTTTATTGTATATGTAGCAACCAGTGGGCAAATACGCTTCTTTTAAAGTTTGATGTTTCCGGAATATTTAGAAAATAATTCCCTATTTATTCCGGTAAAATCATGGTTCTCACGCCACGTCTGTCCCAACGCTAGAATTTCCAAAGAGGCATAATATCGACGTTTTCTATTAATTGACCATCGAGATCATGAACCTGACCCAGAATCTGACACAGCACCACGGACTACTGTAGGGTCGTATTATGTTAGAAGAACGATATTGTTGTTTTGCATCCATCCGCAGAGGAAATCATGAATGTGACCCAGCGTCTGACCCACGGATACGGGTTACGGTAGCTTACGGTTACTGTATCAATAACGTATTCATGTTTTGCTTCGATCCTCCGATGAAATCATGTGTGTGACACACGATCTGACACAACGCCACATCTGGGTTACTGTACGATCACTCACAGACGAACACCTATTTTTTGGTCGTAAAAATTTTTCTTCTGGAAATTTCTTAAATTTTTTTCGTGTAATGATCTTGTATTCCGGATGGGGACATACTATTAAAATCCCGTTCGAAACGAACGCGCCAGTCAAAAAAGCTTTCAGTTTATTGTATATGTAGCAACAAGACGGAAAAGACGGAAAGGAGGCTGTATTAGTCCATTAAACATTCCCAGCTCGTTCAACACAGCCGGACTCACAAAAAATGGATTCCATTATACGCCCACTCTCATGGCTTAGAAGAGTTAGAAATCACTTCAAAGAGTTTCTTTCAAAGTCATCCCTACTAGAGCCAAGTTATGTCACCTGCAGCGGTTTCTCCAGGTTGTCGCCCACCCGTAGCAGATTGAGGTAGGTTAATAGCGTCTCCGAAGGGCGGCCGGTTCTATGACAATTACAATTAGTTATCCGTGTATTGAGGGTAGATCGCTCACCTCAAGCCGAAAGCACGCCCCCAGTTTCGCTTGCCACGCTAATCAGTTTTCATAGATTGTCTTTATCCTTTCATATATCTAACATGAGAAATGGAGGAGTACATCAATGTAGAGAATTCATTAATGTTTTCAATAAACAGTGAAACATACCGCTCGAAATTCTCGATTGAGTGTACGAATGAATTGACAAGGAGCTTCTCTCCTACCTGAAGAGAAATACGAAAAACTAAAATCAAATGAGCAAAGATCCACTGAATTATACTTTTGTTAAAATTCGGCAAGAAAAGAGTGGAAATGGAAATTAGAAATATCAAAGATCAGACCGGCGTAATCCGTCCATTCAGTCCGAGCTCACGCAGATGCTCAAACGTACTCTCGAACGCCATCTGAGCACCGTACTCTGATTACAGTATCCTTAGGAAACTACCGTACTTGAGCGTCCCTAAATTATTTTCCTATGAAATCAATGACATAGAAAACCTGCGTCATTATTACTACATTAGTCATCCAGTGCAATTGTTCAAAAATAAGGACCTGTCAGAGACATGCTGTACTAAAAAAATATTTTGAAATTCTCACCACCGGCGAGATATCGATTTTCTTGTCGTCTGAGACCTCCTTAAACAGGCCATCAATGCGAGTAAGAGCAGCCTCGACAAGTGATTTCATCCGAATGTAACTGAAAATACCTAGATTATTCGAACTTTGTTTTCCCTTTCAATTTCAATTTCAATTTATTTATCCGCCAGGAGAAAGCACCGAGTAGTAGGGATACATCTTCGTAAGAGTTTGGCAGATGTCCGACGTGTTGGAGAGTCGGTGTTGGGGTTGGTGCTTCGGGGGAAGCAGCAGATTGGTGGGAAAAATTTCAAAGTAATCAATTCACTTTTTACACTATAGAATCGTCTGTAAGCTAATTATTAATATGTATTCTCATTCTTGGCATAATCTAATAAGAATACATAGCGAGGGACTGCTGTATGAACGCCCTACAACCTGAGCCGCCCCCAGGGTCAACCTAGAACCCGATTTGAGAGATGACTTAAGAAGAAGAATTGGCTCCCACTGGTGGTCAGCAACGACCGATGAATTTTGACTTATCACCAGCTAGTATAAACGCTTGAAATGATACACATATTAATTGATTGACCGAGCCTTTCTTATAATTCTTCTATTGAGTCACTATTTACACTAAAAATATAAAAAAGTGCGTCTTACGTGCTCTCGTCCAGACGAATTACATCTGAGGAGTTGGCAACCTGAAATAAAATTGAGGTCGAGGTTTCAAATTGTTCATTATTTCGAATATTTTCACGGGGAAAAAGTTGTCGAGAACTACTCTATCGTCTGGCACGTCTCGTTTTTTCTTCGGGTATCGTTTCACTCTTCATTCTACAGTTTGGGAAATAATGAGAAATCGAACGCTGCGGACAAGCTGATACAGTTATAACAATTTAATAAAAAATGGTGCCAACCGGTAGAACAACGTCGAGCCTCCTTGTAGCACGAGTTCTTTGGAGCCATCTGGTAGCGTCTAAAATATACAAATTGATTGCAAAGGTGAGAAAATTTCGAAACTTTAATGAGAATCATCAAATGTATTTTGTAAACAAACAACATCAAAATGTACCTGAATCAAGGGTAATAATTCGCTTGGAATCGTGCAATTCTGACGGGGAAAGCAATTGCAGGTTTGTGATGCTCTCAAAATGACTGAAAGTGTTAAAGATCAAAGATCAAACTGAAAAGTCTATGCAAAATCTAAAATAGTGATTGGAAGTACCTGACAGAAGCACAATTCTCGCGAGTAGCATATCATGAGCGAACTATGGCACGAACTCTGCCCAATTATTTGTGTAAATATGGTTATAGCGCCATTCCTCCTTCCAATTCCACCATCATCCCTTTTGTCTATGCTCTCTTCACACTTCCATCCCTTTGTTCACTAGAAGCAAAACAGATCGATTTTTTAAACACTCTACAATGTTTTATCCTCCTTCAATTCGAGAAATGTTATCTGCCCTGTAGAACTAAACGTGCTAATCAACATGCAATCTGTACGATGTATCCATCGGACCACGTCAGCCATCGTAAGCTAGGGTTCGTTATTCGATTTCGTGTCTTCAATCAACACACTCCTTCGCCTGGTAGAGCGATGAAAGTGTGCTAGAAATGAAGAGAGAATTATAAGAATTACAAACTGTAAACCATTCGCTGTAGAGGAACACCGCCATGATAAACTATCCACTCTTCATTTAAGCAAGTAATGAAGTGGTTCTACCTCCCTCTTCTTCTAGCAAACCTTCGGAAATGCCCAGGATCCGATTCCAGTCACTCTCTTCAAGATGTTACACAAAGAGGCCGAGATCCACTATACAAATTTCAAGGTACGACTTAGTGCTCTTCCTGTTTCACACATAGATAATATCATTGATTTTTGTGCATTCCCAGTGGTGGTGCAGCGAGGGACGTAGACTGGAAGTCATAAATTTATCCAACGACGAGAAATAGACAGGGGAGGGACCGGGCGACTAGCCGGTGCTATAGCACAAGGGGAACTACTCACTAGATGAGCGAGAAGAGAGAGGGAGAGAGAGTCAACGACAAGTATGCAACATTGATCAAAACACACAATCGGCTTGTTTAATCTGTCAGAAATGTGCGAGAAAAGTTGCGTAAAAAGTTGCGTCAAAAGTTCGCGAACTTCTGATTCTCTCCTGTTCGTGTACTCTCTCTCTTTCTCTAACCAGGTCGTTGAAAAGTTCACGAACTTTTCGACGAACTATGTTCGAAAATCATACTTTTCTTTTGTTTTACTTATTTTTATAAACTATTTTTGCTTTTAACTTATGACTTCTTATAATGACAACCTTCCCTTAGCTGGAATAGCTTCAGAATACAGCGTAGTGAAAGTAAACACGGTTGGAGTATTTTTTTCGAAAATGGGTCACCACTTTCCCCACCCTGTAATGTCAAGCTATTCCATCAGAGGGAAGGTTGTTCTTATAAGCAGTCATAAGTTGAAAGCAAAAATAATTGATAAAAATAAGTAAAACAAAAGAAAAGTACGAATTTCGAACATAGTTCGTCGAAAAGTTCGTGAACTTTTCAAGGAGCTGCGTGAAAAGTTAGAGAAAGGCGAGAGAGCACGCGTTCTTGAGAGAGGGAAAAGGAAGCAGTGATTGTTTACTTCCTTTTCCCTCTCTCAAGAATGCGTGCTCTCTCGCCTTTCTCTAACTTTTCACGCAGCTCCTTGAAAAGTTCGTTAAAAACCGGCATTAATTCGTTCGAAATTCGTACTTTTCTTTTGTTTTACTTATTTTTATCAATTATTTTTGCTCTTAACTTATGACTGCGTATAAGAACAACCTTCCCTCTGATGGAATAGCTTGACATTACAGGGTGGGGAAAGTGGTGACCCATTTTCGAAAAAAATACTCCAACCGTGTTTACTTTCACTACGCTGTATTCTGAAGCTATTCCAGCTAAGGGAAGGTTGTCATTATAAGAAATCATAAGTTAAAAGCAAAAATAGTTTATAAAAGTAAGTAAAACAAAAGAAAAGTATGATTTTCGAACACAGTTCGTCGAAAAGTTCGTGAACTTTTCATCGACCTGGTTAGAGAAAGAGAGAGAGCATGCGAAATGGAGAGAATCAGAAATTCGCGAACTTTTTACGCAACTTTTTCTCGCACATTTCTGACAGATTAAACAGGCCGAATATCATTTATCAAATAACATAGCAATAATGTACAGGGGATGGAAAAAAGGAGAGGAAGCTATGCTCTATTATTAAAGTCTGATCACACCCGCTCTCTTGTTGTTTCATACTCTCTCATACCATTTGCCGTGATCAGGCACACGCGGTAATTCAAATAATTTGAAGGATGTTGGGTAAATTTAAGTGGAACGTGAGCCGGTAGAACACAACGGGATGGCCGTATCCAAACTCCTACATGCGGCCCACTTCGCTCTTCCCTATACATGTTATACCAGATGTGAGTAAAATATTGATTGAAAAAGCATAATTTTCCTGACCTAATATTACATTAGGAACTCTCACGAAAAGAAGCGAATACCCGACTTCAATTTAGAATTCAAGACTTGTGTTGTACACTAGGCCCGGTTGGTATCGCGAATATTTCATTACAAATATGTAAGCAATTTATTACGACCAACATATCTATATGTGCGTAAATACATTCCTAGCACAATGATCGCCTTAATACGCCTTTCTCATAGACGAGCTGTATCTCTGACCCATTAATTGCTGGGATTCCAAAATAATTTTTAAAAAAATCTTGGTTTCCAAAAAAACAACATTTCCAGGGCTGCAAATGGTTCAGCGAACGAGTGAGTTTCATTATAAATATCACTTTATTGATCCGATTACGATAGAGAAAAGTATATTTGCAATTAGTAAACACGGAATAGGCGATTTTTGTACGGATGTTTACTAGGCACTAGGTCAGATGAGAACTATTACGTCAAACTTTCCTTCACGTATCAAAGGCGGAATGACGTCACAGTTCTCATCCGGCCTAGTATCGTATATTAGACTGTAGTTTCCGTTTATTCCGGTTGTGCACACACGTGACTCGCTTTCGGATAGCAGCAATACTGTAATAAATACCTTAATAAACCATACACGATAATCCAGCCTTTACTGTAATCTATTCTATATCGTCATTCAATAGGCCCAGACCATTCAACAGGCCCAGAACATTCAACAGGCCCAGACCCTGATTTCTTGAATAAATATGTATGTATGTATGCTATATCGTTGAAGCACATAGTAACAATTGATTTGGAAGATCATGTTAAGCGATAGATGCAATAATCTCTAATAGTGCTAGGCCTGATGAGAACTATGCTGTCGTGCCGCCATGTCGGCATTACGCCATAGTTCTCATCTGATCTAGTGTCATATCGTATCATTGCCTTCGTTACAGGTTAATCTGATTAACCCGAATTGTAAGCCCGTCGATTGTCCTTCACCCCGAGTCGGGATGTTCATAGGAAGAACTGCTCAGCCAACTTTTACTCGCAAGAAAAGATGGTATGTATAAATGTACGCCACATTAAAAAAATCAAGCCAATGTTCTAATCATCGGTTGTTGGAATATACTCTGGTTTCGTGCGAGTTTGTTCATTGTTCGGGAATATGCCTGAGCCTAAGTTTAGATTCCATCGCTCCGTGAGAAGGAATTTCGAAGTTAATTACAATTTCTGCTGTTCTGATATATACTTTATACTTTATGTCGTACAAAAAAGAGGGAGAGAGAGGGAGAGATGGAGAGAGAGAGAGAGAGATCATTTTAGGGAGCTGGCGTGCAAGCCTCAACACGACAACGCATATGTGACGGCTCGGCTTTGCTGCGAACCCGATGTCTTCATTGATGAACCAAAAATGGCGATTTTTTTTCGAATTTTTATACAATTATTTAGAACTCGTAACATCGTTGTAATGCCAAGCATAAACATTTTTTTTCAGGGATTTTTACACCAACGGGATGATTGGGACAAAGCGCCGTGTCTTTGGTCTGGACCTCCGAATGTGCACTGCTTTAACGACATCAGGAGATGTCCATAGACAAGTAAACAAGCCTAAACCTAAGCCCAGCCTCAGACCCCTTCCACCTAAATAGCGGCAGCTCTGACGCCAATCGCAAATGAACAATGATATTATTAGAAAAGGGTATTTCCTTAAGAGCGGCAAACATGACTAAGTCCTAACGTTTTTTAAAACAAAATACATAAACAACAGTAATTTCCGAACTATTTTGAGCGTAGTCGAACAAAAGTAATTACATAAAGTTAATATTCCTTACGCAAGTGTTATGCAAATAAACTATGTATGATAATTATTTAATTAATTAAATTTAATAAATAAATAATTTTTTTTCAGAATGGCGTCACGAAGTCGCGCGTGTGTGGAGTGCGTCGACACAGGATGACAAGAACCGCACCATTCCCACGTTGTTCGTCAATTTGAAAATTCTATAGTTTTAGTCCAATAATCCAATCAGATTCTCAGCCAACTGGTTGGAGGAAACCATCTTTAGTTTTTTTCCAACTTAGCTGCTTTTTGAACAGTTGTTAAGCAGTTAGAATGGGCGGAACTTAGGATAACAACTGGTTAAACTAAGAAATCAAAGATGCTAGATGGAGATCACAGTACAGTGAGTAAGCGTGGAAAACTAGGAGTGTCCCACTCACTTCCCTCCTCTTAGCTCGACGGCAACTGACAATTGAAAAGATTAAGAGACATTCCACGAGAAAACGTACCGTTTGGGAGGTGTCGACGGATGGCTTTTTTGCAACCCCCTCAATATTTCGCAGGTGAAGTTCCCATACCGAGTGCTGATATTTGGCCCAATATAAAGGGCTGTGGTGCACTTTCCGAAAAATGCCAGACCAGGCCCAAAAAAATCGAAAATTTCACATTTTAAAGGGGTTGTAACATGATAAAAACAAATGCATTTCTAATTCAAAACAATTTTTCAGTGCTTGCGCCAACGGTCAGCGTATTTTCTGCTGTAAGGATTCCGCTTTTAAGACTTTCCATCTGGTCGATTCCTTCATCCGAACCGAGTTGAACTACCTCTTTCCGGTAATTTTTGAATGACTGATTGGTTGATGTTTTAACTTTAATAATTTGACTCGGACTCTGTTTATTAGAAATAAAGTCAATTAAATGGCAGGAGGTGATGATTTTGCATTAGAGTGAAAGACCAAGTCTTTCAATTTTGATAAATGGTATTTCTACCCGAAATTCAAACTTTTTTGCAGCTTCTCCTTCGCAAGCGAGTAACGAATCAATACGAGGGGCAGATGGTCAAGGTGGTCTTTGCTCCTGGAGCTACTCGACCTAGGCCCACGACGGCGACCACCACTGAATCAACGATGACGGAGAATCAGAAGCCAGAAGAAGAAGAGAAACCCTTGCATGAGAAGGAGGGGGGAGAGAAGAAGGAAGAAGAGGAGGAGGAGGAGAAAGAAGAAGGAAATGGACATGAACATGAAGGAAAAACGCATAAGACTGAGGAGAAGGGTAATCATGAACAGGAAGGGGAGAAGACGAATGAAGGAGGAGAAGTGAAGAAGGAGGAAGATAGCGGAACAGAGGAGGGGCAGAAGGGCACTGAGAAGAAGGAAGAGGAAAAGGAGGGGCAGCAGAAGGAAGAGGCGAAAGAAGGGAAGACGAGTGATGGGGAGAAGAAGGAAGATGTCACACAGGAAGAGGATAACACAGAGGGTGATAAGGAGGATGAGAAGAAGGAAGAAACAGAACCTGAGGATGGGAAGGCGAAGGCTGATGATAAGAAGGGAGAGGAGAAGCAGGACAGTGAAAAGGATGATGAGAAGGAAGATAAGAAAGTGGATGGGGGAGGAGAAGCAGAGACGAGGACTTTTGCGAATGGAGGACAGGAGGGTGATGCAGGGGCGAAAAGTAGTTGATTGTTTTAAATTGTACGCTGTGGTAAGGTGGTTATTTATTAAGTTTTTATGATCAGCAAAATAACAATAAAACAACAAAAACAACAATAATAAACATCAATAACCATACAGCCTTCTTCAATTCTTCGCACTGTCCATACATATCTCATAGTCATCCTCATCATTATTGAGCAGAATATGACCTGTAAGATTTTGTTTAGGCTCTTTGTTTCATGATGTTGATTGTTTAGAGTTTGGTTCAAGCGATTCATTTTGAATTCATTATTTGCTGAATTAGATTCCTGAATCGCTAATTACTGATCTGGGAGGGTACATATGTATGCTAGAGTCTCGTTTCGGGTGCACATCCGGATTTGGGGTGACAAATTTCCCCCTCATTAAAGCTTCCCCCGAAACACGGTACACATGCGTCTGCATTTTGAAAAACACAACTCACATTAGTGGCTTGTTTTATCACGTTAGGAGCGTCTTCTATATTGAGCCGACTTCATTCACGTTTATGTCCTGATGGTTATTGCACGGATTTCAACTGAATATGTCAAATAAAGTAAATGTATCTCATTTTTTTTCGTTTGACTCTACCTTAAACTCATCATTTACATAAAATCGCATAAATTCACATTCGTGATCCGCATCACCCTAATCGTTCTCTCACTTATTAGGTTGAACAGAAAGTCTTTATAAACTGTTTTGCTCGATCACTGCTCAGTGCACGAGACCTTTGGTGTTCCCTCGCCTCTAGTGAATAACACATGACAAAGGGACTATGTGGTCAACAACTCCCCATTCCACGCCTTTCATTCTGCCACTAGTAAGACCACGATGTTTGTTCCCACGGCCTTGCACATCCGCAACGTTCTGTTATTCGTATTCCTCTCTCACACTACAATGAAGTAATAGGAACGTCATTTGGCTGAAGTGTACGATTCATATGCCACTCACTACCAGACCATGCCCAATTGGTACCAACTCTTCGAGAAGGGGGACTTTTCCATGGATGATCATGACCGGTCTGGGAGGCCACCCGAGCTGGATTTGGATGCGCTACGGATCGTAGTGGAATTGGAACTTTTCCAAATACCCGCGACATGGCAGCCACACTTGGGGTATCGCAAAGCACCATCGTAAAATGATTGGTCTCCATTGGCAAGAAGAAGAAGCTAGGCCGTTTAATACCCCACAAATTGACCCAAGGCCAATTTGACCACCGTGTCGACGATTCCCTTTCTCTACTCACTTTTCACGCTGGAGATCGATGGTTGGACCGTCTCATAACAGGGGTCGAGAAGTGGGCCTGCTATGAGAATCACCATAGGAGGGCACAGTGGGTGGATGCCAATGAGACCCCACAGGGCGTCGCAAAGCCTGACCTTCACCCTATGAAAATCTTGCTCTCTGCCTGGTGGGGAGTGGATGGCCCGATTTACTGGGAGCTCCTACCCGAGAAGCGGATTATTACTGGATATGTCTACACTAAACAACTACGGAATCTCAAGAAGAAATTCGCACAATCTGCCCTGAACGGCAAGAAAGTGTACAATCAACACGATAACGCCCGACCACATGTTGCACGGCAGGTCAAGCATGAGCTGTCCAAATATGGCTGGATGGTTCTCCCTCATACACCGTATTCTCCTGACTTGGCCCCTTCGGATTATTGGTTGTTCTCGGATCTGACTCGTCATCTCGATAAGAGATCCTTCACTTCCCGTGGGGCGATCGAGGCCGCACTCAAGCAATATTTTGATTCGCGCCGAGATGGGTTCTATAAGGAGGGAATCCATAAGTTGCCTGAACGTTGGAGATTTGTCGTAGATAACAATGGTGAATACGTTTGATTTCGCTTTTGCGCTTTATTGTCAGAAGAAGGGAAATAAAAAGTTTATAAAGACTTTCTGTTCAACCTAATACTTTGCACAATCAACTCAAATTTCGGCGAACCTTCGATATTTGGCCCACCCCCCCCCCCCACCTTACTCGTATACCCCGCTCATTTCTAGGTATTCCTGACTGATTTTCGACCGCTCAACCCCTCAATGATGGACGGAAATTGAGGGGGGATCCAAATGTCGATGATCTCATGACCCTTAATGATTGACGTAAACGCACATAAATTTCCATTCACTAGTCCATAGCGCCCTAACAATTCTCTCACTTGATTTCCATAACCGATTCAAGTTTCACATACTGTATTTGGTTGATGAGGCGTAGAACTTTTTAAAATTAAAGTGCCTTCGAGGTGGTATATACAACTGCAAACTAAATTTTCGAAAAAAATCGAGTATGTGAAAAAAGGAGCAATGGCAGTAGCGCGAACGGAAACACGGCTATAGACAGGCTGAAGGAGAAATAGTGAGGGAGCAATGACTCTCTTCATTTTACACAATCTCTCGCAGGTTAGAGCGAGAGCGAGAGAGCATGCAAATATAAGAGAGTCAGACGATTACTCGACTGAGGGTGCTCTCCACTAGTTTCTCTAATTGCACCCTGAATCCATCCCATTCGTTGAGATCGTTGAGTCCATTCTCAGTCCATCTTAATGGACTCTGGCCATTTCGCTCACTTTCTTCTCGGGCAGACAAAGCGATAAAGTGCATGGAATAGGGAGAGAGCAAGGTAATTGCTAGAGAACGGCGAGATAATGGGGGTGGAAGGAGAATGACAATCTCCGCGCTAAGGAAATCCGGACGCTATAGCTGGTAAGGAATCTGAAGACTGGCGAACGCATAATTTATTTTCTCTTCCATAACAAGTCATTGGGTCGTCATTGACAACTAATTCGAGAGGACTGAACAGTAATAATTTATCATGTGTACAAGAAAAAAAGATCATCAATAAGTGGACAATCGTAATATGAAATTATATGCACTTGGGTAATTATGACAATTGCAGACCTTTGCAGACCAGCGAATATCATGTTGAAGTATATGTGGACGTATCTTGGTCTTCGTGTAATATATTGCAGATGTGGTAGCGAACACTTCCCTCCGAATGGTCCAGACAGCATGATCATCATGGACATAAACACGAAGACGTATACGGAAGCTTCGCAAAATCGATGAAAGATCATTTCCTGTATTTCCTGTAATTTCTTGTTGAGGCTTCTTATAGTCTCACGTTTATGTGCAATTGTGCTCAATCAATTACCATTTAGCTTATTATATTCAGAGTCAGGGGTGGTATTTTTTTCATCAATTTCGGCAAGTTCCGAAATCAATTTCGCCTGAACGTTCTAGGATAAAGCGGCCTCGCCTATTCCGAAAATTTCGGCAAAATGACCGGACAATTTAGCGAATCAACGGGGAATAATTCAGAACTCTATTCGGAGTAACGAAAATTGGGAAATGAGAACAAAGGAAATGCGGCAACGATTTCGGCATTTCGGAATACGATTTTCGCGCTCGTGAAGTGGGGCTATATTTTTATTATAGTAAGGTAATGTGGCCTCTCGATAGAATATCATAGGGATGACTAAATAGTCGCGGTTACGCAGGACCCGTAAAGGAATGAAGTAGGTTGCGGGGCCCGTAATGGCGTTGAATCGGATAGAGTTTGCTAACTCCGCACCCTGCCTCGCCTACCTCATTCCCTCTCTCGAACCCATATTGTCGAGATCACGCGAACTATATATGGCAGGAGGCCAGGCGAGGAAGATGGAACCATTCCGGGTTCTGCAACCCTCCCCTCTATTAGAGGTTGGAGCCCGCGATCTTACGTCACGATCTCACCGCATTGCAACGCCCGAATGGCAAACACTAGTATGGACACCATGACTACGGTACGGCCACACGGTTACTGTGACCTCTCTACTCGGTCGATGCAGTGAAACATTTAAAGATTCAATAAAAAGAACTGAAATAGCTCAGCGAAAATCATGTACCACATTCCTTATTCATTTCACTCTCACTTAGGGCGGCAAGAACGGGTCACGGGTGACCCGCGCTATTCATCATTCCGCCGGGTCACCCGATTTTATGACCCTGACCCGGTTCTGACCCGTAATTTCGGGTTAGAAGCGGCTCTCACTCCCTCTCGAAAGGAAGAGGAAGAGCGAGAGACTGTGATAAAGGGAGAGAGCGCCGAGAGACTCGCCTCTCAGCGCTCTCTCCATTTACCGCACTCTCTCGGTTTTCCTCTTCCTTTCTCGCTCTAACCCTTGACCCGTTTCTGACCCGTATCCGACGGGTCTGACCGACCCGTATCTGACCCGTTTTAGAGGGTCAAAAGGTCAACTCGTGATCCGTTCTTGCCGCCCTACTCTCACTGGTCAGGTCCAAATTTCAGAGAGGTATCGCGCTCGCTTCGTAAGCAGAGGGTGATAGTTCGATCCCAAAAGATTCCACGATATTTTACCATCCTTGGTTTAAACATTGGCATCCCGAAAATTTCGGCATTGCCGAAATCGAGGAAAGAATACCGCCCCAAGTGACTAAATTATGCAAACTGCAACTACTCAATCAAAATGCAATCGTGAACACTAGGTATGATGATAACTATGGCGACGTCATGACGATGTTTATATAAAAAGCCTTTCATATATGACAGGTCGCATGACACCATTGCTCTCATCTGACCTGTTCTGGATGTGTGATGCTTGGCAGACTCTTCGGTCTCGCCTCGGATCACTACTGTTGGCTCCAATTCCGTGATACCTCTCACCTGATGAAGATTGACGTAAAATCACGTTTCATTCACTATCACTCTAAGCCCCACCTCCTTTCCATAATGCATTCAAATTTCACATACTTATTTTTGGTAGATGAAAATTGATATTATTTTTGCATATTGTTCGTTGTTGAATATCATCGAGCTGGTGCAGACAGCTGAACAGTGATTACAATGTAGGTATGCGATTATGAGATAAATTAATCAAAGACAGTTGCGCGGCAAGAATGAGACTAAATCATGAAAAATTAGAATGCGAACACAATTTAACTAAATTTTGCAATTCTTAACGATAACAACGGTACACAATGAAGTTGCGCGAATGGAAAAATGGCTCTAAAGTCAGACTGAATGAGAACAACTGAAGGAGCTCTCTTCCCTTTCTCTCCTGCCTCCGCCCCACTGGCCGTGATTGACTGAGAATGGGAAGAGAATAATAAGAATCTCTCGAATCCGCGCTCTCTTTCATCACAGGTGGAGGGAGGAAGGCCATTGGCTGGAGAACGGGGGATAATGTGTTGGGAGAAGGAGGAAATTGGCGGCGCGAGGAGAGATCGCTAGGAAGAGAAGAGGAAGACTGGCGAACGCCTAATTTCCTGATCTCTTCTTCCAGTCAGATGCGTTACGTGTCCATTGACAACTCGTTCGAGAGGATTGAACGGCGTAAGGGGGAAGCATCCACAGAGGGAGAGCGAAAAGTGTGGAATCGGACTGAATTTTGATGTGCGTAAGATACTGCCAAAAGCACTGGTTTTTCCTCACATTGATTCATTTTTGTTCAACCAGTGTGTATATTTTGTCTAGATCGCAAACGAGGATGAACGAGCAGCAAATCACATGATTGCTAAATCGAAATAAGAAAGCAGAGATCTCAACGATCTAGGCCGTGCAGTTGATTTTTCCATTATATATTGCAAATTACACATAGTAATTTTCGTCATTGCTGCCATCGGTACCTTCATCGTACAAAAGATGATTAATTACAAGACATGCATGAATCGAAACATTTTGGAAGTCGCGGTGCGAAGCTCAGTCGAGTGGCTAAGCAAAATCATTCACGCCCTTTGTCGGTCCTGTCAAATTGGAATCGGTTTTCTTTTTTTTTGATTTTGACTAACCATCTGCTGTGATCGGCATGAATGTAGCAAGACAACTTCTGCATGATCCGGTAATGATCAGAACCGAGTGTGCTCCATGTACATTATTCATGGTACATTTGAAGGCATATTTTATATTCATTGGAAATTCAAATAATTAAATTTCGTTGGGGTTGGTGCAAACATCTGAAATATTTTTAAAATGTGAAGCCAGATTAGGCGGAAGCAGAGAATGGATGAATGGACAGTGCGAAATTGAAGAGTTGGGGGGAAAGAAGGAATGGCTGTCCCTTCTCTCTTCTTCCATCCAGATGCATCGCGTTGCCATTGGCATCGAATCGGGAGCAGAAAGAGAGGAAAGAAAAAAGCAAAAAAAACAGAAAGATTTCTTTAAAGGAGGGATAAATGAAACGCGCGCCCGGTTGGAATATGTTTCACCTAGAGACGCACTCTCTTCAAATCGCGTGCTTTCTCGCCCCCTTCCCTGAGCTTTCCCTGATCTGGCTCCCAGCCAACTAGCTATAACTATGTTCGGAATGGAGATATCAATGTGAAAATTTCGGATCTTCTTATCGTTGTGGAGCTCTAGGCAGTGTATAGGATAGCTTCACAAATTGAATTTTGAGTTTACTCCTCCGTTGACAACGTGCTATCGACAACAAATCATGTGGGAGCATACCCTAGCCATAGGTATGCCATCCTTAAAGTTGCAAGTCGATACGATCATTTTGAAGAGTTGTGCCACCCTCTGTAGTGAGCCGTCCAAGTCTTGTTCACAATCCTATGTTGGTGAGACCGGCAGACCCCCTCCATCTCAGAGCTTATGACCATCTTAAGTCAGCTCGCAACCCCACTTGTAATAGCTATAAGCACAATGCATCGCAGATAAAGATGCAAGGGTCAATGCAGAGTGCGCAACATAATAATAAAGTGACGTATATGCATGACTTTTGTCGAAAATTTCTGAACAACAAGTGAGATAAACAAGAGAACGAATATTTGCAGTGTACGAAACAAAAAAATAAAACAAAAACAAATGGAGAAATTGGTTCTTATACGACCCCATATTGACGAATATTTGTGAACTGAACCGATGCCGCCCACCCTTCACTGTACTTGTGTCCATTGATACTCACTATCTCTTCATCGCGCTCGTTCCTGACAGTATACGTCACAGAGTGCACGGAATTCCTCACAGTGGTAATCTGTAAAGGTATACACAGTGGTAATCTGTGTAGATATAGATAGAGATAGAGGAGTATTCAATAAAGTTCGAGAGACCACGCCAGTGCTTATTCATTCAATAACATCGATCGAAATCATATGTGAAATTATGGCACTATGAAATTTCAAATTCTGATATTCGATACAGGCAAATTCGTGGATTCGGAAATTGTTTTTTCACCATAGGTAGACTTCTACAATGATCAGTTCTATTAATATAATGTTAGTGTTCATACGGTGGAGGGGGTTTATGAAATGATAACGGTATGAATACTATACAGTGGAAAGTATCTCAGGTAACTTTAGATTCTTTTCACCTTGAGTTCATTCCCGTGATAGTGTTTATTCCAGGCGCTAACGAACTCATTTCCATCTAGAGCTCCCTCCACTCCGAACCGCCATTTGCTATCCGTTTTTGTTGTCGAACTCACAATCTTAAAAAAATATCAATATTAGTAACTATTTGTATTATTCATAATTTTGAGAATATTTAAATAAATACGCTCAAATTCAATGCAAGCGTTCGGTCAAAGGCTACTTCGTTTATACTTCACTCGCATCACATAATTTCATCACTTTGTTGGGGTAAATTCTCAACAGATTCTTAATAACAGACTTACTAATATCATGTGCATTATCGATTCTGGATTGAGCTTGAGTGAAGGAACAGTAAGATTGTTGAAGTTGGCGAGGACTGGCAAATTACGCTCATGCACATAGAACTGATATTCCTAAAATGAAATGAATACTACGTTCCACCTCTGGTCGGAGACCACAAGATCAGCCATTTGACTAACATCCAAGTCAATGATTAAGAATAATGAATCGGAAATTAACAACAAAATACATTCGAGTTTCTTCACCTTTTTATTGCCGGATATTTCGAGGGTTCGGCAATGAGTTGAAATTATTCGGATGAATTCTTCATCGATGAATGGAGCAAGAAGCTGTCCAGTAAGCACTAACTTCTCGCTTTTAACATCGGCTATGAACCGTGCTAAGCTTTAATGAAAATTTTTTTGTCATATGTATAAACAATGCAGGTGGTAAGACATTTCGACCTAGGACGTTTCGCACAATTTTCGTGAATTTTCATGAGCGCGCACATCTCTTTGGAATCTATTTCCGCATTATTTAAATGATATTTTACATAATTTATTTATTAATTACGTTCTTGACAGAGCCGAAAAATATATTCATGAGAGCAAAATCCTTATTAATTAAGTATTGGGTGAAATTGTGCGAAACGTCCTAGATCGGAATGTCGATATTCGATTTTGTTTGTTCGAGATGTCTTATCACGAACAATGCGTAGGGGGGGGGGGGGTAAAAACGAAACGGTTTGGTAGTCGCCAAAGCTACTTTTGAATTTCCGCAGTGATACCAGTATGAGTACAACTGCAACAAGTTTCTTGGGTCAGATTTACTTCCTTGGGGCACATTGATCTATCACTATGAAATCGAGGAAAAACTGATTCTTCCAGAGTCAGTTAGGTTATGGTATAATCGTTTTTTTTCGTTTGGAGATTTTAAAAAAAATTATCCAAGTAGGGCTGGACAAGGTAATTAGTAGTGGTACTCATGCAGATGTCAATGTGACAATTCACAAATTACTGGGAGAAAACTCCCAAACGAGCAGCTCCCCGATTTTGTCGGTTTTGTCACCCCCCGCCCCGAAATGCAACGTACATCTTTCGATCGTTTTTCGTGATTGAAATCGTATGTGAGCTAGCGAGATTAGGTCTTCCTTTTCTGAAATACGCGCTGCATTCCACTTCTTTTATCGTGTTTCCAGCCAGTTCCCATCTGAGTCGATCGATAAAGGCAGCACTCAGGATCATCTGATATCGATTTTTTTTGCTTTTCTGAGTAAAATCTCAAAACTTAATATTTTCATATGTGCCCATAATCCGTCATGATATGGAATTTTGGGCAAAATTTTCAATACATGCAGGTTTGGATTAAAAACAATCAATAACCTCGTCCAGAGTCAGCTTCGAAACGCCTTGATGATAGCACATCCCTTTGACAAGCCCGAAAAGCTCCACAGGAGCGAAGAGTGGTGGATGTTGGAATGGGAACGTTCGACGCACAAATTGCACACCTTCCTACAATAAATAATTTTTTTTGCGAAAAGAAATAATAACACGGTTGTTGACATGATCTCGCATCATTGACGAAAAACTTGTGTACATTGAATTTCGGGCACATCATATGCTAGAGTGAAACAATTAAAAATACAAACCATTTTTCTCTCACATTGAATCGTAATTTCCTCTGGATCTTGCAGTTCCTTCTTAGTGATCCACGATCCATCTTCCATCTTGGTCAATGTCGCTGATCTGTATCCATAGATTCGAGCAATCGTCTGACTCTCTTAAGTTTGCACGCTCTCTCGTCTCTCTGACAAGCGAGAAAGCGTGCAAACTGAAGAGAGTCATACAATTGCTTATAGATTCCCAATTCGTGCCACCTGTGAATTAGAAAATTGATCTGTGAATTGATTTAGGGACACATGACAACTACATTATTAAATTATTGAAAGCCTCATTTTATCATTTGATGAAAACTGCTCGAAAACAGTGAGAAGTGATGTAAATTTCATACCGTCGTTTAGATGTTCAATAACAGAAATCAAAATTTTGTTTTCATGAAAAATCATCCCCCCTCGTCATATCATTCGCTCTCTCGTTAATAGACCGTTTTTCAACAACAATTTTGGTAGAGGTTTTGAAAGTAACTCTCATAAGAACTCTCATAATATTCTCATAAGAATTAGTTGTGTAAGAATCGATCACAAGGGTTTTCGAAGTACTTCGTGGTTCATTTTGCACCATCTATAGATGTTGACCACGGTAATCAGCTCACTCGAAAAGCCCTTTCCACAAGTTCTCGAAAAAGTGCTGTGCCAGACTTTGTTCGACTCTCAGGCAATCGGGCTCCTATAAGGCAACTGGCAAGGCAACTTGACTCATTCTTGCCCTGGCGGGTAAACAATTACAATTAAATGAAGTGAAGTGAAATTTTTACCGCCCAGATCTTCCCCTCCCCCCCCTCTTCCCCATGGGTAGTCGGCATCTTTGATCTCTAGAGAAATGAAAATCGAACCCAACCCAAACGGACACTGAATGAAAAGACTTAGGCAAGATATCAATGATAAATTCATTTGAGAAAAACTTTTATGTTAGGGCAGCGAAAACAGATCATGCATATCCGTCTTGCTTACTCATTCATACGGTTCATCTGTATGCATTGGTCGTTTTCGCCACTCTAGCGTAGGCACAATTCGAACATACTTGTAGTATTCTGAGTTCGCCACCTTCCCATTTGATGTGATCGAGGGATTTGTCGCTCGTTAATTCATGCATTCTCTTACTGACTGTCGATACCTCGCAGAGTTCAGATCTAAAATTTGTTTTTTTTCAACTTTATAATTTTAAAATATGATGCCTTATCGTTACATATTATTTATGGTATACCCTTTTGTCTAAGATATGTAAATGATGACGAGGAAAGCTAACCTCGAAAGACGGCTAAATACATCCAATAGACAATCAGTTGAAAGATCAGAGATGTTATCCTGAAGAGATCCATTAGCATATCGATTCAACATAGAGTACATACCATGATGTGTGTCATGTAACTTGTCTAGGAGAAGAGGAGAGGGGAATGCAGTGCTCAGTGAGAGAAGACGGGAAAGGTGAGGGGAGGAAGAAGAGAACGAGAGATACTAGTGAAAATCAAAGGGAGACCTGGTGGAGAAGGGGGGATGTAGTGTGCTAACAATGTAGTGCGCATAAGCGAGATGGAGAGGTGGGGGCATTGCTCAGAGGTGGGCAACGAAGATTGTGACTCACGAAAGGAAGAGAGAATGGAATTGGGTGGAGAGGCAGAGATAAGGAGGATTTGGAGCTTGCGAAATAGAAAGACATGAAGGCGATAAGTGGATCGATAGTTCTAATAAAGCTGCGGTGAGGTGTCAACGAAGTAGACATAATGATCCGTAAAATTGACTCAGTAAGTATCAATAAACGCAAATGGAATTTACTTTATGTGCTGTCAATGATGACAGTACAGCACAATAATAAAGTGGCGTGTATACAAAACTGCTATCAAAAGCTTGAAAAAACATAAGGGAGATCAACTTGCGGGCAAGTGCAACTCATATGAAGTTATCATATTAGTGGCACAAGGTCGGATGAGAACTAAAAACAGTCTCCTGTTTTTTTTCACCGAATCGTTGTTTACAGTATGCTAAGTTATTGTGAATATACTAGAGAAAGGTGCATTTTTTTGTTTTCATTTGGTGTAGATTACATAATTCATGTGAACTGTATCGTTGCCGTCCAATCATCAGTATACTTGTACGTATTGATGCTAACAATTTCTGCATTTGTTACAGTATACGTCACATTGTGCCCGGAATTCCAAACTGTAGTTATCTAAAATGATTTTTTTTTAAATAGAGTATTCAATAAAGTACGAGAAATCACGCCAAGAGTATTGAATTATTGAGCGTATTGAATACACCATCGGGAATTCGGTCGGAAGAGAGCAAAAAATGTACCCTTCGCCAGTGTTTTCAAATTAGTTGCCCACAAAAAAACGCATTCTGCGAAAATGTCATACTACGGAAGGGTATTATTTGTTGATCTCATCCGGAGGAATATCGACGTTTCTCATCGATGTAGTACTTTCTATCGCCGAAACAATCTCGGGCCACTTTTCTTCTCACCTCGAGTGCATTTCCTTTATAGTGTTTATTCCAGGCGCTAACGAACTCAAACCCATCCAGAGATCCCTCCACTCCGAGCCGCCATTTGCTTCCCTTCTCTATTGTATCAATCGCCATCTGAAAGATAGATTGAAATTCGGGTTACCGTCTCCTCGTTTTACGCAATTTCTATACCAGTCCAAGGTTGTAAGACATCTCGGAAAAAAATTAAGAAAACGAAATCTCAAAAAAATGACAGCTCGGAAAATGTTATTTCGGAAAAGGACGTCTCGGAAAATTTACTTAAAGGAGGACTGTCGGTAAAATAGTCTCAAAAAGTGTAAGGGAGCTTCCACCCTCCAAAGATCATAGCGCGAGTTAGGAGGGCTAACAGCTATCAGTCCTTAGCTCAGTGGTAGAGCACCTGTCTCGTGAACGTAAAGTTGTGGGTTCGATTTCCACCAATTTTTGACAAATCCTCAAGATATTTGAATTCGCGCACTTCCCTGTCCACGTCCATGGCACTCAGCCAACTAATCATAACTCTGTTGAGAATAGATATATTTTTGTAATTTTTTGGGAGCCTTTAATCGTTAAGAGGAGCTAGACCATGGTTGTGCAATGGTCCAAGGTTGAACTTTGCCTTCAGTCCTCCTTTAAATTAAGAAGTGATGATTTAAATAATTTTCTTGCTCATAATAGTGAGGATTTCTCACCAATATTATCCGAATGATCGGTTCTGGTTTGAGTTTGAGTGAGGGTACAATAAGAGTGTTGAAGTTGGCAAGTATCGGTAGAGTAGAAATCCCGTTATTCGTTACTGCGCTAGTTTCAAAATGGAAATCAATGAGTGGAAAGTTTCAGTGATTTCCCTCAAGCATAGACAGAAACTCGATCCATCGATATCAAAGGAGGTCAACAAGAGATTCAATGCTCAACGGCAGGAGCTCAACCACGATTGCCCACGAGGCCCGGAGGGTATCGCCGGATACTGTAGCTTCCATTCATGGCTGTATTCTGATGTTTGCCACTCAAACATTTTGGTTGTGCTGTCACCCCATCAAAGATGACTCAATGCGGTAGGGCATCGCTCAATTACTCAAGTCGCATCGTCTTGGCTAGGCGGGAGTGTATCGGCCCGATACCTCCTATATGAGTCAGCCTAACTCCGCCCCTGAGCCCTCTTCCCTTCCCCTTGCTCCCTCTATTCACTTTGATGATCTGAACTGAAGGATAAATCCCTTTCTCCCCTCTCTCCCTTGTTATCACGCATTATCGATTGACAGAGCGCCAATAAAGAAGGATGCACGAGCATTAATATTACATTCGATTTCCAGCTAGTTCGACTTGGAGACAAAGGATCTTTCGATGCGCTCGGAAGTTCGAGAAACGATTACACCGTCCATTTTTACAATTTCCTACAGTTGCTAAGAGAGTTCCAGACAAAGATTCCACCGTCTCTTCATTCTACACAGTCTCTCCACCGGTCGTGTGGTGAGAGGGTGGTTACCAATAGAGTTCGAAATTCGGGTCGCCGTCTCTTCATTTCCCACACTCTCTCGACCGATCGATTAATGAGAGAGTGTATAGAATGAAGATATTGCCGTTATTTCTCGAACTCTATTAGGGTGTCCCATGATTTTTTAGATTTTTTTTGGCATTTTTTTGTTTTTAATATTTTACCAACAGATAACAACATTCCATCAGCAATGCATGCCCAACCTATTCCCTCAACCTTCTCCCACCTACAGGGCAGGGTCTCGATTCCTCTCTTCCAGAACGCTAGGGGCTTGAAGTCAATACAGTAATAAAACTCCCTCTCCAGATCTCCTCTTTTGTTGAACTTAATTTCCTTTCAGTGAAATAAAAGGAAGGAGTGAAATAAAACTAAGCATCAACCTCGACGAGTACCCATTACTAGAATGTGTGAAACAACTGAAAGAGTGATACAATTCCGATTCTGTTTGTAGTAAATAATTATGAAATACATTATCTATCGTTCAGGTTGTGAGATTATGTCAAGCTATTACGCAGTTCGTTTTTAGGGCTCGCGATAACCAGTTTTCTAAGAAATTATGGGACACCCTATTAGTTAGAACGAAGGAACTGAGGTGTAGTTTCACGAATTCGAGCTCAACCATGTCTTCCACCTTGCCTTCCCATTTCGTTGCGAAAGAATGATGATATACACTCCACAAACGCCTTCGTAATTTATGTTAGTTTTTATTATATTTTCAATTTAGATATGCAGTTTCATCTATGGAACTCTAGAATTTAATCAAACTTCGAACAATGGGCAATTTAACTATTTCAATTTGCACTTTTGCTGTTGTTGCATTGGCTCTCTCCCATTTTTCGTTCATTCTCATCCCATTTCTCCCTCGGACTCGGTCGACTGCTCTCGCAAGAGGGAAAATGTGCAAGGGTGATTCCTCTAAATCGAAGAAGGAGCAGGTATGATCTTTGATCTTTCTTATCCACTACTTTTTTTCAAATGATAATTTAATATTGCTTAATTATCATATATCACGCGTCTTCTGAGAGATTGCATGAAAAAGACCACCCCGAGGAACCAGGTGCAAAAGTTTGAGCAATCTGGTAAAGAAAATTATGACAGAGTGTAGGGAAAGTGAGAAAACTTTTGTGCCTGCCAAATGCCTGCTGCACATGGACTCGGGGGTAGGCTATCGGTGATTTGTCTTTGGAATCACTTTTATAGTATTTCTAAGCTAATGCAGTTTCCCAACATGTTGTGGTGCGAGAAACGGGCCTTCGTCTCTTCATTTACAATACTGAATAACTATAGAGTGCATGAAATATGGAGATGAAGGCTCGTTTATCGAAATTGTTTTTAGTAAAACTTCATTAGTTGACTTATGTCAATTGAGGATGTCACGTCAAAAGAGATGAAGGAGATATCGGAGGTCATGACGGCTGAACTGAACAGACTGGGCAAGGAGAAGAAGACTCCCGTCAAAGCAGAATCACTCAACTCTACGGCGTCTGGTTCCATGGACGAGGTTGAATTTGAAATCTCATATCCATAAATCGATGGGAAGGGGCGGACGTTTTGTTGCGTCCGATTGCGAAACTTACTCCATTGGGGCAGTATGGCTAGTTATATTATACAACTATTCGATATTAGCTCAAGACATGAAATTGTTTTAGACCAACGATTGGAAACTGGAGAGGGAGAAGAGGGAAATCATCGAGGGCTGCTCTGCTGTGATCGAGAATGGATGCAAGGTTGGAGAGTTCTATCAAGCATTTATTTATCATTTAATCGCTCTTTCTGACGAATAAAAGCGCATAGAAATTGGTAAAAGTCGTAATCGTTACTTACTTTATCATATTCGTTGATAAAAGTATCTTGTT
Source organism: Pristionchus mayeri (assembly GCA_036245805.1). NCBI lineage: Eukaryota > Metazoa > Nematoda > Chromadorea > Rhabditida > Neodiplogasteridae > Pristionchus > Pristionchus mayeri. Next base: position 43,940,434 of record BTRK01000003.1, on the reverse strand, counting down.
CAGGTCCTGGGAAAGTCATTCAACACCATCGTCCGCCCTCTCCTTCCCCTCCTCTGCCCTCTCATCGATGAGTCCTGGAAGTGGGAGAAGGACCTCAACGATAACCTCTCCCGGTTCTCTGACAAGGTACTGGCCGAAGGGATCAACATATGATGCATTTGAAAGATCATCATTGAAAGTAGTTATCACTAAAATTCGAGTCAAAAGGTCAAACAATATTTCTATTTCTTGAGTTGCTCGTGACTCCTACATAAAAATACCAAAATCTCGCAATCAACTTTCAGTTGCGGGAGAAGGTGCTTCTTCGATACCCACCAGATGAGACCCGTGGCATGTCCAATGATACCAACGCCGTCCAGTCAAACAGTAGCTACCATCTCTATGGGATCGACATTCCATCAGAGAAAGAGAAGAAAGAGGTGATCAAATATCCATTCGCTGGTTGTTCGGATTGTTTCGATGATCAATTTCTGAAATTGGGGTCTTGAAGTTTGCTGAAAACATCGAGAAAAAAACGGTTGTAGGGAATAAACTGAGTGGTTTTTTTTTCTATTATTATCTCAATTATTATCGATTACCTTCATAGATCCGTTGGTTATTCGAATTATTTCAGTTGTCAGTTTCTGAAGTTGACAACTTAAATGCCTTTAAAAATAAATGTTAATTACTCTAGAGACAGAAGCAATTACAACAGGGAACAAACGGCGTGGCTTGTGTTAATGCAAATTCACTTCAGGTCAACATGGATTTCGAAGAATTCTGCGCAATCTTCAAGGAGATGAAATCCGATGATTATGATAAGAGGTATATAATCTGGGTGCCAACAAGAGTTCGAGAAACGATAACACGCTCTCCTCATTCTATGCATTCTTTGCACTCTCGCACCACTCCACCGGTCGTTAGAATGTGTGGAATGAAGGGACGGTGGTTTCGTTTATTTTTCTTACCAAATGGAATTTTAATATATAAAAAAAACAGACAAAACAAAATGTGAAAATTCTTTCAGTCGGGCAGCCGAAGACAAATTCGATGAAGTTTCGTCCACTCTCCGGATTGTCTTCCTCTGGAGGATTGGAATGGGATCGGGAGTGAATGAGGTTGGAGACAGGAGGGTTGACGTTTTGTGTCTGAAAGAACTGAAAGAACTCATCTCGCTTTTTCGAACATCCGAATAATTAGCACCTCGAAAACAATTGTGAATGAAAGTTAGAGGCGGAAACACATTTGTCTCTTCGGACACAAATGACCAACCCTAGTTGTATCTCTTTGCAATACTGGAAGACACTGAATATTTTATTTTTTCCATAGTGTTTGAAACTACTAATTAAAAATTAAAAATTACTAATTAAATTTCAGTTTGATTGGAGCATTTTGAGCTCTTGTGCCTCTTTCTTTCCGTTCTTACGGATAAAGCGTTTGCTGCAGGAGAGAGAGGAGGCTCTCGAGAAGCTGGCTCATGTCCAATGCGATGGTTGCGATTGGTCGGCCGAGCCTCTGGCTACTCTCTGCAAGGAGTTGCTACTGGTTCGTTTGTTGCAAAGTTTGAAGTAACTCAGAAACAGAAACATAGTGGTGTTTGCGAGAGATTGCCTAAGGAAAAGTATTTCCTAACATATTATGTATGTAAGATATTATGTATGCAATTCAAGGCCGTCGAGTCCGAGCGAAGCGTGAAGCTGCGCGATCAACTAACAAGCGTAGTCGGACACTTTGCATGGACTCGATTCGGTAAGTATTCCCTTTTATTAGCATACACAGAGCACTACCACAAATAATTTTGAAAAATCACATAAAAGTTACTAAAATTTACACGATTTCAGATTACAAGACTCAAACGCATGAGTGGAAGGAAATGGTCAGTCTCATCGATAGCTGCTCGTCCTCCACCAGAGTTCGCCAGAAGCTCATCGCACTCCAGATCGTAGAGTAAGCAGAGTTGGAGAAACGATACCACGGTCTCTTCATTTTGCACACTATCTCGTCAGGTGAGAGATCGCATAAAATGAACAGACCGTGGTATCGATTCTGGAACTCTCATAGATGGTTACAAGTTGCAAGAAGCTGATCTATTATCGTATCTGACAACGTGCTCTATAGTAATTCACATTATCCATCTCAGATGTTATAATGTGAATGCTAGACCAGACGACACTATTTGTAAACAATCCAAAAATTGAAATTTTCCAATTTCAGACAATGCCCCTTCATCTTGGGATCAGCTACTCCCTCTCTCGTTCCCTTCTTCGAACAGTCAATCGACCACTGGGATGCAAAGCTGAGACTGACTGCTCCCACGTCATTCGGCAATATTATCGACCAGCACGACATGAGTAATGAGCTGATCAAGGCCTTTCACCCCATCTTCTCCATTCTCATCAAGGTTCGCAGAATTCGTTTAACTTCGTGAATATTTTGATCATTGCTAGGAAGTAGACCACAGAACTTGTGCAATATGAGTACTTCGTTTATGTAGATGTCTTATCCTACCTGTTCGAGAATACCCTCATACGGTATCTCGATATCAATTGGGTCCGAATGAAAACGCCCCCGACAAATAATTCATGAGGGATAACTGGAAGGGGAGAGGTGGCAAATAATCCCAAAAAAGTCTCGAAAATTATAGAAGATACAGAAGAAACTGCGAGAAAGCGAAAAGAAAGAGGTGCTGGACTGCCTTCTCACATTGGCCCGTCGACCTCTCGCTTCCCTCACTCCCTTCATCAAGGAACTCTTCGCCCTGGGCAAAAAGGTGAGAGGGGAGGTAAAGTGGAACATATTTCTGGAGTCATCAGAGTAAGCAACTATATTCGCTCACTTTAAAAAAAAAACGTTTCCAAATATGGATTAGAGTTGTGAAACGAAATCAGGAAATGTTCTAGGTAAAAAGGTAATGAATGTCTTGAAAGCTGTCATGTATTGTGCGGAAGAGCCCTTTTTTTCCAGTTGGTCTTCGATGCGAAGGAAGATCTTCGCACGAGTTCCTACCGTATTATCCAATCGATAATCGGTAATCCATGGAAAGAAGTGACTGAGCTCGTGGGAGAAAAGGCAATGGATGGCATGCGCGAAACAGTTCTCAAAGTGAGTTTAGAGTTTTTTATAATCGAAAAAAATGTGTCTGTGCTGTTCAATGATCGGTAAAATAAGCTGATTGAGTGCAAACTTGTCAACAATGAACTTTGCTGATGTTTTACAGCGCGCCAGATGCTACATTTCTCGATGGGAGTGTAGGGAGCTAGCTCGACTCATAGCCCAGATTGGAAACTGCTTCTACTGTGAGTTCAATTTGCCTATTTGAAAGAATTTCCAGCGTATTATCAAAAGCCCAAATTGTTATTTTCTTTCCATCATTCGCTTCTTTTTTCTTCTTTCGTATCCCCTTTAGATTATCATTCATTTATTTTTTTGCAGATGAGGCTGGAACGACATGGAAAGATCTGCTCAAGTACATCGACGATTGTGCTCTCACTATGGATCCTATCGCATTCGAGATTATCCGGTGAAGCTTTTTTTTGAATAATATTCTTTATTTTTAGTAGCAAAATGAAATCGTTTTTTTCAAACAGATTCTGTACCATGTCGATGTTTCTGTCTAGAGTTAGAGAAACGATGCCTCTTCGTTGTATACACTCTTTCCCACATTGACCGGTCGATGGACTGTGTGAAAGAATGTGCTCCGACTTTCAATCTCTAATTATATCTTACCCAATCCTTCAGTTGGTGCCCCATCATCTTCCTCGGACAGGACGAGGCATTCACTCGTCGTCTTGCTGCCTTCATCGAGATTGGATGCAGGGGAGAAGAGGGGATGGGATGGAACCCGGTACGAATATTAACCGATGTTAACAATCGCTGCAAAGATCGGATCTTTGCACTGGTTTTTAACGCCACTTTAGACTCTGCGACACCTACCCCTCATTAAACTCTCCTTTCAGATTCAATCATCGGCCCTCGACTCCTTCGTGGCTCTCGTGAATTCGAGTGAAGCTGAGGACGACGAGAGAACGGCATCCATCCTCGAATCGACGACCGTCCAACTCATCGAGGTGAGAAATCCTCGTTTTGCTTCTTCGATATTGCCCCCCCCCTCCTTCATCATATGACACTCATTTCTAAAGTTAATTTGCAAATCTTCAAATTAAGTTTCTTTTAGATGGCCCAGACCGAGGTTGAGAAGAACTCTGAGTATTTCACTGTGCTGTATTCTCTGGAGGATATGATCGAATCGAAGCAGCTCCGTCCTCATCTACCCAGACTCATGGAGCTCTTTAGAGTAAGAGTGGGGACGAGAGTAGAGCTTGTAATTCGGGACATCCTATTCCCATTTTCCATGTTAGAAACGACAGAGAGGATGATTCAAATTACTAAAGAACTCTATAAGAGAAAATGGATGTCAAGATGTGCAGTCTCTTTCGTAATTATGGCATCTCTTAGAGAAACGCCGAACAAGGGGATAGATACACGAGCACGAGAGCAGTCAGGGCGATTCGTCATAGGATCCAATACAACGTGAGCTACAGTTATCTTAGAATTATCGAAACATACTTTACATAAGTACAGTTCGCGACAAATGTTTTTCATAATTGTGAAAATTGCACATTTCCTCTTTAGGCTGGTGTATCAATAACCGGATAATTGAGTACTGAATATATGATTTCCTCTCAACCATTCAAGAAAAAGGGAATTTACAAATCAATAACGCCATTATCATTCTATACAGAGAATCGACATTCATTGCTCCTCGATGGCTGACAAATCATCCTTCGTCGCTGACGAGAATCTATTCGACTGCACGTTCAACGAAGACCTCAACGTTGATACTGATGATCACGTCTTCGGAAAGCTACGATGGTTACTACAATTGCTAATTCCTTCCGAAACACTTGTGTCCACCAAGATGAGATGATTTGCATCACTTCATTCAGTACTACTGCACTAATGTTGTTTATCCATAATAGTTCCTAATTCGGGTAGCCGTCTCTTCATGTTACACACTCTCTCAATGGCGAGATAGTGTGTAGACTGATTTGACCGTGGTTTCATTTCTCGAATTATATTATCGATAATAGTGCTGGTTTCGATAGAAATGAATCTTTTCATTATTCGTACTCTCGCAGAATGAACATAGCCATTTCTTGCCAAGCGATACCTAATTCATAATGTTCAATTCGTTTCAGGAGCACGCAAACTAGGAAGGGAGTGGAGAACAGAAGAGTCTCCTCCATCATTCCAAGTCTCACATTTTACTCGTAGATTCATGATTTCTGAATCCGAAATAAAGAAGTTATATGTGTGATTTCTCAGGATTCAAATAGCACACAAATGTTCGGAATACGGGCTCCCATTCAGAATAGATCAATTGTCATTTGTTTGATGAAAAAAGGTTGAGAAGTCCCGAACTAATGTGAGGGAAGCACCAGTGTCTTTGGGTCATGCACTGTACATTTCAGTGCGATTCAAATCTCTTCTTTCTTTCCATTTGGACGCTTCCCCCTTATTCCGTTCAGTATTTTCGAATTGGTAGTCAATGTAAGCGCGATGCATCTGGATGGAAGAAGAGAAAGGGAAATTGGGCTTTCGGGAGTCTTTGTCTTCGCATCTATAGTGCTTCTCGCGATTTCTCCTCGCGCGGGCCTATTTCCTTCTGCTCCCACCCTATTATCTACCCATGCTCGAGCAATGGCCTTACTCTCTCCAACCCGTCTGTCCGACGAGAGGAGCAATGGTCTCGCTCTCTCCATATCATGCACTCTCTCGCTCACTCTGGTCTACGAGAGAGCGTGTGCTTTGGAGAGAGTCAGGCGATTCCTCGGCGAGAGAATTCGCGAAATGCATAGACTCAGACCTTCTCTCCTTTCTTTTCTGTCAATCAAAGCGAATAGGGTGGAATCAGGCTGGGAGGAGAGAAAAGTGAAGCGAGCACTCACACACCGTGCCTCTTTCAATCTGACTTTAGAGCCCTCCGTCCTTTCGCGCAACGTTCACTTTCTTTTTGAATTACAAAATTTCGAAAAAAATCAGTGACAATCTTCCCAATATAGTGCCTTCCTTTCGCGCAACTGCCTTTTCTTCTATTTTCTCGTAATCGCTTATTCTTCCTAATTTGAAATCATTTTTCAGTTGTATACACCTACTCAATTCGGTGACGAAGAATATGAATACAAGTTCACGCATCTGCAGCCAAATAAAGTAAACGAAATTTTGAACCGATTATGGAAAGGATGAGAGAGAGAGAGAAAGGTTATAGAGATTTTGGAAAATGACTGACAAGGAATGGCCGCGAGGGTAGGTTGGAGTTTTTGAACGAGACCTAGCGCGATAGAAAGAGGATCACATTCTAAGAACTTCTACGTGTTTCATATTTGCTAAACGCCTCTGTGGAAGTCTGAGTGGTAGTGGAATTTATGAAATTAGCCTCAGAAATGAACGGTTTAAAACTTATACCCACTATGAGCCCAGACATCCACAATGACGTTTAGCAGATATGAAACACGTAGAAGTTCTTAGAATTTGATCCTCTTTCGATCGCGCTAGGTCTCGTTCAAAAACTCTAACCTACCCTCGCGGTCATTCCTTGTGAGAATTGTAGTGGATTCATGTCAATCTGAATGTGAAATGAAAACCGATAGAAAAAAGTTTTCCTCAGATGATAGGTATCATGTAGTCTGATTCAATAGTCGTGATCCAAAGAAATTTTGTTTAATTGCAGATAGGCATTCGATACATTCGCAATCGCATAGGCTCATGTTCTGGCCTCTGCTGATCATGCAGGTGAGAAATAGGGTTTGCAAAATGAGTACAGAGGCGAGTACGAAAATTTGGAACTCGTCGAGCCCCAAAGTCTGAGAGTCTTGTTAAAATGTTTATGCACATTGAAAATGAAAGCAAGGGAGCATGTTTCATTCCGACTCATTGTACAATTTCGCGCAATGAATCTTCTAACATTGGTGAGAAAATATGCTGCTAATCTTACTTGGGTGAGCTCTGACAAGCTAATGCGATGCACCAGGTGACAGTAATGATATACTTGGTAAACGCGACCACCAAAGGCATACATTTTTCCGTTGTAAAAGCTTTTATTCAATCAGACCAGATTATGGGCAATGCACCGAATCACAGCGACGATCCAAAACAATCATTATTATTTATTAATTATTATTATTAATATTATTTATTTATTTATTATTTATTATTATTTATTATTTATTAAATCTTTATTATTTATTATTCAGAATGTCTACTGCTTCGGGCTGATCGCACTATCTGCACCGATTATGGCGTTTACATACATTGCGACTCATGCGTATGATTCTCTCTCGATAAAGGCATTCATTGTATCGATTTGGCCCATTGCAAAATAATTTAAAGTATTTGATATATCTGCAATACAAAGAAATTAACGAACTGGAGGGGAGAAGACCTCTAAATTTGGTATGAGAGAAGAAGGAAGAGTTTGAGCGATGTGGTACTACAAGCGGGAATGATGACAAAGAATCTTGATGACATGGATATTGAATAGAACATCCTACCAGGTCTGGAAACTAAAACATGGAAAATCAGACGTAGTTTAATTCTTGATTCCTACTGATAGCGTTGAAAGAGTCGTCGATCAAGTTCGTCAATGTTCGATAGACACTAAACTCCGGTGTGTGACATGAACGAATAGACCTCACTTGACACGTACAGATATTGCACGTGTAAAACAAGTTTATTCTCGAAACACATTAAACTTTTACAAATATAGTGAAGTTCTTTGGGTGTGGAGACGTGGCTGCAAACACGAGTATATTTTGTTCAAATTTCTACATATTCTACGTTCAAATTCGTTCACATTGGTTCCATTTCTGCGTTCAAATTTATGATGAATTCTTCATTTGAAGTCTCTGCCCTCGAAGAATTCCTTTTATGTGAGTTGCGCATCCTGCTAGTTCTCCTGCAACCAGAATATAACAGTCATAAATCATTGTGCTTAATTATTAAATTCATAAGTCATTAAAGTGCGAAATTCGGATCACCATTGGTTTTGACGATTTGATGTTTCAAGGAACTGATCGGCTGATGCTACAAACGAAAAATAGACAATACTTAGTCAAATATGATAAGCAAAGTGCGGCCGAATAATATCGCAAAAATATATCTGGTAAGGACAAACATCCCGTGCGCATGCATCGATGGACACTATCGTGAACTGACTTTCTCCCAATTCCCAACATTCAACTTTCAGGTATTGTATGGGAAAATTTATAGTTTCTGTTTGATTTGCGTTGAAGAATAAAATTGAACATTGTGGATGTGCTAGGAAAAATATTATTTATTAAAAAGTTAGAGCAATCTAGTAACGAAAGTGCAACGGAAAAGCTGAGATATATCATACATTGACAGAACAAACAATAATATCAGAAAATATTATTATGATATCAGTTTCCAGGTACCTTGTAGACAATAGAGATTTGATAATCGTAACAATAATAAACTCCAGCATTTCTTCGTGAGATTGCAACTGTAATTAGATATCGGGTTTTTCGTATGGTAGATATTATGACACTTGCTTAAGCACTAATTCTAATTCATATTTCTTTCTTTATTTGTTATTATTAGCTGAGCTGCATTCTCTACGTTTAAGACATTGGGAAATGAATAATCGCAGAAAATTGGAAGTCGAACGAGATCTTGGACTGCGTTTATTGCCTAAGTGGTAAGTAATGCAATCTAGAGGCGCCGGGTGTGGGATATTTGTAAATTATTGGGGTGTCCCATAATTCGTGTCGCCGACTACTATGTAAGCTATTTCATAATTCCTGGATCGTGGATTGCGAAATCTGTCACGCGCAACTGGTAAACAAAGTATTGCGTCAGATTGGGAAATCCATAGATTGTCCATTGAATTAGTCACTTAGTCGCCTCATCGATTCTAGTAATGGATACTCGTGGCGACTATCGCTCAGTTTTGCTCCATTCCTTCGTCATTGGTCGAACACCGAAGGAATCCCATGATGAGCTGGTCCTGACGAAAGGAGAAGATGCCCCCTCCCTTCGCACCTGTGAGCGCTGGTACTCCCACTTCAAGCGAGGGGACTACAGCCTCGACAACCACCCCCACCCCGGACGTCCCCCTATCATCGATCGAACTCCAGTTCTCACTGAAGTGAAGAAGAACCCGAAGCACAGTGTGCGTGAGATGGAGAGAGATACTGGAACTTCAAAGTCCACTGTGGCTCGTATCCTGCATGAGGCCGGCAAGAAACTGACGAAGCCTCCATTGATTCCTCATGATCTCACGGCGGCGCAGCTGAAAAAGCGTGTTGACGTGTGTCAGGAATTGCTCAGCCGCAAGCAGGATCCCGAATGGACCCATTCCATCATCACTGTGGATGAGAAGTGGATAACCTACGATAACCCTGAGAGGAGACTGCAGTGGTTGGATCCCGATGAAGAGCCCCAGCCCATCCCGATGGCCGGAGTACACGGAAAGAAGGAACTGCTCACTTTCTTCTACTCTGCTCGGGGCCCCATCTACTGGGATCCTTCCTGAGGGTATGACCATCAAGGCTGAGTTGTTCACTACTCAGCTGGAGGAGATGGCCATCAGGGCTCCTCCTGAACTCCTGAGACACGGCAAGATCTTCCTGCTCATGGACAATGCGACTCCACATCTCGCTAAAGTGACTTAGAAGAAGCTGGAAGAACTGGGCATCGAGAAACTGCCCCACCCACCGTATTCCCCAGACATCAGCCCGTGCGACTATCATTGCTTCAGGTCGCTCTCGAACTTTTGCCGTGGAAAGAAGTTCGCCAACCGAGACGATCTCGAGAAGACATTCCAGGAATGGATCGACTCTAAGAACAAGGACTTCTGGAATAGAGGGATCGAGACCCTGCCCGATCGATGGAGGGAGGTAGTGAGAAGGAAGGGCAGATACATTGTCGATTAAATATTGTAATCTGTTGATGAAATAAAGAAAATAAAAAAAATGTAAAAAAACGACACGAATTATGGGACACCCCAATATATTAAATCTCACTGTTCGCCCGTGTTTTTCATCGTCTCCTCTGACATATGGTCCTTCGGAAAGTGTTAAATCTTCAGGATATTTTTTCCACTTCTGAATATACTCCGTTTCTGTTGAATTGAGCTCGAGATTCATCGACCTCTTGAGTTGTGCCAGCCTCTGGAAAAAAAAAATCTTAAAATATCCATATTAGTCTAGATTTAGTTTGGACCGTGATCACAAAACGAGAGAGGAGCCTCACATCAAGTAGCATATCCACATGCCCTTTAAGCATCGGACTTTCCGGAATTGCATTGAGGTTCACGACAATCTTATTGATACCGGCCTCGAAGAAATTGCACAGGAAATCGATGGAACGGTTGACCTGAAGGAAAGGTAAAATAAAACACATCAAAACTTAGCATACCAGTAGGAGATTTTTTTTCACAGAAATCACATCTAAACTATGTTGTAGAACCACATTCATAAGTTTGCATTTATGTCAGTGATAACTGCTGACCTCTAGTTTGTTCATACTACTGCATACTGAATATTCTAATGATGTTTAAAAAAAATAAAAGCAGATTCGAGACATTCGAATTCTCTGACCTGAACATTGTAAAGTTGTTTGTCATGTCCCAAACGGAATACCCTGTCAGGTCCTTCTTCACTTCGAAACTCCATTTCGAGGAAACCGTATAGCCTTCCGTCTACCAATCCGGTACTTCCGAAACTATGCCCCTTCGTCAGAGCGACATCGCGAACTCCGATCTTCACCAATTTTGATGTGAAGTCATCTGAAAACAATATGCATGTTTACGAAGAAATAAATTGCATCGTGCGATCTGAAGTAAAACTTCATTTACATGCATTTTAGAATGGCTCACCATGCATGAAAGGCTCTAGGAAATGGTAGTGGCGAGGATGACCGCCGCTGTTGCCCAATACAAAGTCAATCGAGCTAAGAGCGGGAAAACACGAAGGAATTTTGTGGCTAAATATGCAGTACATCATAGAAAACAAGTTGTCTCTACTTTGAATAGTTTATTTGTCCCAAAATTCGAAAAAAAACTGTCAGGATCATGAGAAAAATAGGAAAAAATGAATACTCACATGTTAAATAGACCGACATTGTCGACGAACATCTGCATTTTACCGATGGAACAGTGACAGAGGAGGGCGGATATATGCTCAAGATGCTCCAGATAAACAGAACATTTCTGAGATCAGGGCGAGATCTTTGAAAATGTAAGCGATAATATCAAATATTAGCATACGTCTCTGAACTCCAAGTACTGAAGTCTCGCATTTAGGAGTGGCGCATATTTGGTGGACGGAGGAAAAGCAAACCCTCGAGTGCAATCGACCTGAAAATCAATTTAGCACTTGCAAATTTTGTCATTGGGCAAAATGATTGTATGGTTTTCGCTACATATAAATACAATAAGTGTTAAATTATCGGCAACATACCGTCCCATCCGGATTGCTTTTCCTTATCATTCGTTCTGCATTTGCATGTGGAGAGAGAAATTGAGCGAGAGAAGGAGCATCAAGAGAGCTTGCGGAGAACATGAGCATCCCATTAAACTGAATTTATTGAACATTTATTCGGGTTTCATAGTATCTGGGGGGTCAATATCTGTTGATAGAGTGACAGAAAAGGCGAGAGGGACCCCTCAATTTTTTTCGACTATTAATGGACCATAAACAACATAGAACAGATAACGATGTTAGGGATCTGATTGAGTGAACATATGCTTGACATCATTACCATAAAAATTGAAAGCGACGGGATCTCAATAATTGATGGTTTGAATTGTCGGAAGTAACGAGAAATCTGAAATTCATATGTACACGATTAACGCAATTGAATTTTAAACTAATATTCTAGATTCCGAAAATAAGATAAATTTAAATGGTGGAGAAAATGATAATTGTATACTCGGTTGAGGAAACTAAGTAAAAACATTTTTAAACATGGCAACCTGAGAGAGAGCGAGTTGGTCAGCATAAGAGAGGTTCGGCGTGATGATCGCAATCAGTTCTGGAGGAAGCTCGTCGAAGCTCGTCATGTTGCGACGAAAAGGTGATGGCTGAGGGATGCGGTTCTAATATGCAAGTTTTTCGAAGGCACTAGATAGAATGAGAACTATGATGCCACCTTTGCTGTAAAGGCAGCATGCCGCCATATTTTTCATCTGACTTAAGGCCATTTCGAATAAATAAATAAATTCATTAGGAAAGATCAACAACTAAACATTTTGAATGAGCTGACTAATTGGATATCCTCTGAATTCAAGAAAAATTCGATTATCATCAATTGGATCCGCATAGGTTCAAATCGAAAAGCGGTGTAAAAAGCACAAACTATGATGAGGGAGAAAACAGTGAACACATGTCGATGTGATAAAGGAAACCGAGTCTTCTATTTTCACACAAATTGAAGAGTTAAAGGAGAAGTCATTCTTTCACTGTGAACATCAGATGTTATTTGCTGCGCCATTCCTCTCTCACATCGACATACATGCCCTCGACGTGAATACATAATCTCATTATCTCATAATACATAATAAATACATAACAGTAATAATAAAGACACAATCTCGACATAAATTCCTTTTTTTCTTTTTCTATCACCGCCTAGTGGGGAGGAAGAAAGATGAACATAGAGGGAGATGAGACGGGCAACAAGAGATAACACGAACGACAATAAAGGAAAACACGATCAGGTGAAACGAATGAAATTTTCGAACTAGTCATGATAATGCGCGTATATTAATAGACTATGAGACATGTGGGGAACTTCGAACGAAATGAACTCTGATCGGGTGAGTGGTAATTACGCTGTCAGTATGGGATACAGAACATTGTCCGGAGCAACCGTTAAGCGTGAAGAAACAACTGATATTGATCAATGGACGAATGCAATAGAAAGGGTGTGAAGAAGGGCACTAAGAGAAGAAGGATAGAGTGAAGGGAGGGGAGAGGGGACGGGAATTGACTAGAGGAGAGGAGAGATGAAGAGAAAAAGGGAGAGCACGGTAGGAGAAGGGTAATGGCGAAATGTACAGATGTCATCGAACAAAGACTGTGAAAGGGCAGAGAGTCTGAAAAGACCAGGGGAACATGTCAATGACAGACTGGCCCACCATTCAAAAGCCATCTCAAATGAAAAATATTTGTATGTATCTCCCGATCGCCAAGAGGTATCGCAGAAGATTTGAATGTCCCCCCCCCCGTGTGAGGTCAAAGACCACGCTGCTTGTCACGGTTCCAAATAGACCATTTGAGTAGTGTTTTACCTATAAGGCACCAGGCAAGCGAACTTAGAATAATCCATTTCTCTACATTTCTCTTTGATATGCTTAACAAGTGGTTATTTCCTTGAGTGCGCAATTCTGGTCCCCGTCTCTTTGTTTCACACACTCTTTCGACAATTCGATTGGCGAGAAAGTGTGGAAAAATATAGGGTAGTCCGAGTTTTGAAATTATCAGAGGAGAGAAGAAAGAGAGGAGTAGGCTGAATAAAATGAGCACTGGGGTCGTAAGGGCGAAATACCGTAGAGGGAAATAGCTCACATAAGGGGGAATACGTGGGCAATAAATATAGCCAATCCAGCTTTCTTGCATATCTCTATGAACATGACCAAGAAGCAAAGCGGATATCGCAATATATCTCTCGGAAGATCCCAACCATCCATAATTTTTTAAAACATCACTCTCCTCTCTTCCCTCGTCACTCTCCTCTCTTCCCTCGTCACTCTCCTCTCTTCCCTCGTCGCGATAGGGTGACCTCTTCCTCTCTCTCTCGCGCGACCCAATCGATACTACGCGACTATTTAGCACTTGTTTCGTTTTTTCTTCTAATTCTATTGTATATTTTCACTCCCTCTTATTAATTAATGACTAAGCGTAAGTTCCCCTCCCCTTCCTCTGCCCTGTACGAAATGCTGCCGGTCTCTGTTCCCGATCCGGGTGAACTCCTTCGAGGTATTGGCAGATACCTCGATTCCCTCTCTCATGAAGAGAAGGGAAGTTCCCTCGCTCTGCTGCTAGGTACTTGTGCCCAGCAGATGAAAGAGCTAATGGCTAGATCGACCACCTCGATCGATGATGCCATTGAGAGGGACAAGAGGATTCGCTCGGTGGTGGTTGAAGGGCTCCCTGAGTTTACTGCGACGAAGGCCAGTGAGAGATTGTCGGATGACACTGCCAGAGTCATCGACATGCTAGACCTCGCTGAGCTGGAGCATAGACCGGCTGCTGTTTTCCGAATGGGCGAGAGAAGGGATAACCGCCCCCGCCTTCTCAAAGTAATGTTCCATTCCCGCTCCGCCCAGATCTCCTTCCTGTCCCATTCCCGCACCGTTACGGCCAACTTCCCTAATGTGTATGTTCGCCCCTCTATGACCAAGGCTGAGCATGAAGCCGCCTACCAATTGCGAGTGAAGAAACGGTCGATGATAGCAGACGGAAAGGACATGATGATCTACGATGGCTCTCTCATCGAGAAGTCACAACTTGAAGCAATGAAGAAGTCACTCCGCCACCCTCGCTCCCAGAACTACGATAAGTCTCGCACCGCCCACCCCACTCTCGTTCCCTCCGCCACCACTCAGTCCCTCTTCCCCAAAATTCCTTCCCTCCTCGATTCTGCTCCCACTACTCCCATCTCTACTACTCCCAACTCAGTCGCCCCTCCTTTAAACTAGCTCAGCCCGAGCCAGCGATGACCTCCTTATCATGCCACTATTTCAATATCCGTTCAGTCGTTAATAAGCTCGATGCTTTCCGCTCATTCCTCATGGCAACCCAACCTGATATCGTATTCCTAACTGAGACATGGCTATCAAGCAAGACCCCATCATCTCTCATTATCGGATCTCTACCGTACACCATTATTCGCTCTGATCGATCCTCCCGTTGTGGCGGAACCTGCATCATTCTTCGTGATTACCTCTCTTTCTCCACAGTATCCCTTCCCTCCACCGAACACGAGATTACCTGTATCGACCTTTTCCACTCGAGTGCATACATTAGATTATGTCTAGTCTATCGTCCTCCAAGCTATTCCATTTCCAAGACCGACTCCCTCATTAATTGCTTATCAGACATCGATGCATCGTCTCCACACCCCATCATTATTTCCGGTGATTTTAACTCAGATTCCCTTTGTACCATTCCTACTCCCGCTGATCGTCTATTTCGTGATTTCATTATCTCTGCTAATCTCTCTCATCTTCACATGTTTCCAACGCGCGGCGTTAGATGTATCGATTGGGTCTTAGGTAACGATCCCACCGTAGTATCGGCCATTTCTGCTATTCCTCCCTTCCCTTCATGCGACCATTCTGGTCTCTCTTTCTCCCTTTCGTCTCCTCAATCCCCACCTCAACCTCCCTTAATTCGAGACTTCTCTCGTGTCGATTATCCAGCTCTGTCCAACCACCTTCTATCTTTTGACTGGTTATCCTTATTTCGTGACTGTCCTGATATCGATTCCGTATAACCATTTCTCTTCTACAATTCATTCAGCTATTGACCTCTTTGTCCCCTACCGTACTCCTCGACCTCCCTCTCTCTCATATCCAAACCACGTAAAGCGCCTAATTAAGCATCGTGATCAATTATTCGCTAAGATTCATATCCCGGCTGTTAGAACTCTTTTTGACCATTGTAGTAAGAAATTACTTTTCGAGATTGACAAATGGACTCGTTACTCTACCCGTAAGAAATTAGCTCGTTCTAAAGATTTGTATCGTCATATTTCTTCTCTCACAAAACCTAAGCTATCTATACCTGAATTAGTCTCATCTGATAATGAACCAGTTTATGATAGTTCTGCCAAGTCTAATTTACTTGCTTTTGAATTCGCTTCTCATTTCACGTTAGATGATGGTCTTCTCCCCCCTCTCTCCTCCTTACCCATCTCTCCCTCGCTCTCTCTTTTCTCCCTTTTCCCTCATGCAGTTTACAAAGCATTACGCAAATTGTCTCCCTCTTGCTCTACAGGTTATGATGGCATTCCTCAGATCATTTTCTCGAAGTGTGCACATGCTCTATCCACCCCTTAGCTGATATCTAAAATCTCAGTCTCATTTCTGGGACTGTCCCATCAGCCTGGAAACATTCCCTTATTACCCCCATTCCTAAGCCGGGCAAAGATAGCAAACTACCCTCCTCATATAGACACATCTCTATCATCTCTCCTGCTGCTAAGATCATGGAACGTCTCATCAAAGACCACCTCAATAGTCACCTTTCTCGCTTCAATATCCTCCTGTCCAATCAGCATGGTTTCCGCTCTGGTGCTAGTGTTGTAACTAATTTATTGACTTGCCATAATGATTGGACAAATTCTCACTCTAAAAAGCTTAT
The DNA here is from genome assembly GCA_036245805.1 of Pristionchus mayeri. NCBI lineage: Eukaryota > Metazoa > Nematoda > Chromadorea > Rhabditida > Neodiplogasteridae > Pristionchus > Pristionchus mayeri. The sequence continues at coordinate 43,924,067 of BTRK01000003.1, read as the reverse complement.
AACTGATGTAGTTTACATTGACTTCACTCGTGCTTTTGATGTTGTTCCCTACCCTAAATTAATAGCTCGATTATCTCATTACGGTATCCATGGTAATCTGCTATCATGGATTCACTCCTTCCTTTCCAACCGCACTTTCTCCGTTCGTTTGCCCTCCGCCACTAGCGACCACTTCCCCATTCTCTCCGGAGTACCACAAGGCAGTGTCCTAGGACCTATTCTCTTCTCCATCTATCTAGCTGACCTTTCTCGTCTACTATCTAAATTTCACAACGTATCCGTCCAATGTTATGCTGATGATGTTGTTGTATATCTCCTACAATAAGTCTACCAAATCTTCAATTACCTCCGAATTTCAATCTGCCCTGGATTGTCTCTTTGAATGGACCCAACTCAACCAATTGTCCCTATCTGCTTCTAAATGCTCCCATCTTCGTATTGGCTCCAAACAATCCTCCCCTCGCTACAATATTAATTCCATTCAGTTACCCCTCGTGAATAATGTCCGTGATCTAGGTGTCCAAGTCCGCTCTGACCTCAAGAACTCTTGTTCTATTAAAACCCGTGCTCAGAAAGCCACTTCTAAGTTATTCCTGCTCCTTAAAGCCCTCCCATTCAACTGCCCCACCATCCTTCTTCGTAGTTACAAAGCATATGTCCTCCTTGACTTTGCATCCCCCTTTTGGAATCCACATTACATATCTGACATTGAGACCCTTGAAAAAGTTCAACATGTTTTCACCCGGCAAGTATTCTATCGTTGTTCCCCCCCCTTCCTATCCTCTTTCCCCACCTTCTTATTCTGATCGCTTGAAAACTCTTGGCCTGCGCCCGCTTACTGAGAGGAGAGTCATAGGAGATCTTTGTATGACTCATATGATTATGACTAGTTCTAATATCGTCCCTCGTTCATCATTCTACGTCTACAAACCCCAGCGAGACCGTACCTATTCCTTTGGTATTAACATTGAAATGACAACAAGCACCGCCAGATTCCACTCTTTCCCTTTTCGAACATCCCGATGGTATTCTCAACTTCCCGATGTCATTCGCACTGCCCCCAACATCCGAGTATTTAAGCGTCGATTGGAAAGCCACCCGATAGTCGTAGACCTTTCTCACCCTCAATGACTCAGGAGAGTCCCCCCCCTCTCATCTGCAATCGTTAATTAATGTATTCACGGTATCGTCGCGCCTCGGGCGTAGATAAATTAATATTATTAAAACATAAGTCTCGTTGGAGTTTGTGTAGGTTAGTTAAAAGTACGAAATAAATTCAAGCAGTAATGCAAGTCGGATATAGTAAGCGGAAGGAAGAGACCTCCATTTGACCTCCATTTGATAGCTATAAAGCCAAGCCAACTAAGAACAAGTAGGCAACTGGAAGTTTATGTAATATGCAGTGCGACCAACATGAGATTCGAACACCTTTCAGAAATACTTCACAAAGACCATAGCTGCGTGTTTCAACTCGTCTTTATCATTACAGCAGATCATCTGGTGCATCTGTGCATGCAATTCCTGTCACACTGAGGGAATGCAGGGGAGCGCGGTGTGGGTAGACGGGAGTAGTAAGATATGCAGTAATATCGCCGTAAAATTCACATAACGGCTCATTTCCCACTCCAGAATTCGGTGTTACCGATGATGTCTGTAATTGGCTTAGTACTTCTTCTAAATCTACCAGAAACCCTAGCTACTAGTACCGATGTCTTAGAAAGTATACAATTTTAAAATATAAGTTCAGTAAGAAAACCCTGCTCATTATCTCGTGAAGGTCTCTTTTAAAAACAAATTAAGACAATTCATAAAAATATAAAATACCCAGAACAATCGCGGATAGGCGGAAGGGCAGACAGTTCCTGTTGTGGTTGAAATTATTGGCCCTTCACAAGTGTAACCGGCCCCAGGGTGTTTCTGGTTGAGGTAGACATTGCAATTTCCAACATCGGTAGGATATTGATTGCAACCAGTTCCTGTAAAATAAAATTAGTATAATTCTGTTTATAGTATGGTTTGATTAATTTCATTTTTGAGCTGTGTGGAGCACTATTGAGGACTTGTTAGATCTATCATACCCAGCCTCATACAAACTATATTCATGAAGACTTTGTGTTTTAAAAATCCATAGTACTATATTCCACAATTTATTTTTATTTATTTTTTCATTTTCAACTTATGTAAGGACAACTGATGTAGAGGGAAGAGTGTAATAAACATGAATTAATTTGTAGACAAGCACGTTAGCATACCAGACTTTACACAAGATATTTGCGCATCTACAACTGGAGTGCTTGTGTATAGGTCGTCCCATCGTCCAATTAATTGGTTGTTAGAATCAACAAAGATATGCCGACCGAGATATGGTATCTGCACGGTGACAAGGTGTTATAAGTCTCTAAATCAGCACTTACACGACGTGTGGGAGTGGACGCTCCATGTACGGTGTACTGAACATCGTAACCGGGGTCGCAAGAAGCAGTGCACTTGTTAATTCTCAGTCTCTCTGCAAATAATTTTAGGCATATTAAATAACAATGCACGATGGATTGTTACCAATTAACTTTTTTCATTTGTTTTTTTGTTCATTAATAGCAATTTACCCATGTGTGAGACTCAGGTGAATTGATTCCTTCCAGCTCAATTATTCACCTAGTCAAACTCAAAAGTTACACACGCCGTTTTTTTTTGTGCCCAACCTTGATTCCGTTATACCACTGGCATAGGTCGGGGTATGTGGAGAAAAATGGAGCAATACAACAAATTGATAAACGAATGAATTTCATGAGTGTCATAGTTTTATGAAAGCGATAGATGATCCACTCTATTAAGACTGTCAAGTATAAGTTTTCGTTTTTTTTGCTAACCATCCATTGGCGGAGGAAACGGCCCATCTCCAATATCGCACCCCCAGCAACCGACAAGGTTTTTCTTCCATTCATATGCATAGCAGAAGCCGTCAATTATAAGCATGCCTCTAGGACCACAAGTGACTGATGTGACCTGAAAGAAGTTTGAGCTTTCTGAAATAATGCAATTACAAATCATGGATCTCCTTTGAAATTTCATGCCGTGTTCTTTGATTTGTCTGTCGTTTATCAACGAAATCCTTGTCTAATATGTTCTCTCGCAAATGGGCCTCGTTTCCTCCCTTTTTCACAGAATATCTTTGGTGCAAAATCGAATTCTTCCCCAACTTATCACGCATATTCTGACAGAATGTATGAGTTCCACTGCACATGGGAACAGCAAATTCAAACTGATTTAATCTTATCGACACAATATCAGTTGATGTATCCCTGGTCGTGGACTTTTATATTCAAGTGGTGAAGCCGTAAAATCGAAACTACCTAAAAGCCGGCTCTCGACATTTCAAAAATTCAAAAAATCATAACATACTTCAAAGTTGAGCTAGAAAGTCCTTCAAAAAGCAAAATTACCACCTTGACGAGTTCTACAAATCATCTGTTCAGGACGTTTTTGAAAACTCAATTTGAAAGATAGATAAGTTGTAAAAAGCAAATTGTCGGTTCCAAAAAGTTGTTACCCTGAAACAATTTTCCACAATTACCCAATTTTTTTATTTCAAAATCAGATTCTCCGTGCAATTCTACACCAGAGATATTGATTTCAGATCATTTCAACTTTTTCCCGGGAGTTTTCAGCGCTGGAAACACCGAAAACCTGCTGTTTTTCGAAAATTCAAAAAGTTCAATGATTTGCCATTTTCATATTCAGGCTTTATCAGCTCTCCAATGGGCATCAATTTGCTTAGGATAGACTATTTTCACAATATAAGACGATTGAAATCATTTCCAGAGAAAATATTTTACTCAGAAAAAATCAGGATTTTCTGAGCATCCTCCGAGAATGACTGAAAAATGCGATGATTTTTTTCATCAAAGATATCGCTTAATTCATTCACAACTACTTGATCAGACCCTGTTATGTCACTTACAACCAATAGAACAGCTTCTCACCCATCAGTATGAAAATGGCAAATCATTGAACTTTTGGATTTTCGAAAAACAGGTTTTCGGTGTTTCCAGCGCTGAAACCTCCCGGGAAAAAGTTAAAATGATCTGAAATCAATATCCCTGGTGTAGAATTGCACGGAGAATCCGATTTTGAAATACAAAATTGAGTAATCGTGGAAAATTTTTTCAGGGTAACAACTTTTTTGAACCAACAATTCGTTTTTTACAGCTTATCTATATTTCTAGGGACGGCAGCCCGAATTTTTGAGTACGGAATATTGGTTGCCTCCTTCCGACGCTTTTGCTTTCAAACTACCGTACTTTTCAAGCCAAATTCTTTCAATATTTTAAAACATTAAAAAAACTATTTAATGCGATTTTTAAACTATTTTATTGATTGGAATGAATATGAACATAAAATGAAAGAACGCCAAACATGAGAAGACAGGACATGTTGCAGAACTGGAGAAGTACGACGCGATCGAAAATAATCTCGTTTTCAGAACTAAGTGTTGAAGCTTCATTTTATCAGAATTTGTAGATTATGAGGCACAACAAATTGTTTTCAAAATAAAAATAAAAATAAATATCAGATATTAGAGAATGAGGCCGTCAAAGTTGAGCGTTTTACCGTTGTGAAAATGCATAATTCGTGTTTCCTTGGAAGACGCAACACGTATGTTCGAGATTTTTGGGTATTTATTTCAGCAAACTATTCCGCGTATCATACGTAAAAAATAAAAATATACTGTCTGCGCCTTTTTTAAAAACAGATTTCAAAGTTGAGACTACCGTAATCCACGCATATTTACGTTTCTGTTGAACGTATGTTTAATGTTTGGTGCGTGTTTCTAGCAAAAAAAATATATTTAGTTCTTGCTTGTACGCGGCAAATATGTAGACACAATACTCTACGCGATTTAAACACAAATCAGGCAAAAATGATTGTTTCAGTTTGCGATAGGTAGAAGTAAAGGAGTGACTTGAGATGCGCTCCACTTGGACTGAAAGCGTCGGCATTTTGACTTATGTTTATTATAGTTGTTCTCTTTTTTTGATCATTTTTATTAAAAACTAAAGTGAAAAGTCGAAATGGGGTAGGCATAGCTTTCAATTGCTTACTACGTGTATCACGAGTCGGTGGATGAAAAAAACACATCGCGGGAACATTTCTCAAAAAGTAGTTCCCGTTTGGGCTGATATTATGATGGGAGAATACCCTCGAGAGAAGATTTCGAAAAATATAGGTCATTGGTGCCAGAGCCGGCTTTTAGGAATTTTCCGGTTTTGCACCTGGCTATGATGTAACTTAGCTCCCAGATGAGCTAGAGAGCTGGCAAGGTACTCAAAATGTGCGGAAAATTATTTTAAACAACTTTTATGTCGAGAACTTATCCGTAGGACAAAAAATAAAAATCTTATGGACGAAAACACATTAACCATTTCTAAAATTAACTTTTTTCACTATAATGCAGGCGACTATCCCGGGTTTTCTTTTCAAAAAAAAGTTCGTGTCAATATACGTCAGGGAAAAATAGGAAGAGAAAATTTTATTAGGGTACCCTTTGACTTTTTTGACGTTATAGGCGAAATCTTGGCAACGGTGCTAACAAAATATCTCCAATTGTGATTCCGTAATGCTCAGAACAATACTAGTTGGCAGCAATGGAAGTTGTAAGATGTGTGAAGTACTATGGCGTGGAGAAAGTAGATTTTTGCAGGATTTTGAAAAATCGATTTTTTCAGCATCGATTTTTCACAAGTTTGGGTGCTCAAAACTCGAGAATTCAGAATCATTGTCGCTCAACTAAAAAAGTTTGTTTAAGTAGACCTAGTTTGAAAATTTCGATAATTGGAAGAAGGCATATGCTTTGCCTTCTATAAATATTCGCTCAAACTTGCGTCTATGGAGGAGTCCAAATTTGACAAAAATTTATATTGACGAAATGGTTGTGTACATTGCGTAGATTTGTAAGTTAAAAATCTGCTTATGACCTATTGATTCACAACAAGTTGAAAAACCGCAACCTCGCTTGTCAAATTTTATTTTTCAAAAATTGTTTCATGAGAAATTTCATTTATAATATTTTTATCAAATTAGTGACTTTCTCCGTGTATTCAGTTTTCAACACTCACAAATATATTTTCAGTGTACAAATCTACTCAATGTACACTACCATTTCGTCAATATCAATTTTTGTCAAATTTGGACTCCTCCGTAGGCGCAAGTTTGAGCGAATATTTATAGAAGGGAAAGCATATGCCTTCCTCCAATTATCGAAATTTTCAAATTACGCGAGGTCTACTTAAACAAACTGTCTTAGTTGAGCGACAATGATTCTGAATTCTCGAGTTTTGAGCACCCAAACTTGTGAAAAATTGATGCTGAAAAAAAAATTCCATTGCTGCCAACTAGTATTGTTCTGAGCATTAGAGAATCACAATTGGAGATATTTTGTTAGCACCGTTGCCAAGATTTCGCCTAAACTTTCATTTTTTGAAAAGAAAACCCGGGATAGTCGCCGGCATTATAGTGAAAAAAAATAATTTTCGCTATGGTTAATGTGTTTTCGTCCATATTTTTTTATTTTTTGTCCTACGGATAAGTTCTCGACATAAAAGTTGTTTAAAATAATTTTTCGCACATTTTGAGTACCTTGCTAGCTCATCTGGGAGCTAAGTTACATCATAGCAAGGTGCAAAACCGGAAAATTCCTAAAAGCCGGTTCTGGCTCCAATGACCTATATTTTTCGAAATCTTCTCTCGAGGATATTCTCCCATCATAATATCAGCCCAAACGGGAACAAATTTTTGAGAAATGTTCCCGGGCTCCTCCGCTGACTCCTGATATCCGTGTTACCAATTTTTGAATTGTTTTGCTTGTTCGTTAACACCGTTGCAGTCCATATATATTTCAAATCGAATTTTTTTAAAACGTCCTGAACAGTTGATTTGTAGAACTCGTCAAGGCGGTAATTTTGCTTTTTTGAACTACTTTCTAGCTTAACGTTGAAGTATATTATGGTTTTTTTGAAGTTTTGAAATGTCGAGAGCCGGCTTTTAGGTAGTTTCGATTTTACGGCTTCACCACTTGAATATAAAAGTCAACTGATATTGTGCCGATAAGATTAAATCAGTTTGAATTTGTTGTTCCCATGCACCTGTGTTCTCTCAGAATATCTGTGTTAAAATGTAAAAAAAACCTTGGTAAAATGTGTATTATACGCGAAAAGATCTCACCCCTAGTGGTTGTCCATCAAATACGAACAGGGAGTCCCCACCAGTGCACATGTATGAGCAGCCTAAAATAAGAGAATTGAAATATTCAAGTGATTTTGTCATTCGAGAGAATCGAGATAGAGTTCTAATCGGATTTCGTCGTCCTGGGGCATGTGCGACACTTCCCCAAAGTATCATTATGTAGATTTCATTTTGGGCTTTTCATTTCGGCACCTCACACTTTGAGAGCTTTTCCCCCCTAGCAACCATGACATCTGAGTGACATCCCGGCTCATTTTTTATTTGTTGTATCGATCTATGCAGAATAAACCTTTAGAATGTGCATTTTAACCACGCTACATTAAATTTTCTCGAAAAACTATGGAAAGACGCAGGTAAAATTTAAAGAGTCCATTCATCTGAACGAGAACCATTCGTTTTGAGAAAATTGGCTTTAAATGAAGCGTTGATAAAATAAACATTCTGAAGATTTGATGTCCACCTGTTTGATCATTTATTGCTCGAAAAATGACTTGGAGTCAGCAGAGGCAATTTTTGAATTCGTCTGTCATTGTAACCGTGATAACAGTTATCAACGTGGGAGATGCCAAGAGTTTACCAGGTGTAATGCAATCCAAAATGATGTCCGCACAATGAGTATGCGGGAGTATCAGGCATGCCTTAGGATAACCAAATCATGTTCGATTTTTCCAACATTCCCTTCTCAGCTCGATTTTCTAGTGAGATCCAGGTGCGAAACCGGGAAAAATCCTAAAATCCGGTTCACTTTTTTGCAAAATCTTGGCTAGGTATTCTTCCAACTTTGGATATACAAGATTAGGTAAATAATATTTGTGTTATTGCCGCACCCTTCAACTCGCTCGTGATACGTGTGATATTAAACGCCTTTTACTAATACATTTTCTTAAAATCGGTAACCATCATGATTCGCTTACCCTTCCGGATCGCCGGTCGGAGTCGCGTTAGTTCTTGGTTCGCTTTCAGAGAAGGCGTTTCGAATGGAGCGCCATTGCACATTCCACAATCTGAGAACTCGATAAACAGATTTCAGGCTTGTTTTTGTTTTATGCTGAAATACAGTCATTGCGCCAAAAATACGTACAAAAAATCGGACTACGCTCGTCGAGTAGTTTCTTTCAGTATTGCATGTTCTATCAATTCAAAAAGTACGGTTCAAACCTTGATTGCAACAAGCGGCTTCATTCAAAGTGTCGTCAGGAATTTCTCCGTTGTTGCTTTCCCATTCTCCGTTTGCATTACACATTAGCGAATCGGATGAGAAAGATGCTCCGGTTGGTCCAGTCTGAATAGTTATGGATTTATATTTCGCTATAACGCGTATTATTCACTACGAAAATATTATTTGAAAATATTACTAAGAATATAACAGAGTGCGTCGGGGGGCACTCAATTTTTGTAGTTGTCGATGTCTTCGGCGCCACGCATTCAAAGGAGTCTTTGCACGGGGCGCCTTTCCGTATTGCTTACACACTGAAAGGAATGAGCACAATTATTATAGTATGAAACTGTTTTTTTACTTTTGTACCAATTTTATGTTTTATCTTTACACTCTTTTTCGAAGATTGAAAATATAAACAAAACAAAATCCAGAAAGCTCAAATAAGGCTGTATGCTTACTCACCTCGCTTGCACATCACGTACTTGTAGTTTCCCTTGCTCTGAGATTGATGTGAAATTATATATTCATTTTAAACTATGGGTGTATCGTACCGTCCATAGTCCGTCTTTACTGCAAGTAACTTTGCTCGCCCCCTCCAATTGTCCGATTATACTTCCATCGTCATTCACCTCCGTTAAAATATCTGCAAATATAATGTAAGGGTATTACATCGAGATATATATTTCTTTTCGGAAATCTCACTTTGGAAGTGGACCGTTCAGAAGGATTCGAATGGAACGGAATGAATCGGAAGACAATAATTTGGGAAAGAGTGAGAATGCAAATACTTTCTGAGGAATGATGGTTTCGGATTTTTTTTTGGAAGTTTGACGTTGGAAGCAACATTTCGTGAACCATAGGACAGCTTAAGGACCAGCTCTAATGCACTTTCCGTTCCTTATATTGCTTTTTACATTTACAACTTGACAACTGGAATGCGTATTCTACTACGGTGTCACATTAGGGCCGAAAACCTTTATTTGAATAAGTTCATTTATAAGGTTTACGAAATTTGCTTCCAATCCCTAATTTCCAGAAAAAAAATTCCGAAACCATCGAAAATATTTGCATTCTCATGATTCCGGGGTTGTTATTTCGAAATAATTTCTTCCCATTCGAACCCTTCCGAGTGGTCGATTTCCCAAAATCAAATTTATATTTCTAGGTATTACCAATGTAAGTAAATATAATATTTTTATATCTTTCAAAGCATCCAACATTTTGAAAAAAAAATAAAAAAATACACTTACATCCATCTTGGCAAACACCGACAGCACACTGATCGTCGTGCTTAGTCACTGACAGAGCAACTAGACCGACATTGTCTTTGGGGATCTTGGCCGCGCAGTGGTTGCACGCTAAATAATGGCATTTATCACAGTCAATGCTAACGTTTTCCTCTTTGATTCATCTCAGTCGATTTCTACGGAAAATAAATAAAGGAATTGAAAATAAATACGTGGTGGAGCAGCAATCCCGTCTTCGAAGGGTATAATCGGAAGACAAGAATGCACTGATGAAGCAAGCGCGGCAGCCAGAATGAACCGCATCTGAAATAATGTTCATTTGTCTAAAGACATAGAATAAATGCAAAGATTAACCGGATGTGCGGTACTTGCGATCAAACAATTGAAACGCACCTCACTCCCTTATGTATGAGGGCCCAAGGACATCGATCGAAAAAAAGCAACACCTTTCCCGCCCATCCGCACCATCAAAATGGGAAAACTATAAGTTATGCAATCTGTGTTGTGAAATACACCGGAAAACTATAAATGAACGACAAATGCATTTTTGTATGTTTGCTCTCTTCAGATAACTGATTATGGTGAAACATGAAATTGTGCCAAAGTTTGGAAGACATATAACCTGACATTCACGAACACATTTTGCATCTCACGCGAGATCGATAGGTTTGAATTAGGTCGTAGTACCCGAAATATTGCTTGCTATTCGACCCATATCGGTGTATCGTTTTGTCCCTCCCAGGGACAATGGAAGGACGCTGAGCACCCGCAGCTTGTTTTGTAAGTGAAACACGCAGCTCAAGGTCATATCAATGACGGCGAAATTTACTGAAAGGGTAGGTCAAGGATCCTTGGCCAAATGCGTCGATAAGCCGTCGACCACTGTATAGAAAAAATTGCAATGATATCCCTTAAAAGTTACCATGATACAAGGACAGATGAACAAGATAAAGCTATCCATGTCCAATTTGCGATTCCATGAGAATCTTTCTCTACACACAGTATAGTGAAAACATAATAAACGACTGTTCAAGATTCCCCATCGAATTGGCACTTGTTTCGATCCGAACCATCCCGAAAAATCGCATTCAGCACGATTGTTGATCTTCTCCCAATGCAAACTGTGAACATAAGGGAAGAAGTGAGGGAGAAATAGTGATCAATGAGCAGTCAAAGTAGTACACTTTTCCCGATGATCAGTTCCAGAGTGTAATTTAAAACGCTGCGCCAATATATGTGCATGAGATAGTTGTGTCATTTTCCATGAGAAGGATCATACACATTCATGTTTCAACCTCGAATACCCAAATGTCCCTGATCCGTACCTTCATCGCAACATTCCTTTTCTACTTGCACGCTTTCCAGCGTGCAAGGTTATCCGAGCAAGGTGCTAAAAGCGCGCGCCCCAAAAAAAGCAAGCCATTCGCCGAGCTTCGCCTTTCCACTCAAATGCTGTTTATCCTTGCCTCTTCCCTCCTCGTAGTTCTCATCAATTCCTCCTTCTGCGGCGACTCCGCCATACCATTCTCACTCGAGGTAATCTGTAGTTTTCGCACTTTGCACAATCGTCCCTTCAATGCACAATGGGAGATGAGAGAATGTGGTAAATGAAGAAACCTAGTAGGTACTAGCGATTCTGTTCATCCACGTCACTTCTCCCGCAGTCACTCACAAAATGAGAACCATTTTAAGCTCCTTGTTAACTCTTCCCACCACTCCCAGTCGCTTTTGTTACCTTTGACCGTCTAGATTCTTCATGATGGACAACCCGTCCTGGGATGCGCACGTCCACTATGTTTTGGATGGGCACCCAACGGACTCCCCGCAACGCCATCATCAGGGATCTTCTATCGCATCAACGAGTTCGTTTAATATAGCGTAATGAATGTATCTTGATCGATACTTTGTGTTGTATCAGACAATTTATTTTGTTTCCAAATTGAATTACTTTATCGACACAGCCATTTCGATGGATTTTTCGCCCTGGGCCTAGCTCGATACCAGCTTACGGTTTCCGGGATCTGCGCTACTCTCGACCCCAGATTGCGGTAGTGACTTAATCATGATTCTTTTAAAACCGAAAATATGCCTGCCCATAAGTTATGACATTACTGTGCTCTTTCAAATGACTATTGTAGAAGCTAAATGGTCAATACGAATTTACAGTTCTGCGAGCCAACATTTGCCTCTAGAAGCTGCTCCGGATCAAACCAATGGGTTGGCGGCATAGCTCCCTTGCTCAACGCATTAATATCCCAGTAAGATAACGCGTAATTAATCCCAGGCACTGTGCTTTTAGTATGCTCGAAGTATCATATTGAATTGACCAAGTCGAAACTGTGTATCCTCTGCAAACGAATAATGATACAGAATGCTGCTCCAGTGTTGCACGCTGGTAGTGTTACAACAGTCTGAGGACCGAGGTGTCGCATCCTTGCGAGCCGGGCAAATGGCGCTAGGTGGAGAGGTAAGAGTATATCAAAGGGAATTTTTAAAAAGATAGCAGTGTGCGAGAAAGGGAATTCGCACATTGAAGGGAGAAATTTAAGTGAAGATCTGTTTCTGTTTTTTTTTTCATTTAACCGCATTAGGTGTTCTCATCTGATGAAGGTCAGACATCGTTCGACTACATCTCCAGTGTGAAGAAGGTCGAACTCGTGGATGGATCGTGTGTTTAATAAGACTAATGAATTCATTATAATATAAATATATCACTTCATTCTCCGTTTTCTCTAACTGTAATTTCTTGAGAAATTAATCCTAGTCAAAATCGAAAAGTTGATTCCCTTTACAGGTATCAATATGATGTATCGATTCGTCGTATGACATGTCCTGATCCCTCAGGTTGAATAGCGATGCTGTCTCATATTCCGCAAACAAATTGTGTTTGCAGATTCAACCCTTGCCGATTTAATCCCTGATAATGATGGCGCGATAGCACAGACATTTCAAGTGAATAACATTTGCCCAACACCAATTGTAGAATAACTGAAAGTATTGTCATTCGCAACTACTTTTCAACCTGAATCCTTTGTTTTTTCACAAACAAAACACCTCGTAATACAACTAGGCCATTTGGAAAATACCATCCAAGTCCAGGTTCCCCCTGTTTCACCATATGACGGAGGCGCTCCAGTGTATAGTGCACTCGTCCCATTGAATGGCGGTATTCAATCGATGTTGTGCTTCTCGGATGACATGACAGTGCAGTTAATGGACGGATCGATCAAGCGAATGGACCAACTGAACAAGCAGGTGGTTAATGGAGAACGACTTAAACCCCTTTGAAACCATTTTCCGATTTATCGATACTTCTAAAACACGATTTATGATGAAAACGCATACATCCTTTAGAATTCGGTTCAGAATGCAAACCCTGCTGTGTCAAATGCGCATTCCTGTTGTATTGAGAAAACTGTATTGAGCTTTCCAGGACTGGGTACTCGCAGTAAACTACCGCCGATTAGAATACGTGCCGGTGCAATTTTGGCTGCATCGAATGCCAAATCAGGTACGGAGATTCTTCCTTGGCTTTGCATGAATTTATTATTACATACCCTATGCAAATATACTGTTATAGCGAGAGTAAAATTGCAAATATTGAACTACGAAAAATGAGGGAGCATTTCAGGAGGCCCAGTTTAATGTATTCGAAACCGAGGACGGAAAAACGATCAAGCTCACTGATAAGCACTATATTTTCCAGGTGCAACCTAGGGAGATGTGATAGCTGTAATTAATTCATTGTACGATACCAGGGTGATTGCTCTCGTGCGGGTATCGGTTACGTACAGTTCGTGGATCTCCCCAGATTCGCTGTGACCGCTGATAAGTTGCAGACTGGCCACTGTCTGTACACACTCGGAGCGGATTGGAAGCTGCACGAGGGTAGCATATGGGTGGGAAAGCTGTTTCATGAAATTAATCGTATTTCGTTCAATTCGAAGACCGTCTCACTTGAGAACAAGAAACACGCGAAATCCATCTTTATAATCCGCGGGTTTCTAGATAAATTTTATTTAGGTTCGCATAGTTCGATCTGGGAAAGTCAAACAAACAGGTATATATGCGCCGATGACTTCGAGCGGTAGGATAATAACGATTATTCACTTAAACTCTAAAACAGTACATTGCAACAAAGCAATTGATAAACGCAGGTTAACGGTGTTTATGCTTCCTGCAATAACAACATACAGGAGGAAATTATTAACTCCATAAAATGGGTAAGAGCTTGCATGTATTGTTAGAGTAGTCAACGCAATTGCAGATCATTAGACAACCAATTATCTAAATGGTTACAATACTAGAGCAAAAATCCTAAATTTCAGGTACTTGAAACGATTGAATGGTTTTACAGTGAAATGTTTGATTTTCTCAACTATGAAGTGACTGAGGTGACCTTATCAGACTTTTTTTACAACACTATCATATAAACGGTATTTAGCCACCCGCCGGCCTATATCTCATATTAGATATGATCGATCTCATTATTCCGAATGTAATCAAGAACTGAAGCAAGCAATTGTCGAATCGTAATGATAATTTAATAATTTATTGATTTAATAATTTAATAATTTAATAATTTAATAATTTAATATTTTAATAATTTAGTAATTTAATAATTTATTGACGCATCTTTCGATCAATCTAACATTGCATCTCGCGCTATAAACAAGTATTATCGATATCACATGCGCTCTTCCTTCACAGAATTACGGCCAATCCAAAAGTTCGTATTTTCAAGCGGTAGAGTTACATGGGGTTCACAAGACAGTATAGTGATTATTGTCCTTATCTGGACTACAGGGACGTCGCTGTCAGATTCAGACGGCCCGGACCACCGATGAAAATAGGCTTCACTCATGTACGAAAGACGATTTCTTATATCTTTTGTCAGGTTGATTCATAAGTTTCGCTCCAAGACTTTTCTATAGTTTACTCGCTTGTGGTTCACTTGTGTCCAGGACAACTTTGGCATTATTTGAGTGACAATAGCTGCATTATTTGGTTTATGTGAATCAATTCCACTTCGTTCCGCAGTAAAAAATATTTTTCCAAAAAGTGACGAATTGACCGGTTTTTGAGTAGTGTGTTCAGGCCGCTGCTTAAACAAAACGAATGCGATACAATCGCTGTATTTTTGTGAAGTCAGTAAGAGAGGGTCAATGTTTCCGATAAACACTTGAAAACGGAATTTCACACTCTCTCGAGGAGCGAATGTAGTTAAAATTAGCGAAACTGGAATGCTGGATTTCCACAATTATTTAACGGTAGCATCCACATGATATGCTCTTCCACTTCTGATAAATTTAAGACCATTAGCTCGTTCAACAGAAATGATGTCATTCTGAAGATTGGAAATAAGAAAGTGCACGTGTCAAGAGAGGTATACTTTAAAGTTATCGATGTTCTCACTTTTTTTGTTGAAAAAAACAAAAAAAATATTTTATTTGTTCAGCTTCTCGCCATTCATTCTCCCTTCTTCGAAAACCTCTTCTTCGGTGATTTCGCTGAGAATGGAAAGAAAGAAGTAGAGATAAAGGATGTTGTCTACGAGGTATTTAATGATATTTCCATGTTTTCATTCATATTTTATTTATTAGGCTGATGCATAAGTTTTTTCCAATTTTTACTTTTAATTGTTTCACTTATTCTGGTCTTTGGTCCTAATTGATTATCATTTTGATCTTTATATATTATTAGTGCATGGATGTTCTCTTTAGTGCACTTTATTCCAGACCTCTTGAGAACGCTTAGTGGTCATAGTGTGAAGTCAAAGTAGCCGTGGCAACGAATGTAGCTGCGATTAAATCTTTCCAGTGAGTCGTGATTGGGCAAAATAATCAACACTATCGTGAAGTGTGATGAACGTACATCACAATAACACATGTAATTCGGATTTGTCACAAAAGACCAGTTCACATAAGGTGCAAATTTCAGAATCGGGTTCAGTTCGCCATGACCAAAATGTCGTTTCGTTTACTGCGCATCCTCACAAATTGGCCTATCGAAACCAAACCTATTTCATCATGAAGCTTCCTACATGCGGAGCTTACATTTGCTTTATGGTGGGCTTTCATCCTTTCAATCAGAAGCTGCAGTCATCAACACTAATATGACGAAATTTACACATCGAAATCAGTGTATTTCAAAGCTTCCTGATTAGATGATAGATGGCAGTCCCACATTTTTGTGTTTATCTGCATCAGCTACCCTCGAACTATCCCTTATTAGCTTCACATAGTCATGGGATTCCTGAGAAGTCAGAAATGGTACTCCAAAAATAACAACTGAAAGTCAAAATTTTGTTCTTTGAGGTCAATATTCGGATTTTTCGATCCTTCTCAATTTTGAAAAGGGGATGATGCGAGGTCTCAAATTTCACGAATGGTAAAGTTACCCCATAAAGTAAGATTAAAGCGCCCCTATACAAAAGTCAGCATCTATAACACAAAAGGCAGGAAAGGTGCCAACTCAAGTGTGATTTATTTTCTACGTGGCTCATTTGCTATTCTCTAATCCTGGGATTGAGTAAGCTAGCACCGCATTCAACCACTTTTTTGAAAGAGCATTCAAGGGGCTTCTCAATAATGTTTGTGAAGATGTCCAGTCTATTTTCCCTGCAAAGAAACAGCGAGCACAACACTTTCAAAATTTTATTGAAAAATTTCGATCGTGGTTAACGATTGATTTCTCTAATAATTTAAAAGCACGGCACAATTCTAACATATGATTATAGGTGTGAACTATACCCCTACATAATGCTGCGGATTAGAACTGATTGGATTTGAACGACGCTTTTTAGGAGACTTTGAATTACGCCTCCGAAATTGGAAAAAACTTATGCATCAGCGAAATATATTTTCAGGAGTTCCTCGACTTACTCCATCCGTTCTACCTCGGGACATTGAAGATAACGGGTAATTTTTTTAAATATTATAATTTAAATGAAATTGTTTTCTGAAATGTATTTTCAGACCGTACGGTGCCACACATTCTGAAGCTTTCAGACAAATTTCTCATGGAGGTTTGCTTACTATGTCCATATTTTTCATCAATATTTGATCGATCTATGACTACTCATTTGGCAAAATATAATCTGTCTAACTATAAACCAAAGCCTATTCTAGGTCTTTGGCCATTTCCATTTCTTTTTTTTATTCAGATGGTGACCCTCCAAGCGAAGGAGTAGTTTGAAGCCAACCCGATAGTTTGACTTATTTGTTGAGGGTGAACCATGCCTAGGGGACACTAATTAGCACGCGCACTGAACACACCGATCCGATCGTTGTACAAATATTTGTTATAACCGGAATTAACAGCTTTGCAGAAGTTACGAAATATTCGTGCTCAAAGTTGTCACCATACTTTTTACGCACCTGTATATATTTCGTTATTTCCATTCAGAGGCTCACACTACAAGCGAAGGAGTATCTCACGCAGACGAAGGGAGTCGAATTAGTTAAGAAGTTGCTTCTATCAGAGCAATTCAATATGCCCGCTCTTAAGGTGTGAATTATCTTTTTATATAGCACAAGTATCACAAGTCATTAGGGGAAATATTTTTTCAAATTATATTTTTTTAAATTATATTTTTCGATTTGGATCCACCTCAGTGGTTCAAGGCCGTTTGTAAAATCTTTAAAACATACTGAATATCAGGAGCAGTGCCTCCAGTCGTTCACCAATTCCAAGGATCTGCACCAAATGATGAAGGTGTGAAGCAAATTTCCTAACGTTTCTTCCACGTACCATGTTCCATATCTCTAGTGTTCCTATGGATCGATGGGACTAATAACATAGGGACGTAGCGAGTATAATTACGTACATGAATCATCTAAGAACTGATGACTATACATTGTTTATTGAAAATGTTATTAAACTAATTGGTTCCCCGAGTACAAGCAACTCTCTGGCGACATGAAGATT
This sequence comes from Pristionchus mayeri, assembly GCA_036245805.1. Lineage (NCBI taxonomy): Eukaryota > Metazoa > Nematoda > Chromadorea > Rhabditida > Neodiplogasteridae > Pristionchus > Pristionchus mayeri. The sequence continues at coordinate 43,906,493 of BTRK01000003.1, read as the reverse complement.
GCGATTTGTGATCGAATGGCAGAGCTCCAACCTTGTCAAATATTGCTCTGTTTCAGTTTGATCATGTGAATTTGATTTTGTTGTGAGTTTTGCGAAACATTTTTTGCGTCTTACTTTATGTCTTACTTATTGCTTTTAAACTTACTTATTTGCCTAATTTTGAAGTTCGGGAAGAAAATGATTTAGTTTTCATTGCATTTTCTGAGAAATTTTTGTTAAATAAATCAGTTTTCGTATATTCCACAATCCAATTTGTTGTCTCGAATAGAGCGTTTTGCTGATTCGACTTGTGATCAGTTATTGTTGTGTAAAGGCCCTGGCCTTGTACCCCATAGTCAATTAGCATACCTATAGACTAGACTATTCCCCGTTGTCTCGAGTTGCACTCTCGCCCTCCTCTCCCCTCTGTCCATTAGCACGTCCCATTTACATGCGACCTCGTGTCTATTTAAGGATGAGTCCTCCCCATTCTATCGTCTCTGTTACGAGTGCGATGTGACCTCTTCTCTTGTCCCCTTTCTGTAGATAAAGCTTATTCCCTCTATGCTCATGGAGTTCGGGGACAGGCCAACTACACAATATTGGCGATCAGTACTCACGAGTAGGCGCGCCTGTTTCCCGTGTTCGTTCTTGTTTTCGTGCTCCGAGTCGTTACTTGCGCACTGTCTGTGGCAGCAGTGTGGACACGTGACTGTGGCAGTTACGTACTAGTTGTGGCAACTAGTTGTTTTGTTCGTGTGCACTGTCTGTGGCAGCAGTGTGGAAACGTGACTGTGGCAGTTACGTACTAGTTGTGGTAACTAGTTGTTTTGTTCGTGTGCACTGTCTGTGGCAGCAGTGTGGACACGTGACTGTGGCAGTTACGTACTAGTTGTGGCAACTAGTTGTTTTGTTCGTGTGCACTGTCTGTGGCAGCAGTGTGGACACGTGACTGTGGCAGTTACGTACTAGTTGTGGTAACTAGTTGTTTTGTTCGTGTGCACTGTCTGTGGCAGCAGTGTGAGATCGTGACTGTGGTAGTTACGTGCTAGTTGTAGCAACTAGTGGAGTCGCTAAGGCAGCGATCAGATCTTCCAGCTGAGTGGCTCAGTGGTAGTGTATACGTGGTACCAGGAGTACGGTAGTTCGACAAGGAGGTCTCACAAGTGGCAGTGAACTGTGTCGATGCTGTACTCGATCGTTCGATAGTACACGTGTCACAAGGAAGGAAGATTCTGGCAAAGCGAGCGAGACTAGTGGCATGCAAATGCGGACTCGGATGCGAGTTGTTGACTTGTGTACGTGTAGTCGTTGGCTCGTGGTCTTGTGACGAGTGGTCCGGTCTGGACTGGAGACGCGTCTCTGTGGATCTGCTATTCATGCGGGGTCGGCGGAAATTTATCGTCGAAAGTGTGAAATGTGATTGCTCTGGGTCGACGGAAGTGTATCGTCGAAGGAGTGATCAGCCATTCATGCGGGGTCGGCGGAAGTTTATCATCGAAAGTGTGATTGCTCTGGGTCGACGGAAGTGTATCGTCGAAGGAGTGATTTGCAGTCCCAAGGGTACGGTATCCCGACAGTAAGGATTACTAGTGAAAGTGAACTGTGCTTAAGAGAGTGAGACCCGGGTTGGAATCCCTGTGTTACTCGATCGATCGATAGTACACGTGTCACAAGGACAACCGAGACTCACAAGGATTGAGACAAACGACGAAATGACAAGTCTCGGGCGAGTCTCGGGCGCGAGTTGTTTACGTGATAATGCGAAGAGAAATATGCAAATTGACACGTGAGGCAACAACGAGAAAACAAGTGAACGAACAAGAGCGAGGGAATCTCAGATGGAAAGAGATCAAAGATCAGATTGAGGGCTTTGAGATCAGAGAAGAGCCCATGAGGACTGCATGTAAGAGAGTGAAAGTTCATGCGATTCTGAAAGACCGAAAGAGGACTGGGAGAAGGGAGGGGAAGAAGTTCATTCCCTCTTCTTAGCCGTCGCTCTAAGGTGCAAGTAGGATGATGCGAGGTGAACAAAGTGCAGGTCCGAATGGAGAGCAGAGACCAATGAGGCTAGAGAGCCAAGGTGCGTGCACAGTTTAAATGGAGTTGAAGGTACCTTAGACGAAGGAACTACTCCAGACTAGAAAGTGCGAGTGAAGTGGATGACTTTAGGGCAGAAGCCAAGAGAGCTGGAAGAGTGCCAAAGAGCCGATCTCCTGAAGGATTCCAGGAAACTGAATGTAGTAGCGGCGACTGACCTGTTGGGGTTGTCAGAGAAGTGAGAGTAGTGATATTAGGGATCACTAGCAGTGACCGAGATGAAGAGCGACTGACCTATATTTAGGGGTCGTTAGATAGAGTAGTGATTGACCTCTAGTAGGGATCACTAACAGTTGACTGATGTTTGTACTGCCCAGCGAACTGGCAACTGACCTAGTATGGGGTCGTCCGTGAACTTTCCGACGAGGATGTCGGCCGAGAAACTAGTGATTGACCTAGCAGAGGGATCACTAGAGGAAGCAGCAGTTGACCTACGTTTGGGACTGCCCGAGAGAACGGTGATTGACCAGGATACGGGATCACTCGTGGTATCAGTGACTGATCATTGTGATGGTCTGCAAGATCAGGTGTGCGCGTAGCAGGGATGCCTGTAGCTAATAAGTCGTGACGTTGCCGTTTGGCAAGGCGCCTAGCACGGATCCGGTGGCTAATAAGTCGTTGCTGTGAGCGGAGGCAGTGGTAGTGCTGAGTAAAAAGCCAGAGGGAAGAGCTGGTGGCGCTGAGTGGCCGTGAGTGCACAGCGCCGTGGCCTGAAATGACCACGCCCGACGGGGAGTCACGTTGAGTCTCGTGATTTCTGAGAGAGGGAAAAAGCGGATCGCCCCAAGAAGGACGTCTGTGTTCGAGCAAATAGCGAGTATCCTGACCTCAAAGAAAGCGAGAAATCGGAAGCGTTTCCTGGAAAGGAACGTTAGTGTGAGAGGGCACAACAGTTATTTCCAAATGCTCTTATAAGTAACAGTGATAGCAATTTTGCCTTCGTGAGGAGTGCTCAAAAGCGCACCTTTCCTCAGAAATTTTCCTTCATAATCTAATACAATTTAGTGATACTAAAAAAGTAAACACGAATTGTCAAAATGTTCTGGAGGCATGGGGAATTGAACCCCAGCCCTCTCGCATGCTAAGCGAGCGCTCTACCACTGAGCTATGCCCCCGCGATGAGCAGTCAATTAATCTGTGCTCTGACTAATCCAAGTTGCCAGTAAGATCACAATTCGATGCAAATTTGTCATTTCGTTCTAATTTTACGGTCCATTTCACCTTTCCAAAATTATAGAAAATTGTTCTTTAGTGCTCCTTTTAATCTGTGTTCACTGTAGGGCTGACGATCGTGATACTGGAAATAAAGTAGACTGAATAATGTAGATTGTGTCAAGCTCGCGTACGCGGTATCTCAAATTTGGATAATTAAACTTTCAATTTATCAGACACGAGAAGAGTAAAAATAAATGAGAGAACAATATGAATGGAAAGGGGAAAATGCAATAAAGAAGGGAAGTGATTCATTCTAAATGATGTGAATGTTTTGGCGCGAGGGGGAGGTGAAAGGAAAAATCAATGTTTCCTCTTAGTGCGAATCTCTCAAAAGTAGAGTTTGAAGAGCTCATTCAAAAAACTATCGAATAATTGCTAATCTTCATTCACACTTACCTCGTTGGGTTGACTTCGATTCGATGTTATAGCATTGGGCGTAATCAGTGCCTCATGTTGTGCTCTAGGCTGGAATTCAATGCATACGATGAGGTAAATGTGATTTTGCTGATATTTTTATCATTCCTAAAGAAATTTTAATATTTTAAGTCATATACTCACTTAAATGCTTACCGGGCTCACATAACTACCCATTGTGTAGGCGCTAATACTTCTCCGGTCATCTCTCATCTGTCTCGGAATATGCAGCGTCTGAGTGGGTATTAAATCATCAGTGCGCATAAAAAAATTAGTTTTCACTTGCTTTATTTTCGGCGATACGCTTATCTCTTCACCGATTTATTCATATCACAACACTTGAGTTGGTGCAGGCAACTGAAAGTAATGCGTAGAGTTCGAAATTCGAGTCACCGTCTATTCATTTCCCACACTCTCTAGACCGGTCGAGCGGCGAGAGAGTGTGGGAAATGAAGAGACGGTGACTCGAATTACGAAGTCTAGTAATGCACATTAAGGAGGGTAATTACGAGGTTAAAGGAGGCGAAAACCGTCTAGCAAAAGGAAACCAGCACACTACAGTCAGAAGGAAAGAGAAAATGCAGCTCCTTTTGCCCTTCTTCCATTCGGATGGCATTTGCAGTGTAATCGAAGGAACTACTAGGGAGGAGCAATTGAGAAATTAGCAAGATAGCAATATAGAAACAATTTCTGCCTAAATAATTATTGTTTGTGGTTGCATGTTACCAGTTTATAATTCAATTCATGTTACCAACGCAATTCTCATTGGCAAAGCGATGGAAAACATGTGCAAATAATTGTCAATGGGAAAATGCTCGGAATCGGGATAGCGTGGACAAACGATTTCTCACAATTTTCAGCGATTTTTATTTTAATTTCTTTTTCAATTTTTCAAATTTTTTCACATTTTACCGATTTTTCAAGATTTCTCACTTGAAAAATGTAAAATCCGCATCGGAAACTCAGTACGATCAGTTCAAAACTACTTTATCTCGAACTTCAAAAATGGTTGAAAGATAAGTTGAAAATCAATTAGTAAGAAATACAAATGATTTCCACAAAGTTCACAACAAAACGAATTCACTAAAGCAAACTTAGTGAAGCAGTGTAATATTTGATAAACTTCGATTTGCCATTCTACAAATCGCAATCTTTTTCTCGACAGAGAGTTGCTTGTAGTCTGGAGACTGGAAATTGGAAATATTATTCAAATAATTGCAATGTCTTAAAGGAGGAGTAAACTCAAAATTCAATTTTCGAAGCTATCATATGCACTGCCTAGAGCTACACAACGAAAATAAGCTCCGAAATTTTCACATTGATATCTCCATTCCGAACAGAGTTATAGCTAGTTGGCTGGGAGCCAGGTCAGGGAAAGCTCAGGGAAGAGGGCGATATAGCACCCGGCTTGAGGAGAGTGCGTCCATAGGTGAAACATATTCCAACCGGGCGCGCGTTTGCATTTACTCCTCTTTTAAGATGCTACATGCTCGCACTTATACTCCCCATGCATATATTACAAAGATCCATAGGAACACGAGCGATATGGAACCTGATATGTGGAAAAATAATTATGAAATATTGTATCTCACCTTCATCATTTGGTGCAGATCCTTAGAATTGGTGAACGACTGGAGGCACTGATCCTGATCATTGTGTAAAGATATTATAAATAACCAAGCATTAATGCCATTTTCACCAATTATTTGGGTAAGTTATAGGGATGGCCAAAATAAAACGAATAAGCTACGAGAGGAGGGTAACGAATCGAAACAGCCGACTTCGTAGCGATATAGCCCACTAGGCTGCCCCGTTTTTTTGCCAATTTCTACATGTATGTTTTCTCCAACTGAATTATGATACCATTGATATATAAATAAGTAGCTCGAACCTTGAGATCGGGCATATTGAATTGCTCTGATAGAAGCAACTTCTTCACTACATCGACTTCCTTTGACTGTGCAAGATACTCCTTCGCTTGGAGTTTAACCCTCTCAACAAAAATAATGTGATGTCAATGATCAAAATAATGTGATGTCAATGTCCATCAAGATCAGGAGGAGAGTCTTCGAGAGCTGCATCACGGCTACAGTTCTCTATGGGTGTGAAGTATGGGCTCTGAGATCTAGCGAGAAGGAGAGGCTGAGAGTCACCCAGAGGAAGATGGAAAGAAAGATGCTTGGAGTCACGCTAAGGGACAGATGGAGGAATGACCGCGTGAGAGGGATTACCAAGCTGAGAGACTGGAATGAGGAAGGATTGAAACGAAAAGCGCGCTGGGCCCTCAAGATCAGAAGAATGGGACTGGAACAGTGGAGCCGTGCGACAACTGTCTGGACTCCATTCAATAGGACTCGTCCCCCCGGAAAGCCTCGCGCGCGATGGAGAGACGACCTATCCCGAGCTATTGGCAGCCATTGGTGGAGTGCAACTTATGAAGACTACCGACCTATCATCTTCTGAGCGTTTCCGCCTGATAAGATAAATTGATTGATTGATTGAATGATCAAACAACTAGAAGAGGGTTTAGCGAATAGTTAGATATGCAATATTGTGACATCATCAAATGAGTATGAGTGGTCATAGTTGAACAAATTGATTAAAAATAATGGCATATTAAGCAAACCTCCATGAGGAATTTGTCGGAAAGCTTCAGAATGTGCAGCACCGTACGGTCTGAAGATTCAGGTTTCAGAAAGAAATTACTTTTAAATTATCTTACATTAAAAACAAATTACCCGTTATCTTCAATGTCCCGAGATGGAGTAAGTCGAGGAACTCCTCAAAATAAAAATAAATATAATCAAAACGAAAATATCATTAAATACCTCGTAGACAACATCCTTGATCTCTACTTCTTCCTTTCCATTCTCAGCGAAATCTCCGAAGAAAAGGTTCTCGAAGAAGGGCGAATGGATGGCAAGGATCTTTAAAACATACAAAACTGTTGTGTTTTCAAAATACTTTTGTTTGTAAGAACATCAATATTACATCAAATTGTAAAGTGTACCTCTCTCGACACATGCACTTTCTTCTTTCCAATCTTAACAATGACGTCACTTCTATTGTTAGGTGCATCGAACATAGTCCTGTAATGTGAAAAGAATTGCTCTATATTTTCTGAATGTTCAACTTTTTAAGTTATAGAATTTTACATTCCCTTATTGGAAACGGAAAGATATATGAAAGACATCATGAGAGAATCACCTTCTCCGCGGCGGAAAACACAAAATCATCACATACAGATCTAAACTTTGTGTAAGGCATTTCAAATGATGCTCTTTCAAACTGCGTCGTCAGAATTTTGATAACTCTCGTCACCTTCGAGATTCAGAAGGCCAAACTTGGGACACTCACTTTTCATTGGGTCAAATCGAGCCCACTTAAATGATCATAACTCCGTTTAAAATGAAGATAGAGACTCGTTCTTTGCACAAAAAGAAAGCAGAAAACATTCCCTATAACTTTTATGTTGAGCATGTCATTCCACGTGCACGCCCCAGTGCGGGGTGGTCGGGTCGACCAAAAATATCCGAATTCTGGAAATCGGAAAAACTCACCCAAGGAATATGCGCGATTGATATACACTATGTGTGACTAACTTGACGCCAAAAACTAGCCAAATTAAATTATGTAAAAAAAAAGGCGTAACTTTTTGTCCGGCGACGTCTGTCTGGGTCCCAGACCAAAGTACTCTCTGAGCTCTAACTGAGAGCTATTAGACTCATATCGGTCCAAAATAATCCAAAACAACATTTAGAATCGTTTCCGGACCCATTACAGTACTCCCACTGAGAAAATTACGACAGAACCAGAAAAATGAAAATCGATTTTCTGTCCCATCCCGACCTGAGCGATGGGCTCATATGCACTAAATCACTTTCAAAGAATTTATAAATGCACTAATCAAAGAAGATATGCACCTATAAATGCGAAATTTCATCTGAGTGAGGAAATGAAAATCGCAAAACTGTACTTTAGGTCAACATTGTCATAGCGATCCGGCTCATAGCTAGACATGTCGAGTAGAAAGAGATAAACATTTCATCTGTTGAAAGTGAGTCTCTATCGTGTCGTTGAAGCGTACTACAGAGCTCTTTGAAGATGGCGAGAAAGAGGCTAGAATCCCCCGAGAACGCGCGCTCTAACCGTCTGCCACTCTTGCCGCCTAACCTCCCTCTCCCGCGCGCATCTTCCGTCGGTTTGTACCAACTTCTAGGCTATGTAGCTCACTTCAACGAAGAGATAGAGACTCACTTTCAGATGAAATGTTTAGCTCATCATGCTCTACATTTCCAGCTTTGAGCCGGATCGCTATGACAATGTTGACCTAAAGTACAGTTTCGCGATTTGAACTTCCTCACTCAGATGATATTTCGAATTTATAGGTGCACATCTTCTTTGATTAGTGTAGAGGCACATTTCTACATTATTTTAAAGTGATTTACTGCATATGAGACCATCGCTCAGGTCGGGATGGGACTGAAAATCAATTTTCAATTTTCTGGTCCTGCCGTATTTTTTCTCAGTGGGAGTACTGTAATGTGTTCGGAAACTATTCTAAATGTTGTTTTGGATTCTTTTGGACCGATATGAGTCTAATAGCTGTCAGTTAGAGCTCAGAGGGTACTTTGGTCTGGGCCCCAGTCAGACGTCGCCGGACAAAAAGTTACGCCGTTTTTTTACATATATTAATTTGGCTAATTGTTGGCGTCAATTTAGCCACACATAGTATCTATCAATCGCGCATATTCATTGGGGTGAGTTTTTCCGATTTCCAGAATTCGGATATTTTTGGTCGACCTGACCACCCCGCACTGGGGCGTGCACGTGGAGTGACCTGCTCAACATAAAAGTTATAGGAAATGTTTTCTGCTTTCTTTTTGCGCAAAGAACGAGTCTCTATCTTCATTTTAAACGGAGTTATGATCATTTAAGTGGGCTCGATTCGACCCAATGAAAAGTGAGTGTCCCAAGTTTGGCCTTCTGAATCTCGAAGGTGACGTCAGTTATCAAAATTCTGACGACGCAGTTTGAAAGACCATCATTCGAAATACATTGCACCTTATTTAGAACAGGATAGGTTAACGTTTGGTTTTACTGCCACGGACCCCCGCCAAATGGGTGATTTTCTCGTGATGTCTCTCATATAAAATTCATTTCTGCTGAAATATATCGTAAAATTATAAGTTTAGAGCTTTCCGGTTAACTCACATCGGGACCTCATCAGAACGATCATTGATGAGAGCTGAAAAGTTACATTCGTTAATCTCAGATACAAAAATGGACTAGCCTAGTTCTAATATGTAAATCCTTACAATCACGCTGTTTTGAATCCCACGCAAAGTCGAGAACATGCACAAACTCATCCATCTTCCCCGGTTCAACCTGAACAGAATGCATACATAGAACGATTTAGATTTGGACATATTGTTTGCAACGCGAATGTGATATCAATCGGCGGCACAAGTGAGTTAAGCACGTGAATTGGTAAATTAAGTAACTATCTATTAATTCTACAGACTCTCTCCACTAGTTGAGTGATCGCGACTAGTGAGACTAGTGAGACTCGACTGATGAGGGAACTTGGGAAATGAAAAGATACAAATTACGGCTTCTAGTGCATAAGTCACCTTGACATATATATTGCTGAACTTTAGGTTAGGGATGAAGTCCAGAGATGCCCATTGCACATTCCTTCCTTTGGGTCGAGCGAATTTGCATAGCCCCACGGTCTTGATACGGATTCTCCGGAACTGAAAGAGAAAACTCTTCGAGATTACGGATGTGCAAACATATAAAGCAAACAATAATCTAGACGATAGTGGACTATCATAAATATCAAACATATATTTTTTTTTGTTTCAACTAATTGGAAATCAGTTAAAACGTCGGTAACTTTTTAATTCATACGGGGCAATTCAGCATGTGATCAACAATATCGATTGTTTATCTATTGTGCTATTGTTGTACGCTTTACAATTTAAATTTGTATTCTTTTTTTTTCAAATAATGAGCATACCCCGAAGACGATCGTGATCAATCCGGGAATCACCGTTATTTTTGCAGGACGGGCTGAAACACACTCACTGTTGTGTTTCTTCTGAACAAGATTAATTTCAATTGTTTCGCTATACCTAAATATTAGAGGTCGTCGATTCACGATTGACGATTATTTAAACTCATTAGATTCCCAAATTCTCTATTGAATCGATCGAGTATCAATTTGAATACTCGATTGATCATTCGTTGGACGGTTTCTACTAAATATGTAGGAAGCGTGAATTCTGTGAGCTAAGCTCATAATAGTACACCAGAACGTCTCTCAATCGTCCCTTGAGAAGCGCAAAAATTGTATACCTTCTTAAACAAGATAATGGAAAATAAACTTCAAAACAGCCACAAGCCCAATTTTCAACAATATTCCTCTATCAAGAACCAACCTTGATTATCACTTGAACATTGATCATTCGTGCTCATTCGTGTTCATGTCTTTTGCTGTTTCCAGCGTTACCGATCTACAAAATGGAATTGTTAGAATTATCATTGATTTACTATAGAATAGTCAGAAATCATTAACTGAAAAACATGCAAATATATGGTGGTAGTAGGTTAACAGTAATAGGTGGGGGGTGTGATGGATGAGGCGAGAGTGAATGAGGGGGGGGGGGCAATGCGAAAAGAAAGGACTCCTCATCCAGTCTGCAATCGTTATTGGCGTCCCTACTGTTGCAGCGCTGCCAGGGGGATTATTTTATATACAACAGTGTAATATTCAACTGGACAAATTCCTTGCAAAGAAAGGGATGGTAAGACATGTACAGTTCCTACAATATGGAATTTGACCTACTGCGACCCGGGCATGATTTATTTACGACCAATCGATTCTCTCTTTTTGGGAAATTTAAATGGCGCTCCTTCCCTCATCTAAGTCCTCCGAATTCGTGGCCACTAGCAACGAGATGCATCTGGATGGAAGGAGAGAGGGATCGAACACTCGCCGTCTTTCTCTTCCAACAATCTACTGCTTTGCTATTTTTCAGATTGTCGAACTGTGTGAAGAGTCTAGATCTCTCATCTTCCGTTCCGTTCTCTCTCCTCTCATCTCCTCATCATCTCTCGTCATATCCCTTGCCACATGATTCATCCAGCCTCTTCACCAACTTTCCTTCCCTCGTCACCTCTGATTACCTCCCCTGCCGGCACTCAGGGAGGTGATAGTTATCGCACCCTGAGCGGTCGAGCAGGGGGAAATGTCACAATTCAAAATACAATCAACTTCATTTAAAGTAACGTGCAATCCATCCGTAATAAGGTGGATTCATTCCATTCTCTCCTTTCCCATCATTCAATTGATAGCGCATCTGTTTGTGAAACGTGGCTAGATGACTCCATTCCAGATGCCTTTCTTGTGCGCAATTCTTCATACTCCATTATCCGTCTAGATAGACCCAGACATGGAGGTGGTATCTGTCTCTTCCTTTCCCACTCAATTGATTTTGTTCAACTTGAACCCTGCCTTCCCCCCGGTGTCGAATTACTCGCTATTGACATTGTCAAACCATTCCCTTGTCGCGTTATGTCCATCTACAATCATAATCACGATTGCGACTCCCGTCCCCTCCTCGCTTCCATTTCAGATCTAATTGTTTCCACTTCTCTTCCCTCATTTATCATGGGAGATTTCAATCTCCCTCATATCGATTGGCCTCATTCCAAAGTCTCCCGCAGTTGCACAACTTGTAGCAACTTCATTGATTTTTGCGCCTCTCATGGTCTCACCCAACATGTTTTTTCTCCTACTCGCAATGCAAACATTCTTGATTTAGTCCTCTCAACCGATTCTAATTTATTACCATCCATTTCTCTCTCCCCTGGTCTCGCTGATCATTTCAACATCAACTTTTCCCTTTCCCTTTTCATCTCCGTTGATAATCGGGATGAGTCAGCCGGTCGCTCCTGGCGGAAGGGAGATTTTGCACTAGCAAATTTTCTCTTCTCGGGGGTCGATTGGATGATGACAGATTTGTAGAAATAGTACAACAAGTAATCGTAAAAACAATCCCCCTTACTCCCAATCGCCCTACATATTCTAAACATATTCGAAAGCTTCTTAGTATTCAATCACATCTCTTCTCTAATAATGATCCCTCGTTTGACTCCTTTACAAAGAAGGTTCGCGCGGCCATTAGGCGTGAAGCAATAAGAAAAGAAGGAAAGCGCATCATCTCATCAAACGGTGGTCTCTTTGCTCATATGCGCAGTCTCTCCAAACAAAAAGCAACTGTCTCGGCGCTCAGGCGAAGAGATGGAACTTTTGCTGCTTCTCCTACCGATAAAGCGGATACTCTATCTAATCAATTCACTTCCGTTTTCACTACGGATAACAATGTCATTCCTCCCTTTCCTCCTCGCACCCCCTTCATTCTAGATTTGATCGATGTTTCTCCCTTCATACTAGAAAAATTTCTTGCTAAAATTCCTAGCAAGTGTTCCACTGGCCCAGACGGCATCCCTTCGATTCTCCTTAAGGAGTGTGCGATTTCGCTTGCTCTTCCGCTTTCTCTTATTTTTCAATCATCCCTTCTCAATGGTACCGTCCCATCCCAATGGACCGAGGCCATTATTTCCCCTCTGTTTAAAAAGGGTGGAAAACGGGAAAACCCTGCAGATTATCGCCCGATTTCGCTAACTAGCAATGTTTCTAAATTATTTGAGCGTGTTGTTAAGAGCACACTCACTTCATTTCCAGATTCGCATAATCTGATCACTTCCTGCCAATATGGCTTTCGTAAAGGTCGAAGTACCATTCACCAATTAGTATTATTTCTATCTAAGCTTACCACCGATCACTGCTCCAAATTGTCATCTGATATTGCTTATGTAGACTTCCGCAAAGCATTCGACATTGTATCGCATTCCAAATTACTTCTCAAATTATCTGCCTATGGAATTTGTGGTAATCTTCACCGATGGATTGAGGCGTGGCTTCGCAGACGTTCTCAAAAAGTCCGTGTTGATACCATTCTCTCTCAACCCTCCCATGTGTCTTACGGTGTTCCGCAAGGCAGTGTTTTAGGTCCTCTACTATTCCTTATTTTTATAAACGATATCGTCGATTCCTGCCCAGTAGATTCCTATTTATTTGCCGATGACCTTAAGCTTATGTTCTCTTTCCGCCATCAATCTCCCCCCTCTCATGCCCCTCTCCAATCCGCCCTAGATGACCTTTCCAGTTGGTGCGCTACTTGGCAAATGTCAGTTAACCCATCTAAGTCTCACATTCTTCATATCGGGAAGAGAAATCCCAAAATTCAATATTATTTCAATTCCGTTCTAATTTCTCCCATCGATTGTGTTAGGGATCTTGGTATTCTCATATCAAGTAATCTATCCTTCCGTCCTCATATTGTAGACATTGTTAAAAAAAGCTTCCAAGCGACTAAATTTTCTTTTCATTGCAATTAAGTCCGCCAATCCCTCAGTTCTCCTTCATGCGTACAAAGTATATGTACGCTCAATTTTAGAGTATGGTGATATTGTATATTCCCCTTACACTCTCAAGGATCGCAAACTCCTTGAGAGAGTGCAATATAATTTCATACGTAGGCTTCATTTTCGCTGTAAAATGCCATACGGCTGTTACACTTCGTCCTGTAAGAAGTTCGAACTAGAACCTCTTGATTATCGTAGAACGATATTCTCGTATAAATTCATACATTCTTTTTTCTCCCCACAATCAACAGTTACCCCTTCATTACTATTCAATTATAGGCTATCTCGTACCAGAGGAGCAGTTCGTAAAATGTATCCCCATTTTCGAGCTTGTGATAATTATTCCAAAAATTTCATCTCACACCGCACTCATTCCGTTATTAATTCTTTGCCAAGTAGCGTATTCGCTAAATCATCTGTATTATTCGTAAAACATATTTCCTCGGTTATTCCTGTAACTTATCTTCTATAATGTCCATTCCACATCTACAAGTCTACTCGTTTCTCGGGTCGTCGAATGCGGCGGCTACTCTACATTTATCAATTCAGCAATTACCAGTCTACCTACCAGCTCCGAGCTGCTGGTTTTTCTGTTTTTATTGTACTCGCGCATTTTATCTATGTGCGATAAAGATATATATATATAAATTCTTTCAATTGCCTACTCCAACTCGATCGTTCACTTATGTTCTCAATACACTTTATGATGACAATTGACTACGATATAGTCAGTAATTTAACTACAACTTGACACTCAACCCCCGAAAAGCGGATGAGGTACGCAATCTTTGTTAATATTGAAACAAATGCATCTCTTCATTTTGTGGACCCTCTCATTGGCGAGAGAACACGCACAATGAAAATATTCACTTCTTACAAAACCATTTCTAATCATGAATAATCTAATTATTGTCAAGCCAACTTCCCCTCAAAGCGTGTTGTAATCGACAAATCAATGTGTATTAGCTATGTTCATGTTCTCTATTTACAGACTATGGAAAGTGTCTCGTATGCGCGATCGCAAACATCTCCACTTCCTCACTAGGGAAACTTAATATTCAGCTGGAAAGACAGTGAACTCGATTGCTTCACACTCTGGTTGTGCATCAAGATCACCGCTAAAGTTCGAAGAATCTAGAATTCAATATCAGGAAACGATGATCCGTAAATACCATGTATAATAGGAATCACATTGATGTAATAATTGTATAGCATTGTTGTCATGTTTAAAGGAGGAGTAAATGCAAGCGCGCGCCCGGTTGGAATATGTTTCACCTAGGGACGCACTCTCTTCAAGTCGCGTGCTATCTCACCTCCTTCCCTGAGCTTTCCCTGATCTGGCTCCCAGCCAAGTAGCTATAACTCTGTTCGGAATGAAGATATCTATGTGCAAATTTCGGAGCTTCTTATCGTTGTGGAGCCCTAGGCAGTGTATATGATAGCTTCAAACATTGAATTTTGAGTTTACTCCTCCTTTAAAACGCAATAAAGCAGTGAAAGTGGAATGATCAGAAGTGTCGAGTCTATTATTGTATATTTACTAGAGTTCGAGAAATGAAACCTCGGTCTCTCCATTCTGCACACTCTCTCGCCTCTCGAATATGATGACAATATTAACCGAATCTGGTTGGAAGAAGAGGAAGGTGTTGCTTCTTCTTCACAAACGGTAGCATTAGGTCATCCTACTGATGACCTTCATGTTAGAAGTTAATTATACACACTAGGGACTAAGTTGCCAATTAAACATTCGTCAACATTTTACATCCGAACACAAATTTGAACATGGGGCAATGGAAAAGTTACAATAAAATATCGGATAAGATTCATCAAAATAATGGAGAAATGAAGAGATTAATTAAATTTAAATTGAAATGAGCATTGTAAAAAATTGCAAAAAAGAGGATGATAAGTGCATTGTGTTGTGAGATTTTTAAATTGTGATAATAGCTGTAGAATCTGTGTAAGCAAACGAGATCCGATATATTCAAAGGGGTCGTAGGAATGTGGGATAATGTGTCGGATGTATTAAGACATAATGGTTGATGACGATTACGTATGGTAATGATGATAACAAGTATAATTTCGACAACGAAATGTCTTTCAAACTTCCACCGCAAGTAACACCTATGCACATAAATTGCCAGAATCCTCTCCACTCCCAATAATCCGACATATGGCTAGATTCGCTTCCAGAAATCATCCGATCGAAGATCCTATATGAAAGTTTTTTTTCCAGAAACAAGAACACCGTATTTGAGAACAACATATGAGTAATTGTACGGCAAAGTTCTGTTGAAAGTAAAAGACAATGGACTCATGCTAGAACAATCTTCCGAAGTTATGCATTTAGAACTCACCCTTGGAGAGAGCAAAAGGAAAGCTCAAAAATAGTTGCCATCGAAGGTCGGCTAACCATAGGCCAAGGAGAATTATACTGTTGACGATCATATCGATTTTCTGAATCTGCAAAATTCTTTATTTATTTTTAACCATGTCGATGGGCTATTTCGTAAATGATTTTTTGCAACTCTCTTCGAATGATGAAAAGTACATTGATTCTGGACACATGTGAGCCAAACACGGCAAAGAGTGAGCACTTAATATATAAAATAAATAGGGAGGGAGAAACTGATTTGAGAGTAAACAACTCACTAGCTCAAAGAGTTTGAGTGCACGGGGAGTGACTGCCCGTTGCTGCTCACTGAGCTCCTGAGAAATTATTAATCAAATTGTTTCGCAAATTTATACAAGCTTTTGCACCTCATTGTGCAAAAACTACGTCGAATCTGACATTAGAGTGGTATTAAATATAATATACTTCATGTATTACCGCATATATTCCGGTTGCAACGAAAAATACAATAAATGAGTATGCGACGTCCACAATCAGGAAAGTCTGCAATGAAATAAAGAGTACTTAATCAACCTTTAACTCTTAACGGCATGCAAATTCGAGAGACATTCATGTTTCTCTGTTTTCTTTCTCAATCATCCAGACCATCCCAATAAACCCGGGCCAGTCTTCCTAATCTTTCTTCTCCCGCCTATGTCGAGTCTAGTAATTCACTAGCCACAATTGGTATTGCAAACGAATGTGGTTCGATGTCTGTCTTGGGAAAAAACTCACGTGTAGGTACGGTAGCGTGATCGGGAGTAACGAACTATTGTTAGCAAGGATGGCTACAAACAGTGCGATGAAGAAGGAGTCACGCCACGGGGGAACGGCCTGGAAATTTGAGAAATATTCTCGATAATCACACTGAAATATAAGAAATACAATTACAGAAATGATAGAACTTCCTTTGGAAATACTACAAAAAAATGATATACTTTGAGCACTTTGAATTTGTGTTTGGCGGGAACAAATGTTTATAGTGGTAGAATTTATCGGTTTGCGCTTGAAGCAGTTACGCGTCCGAAAGGGCAAAATATGGTTAACTTACCTCCCATATGTTGAAGACTTCGTCAGAAAAGATAAAGGCAGTAAAGTCGATTAGCGCCATCGTTGAGATTTAAAAAAAAGCGGGACGTTTATCCAGTCTGCTTATAGTGTAGTCGCACCAAACGCGAGGCGGTTGCGTTGCGCCTTTTGAGACTCTATAAAACTTCTCTTGTAAAACTCCTCTTGCGGTTTGGTGATGACCAAAGATAGTTAAGAAGGGTCGAGCTCTCAAAGTGTTGTTCTCCCACAGATCATCTTACAATAGTAAATGTTCCAACATGACATGGTTCATTGTCATATTATTTTTTTGATAAAAAAGGTTGTATAGACTGTATACACCAGTCGCGAGAGTAGGCTCTTTCGTCTGATATTTTTTTGGACATAAATTGTATTTAATATTTTTTGTGTAAAAATATGAACAGCGCCCTGCTCAATTGTTGAAAATCTTTATTGTCGATAATAATGGCGATTAGTGAACATGTCAAATGATATTCGTCGGTGAAGTATACGATTTAATGTGTTTCAATTTAGATGTCAGCTTCATTTTCCTCCCAGTCCATCCATCTCCCAATTCGAAGTCAATGACAACGAAAAGGGACGGATGGAGGGAGAGGCGAGAGTGCAGGGCCCTTGTCAGTCTTTCTTCTTCCATTCCGACGATTTTTCGATTTTTCGCGACGATTTGACTGTTTCTTTGCTCTTTCTGCATGATATTTTTGAAAATCATGATATTCCTTTCAGTTGCCTAGTAGTCCTGTTTGCTCGAGTGTCACTCGTCGAGCACTCGCACTCGACGAGTCATTTTCGTCCACACTCGTTTTGACCGGCGACTCGCGAGTGAAAAGTGGAAAATGACTCGCGAATGAAAGGCACTCGCGAGTAAACACTCGCTAGTGCCTTTGTTCTGAGGGGACACTCGCGAGTGTCATTGTTCGAAAGTGTTATTGAACCCACTCTATCATTGAGAAGATACCGATCAACACTCAGGACAAGCGAAAAAGGGGATAAATTAACTCGCGAGTGACACTCGCGAGTTGTTGTTTTGCTCGCGAGTGTTTTGAACGAAAACACTCGCGAGTTGTTTTTGCTCTCGAGTATTTTGAACAAAGACGGTCGCGAGTGCTATTGTTTCGCGAGTAATTTAATCATTTTCACTCGTGAGTGACGAGTTACTCGAAATAACAGGTCCATTGCCTACGTCAACTCAAACAAAGATAAATTACGTGATATGAACCAATCAATCAGCAAGATCCGAAAATACTACAAGTGAACAAAGGAACTTGACAATTTCCTGAATTATTCCTGGAAGGACGACTGTCCCTTGAGAGGTAAGTATTTTAAGACATTCATGCAGGTAAAATGAATAGAATTTCGTTTTTAGTGTGGTTTCTGTGCGTGAACATCGTGATATCGTCCTCCGTGATGAGTCTCTTGCCTGGATGAGAATATCATCGCTACTTTTCACAAGCCAAAGCACGGAATTACATCCTCAAACGGAATTAGAGGTGAGAGAGCGTCAGTGAGTTCTAATGTATTCATTCTAATTGAATCCCTCCCATTCAACTGTCCCGCCATCAGCAGTACGAGGACCTGAGTCCTTCCCGTCCAAGACCTTGCAACTGGATGGATAGTGCGAATGATCATGCGCTTGACCCGAATTGTGTTCTTTTAATTTATTTTTGCACTTGATTATGCTTATTACTGTGATAAATGGTGTGCTGAAATATTTTTTTAGCAATTTTGTTTGTTTGTGCAAACACTACGAACCTGCTCAATCGTGATACGAGAGAAATCGTCTGACTCTCTCGATATCGCATGCTCTCTCGCACTGTCTGACCGGCGATAGAGCGTGTAGATTGAAGAGAGTCAGACGATTGCTCTGATACGATATCTGTATGAGTTTATTGAACAATACGTACTTGAATCGCCTCATGTTCCTTTAACGGGGTAGGGGAGGGTGACAACTGCACAACGGACAACTGCACAACAAATCGCCGTTCGCTTGCGGTTCGACGATAGTGGCGTTGCTTCATTGTTACCGCTATGTGCTACCCTACATTTGCATATATAAATCTTGTTACCAGGCGATCTTGAGTTTCACTCCAAATCAACGACCCGGGGTTCATGGAATGCGCATTTCCATGACCCCCTATACGCTGAAACTCATGATCGCTTGGTAACAAGATTTATACAGGCAAATGTGGGGAGCACATACTGGTAACAATGATGCAACTCCCCAATCGCTACGTCGAACCGCAAGCGAACGGCGATTTGTTGTGCAGTTGTCCGTTGTGCAGTTGTCACCCCCCCCCCTTTAACAAACAACTCTAAATTTGGTTTGCTGTAAGTTATTGACGTATACAATTCGTATCAAAGGGACTGAAAGTAGTCCTCTCCCCTCTCATCATCCTTTCATTTCGAAGTCAATGGCAACGAGATGCATCTGGATGGAAGGAGAGGAGAAGCAGGCTCTCGTCAGTCTTTCTCTTCACTCCTCACTATCGTTCCTGCTATTATTTTAAATATTATTTCTCAGCTGTCTGCCCCAACTCGAACACGGTGTTATACTGTGATTGAAATTTGAAATCAAGAATATATTGCTGGAACACACAACTTGTCAACATCTCCTCTCATGAGTATAGGGTTGTCATAGAAGAAAAAAGCCTCTCAAAGTAAGAATTTCTGCCTCTCAAATTTTCCACACTCGGGCATTATATGCGACGTGTATGTTGTGGGGCGAGACGACGACTCGAAATAGTATTTCTCACATTCACGATTCGTCAGTAAACACGCATTCACAGACGTGAGTTCGAGCGGGTACAAATCGGAAATTCATTTATTTATCAGGAATCTGATTAATCGCTGAAATCCGCACATGTCCGCTATCGTCCGACAAATGAAGACTTTTGTTTTTTTAAATTACATTTGCACCATAACGATACGGTTATGCCACATAACATAAACTAACATAAACTTGCTTCGGCAATTTATGTTTAAATTGTTTGGATTCATCTTGACTTGGTAAAATATTGTTGTTCACTTGTGTGGGAATATTTGTTCCGATTTCGATGGTGAAATCAGTTGTTGGTTTTGCCGTCCACTCCCATTCGGTGCTAATGGTAACTTTATGCATCTTCTTTAGAGTTCAATAAATTAAACCACGGTCCATTCTACACACTCGCCGTTACACTGGTTGAGAGAGTGTGTAAAATGGAGAGACGGTGACCCGAATTACGAACTCTAATCTGCATGGAATGAGTAGGACGGAAGCACTCGTCACTCTTCTCCCACAATAGTGCACTACTTTTTCCTGATATACACTGACTTCAACTATGTGTTTTATTTGTACATACTTTACGAGTGCTTTCAATTAACTGCACCAACTCGCCCGCGATTCCATGATGATTGAGTGACGTTTTCAACTGATACATGCAAGTTAGGATAGAATGGAAGGTAGGCTCCGCTGTTCCCTCTTCCAGTCCTCTCTTTATTCGCTGCCTATGGCAACGTGATGCATTTGGATGGAAGAAGAGAAAGGGAATTGGGCCTTGGCCAGTCTTACTCTCTACACCAACTATAGTGACGACTGTACTGCTTTCAGAAATTCGCCTCGCATTCATTTCATTTCGTGCTATGATTTTGCATTTCAACTTAATTTCAGATGCCTGTATCAACTCGAACGCATTAGTTTATTATAAATTTAATATAAACGAAATATAATTATCGTATCTGTGGAATGAAGATGGTGCTAAGAACGTTCTAAGAATTTCTTCCTATGGACGACGGTCGTCATTTACTGAGCAGGAAACCTGGTCAGCGATTTCTGCATGCCCGTGACATCCGATTTCATTTTTAAAGGACCTGGAATGGGTGTACATCACTTCTCCTCTTAACTACCACAATCATTCGAGGAAACAATTTATTTTTAAAATGTAAAATTGCATAGCGACAATTACTGATTTGTTTATGACGCGTGAGGTGGCGTGGTCTGGAAAGAATATGTTTTAAAAAGCAAGAATTATTTTTGTATTGATTTATGCACTGACTCAAGTTATGTGTAATGCAGCGATAAATGACGTACCGATGCTTTGTTTCTCAATTCATTTTATGTTGGAGCGATTAAATCGCATACACGCGCAATTGGGAGATGATAATTCAGAAACACTTGTCATAAACCATCTCAGAACAACATCGAATTTGTCCGTAGACTTCATCAGGATGGATTGTCCCGTTGGATTCGCCTCCTGTGCACCGAGCTTTCACAATTCGATTATTCGTCCTATAATGGGATTACCGAGGCCACGTGTTTCGAGGCGAAACGTTTCCTTCATTTCGCAAACATTCTGACCACTTTACCTGCCGAGTCCGTAGTACATCAATATACGAACACCCGAATTTCAAACTATATTCACTCCTTGTCCTTGGTTGGTTTTGCTTTATAGTTTTGAGATAATGAAGTAAAGCAGTCCTCTTCTCCCTCGCTATCCTTTCCATTCGCTGCCAATAGCAACGAGATGCACCCGGATGGAAGGAGAAGGGAAATCGCATCTTCTTTCCCCAGTCTTTCTCTTTCATCCGCTGACTATAGCCGACTTGCTTTCCTGCTTCAATTTATTTCGTACTTTTCAGTTACCTACACCAACTCCAACACGGACATATTTTGCAATATTAGTCAATCAAGTACTGATTGCCGAAATGCCGACTTGTGTATGCTCTATGGAAAAAAGGATGAATCGATGAACTTCCGAGATATAGGAGAGAGGACAACTCTCCTCTACGAGCTCATTACCTATGCGATATAAATCCCTTTAAAACATAAATTGGAGTGTTCAGAATAAAGATGTTAATTTGAAGACAATTATTCAGACTATTGATTTTTAGCTCTTAGTCATTTCGCTCAATTTTCTCTTCACATAATTTGTATGTACTAATCTCTGATCTTCTATGATATAGCCCTGCTTTCTTCGACCCCTTTTAAATATTCCAAATTTTGAGTCCTTCCCCTCAACTTCATCGGTGTATATTTCATCGTCTAAAATCTCTACTGTCGGGCTGTTGTATCGCTGGTTGCCACAGAGACCTCTCTCTCTCGCCTACTGCCACTCCGAGTCCCTTACATCCCCTCGCTCTTCTTTCTCTCTATTTTAACACCTTCGTGCCTTCATATTGTCGCCATGTTTCACTGAAATTTCACATTTTCACTAAGGAAGAATGAATCAGGTGTCTACACCATCTCAACTTCGACTACCGGTCTCCAAGCGGATTTCCATTAAATTAAGAACGTCAAAGTTATCTCTCCAGGAGCAGTCAAAGGCAGAAATGACAAAGGGTTAAACTACTCATCGTGCCACTTTACGTGAGTTCAGTCGACATTGAGTTGTTGGCGAGGGATAGGGTTGGCAAATCTATATCGCAATCTGCTAATTCTATACAGATTCTATGCAGATTATCGTTACTGGACAAGGCATGTATTGTGAAATGGAGAGATATCTATCCAAGTTGGGGGGTATGACAGAAGCGCAACGACAAAAGCGCAACTAGCTTTCAAAAATCGCAACGACAAAAGCGCAACTCGGAATATCTTCGTAAAGAGGGGTGATAAATACTCGAAGTTGGTACCAATTAATTACTAATGATGAGCACTATCTGCCCTGAGGGCTAATTGGTGACGTCACTATTTTTAGACGAATAGGGGTTCATGGTAAAAAATCGTGATTGAAGTTTGTGTTGGATCTAGACGAGGTATCAATGACCACATAATCTACGATACATCCTCTTTAATTTGACGGCTACCGTATCCCAATACACCATAATCAAGCTGACCTAGTCACAAGTTGACGGAAAACGATTCTCTTTTCTCAACCATATTTCAGTTTGATTATGGTGTATGGGGATACGGTAGCCGACAAATTAAATTGTGAGTAACGTAGATTGTGTGGACGTTGGTACCTTGTCTAAATCCAACACAAGCTCATATCGCAATTTTTTACCATGAATTTTTACTATACGTCGAAAAAGTGAAAAAGTGACTCACTAATTAGCCCTCAGGACAGATACTGCTAATCATTAGTAATTAGTTGACACAAACCACGAAGTTGAATCACCACTCTCGACTAAGATATTTCGAGTTGCGCTTTTGTCATTGCGCTTTTGTCGCTTGCGCTTTTGTCGTTTTCGGCACTTTGCGCTTTTGTCGTTGCGCTTCTGTCATACCCCCCCCCCCCCAAGTTGTGCACTCTAATAAAGCAAAAAATGAAGCAACTAGTTTATACATTTCGGTTGCAGAGGAACAATCAGGATGTGCAATTCACATACAAAAACGTCTTCGAGGGCATAATTCGACGACATTCAGAACGAGCAGAATGACTGTTGAGGGCATCCGTTGGAATGAAAATGCTGTAGTCCACGCCTGACTGGGTGCTATCTCGGCACTTCTTCAATATTTTGGCCCTACCCCCCCCCCCTTCGCTTTCCCCTCTCATTTCTGATTACCTCTTCATCGCAGAAGGGTTGGCGACCGAAAATAAATCATAGTTAGATATCTAGAAATGAGTGGGGTAGGGGAGAAATGTAGGGGGTAGAGGTAAATATCGACAAAGTATTGATATTTCCTTAGTAGCGATGTCATCAAGATGCCCCGATTGTACATCTCATCGCCCAATCTCGCCTTTTTTTAGTGATTCCAAAATCTGGGTTCTCCCCCCGGCCTCTCGCTCATTGTTTTATCTCTCATCATCTCGTTTCTCTACGATCATGCGGTTCTAGCAATGGTTGCCAAAGCGACTCCCTCTCCCTCTCTCCCCTAATACTGCCATTCTGAGCCCTTTCCCATCAAGAAGCCTTCGCAGCCTTCGCATCTCCCCAAATCGAGCTACAATTCTACAAATTTTCGTATTTTTCAACCAAATACTCTATTTCAGATGACTCGTTTACACTCAACCTATTGAGAGCGATGAGGGAGTGGAAGTGGAGCGAGTGTCTTTCAAAAAATAGGGACAATTTTGATAAAGGCAATTATTTTTCAAAAAAATTACCTTTATCAAAAAGCGTCAAAAGTTTTAGATTAAAAATTTTAGTTTCGGCAAAACGAATCTGGAGGCATGGGGAATTGAACCCCAGCCCTCTCGCATGCTAAGCGAGCGCTCTACCACTGAGCTATGCCCCCGCGATGAGCAAGCAATTAGTCAGCACAGTGACTATTGCAGTGTCTCATTAGCGCGTATTTCTTTTCACGTTCGATTCACTTCTTCTAGAGAGAGATCGAGAAGAGATCTTGCTGTGCACATCCACTATCTCGGCAATTCAATCATTTCATACTCTCATTTTTCGTCCGATCTGTTTGGTTGGAGCAGTGCCTCTTCATCAGTGTGCCCTCCTCGTTGGGACTGGTACGACGGGGATTCTACAATTATCGTTCAGTTAATGCATCAGGGAATTCATATCTTGATGACAGTCCGTGGCTGCTCAATAACATTGCATACGATGACAATACAACGCCAATTGATCGCCGGATGTGTCGGGAACGTTAACACACCCACTGATTGTGAACAGAAGTAGATCGGCAAATGATGATCACCGTTCTTACATTCTTCTCAGCAGATGATGACATAGAGAGATATCGACTCTGATTATACCCTGCTCTCTCTTGTACGTCACTTCATCATCTACCCCTTCTTCGCTTTATATCTCCGTTGTATTGCCGTCAGCCGATCGCCTGCAGCCACTCCCCTCTGCACTATCCCGCGGATAGTGCAGAGGGGAGTGGCTGCAGGATATCTATCTCGAAATAAATGAAATGGAAAACACTCAATTTTATAGAGCGAGAGCCGGAATGAACACAACTTCTACGAATGGCATTTATCAGGGAATTATATTATTAAAATGGAGAGAGTATTGAAGGAATTTCCAAAATATTTTAATTCCAATTAGATGGCTCTACTCCTCATTCATCGTCGGGCTCGGGCAGGTTGCCTTCTCCGGCGCGCCCTTCTTTCCATAGAAGGTGATGGTGGTCTTCAAAAGCGAATTTGCCAATCAGGGGGGTAATTTCTCAATTCAGATGAGAATATTGTTGAAGAAATGCCGAAATCTCACCTCTGTATGAATGTTGGTTGCGTTGTTCTGAATGCATTCACGAGTATTAACATTGAACGAGAATTCATCACTGTCATTAGTTCTAAAACAAAAAAAATATGAACAAAATAATAAGAAATATGTTCACAGAGCATGCCAAACTGCATGCCAAGTACGCCTTTAATGCTTATTTGTCGTCTTTATCGTACTGATCAGATTGAAGCCAGGCCTGAATCGCATAACTTTTGGTGGACAATATAAATTCTCACCAGCGAGGCGCCAATGCAGACATAGATAAGAATACGACATTTCTGTCAGATTACAGTGAGCGGAATGGAAGGCAGCGGGAGAAGATGTGAGAGCACTCTTTTTGTAGCTATGGTAGCCTAGATCTGGAGTGGGATGGACTCTTTCTCTCTCTCTTTTGAGGAGTTTCTCACCGTTCAGGGAGAAGAGAGAGTATACGAAAGGAGGAGTTCGAGCCCGTCGTTAACCATCTCAACTTCACCTACGGTGACAAATGCTTTTACGGAGAGGAAGAAGCTAGTAGAGGCTGAAAATATCCACTGTACAATATGTAATGCAACCTACGTGAAAACTACATGCATCTGCACACCAAGCTTTTATAAATGTGAGTGACAAGTCCGGAACTCTGGATACTGTTTTTTATAGCAAGTCATTATGTACAATGATGGACTTGTGAGAGGGTAGAGATATTTTTGGTTAACAATGGGAAGCATTAATGTAGATTTGAAGGGCCAAATATCGTACGACGCCACAGTGAGAAATTGTAGTGATGTGCGGAAAATTCAGCGTGGAAAAGTCAGAAATTATGCTTTTTTGGTAAATGAGCATATGTCGACGATGGAAGAATGACTAGCTGACGTGTTCAGTGACACACTGTAGGTTTGAGAACATCGCGATAAGATTGTGATGCATACGGCCTGTTTAATCTGTCAGAAATGTGCGAGAAAAAGTTGCGTAAAAAGTTCGCGAACTTCTGATTCTCTCCATTTCGCATGCTCTCTATCTTTCTCTAACCAGGTCGATGAAAAGTTCACGAACTTTTCGACGAACTGTGTTCGAAAATCATACTTTTCTTTTGTTTTACTTACTTTTATAAACTATTTTTGCTTTTAACTTATGATTTCTTATAATGACAACCTTCCCTTAGCTGGAATAGCTTCAGAATACAGCGTAGTGAAAGTAAACACGGTTGGAGTATTTTTTTCGAAAATGGGTCACCACTTTCCCCACCCTGTAATGTCAAGCTATTCCATCAGAGGGAAGGTTGTTCTTATACGCAGTCATAAGTTAAGAGCAAAAATAATTGATAAAAATAAGTAAAACAAAAGAAAAGTACGAATTTCGAACGAATTAATGCCGGTTTTTAACGAACTTTTCAAGGAGCTGCGTGAAAAGTTAGAGAAAGGCGAGAGAGCACGCATTCTTGAGAGAGGGAAAAGGAAGTAAACAATCACTGCTTCCTTTTCCCTCTCTCAAGAACGCGTGCTCTCTCGCCTTTCTCTAACTTTTCACGCAGCTCCTTGAAAAGTTCACGAACTTTTCGACGAACTATGTTCGAAATTCGTACTTTTCTTTTGTTTTACTTATTTTTATCAATTATTTTTGCTTTCAACTTATGACTGCTTATAAGAACAACCTTCCCTCTGATGGAATAGCTTGACATTACAGGGTTGGGAAAGTGGTGACCCATTTTCGAAAAAAATACTCCAACCCTGTTTACTTTCACTACGCTGTATTCTGAAGCTATTCCAGCTAAGGGAAGGTTGTCATTATAAGAAGTCATAAGTTAAAAGCAAAAATAGTTTATAAAAATAAGTAAAACAAAAGAAAAGTATGATTTTCGAACATAGTTCGTTGAAAAGTTCGTGAACTTTTCAACGACCTGGTTAGAGAAAGAGAGAGAGTACACGAACAAGAGAGAATCAGAAGTTCGCGAACTTTTTACGCAACTTTTTACGCAACTTTTCTCGCACATTTCTGACAGATTAAACAAGCCGATAGTGTTGTATAGGAATCCCAATAATAGCTCAATTCCCTAATTTAAGAGACTGGATCGGTAATTCTGGATCACACCCAGGACACGGCGCCCCCGGAATGAGAATTGGGCTCCCATGCTTTGTGTATGGACACCCCTTGGCCCCTTATTGCACAACCTCCCCATGATTGCTCGGTTTCACATTAGAGCTGTGAAATACAAGGTCCCAAAGTTGAAAAATCGAAAAATCATAATTATAGGAAAAAACCATAGGAAAAAACGCACGAGCTCACTATGCTTAAAATGTAGCCCGATGAAAACTGTACCGAACCCCCCGCAAGAGGGCTCGATTCATTTTCCCACTAATGCTCTCCCTGAGCCTCGAATGTCTCGGAGAGTTGCGAAATTTTATTTTTTTCATTACCATTACCTTCAATTAAGACTAGATGTAGCGATTTTAGTACAAAAATGACTTTCAAAAAATAATACATTTAATTTTACTTAAGCAAGCATAAATTTCGTTTTCCCACAAAAATCGATATTCGCGATTTCGTATACATGCTAATTTATGCATCTAAAAATCAGCATTATCATTTTACTAGAGGCCCATTACTTGCAGGGAGGAAAGTATGCTCCACCTAATGTATGAAAATCGTGAAATAAGTTTCCTTACTTTTCTTGAAGCTTGATTATTTATAGCCAAAAAATGCAAAATCGGTGGTTCTAAAAATAATTTTTTGTTATATATTTGAGCAAATGAAGTTCCTTCCACCGCAAATCCTCGCTTAGAAAGTGGAATTTGACCAAAATTCTGAAAATTGTGTTTTGCAAGCTACGATTTCTCAAAATTTGCACGAGGAAATTCAGTATAGAAAAGCTTGAAGAACATGAAGTTATCTGTAACGTGTACTACAGTAGTACGTAAGTAAATATTCAAAATATAGGCCTTCCAAATAAAGTCAATGGTCCATTGTCCTTTCACCAAATTGATTACAATCGAGCAAATTGTGAAAAAACTGAGAAATTGTAAATAGTAATTTTGCGTTATGTTCTCATGAGTCAGGTATAAATTAATAATATGCGGTTCCACAATAATAATTAACTTAGACAATGATGTGAAATCGCGCAAGGAATGCAAAAAAAATTCTCATTTTTTCACAATTTGCTCGATTGTAATCAATTTGGTGAAAGGACAATGGACCAGTGACTTTATTTAGTAGGACTATGTTTTGAATATTTACTTACGTACTACTGTAGTACACGTTACAGATAACTTCATGTTCTTCAAGCTTTTATATACTGAATTTCCTCATGCAAAATTTAGAGAAAATCGTAGCTTGCAAAACACAATTTTCAGAATTTTGGACAAATTCCAATTTTTTCATGTAAATTTTACGTTTTTCATTTGTAAGCGAGGATTTGCGGTGGAAGGAACTTCATTTGCTCAAATATAACAAAAAATATTTTTAGAACCACCGATTTTTGCATTTTTTGGCTATAAATAATCAAGCTTCAAGAAAAGTAAGGAAACTTATTTCACGATTTTCGTACACTAGGTGGAGCATACTTTCCTCCCTGCAAGTAATGGGCCTCCGGTGAAATGATCATGCTGATTTTTAGATGCATAAATTAGCATGTAGACTAAATCGCGAATATCGATTTTTGTGGGAAAACGAAATTTATGCTTGCTTAAGTAAAATTAAATGTATTATTTTGTGAAAGTCATTTTTGTACTAAAATCGCTACATCTAGTCTTAATTGTAGGTAATGGTAATGAAAAAATTGAAATTTCGCAACTCTCCGAGACATTCGAGGCTCAGGGAGAGCATTAGTGGGAAAATGAATCGAGCCCTCTTGCGGGGGGTTCGGTACAGTTTTCATCGGGCTACATTTTAAGCATAGTGAGCTCGTGCGTTTTTTCCTATGGTGGAGAAATTGGTCAAAATGCAAAATTTTCGAATTGAAAAATAATGTTACAATCAATTGAGAATCGATCTGGATGGTTCATTTTTGGTTATTGGTCTCCCATGTGCAAAGCAAAAGAGATTTTGATGCTACCTTGTCTCGTTTAAAAATTATGATTTTTCGATTTTTCAACTTTGGGACCTTGTATTTCACAGCTCTAATGTGAAACCGAGCAATCATGGGGAGGTTGTGCAATAAGGGGCCAAGGGGTGTCCATACACAAAGCATGGGAGCCCAGTTCTCATTCAGGGGGCGCCGTGTCCGGCGAGTGCCGGATGTGGTCGAATCTTACCGATCCGGTTTCTTAAATATTCCTATACACAAATAACTCAGTTCTCGATTACTTCTCGTGAGTATTACTGTAAGTCATATCGTCTCAACCTGTATAGTCATCACTCGACTATTGCTACGTGATTTTCCACACACATTTCTCCATACACTTTCTCTATTTCTCTAATCTCTCTCCTCTCTCGCTCGCTCTTCCTTTCCTCCCTCGCTCCCGCATTCAGTCTAGCTTTTTGCTTCTCTCGTGAGCTGTGACTCACTGAGTTCTCTGTATTTAATTTATTGTGGATAAACCTTGTGTTTACTCCGTTCTCTCCCGTCTACTACGACACTACAAGGGACAAGGACACAGCACATAGTAACTTATGAGCAAAAGACGATTAGAAATGCATACTTCTGTATTCCTGTATCTGAGACAGAGTTATCACAGTAGGTCAAATTGAATATAGAACATCAAGAGGGGCCAGGTACGGACTGTTGCAGAGAAAATACTGATTTACGACATTATGAATTGCTAGAAATAATAAATAGAGAAATTAATCCATAAAGTGGGTGGAAATTGGAAATTGGGGAAGAAAAACAGCGGTTTGACACAAGGAAGACTGAGAAAGAATCCCTAGATCGGAGCAATTCCGGATGGACCTGGCTGAGGCTCCTCCTCATACTCATCCTCATTGTCCACTGGAGGAACTTGACGGCGCTTGGTATCATCGACGCCCTCTACCAGGTTGTGCAGGTAGTCGATCGGGTCGTAGGAGATACTCAATCCGGCCAGAGATTTGATGAGCTGAAGAATCATAGTCGTTAATTTATAAACCATCATTATTCAAGTAAAACCATTTTCAAAAATTAAATTGAATAGAGTGAATGACTATGGTTGATAAAACGACTTATGATGAGTCGATAATGTTCGGAATACATTGTGTGTACAGTTTGAGAATAAACAAGATGCTGACTTACTTTCTCCATCTCTTTCCTGCTCCTTGATTCGAGGACATGGACACACTGCTTGCCCACCCATTGAAGAGACTTATTGATCTGCAAAGTTGTCATTTTTTCTTTCATTATCGAGTTCTCAAACAAAGGAATACAATCGTACCTCCAAAAAAAATGTTCTCAAAATAAAAATGTGTACAAAGCTAACATTTTTGATCACAAATCAGCGCCCAAAACGTCAAATCTATTTAAATTTGATCAAGATTTTCAAACAAGCCGTAATTTCATCTCGAGGTGCAAAATTTTTTAAGACTTTTTTTGATAAGGGATTACCTTTTCCATTTCTCTCTCGTGTATCTTCGCCACGTCGATGAGCTGATCTTCCTCCTGAAGTGATTTTTTTTAATACTTTTAAAATAATTGTTGAGTTTATCGAACCTTTCATTCTATCAAATATGCGCTTAAACAGTACCCATTAGTCTTGTCAACTCGAAGACGAATGCGAATTCGTAATCGCCTCCCCCTCTTCGGATATCGCGGGGGGGGGCGGTTGCGGATTCACAATTCGACTTCCGATTGCAACTCCAGTACCCACAAGTTATGCTTACCTTCTTGATCACGACGTCCTTCATCTTCACCACTCTGATCAACTCCACCATTCCCATCTCCTCGTAATCCTCTCCATTCCCTTGGAGCAGCTTCCTGTCCCGCTCCTTAACGGTAATTACATAAACATCAGGGTAGATTTCACTCGTATGGTATACTCAAATGACGGAGATAAATCTTACACCAAAGGGTTGCCGTTTTCCTTGGTTTCATTGTTTATTTGTTGTTTATTGCTTTGTTTTCCCCAAGGCATTGAAGGAATCAATACAATTTTGGCAAATTATGCTGTTGATGATGGTCGATTCCCTATTTAATAACTCTCTTCTCTCCTCGGGTTCACTTTCGGCGTCATTAGTGCTCTCACTGCGGAGTCTCGAGGAGGAACGACTTCTTCCATTCTCCTCCTCCTCATTCTCTGCCTCTCTCTCTTCCTGATTATCCCCTTCTATATTCTCATCATCCTCATCAGGCGCCGCAGCTGTGCTCTGAATTTTATTATTTAACTCTTATTGTAAGCATTTTAAAACTAAATTTTATTTTCACAGCACCCCCTTCGCTCATAGATAACTGTAAAGATTGCCTCCATGTATGTAAGAATATCGATTGACAAACCCTTAGAACGGCACACATTGGTGATGGCGATAGGGAAGACTCCTCTGAACTATTTATTGTGATATGAACAGCTTTTTTTCTCGATTTCAGTCCTTTGGAAGCGGAAATGCGTGGAAATATTTTTAAATGTTCGTAGCAGTGAAAATATAGACTTGTGGTCGTGTTTGGAATTATCAGATGAGAATATCACGCTCATTTTGCAATGCAAATGATCGGGTACTCACCGGATGCGTCGTACGTCATGTACTGCTTCTTCCTGGGCAGAGGAGCCTCTGAACATATCAATCAACAAATATTATCCGCCAGAGTATGTAGGAGGAATGAATGACCGATATTCGGTAGGATAGAATTTGCTAAATTTTATAGATTTGTCATTTAGAGATCTATCTTATGTGACGTATTAAAAAATGGTTCGGTTTTTTTCGATGAGGATTCTGCCAATATGTGAAGGGAAAATCGGAAATAATAAGAGATACACTTACCTTTCTGATACGGTTCCTTGAATCGCTTTCTGCGAGGCTTATTCCTGCGAGCTGAATTTCCCATTCATTATCTTCGCAACGCAACGAAGGATCAGAACAAATACCTCATGTTGTCATATTGATTTTGTACTATTTTACTGATTTTCCATCTATCCTTCTGACAGAGAGACATAGAATAAAGATCAAATCAAAGATTTAAAAACAATGGTAATACTCACTAGGGTGGCTGAAATGGATCAACGGGTCGCTATTTAGAGGGCCTCGACAGGTCAGAGATGGATGAAACGGTGAACCGTCCCCTCTCCCAATCCTACCCTCTATATTCACTGTGGAGAGAGAGACTCTCTCGTCTCTCTCTCCCTCCCCTCACGGATGACCCGTATGAGAGAGTAAACAAGACGGTTGACGGTAATCCATGTCAGCCAATTCTCACTCGTGGCTAGGGGCGAGGGCGTGCTTGGAGCGATGTTCGCAGGAACTGCTCGTTGCGGTGATCCTGCTCGCTGCAACGTAATTAATTGGTTGAGGAACACAGGTCAGTGACAATGTCCTAGCTTTCTCATCATCATCGAACACTTGCACAACGTTTGCCTTTGTACGCTTTTCCTTTTTGGTAAATCCTATAATAATATTGTATCCAATAGATAATTTTCTAGCAAACGTTTACCTACAGCAACTATCCCAAGTGTTAGCCCGTTAACATGAACAGTGGAGTAGAACATTAAGTATTTAAAACTTCGGGGCTCAGCACTTACATCTCCCAGTGCTCTTCCGGGTGAATAGTACGTGAGTCCGATGTTGTCCCCAAATTTCAGTTCCCTGAAAAGTATTTCTCAATTTCACTGCCGGATATGCGAGGAAACACAGTTAAATAGTTGCTGCAAAATAATACAGCGTCCAATTGATAAGGAGTACAATTCGTTTCGGGGCTCTAACATTTCAAATTTAGCTTAGCTTTGCCAACACTCCTCGTTCAGTAATGCAAACGGATAAATTAGCTGGTGAAATGTGTAAACGATAACTCACTTTACTTCTTCTTCCGAAAGAAGAGCCGGCGTCTTAACCCTGCACCCACCACGAGGAGCTCCACGAGCTAAAATTAATTTATTGTACATCTATTTAGAATAGGGTACTAGGTCGGATGAGAACTATGACCTCATACCGTATTTGTTATATCAATAAAGTAGAAGTATTTGATGGCATAGCAAAGGCGGTATATATTTAAAAAGTCAAGCCAGAAGAATCTAATGCTAGGCCAGATGATAACTTGTTGAGAAAACCATTCTGAGATAAGACCATCCGACTTATTATCTTGTTGATATTGTGACATTCGACATTTGTTTGAATTACTTGCACAAACCACAAAATCACCCCAATAACGCACCATTTCCTCTGAAGTAGTGGCTCGGAATCTCCTAAATTACAAGGTAATCAAAGTGGTTCAGGCAGTTCGAAATTCTTGCGAAATTCTTGTATTCTCATTTACGCATTTTTTTGACAATTGAGTGCATATTACGAAAAGACCGCGGTCTCCTCGATGTTTCTTGAGCTCTATTGCAGACTTAAAACTGCTGACTCACTTCGTTGCTGCACCGGAATAATCTTTTCTCAGCCTCCAAGCTGTCCACGAAGTCCTACGGAGCATAGTATCAATAATTGAACGTGGCAAGCATTTTAATCCAATTTCAATTATGCTGCCACCCATCCATTAAACTTTAAGACTAGATCAGAATATGCAATCCCTCACCTGAGAGCCGACCTTCGAGGGCCAGAACTCGTGGCAATCGGCTAAAAAGGTGCAGATTTCGAGAAATCGACAAACGACGATAATGTGTCCTCTAACTTATATGGGCTAGCATACCAGCATTATTTGAACAGTATTTGTTTAATTCCTTGCACCTCTTATTCAAATCTATGAGTTTTTCCTTGCACCTCTTATTCAAATCTAAAAGTGGACGTATCAGGGTTTCAGTGGAGACATTCGTGCATGAACTGGCCAAACATTATATGACTTATATCAAACTCGAATTTAAAATAAGTTTATATTTAAAATAATATGAATTTAAGTTTACGTTTTCCTTACCGCACTGTACTCGATATCCGATCATCTCCATGATCTTCCTCTCGTTGCTTTTCTGCATGACGTAATCAGTAGGGTCGGCTCCCGGTTCGTAACCGATGTCCATCCTGGTAAATATGTTTGTGAACCGTGGACATATCAGGATGGGTGCGTAAAAATTTGAAATGGGGATACAATATGTTTCGACTACCAAGTAGGAAGCACGCTTGCTCATGAGAGGGAACGGACAAATTTAGAAGGAAAAATTGACCAGAACTTGTCGCTCTTATACTTGACATCCGCGTGCGCGAAGTAGTACTCGGCCATCTTCGTTATCTTCCCAACGAGGAATTCCACCTCCGACGGACTCTCGTAGCCCTGAAAAAAAGTAAAGGAACATCCTTCTTTGAGAGTTTCTTAGAACTTCTGCGTAGAACACTGCTAGATCAGTGTCAGTATGCGTGGATTCATTCTGGAGTACCCTCATTTCCGCAGACCTAGTTGCACTGTTGCATGAGTTGTAATGATTCAAATGGTGCATCATTGGCCAAAGTTACAAAAGTGCTACTATTTTTGAGATCGTGTGATTGGCAACCGAGTGGAAGCGGATTGAGAAAGTAATGAATGGAGGTTCTGACCTCTCTGTTCTGCGCCATCTGCAGCAGTGTGGCGGGCAGGTCGATGATTGCGACGACGCCCATCACTTTCCTGTAGAAATACTCATTTTCGTTATGAAAAAATGTTCAGTTGTTGTCCAGTATTTTCTAAAGAATCTAGAGAAGCAATGCGATAGGGCTCACTTGAATTTGTCCCCTGTCTTCTTGAACGGAACAGTGAGAATTCGTCGGCCGTTCGTGTAGAAGATGATCTGCAAGAACAGCTAAAAATCTCGAATTATGAAGATCTTACATTCACTATGAAATGCTTACACAATGAACTGATCATATTTACAGGGGCCAAACAAACAATTGGCCAAATAATTCGGGGTGGCAATTCGCTACGCCCTCTCGCTTACGTCAATGATTTCGCAATGTGGGAGGGTCGGGCACGTGTGATTCGTTGCTAGCCATTTTTGGCCAATTCCATCATTTACCTGTGCAGCACAACGCCGTCGCAGGTTGAGTCCGAAGTGCACCCGAATATCAAGGTTCGGCTGAATGATATTCGATATAATGTGAACTTTCGTACTTTAGAAGTGGCGAGTATGTGTATATTGCAACGTGTATCGCTCACCTTTATCTTTTTCAGCTCTTCGATGGTATTTCTGAATTTTTCAGCGGCATGAGTGACTGCTCGATACTCAGCTTTAAGTCTAAAACGTTCATTTCCTTGAACTTCTGAACTTTCCAGAACCAGTTTTTTGGTGGTTTACCTTTAAAGGCAATCAATTCTAATCAAGATTTTCATGACCTGGGATGCTTCAAAAGTGATAATTTGAACCGCATAGAAGCAGTTTGAGACCGTATCCCTGGAGTTCCCAAGCCACTTTAACTTACTGCTTCCACTCCTCTGTGCCTTCTCTGACTTGCATAATCTTCGAATACTGCTTGCGAGCTTGCTTTTTGCACTCTTCCATCAGTGCATTGACTGAAAATCACGATAATTCTTGATTTACCACAACATTAATCCACAACTTCGAATTCGAATAACATTTTTTAGTCGCATAACTAGTAAAGAGCTATGAAAAAGTGGAATAGTTTTCATCTGACATAGTGCTGCCGTGAAACTTCACTTCGGCATTTTTCATTGGCGGCTGTGACCCTTTCCCTGATGAGGAACTTTTCCATGGCCTTCTTGCTGAGTGGCGCCCATCGGGGATCGGCGAGCGAGAGGACTGGCTCGCGGACTTGCACCTGGAACATTAGCGTAGTAGACTACAAGTCGAAAACTCAACGTCTCTGTGCTGATGTTTCGAATTTGTATATTTGTATATTTTAATACACATTCCTCTCTATTCGTATGAAACATGAATGTGGGTACTAATAATACTACCTTGAGTTTGCCGATGTAGATTGTCGCCTTGGGCCTGATGTAGAGCTCACACAGGAACTCCGATAGGCAGCGAACTCTGGGAAAATGGATATTATATACTGAAGTCTCTCTAAATATTGTGGAACAAATTTTAGATCGATGAACAGACTGTTTAGAACACTCGATTATTATTTTAGGTTTCTTTGCGCTCCATCTATATTCTTCCCTCTGGATAAAATTATGTTTCTCACTGTTCTAAAATGATAAATCCAATGGTAAATGGTAAATATAAATGTAAATGTTTCTCACTTCGGGTCCTCATCCTTCCTATCCTGTTGTCGTTCGCCTTCACGCGTTCGATTGAGGACGATATCCCCGATGTCATTGC
The DNA here is from genome assembly GCA_036245805.1 of Pristionchus mayeri. Classification (NCBI taxonomy): domain Eukaryota; kingdom Metazoa; phylum Nematoda; class Chromadorea; order Rhabditida; family Neodiplogasteridae; genus Pristionchus; species Pristionchus mayeri. Next base: position 43,870,469 of record BTRK01000003.1, on the reverse strand, counting down.
CCTTGCCAGGCTGCATCTCGAGCCTCGAATGGCAAGCTTATTGTTTAACATTCCTTCCTTTTAGCATAAAGTAGGTGAACAACATGCTAATAATTGCAAAGGTAAATGTGAAAAGTGTGACTTGTTCTCGGAGCAGCGAGAATTAGATGTAATTTTGGAAAATTGATTTGAATAACTTACTCTCCGCTCTCAATCTTCTTTAGATCAGTAACGAGTACGGCCGTTCCAGAGGGAGCTGAAAACCACTTTATTGTCGAAAATATTCCAATAGTCGCTTACAAACGATTGAAATTTTTCATGCATATGTTCAACATGCGATCTACAGCACTATTATTTCTACCAGTTATATGTGAATACATCAATTAGATAATAGCGAAAGAGACACTAACTTGTCACAGACTCCATCATGAACTCCTGTAGTTCCTCCTCAGTGCAGAAGGGTGAGTACTTGAGAATGATACTGAGCGCTTTGGCGTGCTGCAAATTATGACTTACACTAGGGCGTTCAGTAAAAAATAACACACATACACGTACATTCTTCTTTGACGTGCTCAGTTAGAGTACAATGGAACAAACTGTTTAATACTTGAAATGACGCGTACCTTTGAGGCAGTCTCACCGGACAACTTATCGCTCTTCCACTCTCCACTGTTGGGGTTGTATTCGTAGCTGAGGCAGGGTACAAAGCACTGCAATGCAATTTATAGTAATAGTAGTGTACGCTAAGTTACTCCAGTGGTACAATTGATTATCGGCTGTAAGCGAGCAGTTTACAACTAAGAACTATCCTGACAGTCACAGAACTATGGTTAGTCAAATGGGGAAAGTATGGACACTACTTCGCACGGTTTCTGTTCACCTTCGTTCCACCGATCGCGTCGAGATAGGGCATGGATATGAGGAGGACGGTGAAGATTGCATCTTTCCCGGAAAAACGATGCTGCTTCGTCACTAGAAGCATCGTCTCTCCCAGACGCATCGCGCCACTGAAATATAAACTGTGTTTGTTTTTCTTTAGAAAATACAAGTAGCTCATCTGACCGTGCTAAACGGGAGCATGCATAACCATATTTTTCGAATATTTGCATAGTTATTCTCGCAATACTTCCCCACCTCTTCAGTCCATTGCCGAACTCTCCTATGGTGGAGTTATTGCTCTTCTTCGCAGAATACCCAACCAAGAGCACCTTGAGCGCTTCGGAGCTGAAATAAGTGATTAATTTTCATTTAGAGATCTCTTTCAATTACTATCAGGTTGGTGCAAAAGTTTTTGCCGATTTTCAGATTTTACTTTTGGGATTGCTGCGCCTTTTATCTTACCCTAATTTTCAATTGGCCTATAATAAAGACGGGTGGTTGGATACTCTTACTAATGTCAATTAGTATTAGGCCAAACAACCATTATTGTGGACACAGTGTTGAATCAAAGTCGCGGGGTAGATGGATAAGACCATAATTTCCGATGGCCTGTGCTCTGCGAATATCAAAGATAGAGCAAAACCGCAACAGTAAGATAATGTACCTCATTTATTGATAACAACATCATGTTCAAATTGGGTCTGGCATTATAGGCTATGTGGAAATATATGCTCATATTAATGATATGTTCTGATGCACATGACCAACATATGTCAGGATCGCATTTTTTCCATATCGATCGAGCTGGAGATCTCAAACATAAGACATCCTGAAGTTCATATCCTCAAAAGCTTACATTTTTAGTTTGGTCACTGCTCGATTGTATTGCCAGAAACTGTATTGTCATTAATATATATGAAAAATATTCACCACGAAATGCTCATTTTTCGGATTATTTATTTTCTCAGACTTATCAAAACCCCGATATTGTGTGATCAACAGAACAAGCAACCCTTGCTCTATTACTCAGTGAACTGGCCAATTTGAGGGATTGCTGAATCTTATGGAAATTTGATCTAATCACAGTCTCGCAAAATCGAATTTTAAGAATCTTCAATCGGAAAAATGGAAAAGTTTTTTTTAGAAATAACACGAGCAGTAGATATATATGACACTACACGTAGCATAGCTTCGAGGTAGGAGATGGTAACGCCCGTATGTGGGGGCAAGCCTCTTTGGTTACTGGCAAAAACTTTTGCACCAACCTAATACTTTCAACTACTCTTAATCAGCGACGGCATCATCTATCCCCAATGAATAATATGACTTTATTATTTTGTCATTAATCTATTGTACTAGTATTTCTTTCGATTCTGAATATCTTTTACGTTAATAATTTCGCCTATTCCTCTCGTTGAAATTGAAATTTCATCATCCTCACCGACTCATGCCAGCTCCGTCATCTTTGATGATAATATGCGTCTTCTTGTTGCTGCGGACTCCTTTCTGATCTGAGAAGAAATTATTGTTTTTATTTGAATTTGCCCCTGCTCTTCTAAACAATGATGAGTTTAGGATAAGCGTGGGTACAAGACATTTTAGAAATGCTCCATAGCTTAACGAGAAATAGGCGTACTGTAGATGATGATGACATTCTTGGCTTCAGAATCCAGAGCATTATCTATAATTTCCGCGATGCCGGCCCATGGTGTCGAGTGCTGCGTTCTGATAAAGCGATAATTTTGGTAAAATGACATCTCGTATAGAGAATTTTGAGAGTTCAATTAGTGTATACATGAGTTTCGCCAGCACTCTATTGTATTAGATATTGAATCGCGTCCATTGTGGGGGCGCTTCTCACCAGAGCCAATATTTCACTCTATCCTATTCCCTACCTCCCTCTTCCTCGCGCTTCTCAATCTCTTCTTATTCTGACGATCGGGCACTCTAATTGGCGTGTTCCGCTAAGGGATGAGCTTCCTAATCCCTAATAGCGGACAGGTGCAGTTGGACGCTACTGACTCATTACATTGCACACTCGCATTCTGATTAGCCAAATCTGCCCAAAATGTAGACTCATAATCATATCTTTGTTGCCTTCCTACCCTTTAGAATATCCCCTGGGGGTCTTCGGCGAGAACAGAAAATGAACTGCCCTTTACTCACCCGTTTGCGCGTATGTGCTCGGGCGTAACCTGAAGGATGTCCAGCAGCTCGTTGTCGGCAGAGGAAGGGGCTGGAATGAGGATTATGAGGCGACTCATATACTCTCCACCCATGACGGATCTTTCCCTCTCTCTGGCTTTGATATGATAGATTGCTCTCATCTATGAGCTGGCGCATGCACAGACAATTGAGTGAGAGAGATAATGGCGCATTTGCAAATCTTGTTCTGGACCTGCGCTGCTTGACATCCAATGTTTGTTTTCAATCGGAGATAATAAGCGACGAAATTCGTGTCGTTTAGTCGTTCGTGGCTGTCTGTGCTCCATTCCTTGTTACATTTAGTCGTCGCGAGCGGTCCCTCTCTCATTTCTCTCCGATTTGGAGTGATTTCCCCTAATACGCCTCGCTTCCGCATTCGACTCAAGAAAAGAGAATCCCCATCCAAGCCGGAGTGGTCACCGTGTGATGGCTATGACCTACTAAGATGTTTGGTTCATCAGAATCTAGGCTCGATTGTCTCGTTGAAAGATTGAGCACCGAGTCTGGAGGATTCGAGAAGGGAAGATTCTAGAACACGCAAGGCTTCGTTTACGACCTATAGTGAGATTCTATCTATGCGATGCAATCCAACATCCTCTCGCAAGCACACCGCAAATGACCATCTTGAAATGAGAAGAACGACCTTTCTGACCCCACATATTGATCTGTGCCCAGAAAGCGACAACAGATAAATATTGTATTGCATGGCTGTCTTTTTTCACCTACTCTCTACCTCTATCCGACCAATGATAAAGCGCGCGAAATAAGGACAGACCAGTGTACAAGTCGCAGCATTGCGACATGAATTTCTTCACAATCTCGTTAATTGATTTTCATGTACCATACAAGCAAAGTTGATTACTTGTATCTTACCGTTTGGATGTTCCAGTGGCTCAGGAGTCTCCAGAATTTCCACGTCGTTATCCATGAAACCTCAAACACTGCGTTTCTTTACGAAAATTAAGTGCGAAATTTCAGCGAGAAAGTACGAAAATGAAACGATGAACTACGGGAAAATGAGAGAGAAACGGAGACTCGACTGTTGTTGTTGAGATGAGAGGGCGAGTGAGGGGGCTCAGAGTGCCAGGGGAGGGAGAGGGATGGGGGGGAGTATCTCCGGGCAACCCGCAATGGAAGCGACTGGATGAGACTAGATGAGAGGCGATGAGCGCTAAGAGAAGGGGAAAAACTGAGTCAAAGTGTGATAAACAACGCTCGTATCTTCTTCCGATTACGAAATTAGTAGTGCTTTCTAGGGGGATCATCGATGCTAAAGTGTTAATATGTGTAAGATACGATGGGAGACGTGAGAACAGGAAATAATAAAAAGTGCATGATGATGGCTCGTGATGAAGGGATCCTAGACGTGCTCGATTATACTGTGCTCACGAGTAATCGTCTGACTCTCTCCAAACCATACGCTCTCTCGTCGATCAGAGTGGGCGAAAGAGTGTGTGATTTGGAGAGAGCGAGAACATTGCTCGTGCCCACACCTCCTTCTTTCCGGGTGATCTTGAATCATTCAAAGGTTCGTTCTTTATGTTCCTTATGAAACCTAAGTCATTCAATAGTAATACTGAAATATCACCGCGAGTACCCAGGTGAGATCGAATTTGCATCTGACAATCATTATATCCATCAATATGTTAACGCTTAATCGGGCAACCATACACACTGAAGCGAAAATATTTTATTCGGGAATTCATTCATTAATACTGTAATGTAGTGGTCTGATTCCTTCGAAGATCGGATAGCTCCTTCAATGACTCAAACGTCGAAGGCGTTTTCAGTTTCACAAACCTCCTTTATCTCATGAGGATTAGTCAAGCTGTCAGGAAAGAAAGGGAAGGAGCTCAGAATATCGATAATTTGCACTGGTGTCTTAAGGAAGTGGGGGTTGAAACTGGAAAGGCAGTGTTACACTGGATTTCGCGCTTCTGTTTCATGCTGAAATTTGAAAATTAATACAGTGAATGGAGCAATGGTGTGACTCTCTTCAGTTTGCACGCTCTCTCGACGGTCAGAGAGACGAGAGAGCGTGCAAACAGGAGAGAGTCAGATCATTGCTCAGTGAATGGCTTTTGTTTTCAATGGATTCGTTAGAGGTGCGCATGAAGTAAACGCACTTTAGATTCTAATTTGTTGTTCTTCGACGTTTTTGATGGAATACTACGAATGGTAGCTGTTGAGATGGTGTATGCATCTGAGAATTATCAATTTATTTGAAAAATAAAGCCAAGTTCGTCGCGCAATAGGGATTATTGAGTTCGAGGTGCTTGGCAGAATTCGGATCGAGGAGGATGAAGGTAGAGTGCGCTATTCCGGTAACCGTCTCTTCATTTCGCGTACTCTCTCGGCCGGTCGAGCGGTGAGAGAGTATTGGAAGTGAAGAGACGATTACCCGAATAGCGCACTCTACTTGGTGTGTATGAGCGGGCGAAGGTAACTAGGGAAACGGATGTATCGCTGATAGAGAAGAGATTGTAGATGAAGCAAAGATGAGCAGGAGAGAAGGGACTACAATCAGGAATGAAGGGGAAGGCAAAGCGTTAGAGGTCGAGAAATGAAACCACGATCTCTGCATTCTACACACTCTCTCGCCGTTCAACCGGTCGGGAGAGTGCGTAAAATGAAGAGACGGTGACCCGAATTACGAACTCTACAAAGCGTACGTACTGAATCATGAACGAATTTCACACAGCTTTCAGTAGTGGATATTGAACAAAACAGGAGATCAGAAGGATATCAACCAGGGATTAACTCTAGCGTTTGTATTTTCCGTCTTCATTTTCCTCACTCTCGAGAACAGACATCATGTCTCGAACTCTAATGGTCGCTGAGGAATCGCCTGACTCTCTCCAAACTGCACGCACCCTCATCGATCAGAGTGAGCGAGAGAGAGTGTGATATGGAGAGAGCGAGAACATTGCTTTGGGCGCTCTTCAAGGAGAGATTCTTGTGAGGAAGTCGATGACTTCCGACGTAACACCTATGGAACCTACGTCATATGAGAAAGCAATTAATCTGGGAAATTATCTCAGCGATTAGATTTGCATTACCGAAAGATTTGGCATAGTGCCAAGTTTCTGCAGGCACATTTGGCGCACGTGTCAAATACCCCCATTTTGCCTCCCCTCCCATTCCTCTCTCCTCCCTCTCTTCCGTGCGGTTCTACAGAGCACGAATTGTTTTGACTAATCAACACAACAACAACTCATGTACCTTCTAATCTCGCACGTATGCGTCTTCACAAATTGCTCTCATTACCATGTCCTCTCGCCTATATAAACCCCTCCCCTCCCTCCTCCCCTCACTTCGATCGATCGCCCACGATGAGGACTCTTCTCGCTCTGCCACTTCTCGTCGCGCTCTTCGGGACAGTGATCTGACCCACCGAACCCTGTATCTGACCCACCGTACCCTCCCTCACCTACCATATTCCAGGTGCGCTCTCGCCCAGGAGGACGAGGTCACCCACACCTCAAAAAACTGCGTCAACGGCCGCTGCATCGTGTGCATCGATGGAAAATGTCATCTTGGTACGAATCCCCTCTCCTCCGATTCTACCGTACCTCTCCACTTCTACAGTACCCTCACCAACATACTTATCTCTCTAGGTTGTCCATCATCTCTCGTTTCACTTCCTCTGTTGTAAAGTCTCATTACCGTGCTCCTCCCCTACCGTTTTGAACAGATCATAAATCTGACCTGCCGAATTACCTTAATTACAGAGAGATTTTTTTCCGGGAAAGCGCGAGGCGGATGTCCAATCGTCCAGCAGCTCGTCCACCTGCATCACCAACTACGGCCAGAAGGTGTGCACCATCTGCGTCAACGGATCCTGCCACACCACCAGTGAGTGAGGGGTACGGTATTTCGGCGAGTCAGATTCGTAACTCAAAATTGCCGTATTATTTCGAACAATTTCAGCCTCGAAACGCGAGGTTTCTCTGGAGGCAAACAACAATAACAACAACATCAACCTTGGTGAGCCGTCTGATCTTACCCACCGAACTACAGTACTCTTTTAGGAAAGCGCGAGGCTTCTGAGAAACCTTTCTGCCGCGCATGTGGACCTAGAGGAAAGTATTGCTGCAGTGAGTTATGAATTTGACCCGCCAACCTACTGAAACATTCAGTCAAGCGCGAAGCGTTTGCGGACTTCGTTAGCTCTGTCTCGGAGAAGAACATTAGTGAGTTATGGAGCTGACTCATCTAGCTACCGTACTCCTTCAGGCAAACGCGAGCTTTCTCCTTTCTGCAAGACATGTGGAACGAAGTGGACAAATTGTTGCGGTGAGTTGCGAATCTGACCCACCGAACAACCGTAACATTTCGTAACCTACCGTAATCCATTCAGTCAAGCGCGAGACGTTTGAGGAGTTGGTGAACGACGCCGACGCTGTCTCGGAGAACAACAACAACGGTGTGTACTGTGACCTACCTTGGAGTACTGTAGCCTCTATACCTTAGCTACGATATTAACGATACTGTACTCAGGGATGCAATGGGTTACTGTACCAAGCGATAATCATTGCTTGTATACTGAGAGATACTGTAGTATATTCTCGTTAAAGGATTGACAGATTACTGTAAATTCTTGATTTTTTTGCAGAGTGAGGTCGCATCCATTTGAAGATCTTCTCGCCTTCATTTTGCTTGATAAAGGAAGGAGAAGCGTTGAATGGAAATCGATAGCGCACAACATGGGGCATATGACGGCGGTTGCCTAAGAGTCGAACAAAGTCTGGCACATCGATTTTTTGAAAACCCGTGGAAAGGGGTTCTCGAGGGTGCTGATCATCGTGGTAAACTTCATTTTGCACCAACTCGACCGGTTAGGCCAGGCTGCATGTAGGCTGCAGCTATATTTATGTTCATATCTCCGCAACCGATTGAGGAATGACCTTCAAATTTGTACAGGGGTAAAATAAGATACCTACGACTCCATCGATGTTAAATTTGGATATTTTATTTTGTGAAAAGTATGTGAAAATTTGGTTCTCGAATATAAGTCAAAAACCGAAAATGTGAAATGTATGAGCAGATGCGCCTTTGTCAGGGGATCATTTTTCGTATGCAGGGTTGGGTGTTAGAGTTCCGCGTTTGACCGCTGCATACTATTTTCTAATCAATTCGTCGTAATTAAGCCGCGCTCTTTGCCCAATGAATGATGAATTCGAATGAGTTTCACTCTCGTGTAATAATAGGACGAGAGTGAGCTTAATTACGACGAATTGATTAAAAAATAGTATGCAGCGGTCAAACGCGGAACTCTAACACCCAACCCTGCATACGAAAAATGATCCCCTGACAAAGGCGCATCTGCTCATACATTTCACATTTTCGGTTTTTGACTTATATTCGAGAACCAAATTTTCACATACTTTTCACAAAAGAAAATATGCACATTTAATGCCGATGGAGTCGTAGGTGTCTTATTTTATCCCTGCACAAATTTGAAGGTGATTCCTCAATCGGTTGCAGAGATATGAACATAAATATAGATGCAGCCTTCATGCAGCCTGGCCTAACCAGTCGAGTTGGTGCAAAATGAAGTTTACCACGATGATCAGCACCATCGAGAACCCCTTTCCATAGGTTTTCGAAAAATCTATGTGCCAGGACCTTCACGTCGTTGTTCGATTCTTACGCAACCGTATAAGGGTTCAATAATTTTAACCTGATTTTTGCCGTCGAAGATTGTTTTCTCATCGGCTTCTCTCGACCTTTTGCTCTGATTAAATGTATACCTTTTTTATTCAACATTCGGCCTGTTTAATCTGTCAGAAATGTGCGAGAAAAAGTTGCGTAAAAAGTTCGCGAACTTCTGATTCTCTCCATTTCGCATGCTCTCTCTCTTTCTCTAACCAGGTCGATGAAAAGTTCACGAACTTTTCGACGAACTGTGTTCGAAAATCATACTTTTCTTTTGTTTTACTTACTTTTATAAACTATTTTTGCTTTTAACTTATGATTTCTTATAATGACAACCTTCCCTTAGCTGGAATAGCTTCAGAATACAGCGTAGTGAAAGTAAACAGGGTTGGAGTATTTTTTTCGAAAATGGGTCACCACTTTCCCCACCCTGTAATGTCAAGCTATTCCATCAGAGGGAAGGTTGTTCTTATAAGCAGTCATAAGTTAAGAGCAAAAATAATTGATAAAAATAAGTAAAACAAAAGAAAAGTACGAATTTCGAACGAATTAATGCCGGTTTTTAACGAACTTTTCAAGGAGCTGCGTGAAAAGTTAGAGAAAGGCGAGAGAGCACGCATTCTTGAGAGAGGGAAAAGGAAGTAAACAATCACTGCTTCCTTTTCCCTCTCTCAAGAACGCGTGCTCTCTCGCCTTTCTCTAACTTTTCACGCAGCTCCTTGAAAAGTTCACGAACTTTTCGACGAACTATGTTCGAAATTCGTACTTTTCTTTTGTTTTACTTATTCTTATCAATTATTTTTGCTTTCAACTTATGACTGCTTATAAGAACAACCTTCCCTCTGATGGAATAGCTTGACATTACAGGGTGGGGAAAGTGGTGACCCATTTTCGAAAAAAATACTCCAACCCTGTTTACTTTCACTACGCTGTATTCTGAAGCTATTCCAGCTAAGGGAAGGTTGTCATTATAAGAAGTCATAAGTTAAAAGCAAAAATAGTTTATAAAAATAAGTAAAACAAAAGAAAAGAAAAGTATGATTTTCGAACATAGTTCGTCGAAAAGTTCGTGAACTTTTCAGCGACCTGGTTAGAGAAAGAGAGAGAGTACACGAACAGGAGAGAATCAGAAGTTCGCGAACTTTTTACGCAACTTTTTACGCAACTTTTTACGCAACTTTTCTCGCACATTTCTGACAGATTAAACAAGCCGATTGCTCTCTGTAACCTGGGGAACGCGGGTTCGAGCATCCCATGATATATTCGTCTTTGATCTTTGAACTTTGGTATCTGTTAATATCTGGATCGAGTTCGACTTGTCTTATCGTCCATCGCCATCTCAACCGAGCTTTTACCAAATCTATGCATTTCGAAGAACTGCAAAATATTTTGGAGGCATGGGGAATTGAACCCCAGCCCTCTCGCATGCTAAGCGAGCGCTCTACCACTGAGCTATGCCCCCGTAATGAGAGGAGGGGATAATTGCGCCAATTTTAATGAGTGTAGAGTTGAGTTAGATGGGAGCTAAGAACAAAGGGAATAGAGAGATCGAATGTTACTATCTTCGCATGCTTTCACGGTTCAATTGTGCGATAAGAGATATGAGCCGGTGTAAGGTCACTTGCTCTTATACAAATGTTAACAATTACATAACGGGGCATAGATCAGTGGTAGAGCGCTCCCTTAGCATGCAAGATCGCTGGGTTTCAATTCCTCATGCCTCCCCAAAATATCAATTGTATCAATGATAAGCCTCAATTGTAATCTAGATCCCCCAATCGATCAGCAATAGAGAAATGCGGATTAGATGTTTGACCCGCTCGCATGTATTCACTCTCTGCATATCCATCGCGATCAGAGGGCCGAGTTACACGCTATTATTACGCCACACCAGACTAACCATTTATTGCATTTTCACTCTTTTTCAACTTAGCGCTATGATATTCAACAGAGTTCCATTCGAATTCATTGTCATTACAGTCCTGTTTTTTCGCATATGCTAATCAGTAATGTTCAAGATTCTCCGACCTGTACTCGGAGCAAAGTCTGATGATTTTCAGTCTGATGGACTATCAATAAAAAGCAATTTCTACGAATTTGTGAGTGATTTATAGTAATTTAATAGGCCGACGACTCATAAAAACATAAAACTTGGTAAAAGAAAATGATAATTTCATGCAATTATTCTGCAATTATCTCTGTACCTATTTCATCTTTCGTTATTCGATCCGTATGATATTATCACCATTCAGCTGAATCAGTTGACTCTTGATGGACTCTCATTACGGCATCACAACAATGAGTGGATCGAGTTTCCTCAATCGTTCCGCCTTCCTACCCTCTGTCACCAACCTCGAGGAACTCATTTTCAATCAATGGAGAGCAATTCGAATGTGATAAAGGTGAGCTTATTATTTTATTTACATCAATGATTGTTTTGATCTTTCAGATACAGGCACAACTCGAACAGATTCAGACATGCAAGCAATCAACCTAATAAAACGGGCCAAACTATTTTTTCCTAGAAGTAGCGTCAGTTTCGTGACACTCATTCTGTGCGAATCATTGATGCACGAAAAATCTAAAATTCGGTGATTTTATGAAAAACACTGTGACAATCTTGGGTGATGCACGATTTTTTTTGTTTTCATTTGTTTGTTCATAAGATACTTGAAATGTTCATTACGACATAAAATTTTATCTTATTTTGGTGGTGAAGGGAATTGGATAATTTCTTCTTAGTTTCCACTCCAATTTTTCGACCGATTCTTGACTCGCACATTATGAGTTCAGAGGCACTGTAATGTGATATCATGTTTACAATTGATAGAAATTACTCTAACATCAAATGATCCCAAAAGATACCATGTTTTATCTTCCCTAATTCCGCGCGCCTCTCAGGATGGGTTATGTTTCAAATAGAAAATCGAGCTCGTATATCTCCCCTTTACAGGATTATCAAGTTGATTATTATGCAATTCCCCTCCCTCTCATTCTGCGCGCCTCTCGCAATGGGTTATGTTTCAAATAGAAAATCGAGCTCGTCTCTCTCCCCTTTACACGATTATCAAGTTGATTGTCGTGTAATTCCCCTCCCTCTCATTTTGCGCGCCTCTCGCAATGTGGTATGTTTCAAATAGAAAATTGAGCTCGTCTATCTCCCCTTTACACGATTATCAAGTTGATTATCGTGTAATTCCTCCTCCCTCTCATTCTGGGTGCCTCTCGCAATGGGTTATGTTTGAAATAGAAAATCGAGCTCGTCTCTCTCCCCTTTACACGATTATCAAGTTGATTATCGTGTAATTCCTCCTCCCTCTCATTCTGGGCGCCTCTCGCAATGGGTTATGTTTCAAATAGAAAATCGAGCTCGTCTCTCTCCCCTTTACACGATTATCAAGTTGATTATTGTGTAATTCCCCTACCTCTCATTTTGGGCGCCTCTTGCAATGGGTTATGTTTCAAATAGAAAATCGAGCTCGTCTCTCTCCCCTTTACACGATTATCAAGTTGATTATCGTGTAATTCCTCCTCCCTCTCATTCTGGGTGCCTCTCGCAATGGGTTATGTTTGAAATAGAAAATCGAGCTCGTCTCTCTCCCCTTTTCTAAGTACCTCTATAAAACTTGTATGTTGACCTACTTAGACAAGGATTTTCCGTGGTCACGGAGGCTCATTCGAAAGAGCATGAAAAGAGCTTCCAAATTTATTTTTGAACGATTTGGTTGCAAATAAAGCTTGTGCCCCCCTGAGCTCGCTTTCGAGGGGAAAAGTGTAAGCGCCGAGTTGACGGAGCTTGCGGAGTATAAGAAAGGGGAACCGTTTTATCACCTGATATATTGTGCTAATTGTCCGAAAAAAAAACCTCGCACAACTGCATTTGATAAAGTCTTTTGCATAATATCCAAGAAATCGCAAACTGAAACTTCATCTCAACAAACAAATGATACCTTTCAAATTTGCTGATTCCATCTTGGCTATCTTTTAACACAGGTATCACGAGTCAGTGGAGGAAGCCACGAATAATTTTTTTAAACCCATTTAAAATCGATCAAATTATAATGTTAAGTAAGTCTAGGGACTAGATTGCGAATGAACAAGGCCATTTGTCCCAGAGCCGGATAATAGGTATTTCCCGGTCCCAAAACCGACTATATTGTATTTCAGCTCCCAGATGAGCTATAAAGATGGCATGGTGCTCAAAATGCGCGGAAAAATACGGCGAATAACTTTACTGTTGAGCACTTTTTGATTGGATTCAGACCAAAAAAGGTGGCGCTGAAAAATCAATTTCTGTTCGAAAAATAAATATATTTCCGTATCATGGAGGTTCGCTGCAGGGAATTTTATTGCAGAATATTAAACAAGAAGTCTACTTACATCTTATTTAAAATAATCGTTTAAATCGAAGATGGCTTCAGTTGCCAAATAGACGATCAACTGTTGCCAACTCGATGTGGGTAGCACAACATTAAGCCGTATTCGAAATGTTTCGTTGAGTCATGATCAGTTTTGATTATTTTATAGTGATTTTAGAATGTCTACACCTAATTCCACTAAAACAATCGCCAAAATTTAAGTTTTGAAAAAATCGATTTCCGACTTACCATTTTGACCGATTTTGGGACCTGAAAAAGTGCGATAATCAAAACGTTCTTACCAACATTTTTTGTGAATCTTTCAGTACTACTGGTATTCTCTCCAAATTACTTAGAAGATGCCATCTCTGCAGTCGTTCTGTCAAGATAATAACCTCCAAAAATGCGACATCGAAGGGTCGCAAAAAGTTAAAATTCGATTTCTCAGTTTATGTTGTTTGAATCTATCACTTTAAAACGGATAAATATATTTTGAATATAGAGAAGTTCAAAACGACACTGAACTCTGTAACGAGAGTGATTCAAAAATTAATGAAAATTTCGAATTTTGAAAAATTAACTTTTTGGCAAACTAACAATACGACTATATTAAGAGTGTTTTCAACACAATTCTCATTCGCTCTTATTTTTTGTACTGAAATAAGAATGGTTTGAACATAACCTGTTGAAAAATCGAATTTTAACTTTTTGCGACCCTTCGATGTCGCATTTTTGGAGGTTATTATCTTGACCGAACGACTGCAGAGATGGCATCTTCTAAGTAATTTGGAGAGAATACCAGTAGTACTGAAAGATTCTGAAAGATTCGGAAATACCTATTATCCGGCTCTGGGACAAATGGCCTTGTTCATTCGCAATCTTGTCCCTAGACTTACTTAACGTTATAATTTGATCGATTTTAAATGTGTTTGAAAAAAATTGTTCGCGAAGGGGCACTTTTTTTTTTTTTTTTTTTTTTTTTTCAGAATGTAGCTATCGACGTGCTCTACAATAATGACTCGGTGGTCCAATATGTTAAATTTAACCGTTCTCGAGATACGATGTGAAAACCTTGTCACAAGGTTCAAACTCTTATTCTCCCCACAGCTCTCCACCGGATTAGGTGTCGCGTCGTATCTCGAGAACGGTTAAATTTAGCGTATTGGACCACTGAGTCATTATTGTAGAGCACATCGAGAGCTACATTCTGATACCACTAGTGTGTTCATTTGCATAAATTATAGGTGAGATATTATCCGAGACGTGTTTTCATCCAAAAATTAGAACAAGTCCAGGTTCACCGTACTGAGTGGCGGTATGATACTCCACCAGATAGGAGAAACGAACTATGTACATGCCTCAATTCTGGGATGGGCAATCCGAATCAAAGATAAAAATCGAGAGTTTTTCACTATAGAGCAAAACAATATCATGACGTAATTTCTGCGCTTAGGCTTGGCTAACTTATTTGTAGATCACACAACTTATTTGTAGATGCGCATCGACTGGAAAAAAATGCGGTCGCTGTAGGTCGGAAATGGACCGAAATATAGCCCTTCAAAGTGGTAGGTCAAAACATGCAAATTTTGAAAAACGAAGTTGATAGGCGTGTTCGCCATCTTCACTTTGGTCAGTATGATTGATTTCAGCGAAATGCATGACCCAAAATATTTTTCTGTCGCAAAGTGGTCTCATTTTCCTGCATTTTTACAGGAGATCCGTGCTATACTATTCTGTATTCTGATTGTATTCTGCAAGAAGAGGAACTGCAATAACCAAAAAAAGAAAGAGAGCGAAATCCAACCGACCATTTATCGAGCGACGAAAGGGAGAGAAAAAAAATTCAAAAAAAAAAATTCCAAATTCATTTTACTATAATTTGGCCCATTATGCATTGAGCAATCCAATCATTCTCTCCCTTTCGTCGCTCGATAAATGGCCGGTTGGATTTCGCTCTCTTTCTTTTTTGATTATTTGAGTTCCTCTTCTTGCAGAATGCAATCTTTCGCAGGTATGAGTCATTCGTATATTGTGATATTTATTTTGCTGAGAGGATAGCCAAGATGGAATCAGCAAATTTGAAAGGTATCATTTGTTTGTTGAGATGAAGTTTCAGTTTGCGATTTCTTGGATATTATGCAAAAGACATAGAGCTACTTAGAAAAGGGGAGAGAGACGAGCTCGATTTTCCATTTGAAACATAACCCATTGCGAGAGGCGCGCGGAATGAGAGGGAGGGGGAATTACACGATAATCAACTTAATAATCGTGTAAAGGGGAGAGAGACGAGCTCGATTTTCTATTTGAAACATAACCCATCCTGAGTCGCGCGCGGAATTAGGGAAGATAAAACATGGTATCTTTTGGGATCATTTGATGTTAGAGTAATTTCTATCAATTGTAAGCATGATATCACATTACAGTGCCTCTGAACTCATAACGTGCGAGTCAAGAATCGGTCGAAAAATTGGAGTGGAGAAGAAATTGAGAAGAAATTATCCAATTCCCTTTACCTGCTGAATAAGATAAAATAGTGTGATAACCAATATTGAAAATGTAAAGAACACAAATTCACATTATTTTGGTATTGTGGAAAAACATGCATCTTCGAGAAAAAAAGTGACATTTTCTGCGGCGAAATTATTATTTTACTGGATCGGTCTGTTGTCCCATTATTTCATGTAAAAATTGTCGATTTTCAAGGTGAGTTTCACGAAACTGACTCTACCTCCAGGAAAAATTAGTTTGGTCCGTTTTTAATGGTAATTGCCAGCACTTCATTGGTTTGTAATTTTCGTCAACACTTTAATTATTTTACTCATTTTAGTTCGATCAATCCGATCTCATTCGGGCATTTCTCTTCGCAACTAGAGGAACGATTGGCTATTCCCTCACTCGATGAAATGTGAGCAATATAATACTATACTCGTTTTTCGCCACTCTTCCCGATCGATTGACTAGAGAAAGTGTATATAGAATGGTTATGGCACAAACTTTATTAGTTCTCCACGATTATATTTTATTTGTCTTACTTCAGCCTCGGAACATGGCTTGTCCCCCGTTAAGCAATGGCTCATAATATCGGAGCTTGGACAGGAACAAATTTCATGGTCACGGTCTGGGAGTCTATCAGGGATCGCTTATAGTAATTTGTTCAGATAAATTGTTGTATTACTCGATTGTTTTCACATCAACGCTATTGTCATTATCTTTATAAAGGAAGCTTTTGTTGAAGTCTTGATTCTCATTGTTTTGCAGAGAGAAGCGGTAGATTCGTCTGACTCTCTCCTATTTGCATGCTCTCTCGCTTTCTCTAACCTGCGAGAGAGTGCGCAAAATGAGGAGAGTCAGGCGATTGCTCGAGCGGCGCTAGCAAGTCACCCATCCCCTTCACTTAAAATGTGACTTTGTCCAGTTTTAATAATGTCGTTACTGCAAATTCGGCTTCAGGTACTTCTGTGGTATGTCCATCATTAAGGGGTTGAGCGGATGGCAGTCAGGGAGGAATACCTAGAAAGGAGTGGACTAGATGAAGGAGAGGAGCAGGGGTGGCCATATTGGGGTGTCCGGAAAGTTCGTATAATGCTGCGGAAAAAAGTCAGTTCGCGATCAAATGCAGTGATTGCGCAATCTGTTTGTCAACAATGTATTGCGTCACTCTGACGTTAAGTGGGATGTGGGTTGGATCAGTCTCGTAGTTTCTACACTTGTTGAAGTGGTGAAGTATAGCCGATATTTTGATACAGTTGTGTTGAATTACTGTCGGAAATCGCTCCATCGTAGATCGGATCTTCGATGGACAGATTCCATAATAGACATGTGCGAGGAGTGAATCATGTATAATAACCCAGCGAAGAGACAACAGTGTTTCGACACCGATGCGAAGCACAAACCCGTTCCCTTGAAGAAAATGAGGAAATTCACTGATTCTTTCTATCATTACTTGTTCCGATCTAATAAGAGACCCTTCATACTGGAACCGCCATCAATGCCGACCTCTTCTCTGAACAACTGGAAGATGTCGCGATCAGAGTCCCTCCCAGACTCCTGAACCAGGGCAAAATTCTTCTTCTGATGGACAATGCTCGCCCACATCGAGCGAAGATGACCCAGAAGAAAATGGACGAGCTGAAGATCGAGAGGATTCCCCATCCACCGTATTCCCCGGATCTCTCCCCATGCGACTACCACTGCTTCCGCTCTCTCTCTGACTTCTGCAAAGGAAAGAAGTTCAAGAATCGAGATGAAGTTGTGAGGGCTTTCGTGAACTGGGCGGTCTCGCAGAAACCCGCATTCCGGAAGAGAGGAATCGAGACCCTGCCCAATCGCTGGAGGGAGGTAGTGAGAAAGAAGGGGGCATACATTGGTCACTGAGAATTGTAAAGCATTGAATAAAAAATAAAAACAAAAAATTATACGAACTTTCCGGACACCCCAATAATAGGTACCAGACCGTCTTACTCTCACACTCTCACACTCTCTCATATCTGTGCACTCTTTTTCTTGAGGTGTGATCGATCGTCATTAGTAATCGAGATCTGTCACACAGCTCCTATCTGTCACACAAGCTTCCAATAAGACATACATTGGACTAGCGGCCACTCCTCCCGCTCACGAGGTTCCCTCCCCTCGACACTATCCTCTCTTGTGCGACAAAATTTGGAAGATCGACCCCCCCCCTCCCTCCTTCTCCCTCCCCCACTTTCACGCACATTCTGCACCTGCCGACGCACCCTAGTGGTGTACGATAAATAAATCGAGAGATGTGAGGGAGGAATTAAAAAATTGTGATCGATGGAGCTGATGAAGGACCAGCAGCCCGCTACATTGTTTCGACAATGGACAGACGAGACCATAAAAATCGAAAAGAAAGTCTCATCATTATGCCTTCTCTTCCGCCGCACAGACATGAAAATAGCACAGGTAATGAAAAGAGTCGAAATGAAGCCATCCCTAGAGTACGCTACAGCTCCATATCCACTCTGAGATAGACAACAGCTGATCGAGGGAGAGAGAGTGAGCTTAATATCGCCAGCATAGGCTCAACTGCTTCACTCTCTTTCCTTCACGCCACTAGAAAGCTCGTTGTTCCATGAAAATAATTCCTTTCTACCTTTCTTTCTATTCGTCACCCGATTCTTTAACATCGCTCCGTATCGCTTCATTATCGTCACATTTACGCCAATTTGTGTATTTTGTTAATCAATAATGAGCCAGATTCTCCGATCTATACTCGGAGGTCCACGTGATTCCCAAATGCCAATACGATTCACAATTCGCATAATTTGTGAGAATTTAATATTGATTTGATTGAAATTTGGAAAAATCGTGGGCCCTCCAGAAATGCGATTTTTATAGAACGAAAATTTTATAGAACGATGACCGAATTGCTGTCAAGTGTATTTTACATCTTTCCAGAGTGTAGCCCGATGAGGTGATTGTTTCACGAGTTCGAAAATCGATTCCATGGTCTCATCATTCGACACACGAGAGGTGACCAAATTTTCGAACACTAATAGTTACACTTGGTATATTCATACTCGAAGTTTGCAAGCTAGATATTTTTGGTATCTTTGTGTTTCAGAGTAAATTCAGCTACTGATCGAATAATCGTTCGCAGTGGAATTCTCATGCAACCAACGACCGGAAAGAGTAATGCGATCAGTCATCACTAGGTGCACCTTCAGTGTATAACAGCCATTCTCTGATCTTATCGCAAACGCTTCGCTACATCAGATGGAGTATACTTTGACAATGTGTAATTAGCTACCAAAAACGCTCTCAGAGACGGGTGATGACTGTTACATGAAGGCCCGGAATGAACTCCAAAGTTAGAGACATTTCTACAAATATATTTCCACGTTGAAAAGTAAATAAATACACCAAAATATCCTGTATTTATTGTTGTAACTAAATAAATACATTTCTCGAAACCAACTAGACATCGTATTATCTCATTACACTCCTTGTACTCAGGGGGGCCGATATACGAGCCCCACTCCCTCAGAATGTAACAGCTGATGCTTGGGGCAGTGTCCAGTGGTACTCGATCGTTCTCTTCATCACTCTTTCTAATTTTACTTTTTATTTAACTTTCCTCTATTTATCAATCCTCTCATACCATGACATTACTCTTAACAAATCACTCAATAACACTTCTCAGTATCGAGCAAGCATTTCCGACGTCTCCCTCACTCAGATATTCCTGATTTTAATGGGTCGCATTCTTTTTCCCAAATTTCCCACCATGCTTCTCTCATCTTTCACTAATTTTCCGATCATTTCCGATTATTATGCGCACGCTCTTTCGCTTTCTCTAATCGGTGACAGAGTGTGTGATATGAGGAGAGTCAGACCATTGCTCCAAGTGTTCATTATCATGGCTAGAAATGAGAGAACATCGAACTAATAATCAGCTTTCAGTTCTTTATTTGGGTCTCCAATTTTCATTATAATCATCCTCTTTCAGTAATCTCAATATGATGTCACGTGCAAGACGAACCACCGAAAGTCAAGATCATGCATTCGAAGAACTCATATTGTCTCACTTGCTCTCATTCCAACATTCGTGTTCATGTTTTCGCTGCTGGGGGATCATCAGAAAACGACTTGCTTTTGCCAAAATATCCAACTAGCGATGGTGATAGACGCATGATTATGTTGCTGGATGTGAATTATATATCTCGGTGTTCTCTGTCGCACTCAAGGATCAACAAAACCATGCGAGAGTTGTGGTGGTACCTAAGAGCTCTGGATATTATTGTCTGCCCGAGATCCACCCCTTCACTTTCTCGTTTAGGTTGATATTGTTTAAATAAATATTGTGAGCAATCAAATTGAACTCTAATTGATTATCAGTGCTATTTATCGTGATGTCAACTTGATTTAGTAACTTTCTACAGCAATTCTGATATAATCGAGAAAAGGGAGATATTTTTTCTTGAAATTTCGACTACCGTTTTCCCTCTTTTGCCTCTCTAGAAGTCAAAGATCGAAGTGGTGTCTACTTCACTCCCTCTCTCAGATTGCAACAGCTGACCCAAGAGGATGAGCCAGTGGGACGCCAGTGGGACACCCATTCTCTATTTCTTCTCCCGTCCCTCTTCGCAGAACGTATCAGCTGACAAATCAGAATGAGCCAGTGGAACTCGCCCAGCCTATCGCCCTCCATCAATCCATTTTTCTTGTCTTCATCCACCCGCTTTTTTTCTAATATCTAACCCTTTTCTTGGTTTTTATTAGAGGAAAATTACCTAATTCTTTAAAAATATTGATAATTGATATTATTTCTTCTTTCTTTTCCACTTCGCTCTATTTTTTCAACTTCATATACGTGTTTCGCTATTTTTCATTTTCTATCATTTCACATCTTGTCTTTCTCTGAGTATGCCATGTGCAATGTGAAATAAACTCGTGTACTATTTTCCAATAAATTATTATTCAGATTCTCCGACATACTCTCGGAGACACTTCTTCAGTGATGAACAACTCAACTTCTGAGACCTTTCATGTGAATCAATTGGAATCTCATTAAGCTCATTTGGAATAACAACTAGAAAAAATACCAAATGGCATAGTTATTGATGAAAAAGGGCTCATCATTACTCAGTTTCATTGAGCTGCCGTCCATCGATTTCATCGCAGTGGTTGCAGAAATGCGCCTGCACCACCCACCCCCCCCCCCCCCCCCACCGTTTTCTCCATGACGACGTCCAGTTCAAAATCAAATAGAGTTCTCCGATTGATCGTATACGAGTATCTGCACGACGATTTGAACCGTAACCTGCCTTCTCCTTCCCCGTGTTTTTGGTGCTGGAGCGATGACTAGTCGGGAGCTTGTCCCAACAACGCCTTGTTTGAGTGAGAACACACGAAAAATTGTTGCGAATTTAATCAATATATTGTATTTGAGCATATCGCAATCCATTCGGATATTAGTGATACATATTATCCAAACTGTTTGCTGCATTAGGGTGCACCACGATAAAATTAATAATTTTGATTTTGGACAATCGTTATCTCAATATTGGTTATGCAACTGTCTCTTATCGCCTATGGTGGAGAATCTTGAATAAAACCGTTGATGTTTGCAGTATCATGTGTCTTAGCCTTAGAACCCAGCTTCTCTTCCCCCATGCTTCCCCTTCTGATCATCCATCACGCCTTCCTCTTTACACTCCGCTGGCTTCCATTCGACTTTATATTTCACGTCTAAATCTCCTCTTTCTGATTTATTTGATATCTCTTCCAAAACAATTGGAAGAAAAACATGATTTCCGGTGATCATAATAGTGTGAAAGCTGGTGCAATGGTCTGCCTCTCCTCAGTTTTCACACTTTCGCAGGTCAGAGACAACGAGATAGTACGCAATTAGGAGAGAGTCAGACAGTTGTACGAAAGCTGCAATAAATACTGTATTAATCATGACTGCTAATTTCGAGATCACGTGGCTGCGACCTTTGAACCCAGCTGGTCATTCTCTCCCATCTATCCCCCTTCTGATCATCCATCACGCCTTCCTCCTTACACTCCACTGGCTTCCCTACTTTTATCTCGGTCTATCACGTATAAACCTCGACCCAAACTTCTCCTACTCATGTTATCGCCATTACATTGGGTAAAAACGTGGTAAATTGTGCTGACATATCACAGCCTGCTTCCAGTTGACGATCCGTCTTTTAGTACTTGAACCAAATGCATCTTTATCTGAGAAACATTTCGTGATATGCTACAAAATAATTTCGGAAATAAGTAATCATTTCGTGGTTATTCGAAACGGTCTCCCTAATTTCGCAATATCACGACTCTTTTTTTTCTTCTCACACTGGTTATGCATTGCCATACTTTCAGGCTCATTATGAGAGCCTCTCCGAAGGTATTATTTGGGTTAAAAGTCCTTCTTCTTCTCGGCGTCATCTTTCTCCTCTTCGACTCATACTTCGACGTTCGTGATTATGCAGAGTATCGCACGACTATGGAGACAATCATCAGGAACGAACCAAGTGAGGAGCGTTATCAATTATCTAAATAATTAAGTATTTATTTAATTGGATCGATTAATTAGTGCATGATGAGTTGAAGTCACAATCATCAGAACGTGAGTGCCAATCCAAATGACTGATGTTTTACATTCTGAAAATAATGTTTTTATTAAAAAGTTTTAATTATAATTAATTAATTACTTAATTACGTAACATTGCACAGGTCCCTTCCCCGCAGTGACCTTCTGTGACGTCAGCGGGCACAATCCTCTCCAACTCAAGGAAGTGAGTGCTATTGCAATCGAACAGTCTTCTACTGCCAAAGTCTTCTACTTTCTTTTTATCTTTTTCCTTTATATATATATTCTAGTTAGTATCCTGTTCTTTCCCGCTGATTTCCGCGAGTTAAAGTAGTGTAAATTAGAATACCCCAGAAGCGACACCACGATATCTTCCTTCTACACACTCTATCATCGATATAGTGCCGAAATGATGATACGATTACCCGAATTGTCAACTCTAGGGGCAATTGAGTGAATGGGATATTACTTCCTCATTTTTGTAGGATGGATCAGTCGAGTTCACGTCTACCGAATCGGTAACGTCCCCTGCTCGACCTCCATCGATCTACTATTGTTCATTCAATAAACAAAAGTGCGACAAATTTCAGTGAGTTTCTTCATCTTATTTCGGTTAGAATAGTTAAGAATCAAATAAATGATGGAAAGAAAGAGACAGATAGACGATCTCAGGGAGACATTTCTCAGGGACATCCGCACGAAGAGCAATTGCTTCACCTTTAACTTCAATGACACAATGATCTGGCGGCAAGGCTTACCCGACCCTCAACACGGTCTGCGTCTGCTAATTGATGGCAACAACACTCTGAGAGTCGTCGTCCACGATCAGGCACGCGCCGCACCACTGTGCACACATCTACCGTAATCCACACAGTTACAGTAACGCACATCAGAACTGCCCTCTTTTCAGGGAGTCATGCCTCTACCGGCGCAATTCGGCATCTTTGCTCAGGGAGGATTCTCCACTACGTTCAGAATCAAATCGGTACTGTATTTACGAAATATTTCAAGATTACTGCTATACTATAATTTTAACTCATATCATACAACCAACCGATAATTTTATTATCGTCTGATATTTTCAGAAATTCATTCGTCGACTCGGGCAGCCGTATGGAGCATGCAGAGATTTCGATCTCCTCTTCTCGGGAATGAAGTACTCGCAAGAGGTAAATTAACATAATCAAAGGTTAGCAATTGTTGAAAAGAGCGAATACATCTGATATTTTATCACATTCTTCGTTGTTTCATGGACAGGTTTCCAGTTCGAGTTTGAATCAAAGTTAAAGAAAAATTGTTTATATTTCGATGATCGTTAGAGGATTTTCTTCATAGACTATTTCCTTGTTGTTTTGATAGATAGCTGCTGATCTTCCCGTCTCAATGAATTGATCTGTTCTGTTATAGTTATTATAATGGGATCCAATGGCAAAATAGAGAAGTCATCATGCTCAGTATCGTATGCAGAGTACACATTAGGAAATGCAGGAACATTTTAGGGCGCTGCATGGATGCTGAATTCGACATGCACATATCGGAGAGGAGACACGCCTTCGCGGAGGACTGCATGTGCGCGCCCGCCTGTAGAGAAAGCGCTTATGAGGTAAGAAGTTTGGAATGTGAAGTGGTGTTGTCGTAACCTACAGTACCCTGATCGGTAGGTCAACTGTACGACGTGAGATCACGAGCAATAGAGTTGGCAAAGTAGAATGCAAATTCGCAATCGCCTGCCCTCCTCGGATTTCGCAATATGTGAGGGGGAGGCGATTGCAAATACGCAATTAAACTTCGAATTGCCAACCCTAGTTAAGAGTTCGAGAAACGGGCCTTCGTCTCATTATTTCACACGCTCTCTCGACCGCTCGAGTGGAGATAGTGTGTAGAATGAAGAGAGCGTGGTATCGTTTCTCCAACTCTAATGTTGTCACGGGCATCGTCATTTATGTGCATTTAGCTGGAAAGTAAAAACACTATGACAAATCAATAAGAATAATTTCTTCCAATGATGCTTGACTAGAAGTGTATGATATAAACATTTGTTAAGGTAACCTCCTCTTCCTTCAAGCTGCCTTCTGTGTTCATCATCCACGACGAATCTAATACAAATGTTGTTAGGGAAATGAACGGGTATCTTTTTCAAAAAAATTTTTTTTTTCATTTTTTGCAACAGTTCCAGCGAATTTGAGTTCAAGAATTAGTAGAAAAAACACCGACATAGAAAATATCTTACGTAATTCCAGTGAAAATCTCACACTCGTCGAGATGTTCATTGGCCAGGATCACTTGAGCAGCTGAGGGAGAGAGCTGTCTACCCGGTGAGATCCCTTTGGTGCAGTCAGAAAAATAATCATATTTGAGGGATATGCTACTCTAGGCTCTGTTTTCGAATCGGGGTCCTTTTGGGACTCCGATAATACTCGGTGTCCCATGACAGTTTGAAGGACCCCGATTCGAAAACAGAGCCTTACTATATTGGTACAGTCCGTACCTATTCGAGGAGTATGGCGTATTTTGTTCATAAATCGAAACGAAAGGGCAAAAGTGATCAATTCTTCAGCTGTCTCATCTCCTCTCCGATCTCGCTCGCAACCTCGTTCTCATCGTTCTCATCGTCGCCGTTGTGACGTCATCTCTAACGACGACGGATGAGACTCCAGGAAGCCGGAAAATCAACGAGAATATCTCGGCGAATCTGTCAATGAGAGTAGCGAGAATAGAATCGGACCTGGAGCACGGTAGAATACGCAAATCATCGGAGTCACGTTGAATGCGTTGTATTTATTGTAAAAAAATATAAATACATGAATAATATTTGGTGAGACACTTAAGATGACGTATGTATTAATCAGCCACGATAAATGCATTTTATCATGAAGTAATTGCAACAATGGTTTGAAATATATCTGTTTACTTTTTGAATCCATTGCAAATGGTTATTGTTCTACATCATGAATTATTCATCAGATTATGGCAATTACTTAAACTATTATTATGAGCACCATAACGGGGGAGACTGCAGGTACTGAATTGGGAAAAGCGGTCGAAGGACATGATGCAGTGTCGGTAGTCGGAGCAGGTGCTTGTTCAGAAGCCTCGTTTGTGGCAGGCTTTTCCGTTGTCCACTCAGTGGATATCTCCGATGCCGAACGTTTAGTTGCCCATTCAGAAGTCGGAGGTACGGTAATGCTTGCCGTGGTCTCTGGCTCGATGAGTACCTCCGTTGTTGTAGAAACTGTTGTAGTGTCCGTTGATGACGAGTTGATTGCGGCCAGATGTGTTACCGTGAGGGGGATGGTAGAACTAGGTTTGGATGTAGTCGTTGTCGTAGTAGTCATGGTTGTCGGTTGGGCAGTAAGCAAGGGCACTTTCTCAACGTCGTTGCATAGGTCTTCAGTGCAGCAACATTGCTGATGTAGGCGTCCATATACATTAGGCACCATAGCACATCTCCCCTGCAATGCTCATCATTGCATGACACATGCTATTATTAGGCCATATCTGAGTGAGTGATGATGTTTTCCTGTTCATTAGTTACAACAAATTCAAAAAAGTGTCAATAGGCTTTCCGGCGATACTGTATGTTGAACTCTCATACCATAATTTTACAACAACTACACGATACATTACATATTTTTGTAACTTTCACTACTTCATTTTGTTCATAGAGTACCATGAATCCACTTTTTTATGTTTACGTTTCACGTGCCTTTAATTCATAGCAATCTGTTGCCATCCCACAGGTAAACCATTTGGTATTGTCATTCGTGATACGAAGCATACAATATTAGTAATCTCGGAAACATTCGGCATCTTTCTGATAGATAAGCTCATGCAAAAATTTAAACTTGATTTCTAACCGGTGCGTATTTTGGATAATATTTTGCATAGGTATCTCCTTGATAGCATCGGATTGCGATCGATTGTGGTAAGATAGCGAGAATGATGATGAGAACACGGTGGTTTCCCATCCTTGAGAGAATCTATACTAAAAATGGAATATCGAATCGTTAAGATCGGTAATAATAACTGCTGTGTACGAGGATAGATCAAGTCTGACACAGCCGCACTCACTTACCGTAGTCATCTATTACCCGTTCCACAAGTAATATGATTCCGCCTGGCTGGGAATAGCTTTCCTTATTCCCGCGCTCTGCTAGCGAGCCCTGTCTAGTCTCTCCCCGTCGTGTTGGATGGTTGTTAGTCCGGTCGCTCCCTATTAGCCGTGTAGGTGACCCGTGTAGTCTAGGGATGCGACACTACCTTCTACAACCACCATTCTCCTCTTTACTACCCTCTACCTTCCATAATTAACATTGTCCTGTATTGTAATAAACTCTCTTTATTACTTCCCACTCTCACCACGCTCATACATAACATTATGGCGTTCAGGATTGTTTAACTTACTCCGCGCGCGCGTTTACTAATTAGTTTCGCGTAGTTACTTGTATTTTCCTTTTGTCATCATTTTTCGCATTTCGCATTATTTTCCTATCGTGTCTCGTTTCCTCTGGCTGACCCGGGCAAATTTGTGCTTCCGGTGTCAGAAGTCGTGCCCATCTCTTGTGCGGTGGTTGTTTCGCGATTGAAATTTCGTCATGTCTGCACGAAGTGCTCTCGAATATTCGAATTTTTCGAATTTTTTATTTGAGTAGCAGGTGCAAATGATGATTTTTCGGTGGAGGTTTTCGTTCTGTGCGCACGGAGTGCTCGCCGATTTTCGAATTGGCTAACTGAGACTTCGTGTTGCAAGTTCGAAATTCCACGCGTGGCGTGCCGCGTCGCGGTCTGGTGGAAATCAAACGGAGGAATACACCCTACAGAAGTACTGGGTGATTCCAATGTTGTGGTGATTTCGTGATTCAGTCTGGGAAATGGATGAACAACCTGGAATAGCTGCGGCTTGGTTGAGGATCCGAGTACCTGAAGAGACTGGGGAGTAATCATACAAGTGTGTGACTGATACAACTGGTGAAGTGCCATGTTGTGCCACTTTCTGAGGGATTGTGGATACTCCTGAACACGAATATTACTGAGAGATTTCCAAGAGGAGGAAGAGAGAACATAACACTGATAATGAATATAACTGCGGTTTATTCAGACTGAGTTGCGAGGTGTAACCAGTTATTCTGTGGGGGAATATCAGTGAGCGAAATAAATTGATTTGATGGACTCTGATAGTGAATGGAACTGCGGTTCATTCAAGCCGTTTTACAAGTGGTGATCCAGCTATTCCGTGGAGGGATATCAGATGTAGCGAAAGAATACCCATGGAGAAGCATGATATAGTAGTGCAGTGTGTACTACTGATAATGAGCAATGTGAGATGTGAATATTACACGGTGTGTGTGTGATATCGGGAAGTGTAAACAAGCAATAGACTCAAACGAGTTGAGCTGTTTTGACTCGAGTACAAGCTCATTGAGTGATTGAAGAGCACCTGCAACGTGTTGACAAGGTCACACACGGTTACGGTAGCTACACTCAAGTGATACTGTGGAAAGAGAGAAGCGTTTTTCGAGTTTCAAGCTTGACTAACCTGGTTCACACGTAGTAGCAGTGAGGTGATGCGACTCTCTCGTTAGACTAATGGTCTGGCGTGGCCTAAGATTGAGCCAGAGATGAGGAGAGGAGTACGGAATTCACACTCAAGAAGCTGCTAGGAAGATACTGGTTGAGAGTGATCACTGCCACAAGAGGTCCGCAGTCGATAGAGTAAAGAACTGTGTGTGCTGCGAGCATGCATAGGGGAGAAGGAGAAGACCCATTGAGTAGAGAAACCAAGTGCCATCTATATGGAGATGCCGGTGATCTCAAGACTCATGGAGGCGTTGGTGTGTAGGTGTACACCCAATGCAGAGTGGCGTGGTCTAGTCACTCTAACCCCTATTTTCGACTTGTCGGTGGTGATGATCCCGAAGTGGAATCACATTTAATCATTCACAATGGATGTGAATATACAGTAGTCAAGCACATCAAGTATCCGGAATACTACGCATACTGGGCGGAATGTCCAGAATAATGCGAGACTGGAATGGACAGACCGTACTCACGAGTGCGATGAGCGGTGCAGTAGGGCAAGAATCCCTTGTACCAGCCAGCAGGTGTGTTATGTGGAGATCGATCAGCGATCGGAAGATCAACTTACTGTAGTGGGAGTGAACTCGAAGGAGTACACTTGGTGCAGGAGTGGACATTAATAAGTCGATTAGAAATGTGCCATTGGATGCTGACACCATGAGAGGGCAGAGCAGAATCCTGTTGATACCGGAGGTTGACTTGGACTCAATTGAGAGGAAGCAACTTCTCCACGATCGATTTCATGGTGTGTGTTCGTGTGTTGAAGCTGAAAAGTGATGGAACCACGGATTATCAGACACACCAAGGGCAGATTAAAACAACTGAGACTATTGTGTGGAGAGCCCACTCCAAAGACGCTCGAAGCTGAGAGACCATGAAGCTAGAGTGCACGCTGTGCTTGTTTAATTGAACAGCAGCAAACTGAATGGGAATGCGAAGGAGGTGCATCGGTGAATCTGGAAGAGATTACCTGTGATATGACCATGGAACGCTGTGTTCGCTTCCTTGGTTTCGTCGATGTGTACGAAATCTACCGTAACCCAAGCTGGAGAAATCTACGGATCCTGCCAGGAATGGACATATGTTCATTCACCGAGTGCTATCAAGTAGCCAGAAATGCTCAATTCTTCAAAAAGGAAGAAGGAGAGGAGTGTTAGGAGTGGTGAACGAAGCAGATGAAAGATGAAGATTATCCTGTGAGGGTAATACAGTGAAGAGAATCTCACTACTAAGACTTCGTATGAATGAAGTGTGAGAGACCGAGTGAATACGCTCGACAATAGAGCACTGATCTTCGAGAAAGGTCACGAATCAGAGCACTATCTCTGGAAGGGAGATAAGAAAGGTGTCTGATGGAAGTGTGCTAACGTCAGTGAATGTTCGTCGGTGATCTTCGGGTAGAAGATCGTGTATCTACTGATCTCTCTCGCTCTGTGAGGAAGGAGAGGAGATGCAGTGTGATATGACCTCGGCTTACTCTCCCCAAAGAAGGAGGAAGAGGAGGGAGTCCGAGAGACGAGATGTCGGTAGAGCAACCAGAGAGTTCGCTAAGGGTACTACCGTACATCGTGAGTGAAGAGTCATCGAGGGCTGTGTGTCCAGAGATGGTTGATGTCTGAAGAGAAGCAGAGCCAAGTGCAGTGGCTTCGTCATCGTGTACAAGTGCAACGGCATCTTCATCGTGTTCAAGTGCAACGGAATCTACATCGAGTGCAAGTGCAACGGCATCTACATCGTGTTCGAGTGCAACTACGCTACATCGTGTTGTACGACGCACAGTGTCAGTAGAGCAAAAGAGAAAGATGTCTTAAAGGAGCAAGTCTTAAGGGAGTCTTAAAGGTCTTAAAGGAGTAACGTGTAAGCGTCCCGGAAAACACAGATCCACTACATCTAGACAAATAAAGGAAATGAGAGTTGGAATGATTTATCCACACGTCAACGCAGCTCTAAGCGAGAAATTGGCATTTAACATTCTTTGTCAGCTCAAATCTCATTTCATTGACAATTCAATCCTTTCTCAACATTTAGGAAATTGAGCAATAGCGATCCATCCCTATCCTTTTCGAGGAATTGGCGTACTTGATTTTTCGTTACTAATATTTCGAGAAAAATATCAGGTTGGTTCATAAGTCTTTTCCCTTTTCCGCAATAAAATATTTTTGGATTTACTAGCCCTTACTGTCAACCGATTCTCATATAGTTTGATGCATTCAATGAGCGCATCGACACTCTCTTTAGCGCACATTGGGTTACGCCTATATTACCAGTATTGCTGGCACAAGGTAAAGCCAAATGCTCCGAAATGCGAAAATAGAGTTACTTTTGTTTCGATTTGAGCTCAACGGAAATCTGGCATGTGACTACTATCAGACCATCATTGTATAGCGTGGTATTCGTAGTTTTCAAAACACTATTGAACCAAATACCATTTCGAAGAACTGCAAAAATATTTTGGAGGCATGCCCCCTGATGAGAAACGAAGCTCATTACTCTCATTTTAATGAAAATGGCTAAAGAGGTTAACTTGAGAAATCGTGAGTGAACGTGAACAATGGAATTGGGGGTGGGGGCGTTTGTGGGCACACTGAACGGCCTGCGCTGAATATTCGACGCAAGGCGTATACAATTATTGTATCGAATTTGCAAGGCATCTGTGAGGGACCAATATTAGTTACGAAATACATAAATGAGGACGCAATGCAGTGCAACAACAGGCGAGTAATACAACCAATGAACTGTTCAATTTCTACGACGACATGCTGAATCTGACTTTCTTCTTCTCCGCTTTAGAGTGACAACTGTCTCGTCTTATTTCATAAGGATTGCCCTGCTCACAAGATGTTCTCTCACGCTCACACTGTCCCTCTTCACAGCCCGGATTCACGTATCCCGAGCATTGGAGCAAAGGAGAACGAGTTGGTACGGCACCAGAAGGAGAAATACCGGGATGGAGAATCACCCTGAAAATGGTGATTTATGGTTAGTAAAAAAAATGCTTAGAAAGTTTACGTGAATTTAACTTAGTGTTTTCAACTCAGTATTACAAGATATGTAACTCTCCGATTTTTCAATAGGGTGTGGTGTCATAATACTTTTACATACCTTCTGGGTACACAGTATTCTCTAAAAGCGTCACAAACCTCCAAAAAGGCCTGAAAAAAGACGTGTTTGACGGTTATTGCCAAATTGTGCTTAAGTGCTTACTACCCAAGCACAACGGAAGACAAGAAGTGTGAGGAGAATGCCGATGACGATAAGCAGAATCTGACAATCATCTGACTCTCTTCGGTTTGCCCGCTCTCTCGTCTCTCTGACCGGCGAGAGAGCGTGCACACTGAAGAGAGTCAGACCGTTGCTCGCATGATCTGACAATGGAATCAAATGTTCGCATGAGAAGTCTACGGGGAATCGAATTATTGTCTACCGTAGTTGGAAATTCGGGCCACAGTTTCTACATTCTATATATTTTGTGAGAGAAGAGGAATTTACCCGAAAACTTACTCTGGTGCAAATTCATTAGAAAAACGAACTGTGAATGGATATATCAGCGGCTCGATAGTCCTCATGAAATAGGTAAACTGCTGGTTCAGATCACGTGGGTAATCGAACCATCGAGTTCTGAAATTTTTATGGTATTTAAAAGTGAAATATGAATGCTTCTAAATATCAAACTCACCACCTATTGAATTGCACTTACAGGTTCGCTCGATATTTTTCGAAATTTTCATTCGAATCCTTCGACATTTTCAGAAGCAATTCCGTGAGTTGCCCGAATGACTCTTTGCTGGAGAATAGATTGAAAACGAGACGAGATCTGAGTAAGACTTACATCTTCTCTCCAATGTCTTTGATATCCGCTCCGCCGCTTGAAAGTCCACCGAATGGCATAATGCCGGTCGAGTAAACTTGGAGCAATAATTTCTTTGGCGTATATATATGAGGAGCTGATTTCCGGACCTGATACGTGAACAATATGCTTAACAATGAATAGGAATCGTAACGTAACGGGTATCCGGAATGCAAAAATTTGAACACAAGCCGGGAGGTGCCCTTTCCTTCCGGAGCTCAATATGCAAATGCGCCTCTATTACAGTGTTGACTCGCCCAATCAATGTTTTGTTGAAGAGTTCGAGAAAAGGTCCTTCGTATTTTCATTTTCCACACTCTCTAGACTGGTTTAGCGGTGAGAGAGTGTGTAGAATGAAGAGACCGTGGTATCGTTTCTCGAACTCTAGCTAGTAGGAATTGCGATTGGCTTCGTGAGAAGAAACAAACTCTCAATTCCGCGGAAAATAAGTAAAATTCTAGACGATTCCTGAGAACATAATACGTTTGAGTTCTAGATTGAAGTTAACGTGTAAAAATCAAATATTAGAATTGTCCATGTACATTTATTTGTGAAAATTTTTATTTTTTGTTTTGTCATACATTTTGGGAATATTTGGAGATTCTTATAGCGATGCAAAGCATAGTGAATCAGGATACAAATTCAAATACATCAAACCCATCGAATTTTTCACGGTAATGTATTTTAATAATTATTAATATCGTAACCGGGTACGCAAATACAGATGAGCTAAGGTAAGATACAACAAAAATCCCGGATTTCAATAGTGCAACATAAGCCTCCTTTGTTTGTTTTCAGTTGACTTCGGAAGCTAAAAAGAAAAACTTCACGACTACTAGTACTGTAATATGGTAAGTTCTTTCTCATGAATAAATAGCGATATTAAAATGTGTTAATGTGCAAGTTTATATACTGTCATGGTAATAAGACTGCAACTCGTTGCTACGAAACCTGCAATGGAATGAAGGATAAATTCAATGATGAAGTATTTAGCAATCGAATGTTTGAAATGTTAGACAATATACCGCTCAATGGATACACTCTTGAAATCAATGCGTACTCGTGCGCGAAAGGGTATGTTTTTTACTATTTTAATGTTCTATATGTCATCGTGCATATATTATTTATATTTTTGCGTATTAATGAGAGTTCGAGAAATGATAGCACTGTCTGTAAATTTCCAAACACTCTTGACAGGGATAATTTCGAGACAGTGTTAAACAAGGGACCGCCGTAGCGTTTCCCCAACTAGTGATCACATTTTTATAATGTATTTTTTGAAGTATCATTGCAATATCTATCTGTTTTGTAGAACGAAGTTATGTAAGAGTGAAGAGATTATTTTTGACACAATCTCAGATGCGCTATCGAGTGTAGGGAAGAGTGCGATCAGGAGAGAAACGATTCCATGGTCTCTAATCGGCCGTTCGAGAGTGTGAAATGAAGAGACGGCGCAACAAATACAAATTCTAGTACATACGAAACGTGATCTATACCTATATATAAAGCGCAGTGTGTGTACGTTTGTCCGGATTGCGAAACAGTTCCGAAATGGGGAGGAGCGAGATCGCGCGTCAACAAGTTGCGAAACGAGTGATTGCGAAACCTACTCCGCTAGGACGGGGCCCCCGTTGAAGGCGGGGGGGCAGCCGGACTAGTAAATAAATAAAGAATTCTTAAGAATTTTAAAATAATAATTATAGACCAAAATTTAGATGCGCAATCGAGTGTAAAGGATAGTGCACTGAGGAGTGCAGGGTACTGTGTGATACCTTCTTCTCCTACGATCACCCACAAGAATACGGGGCGGAAGTGTATGAGTTTCTCGGAAGACTCAGGAAGGATGTGGAAGAAAATCCGTGAATTCTGGAAGAATGTTGTATCCCTTTCCATAAAGCAATATATTTAATAAGATGTACAGTTTTCTAACATGCCTTCATTATGGTTATATATTCATTTATAGATTATTTGTTACCGAGCTGAGTGTCCTATATTCGAAGGGGCAAACTATTTTCTTCAATTATTACTTTTTATCTTACTTTTTTATATTTTAGCTCAGTAACGTCAACAGTAGCAAAAACATTCGAAGCATCTTACAGTGATGCATATTGTTACAGTGAATTTATACAATATTCGATCAAAATAGGATCATTTTTTTCCCAACATTATGTATGTGCACTCGTAGAGCAAAGGGGAGTGAACAGGAGGAAAGATCAGAGTGTAGCCATCGAGAGGAAGAATACGATGAGAATGGGAAGAAGCGTCAATATTCCGCCTGTATGATATCTTGGAATGATGTAAATCGAGAGCAGGTTTTGACTTTGAAATATCTTCATTCCACACAACCACTACCTCAATCCAAATCGTCGAGTATCGGCCAGATCATAATCAAGCAATACCTTGTTTTTCGTTTGCTATCATGGTGGAATACAATGCCTCCTTGGTAACGAAAATGTGCCCATAAGAGAACACTGATATAGAGTTCGAGAAATTACACCACTTTCTCTTCATTTTACACGCTCTCTCACCTTTCGACCGGTCTAGAGAGTGTGTAGAATGAAGAGACCGTGACCCGAATTTCGAACTCTACTCTGGTACATACCTGCGATGCCCGTGCACTCGTCCTTGGTGCAGTAGCAGGACTTGGCCGGCACAGCTTCGCATTCATCAGCCTTCGTCGCCTACAAGGGGAGTGTGCCAGAAAAGCGTGACGTCACTTATTTTACTGACGTTATTCCTATGCCCTCAGGGCAGAGCGTGCTTATCATTAGCAATTAGTTGATGCCAACCACGAAGTTGTACCAATTCGTATGCAATTAACATACAGTAAGGCAATCTCTGCTTAATTAAATTAATAATAATAACATGTATTTAGCCGAAAGGAAATCCATGTTGGCCGGGTAAGAAATATATAAACTATCTAAATTTGAGCGGAACTCACCCCAATCTTGTCCACGTCGCTCTGCGACATGCAGCATCTGCAATATTTAGATTTCCCCTTTACAAAAAAAATAAAACTAATTACCTGCCAGAAATAGTTCCAACGGGTAGATTTCTAACATTATCTGCGAAACGCGAACTGTCCTTGCCGGCGTCCAACTGGAGGAAATCGACGATGTCCATTTTCGTCTGAAACCGTCCACTCATAAACAGAGCAAAAAAATACAACAACAAGATACGCATGGATTTCGTCAAGGCAACAAGTCTTTTCTCGCTGACATGATATGAAGATATTCCGGAAGATATTCGACCCGTTTAATCTGTCAGGAATGTGCGAGAAAAGTTGCGTAAAAAGTTCGCGAACTTCTGAGATGTGTAAAAACTGTTTCTCTTTAAAATACCGAGCTTTATTTAGTTTTATTTTTATTTTATTTATCGTCCGCCTCAATGGGTTTTCATCAGCAGAGTGTTCGAGAATTTATCAAAAATATAGAAATGATATGGACAGGGGAGAACGTTTTAATCAAAACAACTTCAAAGAAAAGTTTTTTTTCAACGTCGAACTTTTCAACGAGCTCGATGAAAAACGATGAAAAGCTGCGAGAAAAGTCAGAGAAAGGCGAGAGAGCGTGCATTTCAGAGAGAGGGAAAAGTAAGTGAACAATCACAGCTTCCTTTTCCCTCTCTCAGAAATGCACGCTCTCTCGCCTTTCTCTGACTTTTCTCGCAGATTTTCATCAACCTTTTTCATCGAGCTCGGTGAAAAGTTCGTGAACTTTTCTTCGAAGTTGTTTTGATTAAACCGTTCTCCCCTCCCCATATCATTTCTATATTTTCTATAAATTCTCGAACACTCTGCTGATGAAGAGCCCTTGTGGAGGACGATAAATAAAATTTATAATATAAACTAAATAGAGCTCGTTATTTTAAAGGGAGCTGGCCAGTTTAGGCATGTTGAGCTCAGAAAGCGCAGTTTTGCGTTATGATTAAACAGAAAAAAAAAGAAAATTCATTGTTTAATTTTGAACCTACTAGAAGCAAACAGAGTCAGAAATCCGGAGCCGTAAAGTGGTGAACGCGAGGGATCGCCCGGAGCACACTCGCTGCACGCTCGGTTCACCACTGTTCTACCGTAGCTCACGAATATTGATTTTTATTTAATTTTAATTATTTGCTGCGTATTTTCTGCATTCATAATGTCGATCTGAACTAAAGATATACATGATTATCATATTCCCCCCTGATAACACAGTTTCTGGCGTACAGCGTTAGCTATCGTTTAGAAATTCGTCGATAACCTTAAGTGGTGGATTCCGGAATGAAGCGAAGGCGAACGTGTTACCTCTGTTCATGGGTCGATGATACACTACGAAAGTTTCCTGCAAACTCTCGAGAAGCAGAACAGAAACGGTGGATTGAGCGTCTTGGGTTGAGTGAGGAGGAGAGCAAGGAAAGCTAGCAGACTACCGGAAGAAGATAGACCAGGGGGCAGGCATACGATGGTGCTCAGAGCACTCTGATTCTCCAATTGGCCTGCCAAAGGATGTGAGTCTATCCACACTTTATCGTCACTTCCCTACGCTACTACATTGCACTAACGAGCTTTACCAACGAACTGTAATGATTAATGGACGTTGAAAGTAGTTATACTAATTAAACAACCAGCACCAGCATCGTAATTAAACATCGTCGTCCTAATCCGTCGCCCTCCATCCGAACATGCGCGCTAAGGCAGTTTGAGCGACTACAGCAGCGATACCGTAACCCTACCGTGTCTTCTACGCCCGCTGTATCCGACTCTGAGATGGATGTGGACGAGGTTAGCATGAAACAGTTTATACGATTCAATCAGCCGGAAATAATGATACTGTAAACAGTATTTGTCCATAGTATTCGAACTATCTTAGCGAATGTAAAAAAAGTTTATACACACATCACACAATGACGAATAAATCAACTTTGGGGAAACATGTGAAACACAAGTACTGAATAGTCTTCATCTTTGGTTCATTTTTATTACGACAGAAATGTAATATAATCGAAATACCTTAGGTGCGAAAAGCAGATAATTTGCCAAGTTGACAATTTCTTTGGAAAGATCGAGATAATCGAATTCTACAAATATTCATTACCGTGGTTGATATTTTGATGCTGTTTTCAGTATCGTTTCCTTCAAATTATATCATGATTAGCTCAACCCATCGAACAAAGCTGCATCAAGGTGATCTTCCAGCTGGAATCATGGATCAGGTTGTGATTTTCTATTTGACCAAACAATGAAATATAAATCTGCCAAGCGTGAAATTTTTTTAGAAAAAATCCTATGTGCCCTTCATAGGTGTCCACGAATGGTGGCGAGGGAGGGGGTGCAAGCATAGACGCACCGTGCGTCTGTGCGCAAGCATGAATAGGAGGTCATGTAAAAATCGATGGTAGGTCATGGAAGGTCAAGAATAAGTAACGTACCCAATCGATAGTGCAGTAACAGTAGATACCGTATATCACTACCGTAACCCTCGATTATCGCAAACTAACTTTATTTTTAAAAAGTCCTGGTACCGAGCGCAACCGATTCTACAGTACCCAAGCAACTACCGTAACCCAGTTCCTTGGGTCAAACATTTTTTCTAAACATTTCAAACAGTTTTCTAAAAATCTAAAATTGGTCATAAAATGATTATACAATAATGACATATACGGTAGGATACTTTTAAATTATTTTAAAATCGATTTTGGATTTTTAGAAAAATGTTTGACCCAACGAACTGGGTCTGACCCAAGGAACTGGGTTACTGTAGTTACTTGGGTACTGTAGAATCGATTGCGCACGGTACCAGGGCTTTAAAAAAAATAAAGTTAGTTCGCGATAATAGCGGGTCACGGTAGTGATATACGGTATCTACAGTTACTGTACTATCGATTGGGTACGCTTGACCTACCAATGACCTACCATCGATTTTTTCCATGACTCCCTATTCATGCTTGCGCACAGACGCACGGTGCGTCTATGCGCAGCACCCCCCTGTCGCCGGCGGCGTGGACACGTGCCCTTTGTTAATTCTAACTCATGGTTTATATATTAGTCATGTGCGTTTGTCGATTACAAACCGCAATTTATAAATTTCGTGATTTTAGAATTCGGCTTTGATTGATCAAATCTTATGCTCAAAATTGGGGAAACTAATTGATCCCTGTCATGGCAGGGGGTTACATAAGCGCAACTGATTTCCAATTGCTGAATGTTCGACGTAACTACTTGGAAGTTGTTTCATTGTTACCAGTATGCGCTCCTCTATATTACACTGATTAGATCCTGTCACTAGGCGATGATGAGTTTCGATTCCCACGTAATTCGAGTAATTGTCTCTTCATTTTGCACTCTCTCGCTCGGTTGAATGGTGAGAGCAAGGCGGGAGTTGAAGCTGGAAATCGAAACCCGGGGGTGTTTAGGGTCAAAAAAGGGGGGGTGATCGTAAATGATCGTTTTTGTGATAAAATTTTCCAAAACCGGGGGTGTCCAATCCGAAACCCGGGGGTGTGTCACAGCTGGCTTCGATGGTGCCCACCTATGGGTGAGAGAGTATGAGGAATCTAGAAATGATTAACCGAATTACATACTTTACTTCCCATGCATGTAAGTGTCCAATTTTGTGAATAAGTTTTGATCTATCAAAGCTGAATTCTAAAATCACACAATTGATTAATTGCGTTTTCATATCGATAAATCGCACATGACTAATATATAAACCACGAGTTAGAATTAACAAAGGGCACATAGGATTTTTTCTAAAAAAATTTCACGCTTGGCAGATTTATATTTCATTGTTTGGTCAAATAGAAAATCACAACCTGGCCCATGATTCCAGCTGGAACATCACTTTGGTTGTTCTTGATGCAGCTTTGTTCGATGGGTTGAGCCAATCATGATATAATTTGAAGGAAACGATATTGAAAAAAAGCATCAAAATATCAACCACGGTAATGAATATTTGTAGAATTCGATTCTCTAAATCTTTCCAAAGAAATTGTCAACTTGACAAATTATCTACTTTTCGCCGCTAAGGTAGTTCAACTAAACAAATAACGAAACAAAATTAAATAACAGGCCGGCCTTGTCACTCCTCATCCAATTCTTTCGCCGGCTCGTCCGTCTTCCCCTCTTCGATTCGAGTCGCTTGACCTGAATGGGTATCATAATGACGAGATGTATTATGGCGATATGGCAACACATAGGCAACAAAACTTGAGAGAAGTCATCGCGAGACAATATTCGTTTCAATCATATTGCACCAGTCATGCGAACGAGATAGAATACACAAACTGAAGAGTGATTTCCCGTACGCTAATAAAATGTAAAATTTAGATTCTGGTCGAGGGTGTACGCGTGCGCGAGCAACTGGAAGATACAAGAGTGGAGCTCCGACTCGGAGTACCCTCAGACCTCGTTTTTGACGGGATCTGCTCGTGGTACGAGAAAAGAAACGAGCAAGAGGAGGAAATCGAGGGAGAGAAAGGTGATGAATGGAGTACGATGAATACGAGGAGGGAGAAGAGGATGGAAATGAAAGTGATGGAGGGGAAGAAGAGGAGGGTGACTACGGGGAGCGAGAAACCGATAATGACACGGATTGAGCCGATAAAGAACGATTTATTGACCGTTTACGTTTTCACAGTTGTACTAATATTGTTATTGTAATAAAGTTGAACAAAAAAAAGGGGTAGGACCGCTCTCACAAAGACAAGATAACTATGGAAACGATCGATCAGTCATAAAAACAACGCGGGAACGGTAAAGTGAACGCATGCTGCTTGAACCACGTTCAAAAACGTCGAATGAGGGGTATAGAAGCGACATATAATTGGAGCAAGTGAATTCAAATGGCAAAATCGCGATAAAACTCGATGAAAACGCGCAAAACGCCGACGAGCGCCGGCTGGCCCCGGCCAGTGGGCGTGGCTTCCCCCGCGTACTTTCGATGGCAGGAGTAGTCAACAAGTGAACTGGCGGAACGATTTAATTGGTTACTGTAGGTTTGCTAAATTATTTTAAATATTTATTTTTATTATTTTTTTAATATTTTTTACTTCACTCAATATAATTAACAGAAAGGAATGAAAAAACAAAGAATTGTATTTCACTTCAAACTCCCTTTAAAGAGAAACAGTTTTCACGCACTTCAGAAGTTCGCGAACTTTTTGCGCAACTTTTCTCGCACATTTCTGACAGATTAAACAGGTCTATTGGCGCTAAATTCACTCATTCGTCTTCCTATTTTATGGAGTTCAGTTTCCCCAATTTCAAAAATTTCAGAACAATACATTTCAGAAATTCAAAAAATAGTAGAAACTAACGAAGCTGACGCATCGGTCCAGGTTCGCTGAGCACTTGGCGAAACCGTACGAGAAGTCCGAATTGACTCCTTGCTAAAATCATTTAGTTGAACTTTCTGAACTGTCATGAAACCACTAGTTATTGATAAATGTTCACTTACATTGCCGATGACGTTATACATATGTCCGTCCTGGATGCATTTGAGACCGTTTGAAGTAGAGAAGAGTGCTAAGAGCAGAATCAGCATGTCTGCTCACTCAATATCTGAGAAAATATATCGAATTAAAATAGTGCAACAATAGAACGTTTGCATCCTGCCACAGTGAATCCTATAGCCAATTTGACCCCTAGTAATGCATACATTTACAACATGCGACAGGAATTGCACAGACCGACGGAGCTCTGTAAACGATATTTATTCAGAATGGCATTACTCGGTGACATTTTACGCCCGATTCCGAGTGCACAAAGAGGTGATAAGACCGACAGATTGCTTATTCAGATAAGAGCACAATATGCACATTGAGCACATTGCCAGAGCACATGAATCCCTCCAGATCAAACGTTCGAAGTTTAGGAAATATTTCAGCCTGTTCTCCCAGGAAAATAATGCAAAAATATAGTCATTGCATGCTTTGTCCAATGATTGGAGTTTTATAATTTGCTTTTGTGTTTTAAACCGCACGTGACAAATGTTCGAATTCCCTTGTCGGCACATCATAAAACGAGGGCTCTTTCATCAAGGAAATGAGATTATTAAGTGTCATTAAGCCAGTTCAGGTAAAAAATTAAACCAGACCCAATAGAACAATAAGGCGTATTTGAACTTTTGGATATTGATATAGATCCTGTGTAGTAATCATGCCCTTACGGTGCTCAAACATGAAAATCGCACTCTCCTCTACTAAAGAGTCCACAAAGCGTGGGCATGACAATTCGACTGTTGAGTCGGAAGTGCGATTTTCATGTTCTGACTCATTGCCCAACGACCGATATTGTTCAGATGAGAATCGTGTTAGAATACTGCGAGATGATGTGCAATCGTGAAATTGGTGCAAATGGAAAATCGGTACGGTAATGACGCGACTGCTCTACAAAAGACAATTGTGCTTCCGTACTTAAATAGTAGCTATACACTTGTGAGAGATAGTACGATATTTGTATGGTACTTTGAACATGACGATTCACAAACGAGATAGAACCTAATTTATGCAGTCGTTGGTACAATACCAACGCGATTTAGCTTAGAAATTGTCCTAATTTCGTATCTAGACTGCATAATTTTGATATATGTTGGCACGGTTAGTGAAGTATGAAAGCCAAAATGAGGGCGAAGGGCAGAGATATGATGGTTTGTCCGGCAGTAGACGTTGTTGATGTCGTCGGGTTGACGGTTGTCGTTGTCGTTGCTGTTGTTGTTGTTGTTGTCGTTGTGGGGATCGTAGGTACAGTGGGAGACGTGGTCGGGACGTGAGGTAGACTTGTTGTCCGCCGAGGCTCAATGGTGGTTTTGGCTGAACGAGAGACTTGTATAGGGAAAAGAGAGCAATCGTCTGATTCACTTCAGCTTCTACGCTCTCTCGTATCTCTGAGCGTGCAAACTGAAGAGAGTCAGACCCTTGCTCGGAAAAGATGAACAGTTCGATGGGTAATCACAGGATAAACGTCGACTTATTTTCATAATGTCTATTGAACACATTTTTAAAAGTGCTTTATGCACGATTGACGATCGTTTAGTGGGTAGCTAGGAACTTACAGGGCACGATGGGAGTGGTGGTGTAGTAACCGTCCCTCTTGCAGTAAGTGGTGGATTGCCGAGTAAAAGGCTGGTTGGAAGCGTCGACTCCGCTGAAACATCATTTGTTTGTATTGTTTTGTAAGATTTTGGTTTATTTATTTATTTACCGGCAATAGCTTTTTTTTAAAATAACAAACCATCATCTAACCTGGCAGAAATGGTGATGACATCATTCTCCTCTAGACAGGAGAAGCCCTTGGCGATGTAGTTGTATGAGCAGCCGACGCGCTGGTCGATATCCGAGTCGTAGGGCGTCTCGTAGTCGCCCTGGTAAAAGACATTTTCGAAAATCATGTAAATCATTTTGCGTTCTAGAAATGATTATACTAGTACAGTGAAAGAACAAAGCTAGCGCGTAAACCACAAAATGAAGAATTATGGAGCAACCAAAATATTTCCGTACATATCTTCATTCCTCACTGTCTCCCGACCTTTCGAGCGGTGAGAGAGTGTGTAAAATGAAGAGACCGTGGTATCGTTTCTCGATCTCTAGTTCGAAATCGTCCCTTTATCTCCCACTTCCACCCGGCCGATCGAGTGGCGAGAGAGTGTGTATTAGTGATGCCAAATCGGATCGCACTCTCCTCGTTTCACACGCTCTCTCGCTCTGTCTGACCGGTGAGAGAGCGTGTGAAACGTGGAGAGCGCGCGCCGATTTGCCATCACTAGTGTGTATCACGTACATCACGTGTCATTGGATGAAAAATGACTCCCTCAGGAACATTTTCGAAAAGGTTGTTGGGTTCCTATTATAGTGGTAGAATACCATAGATTGAAAAGACCGTGCTTTCATCAATACTCACACCAATCGACTGTCTTGTCTTTCCGACTGTCGACTGTCTTTATCATACATTAAAACATAATGAGTAATCAAAAAAGATATGGAAATTCGATCCACCGTATCTTCATTTATCACTCTCTCTCTCTCGACCTCGCGATCGAGAGAGTGTGTAAAATGAAGAGGCTGTTGTATCTTTTGTCAAACTTCAGTACTCACGCCAATCGACTGTCTCTCCATGTGCGCCATGTAGAGGGAATCCGTTTCGGATGCATTTCCGGTGAGTGCGTCGTAGAGGAAGAAGACCGGGAAGTTTACCGCTGCAACGACCCCTACTGCCTCGACCTCGACCCCTCTCCCATACACAAGTCGCAAAGGAGCGACTTAGCTTCCATCAACATCTTCAAAGAATCTCTCGTATCAAAAGTACAATTATGGATGGAATAAACTATTTATATTTGTA
The DNA here is from genome assembly GCA_036245805.1 of Pristionchus mayeri. NCBI lineage: Eukaryota > Metazoa > Nematoda > Chromadorea > Rhabditida > Neodiplogasteridae > Pristionchus > Pristionchus mayeri. The sequence continues at coordinate 43,827,594 of BTRK01000003.1, read as the reverse complement.
TTTGAAACGTACATTAACCAAATGACACTATTCTCGTAATGTGAGTGCTTCATTCCTCTCCCAAAATGCCAAAAAAAGGATTTCGAATCAGATTTTCCAACCGATTGATCAACACTTCCTAGCCCTAGTCCAAGCAATTAGCATTGATGAACTTGATCGCTCACCTCCGAACACAGCGTATGGTTTGGGCGTATCAAGATTGTTGTAGTCCTGAATGAAGCCGAAGAAGACCTGTAATTGTCGAAATTATAAGACTTAATGCACGAAATCTTCAAACTTTTTTTGTGGAATAAGCAATGTTTCGTTGCAAACGTTCATTCTCAGTTCAGCAAATGAAGTCGATCAATATCAATATTTAGATCGATCATCGTTTATGGCATGAATATACCTGAGTTCCTCCGTTTCCGTATACATATGGGAAGCAGGCGCGGGTCTGCGAGTTGACCTGAAGTTGCAAATATTTGTCCCGGTAAATACACTGATGTATATTTACCGTGATCTTGTAGATGCCGGGATACTGTGGGTACAGACGCCAGAAGCTCTGGTAGTCCGATTGCCACAGCTGCAGGACGTCCAGGGGATCTGAAAATAAACATTAATTTTTATTAGTTTTCAACTGAGTTTAAATTTCTTTGAATATTAGCATGGAGAGTATGGGAATCACTTTGAACGTAGTACGATCAAAAGCTCATGCTAAAGTTCGAGAAACGATACCAAGGTCTCTTCATTCTGCACACTCTAGACCGGTCGATCGGCGAGTGAGAGAGAGAGAGAGAGAGAGAGAGAGAGAGAGAGAGAGAGAGAGAGAGAGAGAGAGAGAGAGAGAGAGAGAGAGAGAGAGAGAGAGAGAGAGAGAGAGAGAGAGAGAGAGAGAGAGAGAGAGAGAGAGAGCAGATTTAAGAGAGCGTGGTACCGTTTCTCGAAGCTCATACCTTGCTTTGGTGCCTCAGCCGTGATCGTGGCGTTCTCGCCGCCAACTGCGACGTACACCGATCCCCGCCATTGCATGTTTGCGTCGATCTGGAAATGTGGCATGGGAAATTTTTTAAAAAGTTGCTTGTCAGTTATTAATTTCATTATTTAAAATTTAAATTCAGTCCCGTTTTGCTGTTGAACACTCGCCTCGGGTAGTTAGACATTTAAAAAAATGAAGGGATATGAAGCAACTTGAGCAAAGCGAATGATGAGGTTAAAGTACCCCTCCATACAATTTTCTTTGAATTATCGCCAAACGCTTGAACCGCAATCCCTAGCGCGCCAATTCGAAAAAAAGGTCAACGAAGTTAAACTGCAGGCGCATAGTACCTGCACGTAAATCTCGTTGTTCTGGCAGTTGAGTGGGTCGGAGAAGGACAGTCGCTGGGGAGCGTAGCGAGTGGGGAAGAATGCCTCGATTGCCTGCGAATTAGAGTTCGAGAAACGATACCACGCTCTCTTCATTTTACACACTCTCTCGCCGATCGACCGGTCTAGAGAGAATGAAGAGAGCGTGGATCGTGTCTTGAACTCTACTGCGAATTGTTGCAGTTTTTTTTGGTATTTTCCTCTTACGATCTGAGCTATGACAACACACAAACCACTGTAAATTTACCTCTCCAGCAGTCGGCGGATCCACTCGGAGGATCATTCCGCCGGTGGTCGAGAGGAAGTTGGCGAAGTTGCCCAGACCCTGCAATCGGGCAATACGTAACAATTACCATTCCTTCCAGGGAATCTTCTTAATCGACATGTTATATATCTGCCTCCACTACTACTACTTAACCCATATGCCGAGTCTTCTGTAAGAATGCAGGAAAATGAGCCCATTGTGCAACCAGGAAAAAGTCATTGTCACGGATTTCGATGAAATAGGGTTTATTGATACTATTGGGAGTCATACTACTACGTTTACCCTTGCATACCTGTGCCCAGTCGTCGACTTGGCACTGCGGAGTCTCAACGTGAATGAAGTCGATGACAGGCGTGTGAGTGTCGAACTGGATTAATCATTCAAAACATTTTCTTTACTGAGGAGTTTATTGTATGCTTTGGGTTAACTTTCGATGAGTTCATTATTGAAACTTTATGTTCGAAGCGACATCACATCCCTAACTGACCATTTCCATTGTCATGTGAATGGCGTTCAGGTCGGCATCGAGGGGAGCAGAAGACGAGATTAGCAGGACCTAATAAAGTAATAATAATAATAATATGATAATAATAAAGTAATATAATATAATAACAATATGATAATAATATTTTTGTATACGGTAATGTGTACGTTGCTACAAATATGAGATAAACAAATGTTACATACCTCAGAGCCACTGAGATAATGCCCGAGTTCGGGCTTGGCGAACAGTGCGGTGAGAGCGCTCAATTTTATTGTTGTACAGTCTGCTGTTATTGTCTAGTTGTATTTTACTAAATCAAAGAGTAATAACATATCAAAGACGCACTCCCAGATGGGTGCCTGACAGGCGCCGGTCACGTCCCTCGCCTCAATTGCCAGCTGATCCAGATGCGCTGTCACGTCGTCATATTCGTAGTAAACGACGAGCTGGTCGATCTTACCGTCTACTGAAAATTTCCACAATGGTAAAGATTTTTTTTTTCATTTCAAACTTTTCTATCACTGAGAGAACGGATATGAATGGGAAAAAGAGCTGGGCATGATTGATTATAAATGGTGGAGATGCGCCAGATGAGATAAAAAATAATGATAATGCCGCCAGGTCTTACCGGTGAACGTTTCGAGCATGAAGTACTTGATCCAATCCTGGTGCTTGTCCCATGCATCGCGCTGGATGTCGTGGAACTTGTTGGCGAGCTGCATTTGCATAATTTTTATTATTATCGAATACCCTTAGTGCAGTGCGGTACGCTTCAAGAGGAGGACCACGGACGGATTTCCATGGTCTCGAGTGATCTACCGTCAAGAATACCCATCTCAAGTCTATCTGCGTTGTGAGTTCCTAACCGGCGCAAGTCAGGCGTTCGGCGGCAGGATGATCTACTTCAATGCTCAACGGAGATCCGCCACGATCGTCCCTACAGTTGACCAGAGAAGCCAAAGAAGATCCCATCCCTTGGCCTAACGACGCTCTGAGACCGAAGATCCCAATCCCCTCTAGACCGAAGTTACCCTCCTGCAGGACCACAGTGCCTGACGTCAGGATAAATATGTATATGTACCCTTAGTGCACATTCTACAACGTCTCTTGCGCAAGTACTATTTCGACTCAATTTAATTATTTTTTAGTCGCTGTATGTCACCAACCGACTGAATGGCATCTGCAGTGTTCTCTGATTTCTCAATCACGAGGATGAGAGCTTTGTCGTCGTTGGAGAACTTCGTGCCCGAATCGGCGTCGCATTGCACTGAATTGATCCTATTAAAATAAATAGTTTCTATCAGCCCTGCTTAGTAATTTCAGGCCAGGCAATTAGGAAAACGATATATTGTCTGTAAATTTACATGAATATCACTACTGTTGTACGCAATATTTTAACGCATTCTTTTGCTGCTGAGCGTATCCTTGCACTCACCGAACTGGCATGCGTCTCCGCCGAATCCGCCCGGGCAGTCACACTTTGTTCCGGTGGAGATAGGCTTCCCGCCGTTCTGACAAATGGGCGTGCGACAGTCCTCACCTAAAATGAATGATTATCGAGAGGGGGAGAGAGAGAGAAGTGATGAAAAACAGTTTTTAGACTGCTGGAAGTATGCCAGAAGAGGAATTAGGAAAATATTGAACTAAATGAAGCAATTCTTACCAGTGAAGAAATCGGGGCATAGACACTCGCCGTTCGAATAGACACCACCATTGAAGCACTCGGCTGTAATATTCACATGCTAAACTAAGAAGAATGTTTAAGTTAGCCTACTGTATTATGAAGACATTACAGTAGGCTATGACATATTGCTGTAGTTCAGAACGTTACTTAGAAATAGTGCTGCGAGAGCGAGATGCTTCAACCGGAAGTGTAAAAAAAACTCACATTCATTGAATTGCATCCGGGGAGCTCCCGAGGCGGAGCATGCCAGCGCTGCCAAGATGACCGCTTCCAGAGCACGGAACATGGTCGACCCTGATAAGAAACCAGATTTAAAAGGCACATGAAATAGGGTGGCCATTGGCAATGTTGCATTACCGGGGATGCATGTTTTTCAGCAAAAATAAAAACCTAAGAGTGCGTTACTAATCATGATAATTTGGGGGCAGTGAGTAATCAAAGTGCTCTGAAGTACTGTGGAAGGAAGGATTGTAGGGCATGCATGGTTAAGAAATACCAGTTTGGTAGTAATTTTGGCATGAAATTGATCAAAAAGACTGCGGCGTGGGTAGGGGCAAAGCAAAGATCTTAGGGATCTGATATCGCGCTGATGAAGTGTCTCTTATTAGCGTGATCATGCGAATCGGTAGATAAGAACTGATTCAGTCGCTATCAGTGCATTGCAAACGAGAAGCCGCTGGTCTTTTATTGGTACGTCTTATCATCTCGTGATGACAATATAAGACGAACAAAGATTGCGCCTATCCTTATCGACACTATCATCGGTGAAATTGGCACGGCTTTGTTAAAGGAATAGTTGTAGAATTGTCATCATTTAATTTAATTGAAGAATTGTCATCATTTACTATCCCGAATCAATCGAGCCCATTTACGGTCCCCGATATTTACTGTCCATAGTTTTCATAGGAGTCGATTCAACACAGTTATGTTTTCTCTTTTAAAATTAGCCAGAATCGAGTTTGAGAAAATCGAATTTTCAGAATTAGTAAAACTTTGAATTTCTTAGCGTACTTCACTGTCTTTGAAAAAACAAAGTCTACATTAGCCATTCCGATTTAGAGATCGAAAAAAATGGGTCGCCGTCTATTCATTTCCCACACTCTCTCGACCGATCGATGGATGATGGAGTGTGAAAAATGAATAAATTGTGGTATAATTTCTCGAACTCTATACCGATCTGTAGATTTTCAGCATTTAACGATTTTCACTTCTACATTCACGCTGTCCGGCACTCGAACCGATATTTCAAAAAATACCCTCTTCGAATTTCCACTTGTTAAAACTTTTATTTTATGGATATGCAATTTAGCTTCTGCAATAAAATTTCAGGGGAAAATATGGCCTTAGTGATATGATATCGATGACTTTCGCTGAATCTTCCGTGGTAATGTGAATCGAGAGATAAGCAGTGATTCAGCCGTTATCAGTGCATTACAAATGATACGCTTCTGGCATTTTGTTGGTTCGTGTTCTTGATCTAGTGATGACAATAGAGGAGGAGCATAGAATGATCAATTACAACAAAAAAAATATTTCAAAATCAATTACAAAAAAGTGGAGCATTGGAGCATTATCCACACTCTTCCGTCAGTCAAATTGGCACGGACGTGTTAAAAGGGTAGTCAATTAGAGAATTGTCATGATTGAAATATCCGAAGAATAGAAATTCAACCATTTCATGTGCATTTAATGCCAATTGTAAAATTGTGATTTACAATTCATAATTCAGTATAGGAAAAAAAGATAAGGTCTTGGGGATATCGTATCAGCGACTTCATATGAAGTGTCTTCCCCGGCGTGATAATGTTCAGATGAATTAACAGATAAGAAGTACCGTTATCATAGTATTACAAATGATAAGTTTCTGGCATTTTGATGATCCGTGCTCTTGATCTAGTGATGACAATATAAGACGAACATACAGTGCACCTCTCCTTATCAACACTCTCTAATGGGCCAGAGAGCAATCTGTCTTTTATGAATGTCAATTTTCAGCATTGTCATCATATAATTATCCGAAGAATAAAAATACAACCATTTCATGTGGAATTCATGCCAATTGGAGAATTGTCATCATTTAATTGTCCGAAGCAATCGAGCTCATTTACGGCCGCCGATAGCGGAATGTGATAACAATATTCGATCTACTGGACTCGATCTTCCGCTGGCAGTGCTTGCTGATAACGAAATGATGGACAAGCCTTCATAGTTCAGTGTTTATCCGAATTAATTTCCATTTCGGGAATTACACACAATTATTAGTCTCTATAATTCGCAGGCACACAGCTCAATGGTTGATGTTCGCCATAGCGATGTTTGTGGGAGCGCAGTATCGACCGCCATTGAACCTGAAATTGGTTTGATTTATTTCCAGAATTTTGAAACCTTTTCCTCGAAAAAAATGAGTGATTGATAATGCAAAATGAGAAATAGCAAAAATTTGAGAAATTGTTTGGCATTCGGATCATTCGTATATTTTTAAAGTGGCAATTAGTGGAATATTCCGTTCAAAAGTTGGACATTTTGATCGATCATAGTTATAGTTATAGTTACAGATCATAACAGTTGATCATAGTTGCCACGATCGGATAGTCAATTAGTCACGGAAACTCACGCAGCATTCCAGATCTTGTTCTGGATGAAGGCTGTAGTCTGGTCGAGGAGAGCGTCCTGGCTCACAGCGATGTTCACGCAATCGGAGCCGGCAATATCCTAAACAAGGGTGTGGTAGCATCGTTGATAACTGTCTAACATCAATATTGAATACAAACACATTTTAGCGGTATCTGGAAGACGGGTGCATATTCCATTATAAATATTGACCGTTGATGTCTCTGCATCGCTTACTTTCCGTTCTCCAGCATTACATGAGCACAATTTCTATTTCCACGACAATTGATCATGATCGACAATGAAAATGCAAGCAATCCCACATTGAGGTCGCTCCAGTCGGCCTGGCTGCCGATTCCGACGGCGATAACCCCGTAGGTCTCGCCGGCAGCGATCTTCTGGATCTCGACGATCGCCTTGTCCTTGTCGGAGAACCTAAACCGAGTTCTTAAAGCGAACTTTTTTTTTGAAAAGTGGTTCATACTGCTTCACTACAGTTAGAGATCAAGTTCAGTACATATCATTTATGACAGATCAACCCTTCCTAACTTATAAGCATTGTGTAATTTCATATTAGGATATTCTCGGAGTGGAGATGTAATTGCATTGTGTGTCCCTACATTCAAATGATCACATGTTTCAAGTGAACATAATCAAAAATTAAGCTTATTCATATACCCACTTGTTCTTTGCAGTGAGAATGACGATGAGATGGTTGCTGATGTCATTTCTATATCCGTGCTCCTCCTTGCGGTACTTGTTGGGGTCATTTGCGAATTGGAGCGCTCTGGGATACATAGTTATGTTTGTGTTATATTTCCCCTTTCTATGGTAATTGGCTGTTATGAGCCCGTTTGCGTAAGAATCGGACAATCGCTGGCATCGGCCGAAAAAGCCAAATCTCTGAAATTCTGTGCTTTGGGGTTATCTGACACGCTGATGACGATAGGCACATTCATTTTGCTTAAAAATCGATCGTTGGCTCCAGAAGGCGTTACGTCGAAAACTACCTTTTTCGAATATCTTGATCCCAAAGGTCGCTAAAATTAAGCCCACATGACATCCGGGGCAGAATTGAATGGCGAACACGCCTGTCTAATTCATTTTTCATTATTTATTAAAATAAATTAGTAAAATTGAACTTTTTAATGTCTTAAATGTACCCGGGGAGACATAGCTCAATCTGACCGTCCTGATGAGAGGAACCCAAATCTGTGCTTAAATATAAATAAAAACATCGCCGAAGGCTAATGCCCGCGAAATAGTGAGTAATTTGGAGTGAAAAAAAGAGTCAGAGAGGGGAGGGAGGCGAGGCGCAGGGGAGGGAGATGGGAAGGGGTCACGAGACAGAGAGACTCGGGTAGATCAAGGGAAGGAGCAATGGAATCGCAGATTATGCATGCAAAAACATTCACTATTTCGCGGGCATTAGCCTTCGGCGATGTTTTTATTTATATTTAAGCACAGATTTGGGTTCCTCTCATCAGGACGGTCAGATTGAGCTATGTCTCCCCGGGTACAATTAAGACACTAAAAAGTTCAATTTTACTAATTTATTTTAATAATTAATGAAAAATGAATTCGCCATTCAATTCTGCCCCGGATTTCATGTGGGCTTAATTTTAGCGACCTTTGGGATCAAGATATTCGAAAAAGGTAGTTTTCGACGTCACGTCTTCTGGAGCCAACGATCGATTTTTGAGCAAAATGAATGTGCCTATCGTCATTAGCGTGTCAGATTACCCCAATAGGCAGATATACAGCGAATTGACTTTTTTGGCCGATGCCAAAAATCTTCAAAATTGTCCGATTCTTACGCAAACGGGCTCTTATAAGAGGAACTAGAATAAGAGGAAGGTGCACGCACTGTGTCAGATACTCATGGGTTTCGTCCTGGATGACGAAGTCCTCGATACTTATCAGATTCTGATCGAGGGCATCGTATGAATCGATCGAGGAGAGGAAGGCGACGGGCATCGACTTGGACTGTAAGTTCAGATGTTAATCGTAACCCACGTCCCTTTTCGTTATCAACATCTCATCAAACCAACCGAATGTGAAGCATAAGCAAGTATTTCTTAATCAGTCAATAGCAATCACGAAGTATCATTCACTTCTTTGTACGGCATGGTGATCAGTCCTACTCGGATGAATCTCTGGTTGGTCGTGTAGATGGACACGGTCTTCTCGATGAAGGGCTCAGCCTGAACGTGAATATTTATAAACCATATATTTTGCGGGATTGGTTGTGTACCAAACTGCTCGTTATTAGAATCAAGCCACAGACTTGAAAGGCACGGAGCGCGTTGCTGTTTCTCGGCTCGTACTTGTTCAAATCCCCCAACTTCAATTTTATTCTCGCTCACTATTCTATCTGAGCGAAGGAACTATCCGTAATCATACTTAATCGATCATGACTTACGGTGTTCCTGATGAATGCCTCATCCTCGGTCTCGTCGATGATGAAGAGCACATCGAGGTTAAGCGTCGCCGGGGTGAGCGCAGTCGTGGCTGTAGTAGAGGCGGCAATGGTTGTAGGGAGAAATAAATAATACTTCTTCATAATTTCACATCAGACCGCATGTTCAATACATACGTTTTTCTAACAGCAACATTCGCCCGATCTATGCGATTCATAGACAAAAATATGTTGATTCATTATGTGCAGTGTGCAAAACACGAGACAATGAGCTTCGAACCTCATTTATGCAGTCATCATTACAATTCCAAAGCGATTTAGAATTACAAAAGGTCAAAAGTTTGTTCTAAGACTGCATAAATGGGTCCTTTATCATGATGAGGTACATTATCACAGAAGAAGCCCAACCAGAATGAGGGCGACGGACAGGGAGAAGACAGTTTGTCCTTCAACAAGAGACGTCGTTGTTCTGACTGTCGGTGAAGTCGATGGGACAACTATAGTAGGCACGGTGGGAGAGGTGGATGGGACAGGCGGTCTGGATGTCGTCTTGGGAGGTGTTGTAGACTTTCTCGTTAAAGGCGGGGTCGTGGTGGTGGTAGTTATTGTCGTGGTTGTAGTGGACGAGGTCTTCGTGGTCGTCGAGGTCGATGTGGGTGAGGCTGAACGACAGTCACGGATGCCTTTCGGAACACTCGGGCGGACAATCACGACAGGGGACAGTGGAGAATGTGAGCGGGGTGTTTACAGCAAAGCTATACATGTGTGTAAGGTTCGTGCGTGCTAGAACCAAGCAATCAGATTGTTCTAGTGGTCATTCTCGCTAGGTGCTCGGAACGATCTGGATGGAAATGCCGGCTCTTACTGGGCACGGTGGGAGTGGGCGAGGTCGACTTGGGCGCCTTGGTCGTGGTGGTGGAATAGCCGTCCTTCTTACAGTAGGTTGTCGACTGACGAGTGAAAGGCTGGTTGGTCTCATCAATTCCGCTGAAATTATTTGTTTTTCACCACTACTAAGTTGCTGTTCATGCAAATGCTATGATATTGAGTGAAGGAGATTTGAATTGCTTCAATAGTGGCGTGAGGCCCATCATATTTGGTAGAGTTCGAGAAATGAAACCACCGTCTTTTCATTCTACACACTCTCTCGGCGTTCCAGCGTTTGAGAGAGTGTGTAAAATGAAGAGACGGTGACCCGAATTCCGAACTCTAATATTTGGGTAGCTTTCAAGGAATACATCTCAACGCCGAGCTGATATCAGCATATGATGCATGCCTACGGTAGTAACTCTTTTTGGCTTTGATAATACAACAATAGTATTCGCGCTTCTCCATCGATATGTTTACCAACCTAGCAGACATGGTGATGACGTCGTTCTCCTGGACGCAGGTGAATCCATTGCCGATATAGTTGTACGAACAGCCGCTACGCTGATCAATGTCAGAGTCGTAGGGCTTCTCGTAGTCGCCCTGGAAAATAAATAATCTTTAAACCACCAAAAATGATAAGAAGAAAAAACAGTGGCAAAAGTACTTCTCGTAGCCACCCTTAAAAGATGCAGTTAAATTGTTTAAAATGCCGCTAAAATGTCAAAAAATTAGAGTACGAGAAACGATACCACGCTCTCCTCATTGTCATCACCCTCTCGTCGCTCGACCAGTCGAGAGAGTGTGTACAAATGAAGCACATTTGAGCTATTTAACGTGAAAAAATTGGGAAAGTGTACCGTCTTCGAGACCGGACATCAAAATATAGTACTCATTAGGGTTGGCAATACGAGGGGAGATAACGAGCTCGTTATTCCTCCCCCGCCTCGTATTGCGAAGTAAGGGGAGGGGAGGTATAACGAGCTCGTAACCTCCCCTCGTATTGCTAACCCTAGTACTCACATCAATCGACTTCCTCTCCATGCGTGCCATGTAGAGGGATTCAGTGTCTGAGGCTTTGCCGGTGTTGCCATCCAGCAGGTAGAAGACCGGGAAGTTCACCGCTGAAAGGTACTTGATTTGCATGCAATGCAAATCGGCTATAGCTTTTCAACAAGGCTGTTCAAATAGCTGAAAGGGCACTGATTTCTTGGGAAAATTTGTCGGATATGTTCACTCGCCTCCATATACTGCGTAAGGCTTGGGCGTATCGAGATTGTTGTAGTTCTGGATGTAGCCGAAGATGACCTGTATTGTTTCGTAATAGTTCGTGCGGTGCAAATTTTATTCTAAGGTAAGAAGTACACAAATTCTAGTTCCACCACTATCTCTCCATAAAGGTATGCGATTTCGAGACTAAGTTCGCGAGCACACAATGATATATCTGAGCTCTTGTTATCGACCGCTACCTCTCCATGAACTTTTGCAAAGAAAGACCAGGCTCCTAAAATGATATACCTGAGCTCCACCGCATCCGTACACCATCGGGAAGCAGGCTGCGTCCTGCGAGTTGACCTGAACATTAAAATATTTAACGAATTAGTTCACTGATATTCAGTAGAAGTCAAGATGCGATACGTCTGCATTATTGTAGAGTTCGAGAAATGAAACCACGATCTCTTCATTTTACGCTCTGTCGCCGTTCCACCGGTTGAGAGAGCGTATAAAATGAAGAGACGGCTACCCGAATTACGAACTCTACATTATAGACACTCTCACTTAACAGATCGACAAATATTACGATAGCGTTTCGCTAAACTCGGTTTAGTTGCCCTGCCTGTGTTACTTACCGTAACTTTGTAGATTCCTGGGTACTGCGGGTAGATGCGCCAGAAGCTCTGGAAGCCCGACTGCCACTGCAGGATTACCAAAGATTCATCTGAAATTAATTGAAAATTTATTTTAAACATCAGGTCAAAACGGATTTCAGACAGTTTCTTGATGAAACAAGAGGTTCACACACACCAAGTCTCTATATTGTTCACAGAGAAAGAGTATTGATTGAAGAGATTGAAATATCGTTTCTCGTACTCTAATGAAAAGCTTAGATTAGGCGTGCATACCTTTCTTGGGAGTTTCGACCGTGGCCGTAGCGCCCAGGCCTCCGAGCGAGATGTACACTGCTCCATATATGTGCATGCCTTCGTCGATCTGGAAATATCCGAATGCCCATCTTCCTCTCAAAACAACATTAATAGAAAACACTTTTAGCACTTCTCCAAATCAAGCAAATGCTCATAATCTTGCCCACATTTCGAGGACACGAGCACCAAACGAAAAATATATTTTGCCTCGCGGTTTAAAAGCGCGGGGTTAGTCACCATGCCTAGTTCCACGTCTTTCTCCACGTCTTTCTCCTATGTCGATTCCCGCCACTAACCTGCACGTAAATATCGAAGTTCTGGCAGTCGAACGTGTCCGCGAACGAGAGTTTCTGGGTGGCGTAGCGGGTGGGCAGGAATGTTTGGATCGCCTGATAATTGTTATTGTTTCTTGTTATTTTTATTGTTATTGTTGTTGTTATTGATAATTGTTGTTGTTAATTGTTATTGCCTCGATCGCCTGGGAAAATCACAATTATAAGACGTGCTTTACCAGTTGTATTGATAAAATGGATTAATGGTCCCGCTCTTTTCCACGCTCTCTCACTCGCACGGGGATGTGTAATGAAGGGAGTCAGACGAAATGCCAATGTTCAACTCACGTTTCCCGTAGTCTTGCCGTCCACTCGGAAGAGCATACCGCCGGTGGTCGCGATGAAATCGGAAAAGTTGTCCAGATCCTAAATAGTGATCAATCTATGGAAATTCAGTATTACTGGCTGCGGAAAACTCTTCAATTCAATCGATAAGTTACCTTGACTTCTCTGAATTATTTATAGAACGAATCGTACCTTTGCCCAGTCGTCAACTTTGCAGTTTTGAGTCTCGACGTGGATGAAGTCGATGACAGGAGTTTGAGTGTCGAACTGAAACGAGCAGTCAAGAATGTCAACACTTTTATATTGTGTTTTCAGGCTTCTTAAAAAATGCCTTCATTGTGAGAATTTTAACACGTGATGTAAACATGTTACTGATAATAACCAGAAAAGGACGCGAACTAAACGAACTAAACAACCTTCACAAGTAAAAATGTAATTCAATATGCCCGACCATTTCCATGGTTTTGTGGATGGAGTTCAGGTCGGCGTCGAGAGGAGCAGCGGATGAGATGAGCAGGACCTTCAATGCTACCATTCGTCAATTTCTAAATGAAAATACGAAACTAGTATATGATCAAAAATTGACCTGCAATCGTCATATGCTCCTAATTTATATGTAACATGCTATCATATCCCATGTTAACGCTTTATGTAAATGCCATACCTCTGAGCCAGCGAGGTAATGCGCGAGGTCGGGCTTGGCGAACATGGCAGTGAGAGCACTTAATTGTATATGTTTACTAATGATAAAGAAGGGATCATATTACAATGTAGTCAGTTTCTGCTCCGAAGCTCGTAGAAAGAGAAATAATAGATCAAATAATAAATATTACGCACTCCCAGATGGGTGCATGGAATGAATCAATTTAGACTACAGAAACGAAATTGCAAGAGTCGTTTCCTCGGAATTCAAATGTTTCATTTTCCCTTGGCATTCGACATAAGATCAAAGATCACTCAGTCAAACAATGCTCACTCCCAGATGGGCGACTGGCAGGCGCCGTGCAGGTTGACAGCATCCGACACGAGCTGCTTCAGATGCGCCACGAGATCATTCACGTCTTGGTACACAGCCAATTGCTCGATCTCGCCGTCATCTGAACAATATATATACTACTATATATAGTAGTATATATCACGTGTATTACAAACCAGTGAAGGTGTGCGAGAACAATCGTCAAAAAGTTATGCAGAATGTTACCCGTACAATTTTGCGAAAATACCGCCATTTATGCTATAATGCAGATTCTCATCTACGTGTTCTATCGAAATCGAAAGACATAATACTAACTGTTGAACGTCTCGAGCAGGAAGTACTTGATCCATTCCGAGTGCGAGCTCTGAAGATCGTGCTGGATGTCGAGGAACCGGTTAGCAAGCTGAAGTTGAATTTTAGTTTTGCTTAAACGTGCTATTTTTTCTGAGATATTCCTCGAATTTCATTGGTTAAGATGTTGACAGATAAATTCAGAATACGATGTTCTATTGTTTTCCATTAGTGTTTGAGAAATGGTACCATGGATCCATCATTCTTTGCACTTCCTCGTCAACAGACCGGTTGAAAGTGTCCGAATAAAGAACTAACCGATGAAATGGCGTCGGCAGTGTACTGTGACAGCTCAATGACGAGAATGAGCGCCTTGCCGTCGTTGGAGAATTTTGCACCCGAATTGGCATCACATTGCGCTGAATTAATTGCATTGTTCAAGTTTGTACGAGGATTTCCAGATAATCCGATTTTGTTGACATGATCGTATTTTGGTCAATTGTGAAGTGAATATCGGATGCCCGAATGATGATTCGCTTGTAGAACAACCGATAGTCTTCGAATTCACGTACCGTAGTATCACAGCACTGACGGTGACATGTTAGGCGTGCTAACATAAGTGAAATATGGTACTTACCGTACTGGCAAACATCGCCTCCGTATCCAGACATGCAGTTGCACTTGCTTCCGCTAGCAGCGGGCGTGCCTCCGTTCTGGCAGATCGGCGTGCGGCACGTCTCACCTGCGATATTGCGAAAATTGTGTAGACAATGACTAAACTGATCATTATGGATACTTAAATGTGATGAAGTGGTATCCGTACTTATTTGTACAAATAATAATGCTTCGACCTCATCAATTAAACACAAATCGTTTGCTCACCAGTGTAGTAGTCGGGGCAGAGACACGCTCCGTTCGAGTAGACACCACCGTTGAAGCACAGATCTACAATATTAGGAGCGTATGCACAGAAAATGTTCAGATACAGACACGGACAATATACACGGACAATGTTCAGACTTACACCACTTGTAGCAGAGCGACGTGGAGTAACGCTGGAACGTGTTGCCAGTTTCGTCTTGCCCGATCAGCTGGAAAAAATTAAATCGCGAACGTTTTCAAATAAGATATGAACACGACAAATTCGAGTAGCCTAAGTGGCAAGATGTAATAGTCACTGCTCACCACAACGGAGAAATCGGTTCCGTTTTTCTCCTCGCAAGTGAGTGGCTGCGAGACGTAATCGTTCTTGCAGCCATATCGGTATGAGAAGGTGGCAGCTTCGAGCAGCAGAGAGGAAGCGTCGTCCGAGCGGAGCTGCACGTGCTGCAAAGTAGAGTGTACAGATGATGAATCTGGAAACTTGTATTCACTTTTGGAACTCGTTATCATCATTTCGATATCATTACATGGCATATGGGAATCTTGAGGGCGTACAGTAACAGAAAATTACAAATGTTCAATCTAGAAAATCCTTGTTAACCTATTTGCTAACCCATGTTTTTGCAAGAAACAGAGACCTGAAGGAAGGAGAACTGCGTCTCCTCCTTGCCGATGGCGATGGAGGCAACGACGCGGTTCTGATCTACAATATCGATTGGTTTGGAAGACATGGCTCTCGTGAATTTTGAAGACAATCCCAGTCTCGAAGACGGGATGTATAATACTTTTCCCATTTGTACATAGATCTAACCCCACTCTAACGAAACCTGTTTATTTCGCTTCTAAATAATGAATCATGATGAAGATCAAAAATCCAATTTCTTACCAGAATAGATGTTGGCGACGGGATGGGGCGTGTCCTTTCTGAGGTCATCGACGAAGCCGAATTCGATGTTGAGATCGGATTGGACGCGGACCTGAATTGCTTCGAGATTATTGCCCCGCCCTCGCAATCCGACTTCGAATTGCCAACCCAACTGCATAGGACGTGTCTATTGAGATCAACGATCGATTACCTCCACATCGCAGCCCTTCGACGGACCATCTGTCTGAGTCTGCACGACGAAGTAGTACTTGCCGGGCGAGAGGTCATCTGAAATTCACGATGTGTTTTTATCATTGTTCATGAGAAATTTTATCCATTGTACAGTTCAAAAAGTATTGTGTATCATCAACAAGTATACAGCATCAACCAAACCGTACCATCTCCCAGATCCGAGGGCTCATTGTTAGGGTCGAACATGTGCTTCTGACAAACGACGAGGTACTTATCGGTGCACTGAGTGGGGTACCTGGAACGAAAAATGTAAAGAAAAAAAGACGGAAGCAAAATTTTCTGGAAAATTAACTGTATCACAATTTGACCATGCAATTTGAACGAATTGATCGTCAAACTTTTGTTCATATTTTGCAAATACGTCCATCTCACGACATTTTATACAGCGAGAAATTCTGACCAGAGTCCATTCCAGAAGTAGGCACAGGAGCCCTTGGAGCCGTCCGGAACCTTCCCGTCGGACCATAAGTTGACGTTGGCAGGCACGGCAATTTGTTGTCCTTGAATCACAAACTTGGCTAGAGTGCTAGAAATATAACGCTGGCAAAACGAAGTTGATGGGGTTCACTCAAACCAAAACGATAACATAAGCTAACCATTATCCTGCTGGAAGTACCATTTTCCATTGTTGTTCGAGTAAGTGAGTCCGAGCCAGGCCTTCTGACCGGCCATAGCATCTGAATAAATCCATTTCACCAATGTTTCATATTATAATATTTCTCAAGTCACTTTGATGCACGCGGGGACCTTGTCCTACATTTCCTAGGCCAGAAATTATTGTCCAGTAATTCCACTTTCAACTAATGAACATGTCGTGTTGTCGGAGATAATGAACTGTTAGTACATTCGTGAAATACGAGTAGCGCTTACGCTTCAGCCATGCATTCTTATTCGTCGTCAGATCGTCTGCCATGAAAGCGTTCATCTTGGCGCACTCTCCATTACCGTCCTGAGGTATGTTATTGAGTTGGCACGATGCCAGATATTTTCTATTTTTTTAGCGGCATTAGAATAATCTTTCCATCCCAGTACCCATTGATGAAGCTCATTACCAGCCCAACATCGCCTGATAACTATTGCCTGACGTCATTTGCAAATAATAAAATGGCTCACCGCCCAGTTCTTGACGAGCGCCGAGTTGAAGTACATGCAGTATTGAGAGATCGAATCCCAGTCTGAGTCACAGGCTGGAAAGAAGTACTGTCACAAGCTGCAATCATTAGATACTAAACGGTGATTGACTAAAGAATAACACCCCTTTTAAATCGGGCGATCAGTTGCGATGTCGTGAAAAATATATTCTACGATTTATTGATTGGTGCTCGAATGATTGATTTGGAGGTAATTTGGATTGAATTTAAACTTACGATTTCTGTATTCGATAACCTGGTTCATCGGGTCATTGAGAATTTCGATTCTTCCATCGTCGGTGAAGGGAGTCGCTGAGTTTACATTCGATTTTTTCACAATTGTAAACATACCGGAAAACAATTCATACAGTTCATAATAGGACCTGGATTAATTAGAGAATATTCCAGAATTACCATTGTAGTTGTTCAGTTGGATGCTTGACTGGTATCCGGAGACGATGGCGGTCACGGTCTGCGTGTATGAGTCGACGGGGAAGAAGATCTGGAATGTGTGCATTTATAGTGTATCTCCCGATTCATATTTGAAATTATGATATAGTAATCTGTGCAATATTTCAGTTGCATGACTATGGTATTGGACAACGCATTGTTTAAATTATCACTTTACAGCTTAACAACTAACGTTTTGCCCCAAGGTGCAATCTTCAGAGTGATACTTGTAGACGATCGCAGAAGAGAAGAGGGTGGGGATCATGCGGGCTGCTCTGAAAGAACATAAGCTGAATTTCGGCATTATCACTCTGAATTAGAGTTTGAGAAATGATACCACGGTCTCTTCATTCTACACAGTCTCTTGCCACTCGAATTAGGAACTCTACTCTGAAGTTTAAAAAAAAATGTCACAGACAAGACCGGCGAGAGAGAATATAGAACAATGTGACTATTTCATGTCGATCCATCCGTTTACTCGTGAACTATTTTTGTACGATGGAGTTCCAGATATTACTCACCTTCCGATGTCTCCATTGCCGATCGTGTACATCTTTCCATCACCTCTGCGAGCGAGCTGCTCGAGGTAGGCGAAATCGTCCTGAAATGACAGTTACCCATGTTATTCGACTATCGAATGCGGTAACAACTGTTAAATAAAACCAATTATTTACTATTAGGACGCGCTACGGCTGCATAAAAGGTAGAATGAGTAAATTTGCAACCCTCAAGACCCTATATGGACGACTACAGATGCACAAATTCTGATCTAGCCTACATCGTCTCCGTTGCATCGCCATCCTCCAGTGGCGGGGTCTTTCATCTGGAAGACGTTGGTGATCGTCTTTCGCTCCAGCAGCTCCTCGCTGACGGAGAGCACGTTGATCGCGTCGTCAGAGTTGCTGGGCTTGGCCGTCTGTAATCACAGAACAAATATCCGTCAGTGGTTATGACATCAGTCCGACAATCAGAAGACTCGGGTTAGATTCCCGGTCCGAGCATATACTTCGCTGTCGTATGCAATGATAACATCACCATCAGTTTGTTTAACTTGGTGGAACCGAACTATGCGAAGCAAAGATTTCGAGTCTTAAACTCCTTCTAGGGTAATATTGTGCATCTCCCACCTCATAGATGTTGATGATGGATCTATCTGGGAGCACGTGTTGATCGCCGCCGTCCATGCGGCCGTTAAGCAGTCTGAATAGAGTTGGTAAAGAGTAGGGTTTCAATTTCCAGATAGTTTGGGTCATTGTAAAATGTGTTTCAAGTTGCGCTACATAGCTGATTAGCTCCTGAGCTATATAGCGCACCTGAAACCTACACGAAATTGAGCCTAAATGCCCTGAATATTGAAACCCTAGTAAAGAGACATATACCACCAGGTGAATTGAGCTTCTAACCGAAAAGATAAGATAACTCTAGGTAATGAAATATGCTCAGAGGTATAGGTATCAAATACGTAGCATCTCAAATTCGCGGCAAAAAATATAATCCTTACTAGGGTTCTCTTATTGGAAAATTTTTGTACCATTTTCAGATATGTTTCGCGTGCACTATACATATGGCCTATATAGCGCACACGAAACATATCTGAAAATGATACAAAAATTTTACAATAAGAGAACTCTAATCCTTACTCATCGATAGCAGGCCAGATCTTCACGATGCATCCGTCGTCAGTCGGGTTCGAGTTGCCCCATTTGTTCAGAGTATCGAAGAACTTATCCGTGTTTCCGATCGGCGAGTCCACCATGCCAAGCACATCTGCAAGGAGGATAAGCTAATTAAGCTAATTAAGATAAGCTAATTAAGCTAAAGGATAAGCTAAAGGATAAGCCCAGCACATCTGAAAAAACAGTTTATAATGATGACAGAGCGCTTTTTAAAGAATCAACGCTGAATTTCAGCGGCTTCTCTCTTCTGTTTTGCCATCAACGGTATGCTAATTCACTTATTTGATACCACCGTATCAAGTGCAAGAATCGAACGAGGGATGTTTTGAGTCCTTTTACTTCAAGGATCCATTTTCGAACTCACTCTTGGAGCCGTATCCGATGAGAACGAGTCTGTCGATCCAGTCAGGATGCTGACTCTTGACGTCTCGGATGACCTCGGGAAGAGTAGCCGCCAGTTGTTGTATCTTGGAAGAAGATTTGTGTAGTATAACAGAGATATGTAGAAGATGGAAAGTATTTTTTTGAAAAATTATCACCTGCTTCACTCCATTCACGGTGACCTCAACGATGAAAGCCATGTCGACGTGGAAGCCGTAGTTGGGCACGGGGCCAGTCTCGGAACATTTCGCTGTAAAGAAAAGCATAAGCATGAAGCACGACTGCATCAACAGAAGAAAAAAATGTTGTATTCTGCCGCTGTCGCTCTGTCTGTGTTCATGCTTCATCAAATATATAATTCTGAAGCCGCTCACGGGTGCCGCAGAAGGGTCCGATCCATCCCTGAGAGCACTGGCAGACGCCGAAGAGGGGAGTGCCACCGTTCGAGCAGATCACACTTGAATGAAAAGAGTAATGAGCTTGACAACCAGAAAGACCGTTTAATGAATAGGCTTAACATAACACTGGCACAGCACCAATTATGGAATCGATGTATTTTCCGGATGGGCATAAGAACCAACAAAATACACGATCTCACCTTTCACACTTGTCTCCCTCATAGTGCGGCTGGCAGAGACAAGTACCATTCACCATTACTCCGCCGTTCTGGCAGTCAGTGGGAGGACGGGGAGTGGGGATGTCTGGAGCAAATATTAATTAGCTGCCTCATCGGGATGTGATTTGATATAGCATAATATCGAGAACGATTCTAAATGAGGAGGGACTAACAGTTGAAGCAGGTCATCACGCCGGCACGCTGGATGTAGAAGCCCTCCTTGGTGCGGAGATTGAACTGGAATTGTGTTGGCCAGGTAACGGGGCCTAACGCGAACATCTGTTCTCAAAAATCTAACGAACCTCATAGTGCAGGTTCTCATTGGCTCGGCAATGGAAAGAAGGGAAGTACAATTGGAATTTGCATCCACCACGGTAGAGACCGTCAGAGGCGTACACCTGACCGAGGTACAATCATGAAATGTTATTCAACATATATTTCAGCAAAGATGGTGATCTCGTCAGAAGGCCCTGAACGCTCGCAAAACAATTAAGATTCATTTCAGAATGTATGACCGAAGAGATATCAGATCCATTACCTCCTTCTCCACTCCGTTCCGCACAGCGTACATGTTGAGGAAGGCGAAGGAGCGGTCGTAGTCGAAGTCGTCGTAGTTATCGACGTGGAACACCTTCGAAGGGGTCGATTATGCACAGATTACTGATCCAAAAAAGATTTCTAGAACCCATTTTATCTAAAGTTTCAGGTTCTTATCTAAAGCTTCAGGTTCTTATCTACTCTATGTTTTCCATGCATTCCTGACCAATCGACTAATCGAGATTGACTATTGAATAAGTATACGGTGGTGTCGTTTCTATCTACTTCCAACTAACCGGATGGTTATCTGCTCCTACTACGGGCTGGTACATGATCGCATCGACGTCAACGTCCGTGCTGATGCCCCAGAAGGCCTCGACAGGCTTGTCGGTAGTGTACGACTGGTAGGATGCCTGGAATCGGCCAAGGATTGCCTCTTTATACATTACCTTTTGACAGAGACTAATGATTTCATTTTGCGTTCATTTCCCAGCATAGAGTTTTTTTTCAAGCGTCAAGGGCGACCTGCACATTTATGCAGAGAGATACCACACTGTCTTCACTGTGTGATCTCGAATTCAAAGTTATCCGAGGATATGATACCTGATAGGCGCGGACGTTACAGGAGGCCGTGGGTACTGCGGTGTGCGTGCGGATCATGTAGGTACCCGCGATCGGATCGGCCGTCCGTCTGCAAAGTTTGTTGGAATGAAATATTCAATAATCTTTCAGGATTGCAATGGCGGAAATATGCAAATGCTCACTGAATGTTTTTGCTACTTATTCTTATGAACAACCCGGGGTTGGAACAATAAATGGACGAACTGAATGGTGAACATTCCCTGGTCGACGATGCTCTCGCTGCGCAGAGGAGTGCCGTCGGGAGCGATGACCTCGAGCGTGAAGTTGTCTGAATGTAAATGTTAAGTTTACGGTGCTTCCTCGCAGGCGGGTCAGTCATCTACGGTCTAATACAGGGATATAATTGAATTTCTTAGTCGATGCGTGCTGCGATAGAAACCCATGATTTTATAGAATCAACTCACGTCCCTTGGCGATGAAGACGAGCGTGTCTGAGTTCTTCTCCATCTGGATCACCTGCAATCGCATAGTTTTACCAACAATTACTAAAGTAGTCAATGTGTGATAGAGATTTTGCCCTCATTCCAATGATTCAGAAATTTTGACATTATCCACTCAGAAACCCAACCTTTCCCAGTCCATTTCCACACTCGTCTCTGTCGAGAGTGAGCATAAGCTGAGACTTGTAGATGATCGAGTTCATGTGACCGTACAGAACCTAAAAATGAAATCGAGGTATTCGCTTTAAGGAGCAGAGATAGGCCACACAAGAAAGGAGAAGTAGCAGGAATGAAACTCTTACGTCGTACACCTTGTCCCGGTCGTCAATGTGCCAGGCCATACCACCGAATCGATTCGCGACCTGAGTTTAGGTTTAATTCGGACACTTAAATTTAGGTAATATTGTTATATTGTTGCAGTGTTACCTCGTCGAAGGTTCGGAATCCTGGATCGGACAGGTCGGAAATGCACTGAGACTCCACCGTGGGCTCGACGTAGACAAAGTTGATCTGAAAGGTAACTATGAAGGGGAAACCACGTCAAGCGGTTTTACAGTCATCTCCGGGCTATTACGCGTATTTAAAGACGAATATTAATTTTTGTGATAATAACCCTCAAGTATAGCAACACTATGGAACAATCTGCTTATGACAATTGTAAAACTATAATGACAGCGTTGTACCGTGGCTCTCCAGTAGCTGTTCAGCTGGAGCAGCGCCTCCATAGCGCTGTCGTAGTCGTCGGCGAGAGCATCGGTGATGACGTAGACGGTGGAGATGGGAGTGATCGAGAGATCGGTAAGACCCTCGAGAGATAATGAGTGTTTTTAAATTGTCGTTATGTGTTTTCATTATCAAAACAAACGCAGTTAACTAAAGGTCGGGCAATTGTCTGGTATTTTGGGGGTGATAGATGTTTCAGCAATGCCTCAATGTAGATTCTATTGAAGTTTGCGGACACTTCCAACATAATCTCCTGATGCAACAATGGATAGCTGAACCTACCGTGGTCACGGCGGTGAACACGCCATCAGTGCAGCCGCCGTCAGTGTTGGAAGAGATGGTAGCCTGCGGATAACGAAGATTACGTGCCAAGCCAATTAAGATTCTCCAGCTTCGCAGTTTTAAAATTATAGTAAACAAAAGATTTCATATACACTCCACACAGTTATATTTGTCCCAGAATCTAAAACCGAAATTTCAGCAACCTTGAGGAAGTCAGCGTCGAAAGCCTGGATGGAAGTGTAGTGCTTGGAGAAGAAGTTGACTGAAAGAGCGGCTTTTCGATGGAGCTTATGATAGCTTATGATACTTTAGCGATAGGATGGTAACGGTAATAACTGTAGAATGTCTCACTGTAGTTGTTGAAGTAGACGACTGTGAATCTGGAGAGGTAAGCGGGTTCGAATTGAAGGTTCTCGACGACCTGCAGAGAATATTGTTTAGATTATGAATTGTTTTCAGTTTGCCAATTTTCTGAACAAATTTAGCGTACAAAAATTGTAAAGAAACGATTTCACGGTGTTTAAATGCTATCCACTGGCTCGAGAGAATGTGTGTATTAAACGGCGAACCAAACTACGAACGATACTATCAATTCACCTGATCTACGGCCCGCTGCACGTGCTTCATCACTTCGTTCATCTCTTCGCGCACTCGCACAACGAAGACGAGAGTGGCTTTGTCGGTGACGAAGCCCTGGTTGGAGTTCGGATCGCAGTGGACTGAAAAATAATTCATTCCTCTTTGTATTTGCTGATTTCCATTGTGCAGTTATTCCCCACAGAGAATAGTAGAAATTAATCAAACAATTATTTTAAATGCACATTCTTACCGATTTCGCAGTGCACGCCCTCGAATCCGGTGGTGCAGAAGCACTTGCCCTCGATGAGAGTGCCGCCGTTGCTGCACTGAATCATAATCGCTGATCTTAAGAATGTTCCGTAAGCTGATGGATTTTTTTTTCGGGGAAGCATTTTTTTCTGGGTTTTCTGCACTTCCAATAAATGAAACGTGATGCTTAATAATGGAATAATGATCGCACCAGCGGCTGGGAGCAATCGTAGCCGGTCCAGTGGTCATCACAGATACACGAGGTCTTTCCTGGAAAAATCAATATTTTGCCATACCCATTCCGTTTTATTATCGTCTTTTGGTATGTTCTCTCAACGACCAGGTATATCAAGAGAGCAGCAAACAGTTTAGAATTCTCAAAACTGTTACCTACGCTCGAAAGTGGAATTCCCCCGTTGGCGCAGGTTGATGGATTCGTGGGCACCGGGGTGGTGGAGGGACCAGGGGACGTGGATGCAGGAGTCTCTGTGATTAGCAAATGTTCTCTCCATGCACTATACATAGCGAAATATAAAAATAAACACTAAACAATGATAAAGAGCAATGTTGCTGAAGAACATCCTCAATCATACTTGAGATCCTGGCTGGCGGATTATACGGTTAGCATAAAATGTAATTTCATCAGAACTCGTTTAGTTAGAATCAATAATGTTCTATTTCATCGTTCAGTCTGGATTCTGTGAGAGAGTGAAATAAATACAAAGATTATAACTCACTGTAGGTGCACGTGAATGGCGCTGTGCGGCGGAAGGGCAGACCGTAGAAGTCCACGCCCTCCACCTGGAAGAATGCAATATATTATTTATTACAGTTCAAGTAAAGGCAATATATCTTCATTATGTACGCTTGTTCACCACTCAACCTGTAACGATATTATATTAACTGTTAGTTAACTGACGATAGTTAACTGACTAATTAAAGTTCATGACAAATGTCGATGATGTTTTGAATAACTCACAATCATTGCATACGCTCCGGTCTTGGAGCAGAAGAGCGAGTCGAAGTAGTACTCGAACTGGCAACCGTATCGCTTGTCGAGGATGCGAGGACGGAGAACTTCCTGGACCAAACACATTATTTTCTTGCAGTAAATGAGTCAAAAACACAATTACTACGTGCCAAACTGTTGTTTTTCGATTTAGAACAAGAAAGTCATTCGTTAGCATGTCTGAAGTTACAGAGACGCTATGATGCTAAAGGTGAAATAAGAAAAGTGATATGGAGATCAAAGAACAAATCGCTCACATTCTCCGGTCCCATAACAGAGATTGACTTGAGCTTAGCGGGGGATCTAACGCCGTTCAGATGGAGCATGATCGAGTTGAACTGATGCGCGGCTGCATTCGCAGTGGGGAAATCGTTCCTGAATCAAACTACTTTTATCCCAAGTAATTTCGGCCTAACTACGAGTCGTCTTCATCATGTTTGCCATTCTTCTGTTATTCGTGTTATTAGTATGAACAGTGCATATGCAGTTTGATCACTTATCATCATAGGATGAGATGTAACTAAGATAACGATAATTATCAGTGACATTTGCCGAATTGTCATCAAGTGACTACTGACGTGATCGCTAATATCAGCATACCTGTCTCTGTCATCCGTCTGGAATCCACCGGAGATGGTCATGAAGGTCTGCGCGGTTGTCTGAATAAATATTAATTATTTTCATTGTATTCATCATGACGATTCTCGGAAGATAGTATATTTCTTCTTTTTTTTTTCTTAACTTAGGATATCGATTCAACATTCCCCGCACTCTCTGAGCGGTAAGAGAATGTGGGAAATGAGTAACTCATGAGTATTGTGAAAGCTACAGAACATAATTTGGCAAGGTGTCATCACAGTCAGGCAAACAGAGGTGTTTATATATCACTCTAAAAATATAAACACCTCTGTTTATTGATCTTTGATCTTTGATCTCTAGATCACTCTCCTTATTTCACCTTTAGCTTCGTCTAGTCTCGAGTCAACTTACCTGCAGAACGCAGAGAGAGTTGAGAGAAGAGGCCGAGGGCTGAAGCGTGTAGTAGCCGGGTTGGAGCTTCCTGGAAAGAAATGTAGCTTGTAGTTTGCTACTTTAGTCAGGGCTCCGGCAACAATCGAGATCATTAAAAATAATATGATTTCAGTTGCTTCATTGCTCGCATATCATGTGACTCATGAATGACGTCATCATCTTGATCGACTCTCTTCGTCTGACTCTCTTCGGTATGCACGCTCTCTCACCGGTCAGAGAGACGATAGAGCGTGCAAACTGAAGAGAGTCAGACGACTGCTCTCTTGACCAATTTCGAAACTCACGCAAAGAACGCGACGAAGTGATCATCTCCCTTCTCAGTGCGATCAGGCGTGCCGACGTAGCCTGAAAGATATCATTCCTTTTACTTCTCGAATCGTCGATATTGCGGCATTCGTCTAATCTCGAATTCTGCAAAAAGTTCGTTTCATGTCTTATTTATTAAGACACTAGGTCGGATGAGAACTATGACGCCATGCCGCCTTTGATATATCAAAAGCGGCATGACGTCATACTCCTCATCCTGCTTTTGTTAAAGGAGGAGTAAATGCAAACGCGCGTCAGGTTGGAATATGTTTCACCTAGGGACGCACTCTCTTCATGTCGCGTGCTATCTCGCCCCCTTCCCTAAGCTTTCCCTGATCTTGCTCCCAGCCAACTAGCTATAACTCTGTTCGGAATGGAGATATCAACGTGAAAATTTCGGAGCTTCTTATCGTTGTGGAGGTCTAGGCGGTGCTTGTGATAGCTTCAAAAAGAATGTTGTTTACTCCTCCTTTAATAATCACCCTGATCGTCATAGATGACTAGCTGCGGCGCGACGTTCTCCAGTGACTGCACCTCGATCCGGATGTCAAACCTGAATTCGTAATTAATAATTATTTTATTAATTAATTAAAAATTAATTACATGGTCTCATCGACGATGAGCTGGTGCTTTCTCGTGCAGTTGCCGAGGTCGCTGAGGTCGATGACGTAGCCGTCCTGCAACCCGGAGATCAAAGTGGAAACTCTGATCGTAAACATGTGTGCGTGTGTTGGTGATGCGACGGTCAAAGAAACAAGCTCCCAGCATACGCATTTTCTTGAACTTAGTGGAAGTAATAGTACTATTGAAATCGAATGTTGATAATAATCAACACGCATTTTACGGTTATAAATCTTAAATTTTATTTTCCTCACATCTCCGAGATACTGCTCCGGATTGGCATTTAGGTTGAATTGATTGCAGATGGCTGGAATATCGGAAGTTATTTCAAAGCTAAAACAGAACAACACTTCAAAACAAAAACAAAAACAACTCACGAAATTCGCAGTACTGTCCGGTGTATCCGGGTCGGTCGCAGGATTTCGTTATCGGATTTCCACCGGCGAACAACTGTAAAATGTGATCTTTGATCCTCTGCTTTTCGAAAACAAATTTGATCTTTGATATCTCACCGCAGCCTCGTTTCTCTTCTTACGTGAATGCTCTTCCTTGTAGGCCTGAGGCATTAATTATTAAGAGACCGGCTCAGTAAGAATCGAGGATTCGGCTGACATCGACATCACAGATCCTGACCATATTTTTTTCCTGGATACCCCCATAGGTACTCTTCACAAAATCGAGCATTATTCGGGCTCTGCTCTTGAAACATAAAAATGACGGGTTCTCAAAGTTTGAAAAATCGAAACTCAGATAAAATTAATGAACAGATGCAGGTCCAAAGTTGATGCTGTTTATTGATATACTACCCTAGACTACCAAAACCAGTTATATTTCGGCCTTGAAGGTCGATCGCAAACTGATTTTTCAACTTTCGAAAATCAGTTTTTAATTTTTGTAAATTTTAAATCGAAAAACCGGGAAATCTAGTTAAACGCATTTTGTAGAGCTTGAAATTCCGCATCGAACTGAGTATAAATCATAAGAAATGCTGTGCCCCATTTTAGTGAAATTTGAGGTTGAAAATGGGAATGGAAAAATATTTTTCGCAAACACCTGCAATATGGAACTCAAATTACTCAGCACACAAATGCGAACAACTTTTGTGTTAGAATTTTCACCTGAAATGTTTTTTTGAGAAAGTTACAGTGAGTCAAATAGACAAAATTGACACAAGAAAAATAAAAAAAATTTTTCGCTTAAATCTGATAGGTCCACGTTGAAGAGCGTCAAATTCCATACAATATGACATTTTAAAATTATTTTTATACGTGGCCCATCATAGGTGGTTTTGGGTCGCATAGGAAGTCGAAAATAAAAAAGTTGTTTCTGAGCCTGTAATATGGTACTCATTTTGTTCCTCGCATCAATGCGATCATTTTCTATCGTTATTGTTATGCACCAAATTCATCGGGCTTCGAGATGCGGATGAAAAAGTACTGCATTTACAGTCGCGCGCATAAGTGAGGGCAGTTTTTGAATTTGTTGCTACTTTCGTCTAGAAGCTCGTCTAGAAGCTGAGTTCCAAAGTTCAGACCCTGTTTTTGCAGCAAGGCTGCAGCAAATGTGCGACCGATCAGCACCTTCAAAAAATTATTCAGGGTAGACCTTGGTCATATCTCCAATCATAGAAAGTATGGCGAACAGGAAAAAAATCTATGTAAGAATAATGTCGTTTTGAAAAAGAGCAGATTGATTGCATCATCACTACTCAATAACTATGCGATGACGTCATACCATAGTACCATGATAATAATCTCCGATGAATTTGGTACATAACGCCCTAGTGCCAGAATGATGACTTTCCTGGGCAAAAAGTAGCAACAAATTCAAAAACTGCCCACTCACTTATGCGCGCGACTGTAAATGCAGTACTTGATGACGATTTCGAAACACAAATTCATCCGTATCTCGAAGCCCGATGAATTTGGTGCAAAACAATAAGATAGAAAATGATCGCATTGGTGCGAGGAACAAAATGAGTACCATATTACCGGCTCAGAAACAACTTTTTTTTTTATTTTCGACTTCCTATGCGACCCAAAACCACCTATGATGGGCCACGTATAAAAATAATTTTAAAATGTCATCTTGTATGGAATTTGACGCTCTTCAACGTGGACCTATCAGATTTGAGCGAAAATTTTTTTTATTTTTCTTGTGTCAATTTTGTCTATTTGACTCACTGTAACTTTCTCAAAAAACATTTCAGGTGAAAATTCTAACACAAAAGTTGTTCGCATTTGTGTGCTGAGTAATTTGAGTACCATATTGCAGGTGTTTGCGAAAAATATTTTTCCATTCCCATTTTCAACCTCAAATTTCACTAAAATGGGGCACGGCATTTCTTCTGCTTTTTACTCAGTTCGATGCGGAATTTCAAGCTCTAGAAAATGCGATTAACTAGATTTCCCGGTTTTTCGATTTAAAATTTACAAAAATTAAATACTGATTTTCAAAAGTTGAAAAATCAGTTTGCGATCGACCTTAAAGGCCGAAATATAACTGGTTTTGGTAGTCTAGGGCAGTATATCAATAAACAGCATCAACTTTGGACCTGCATCTGTTCATTGATTTTATCTGATTTTCGATTTTTCAAACTTTGAGAACCCGTAATTTTTTATGTTTCAAGAGCAGAGCCCGAATTATGCTCGATTTTGTGAAGAGTGCCTATGGGGGTATCCAGGAAAAAAATTTGGTCAGGATCTGTGATGTCGATGTCCGGCCTGTCCTGGAATATTACCGAGCCGGTCTCTTAATTTTGACGTCCCCCCTTACAAGGGAATGGTACGCGCACTCGGTAAAATTATAGAACCTGACATATTGGATGATGGTCCAGATGATCACCCAATATGCTAGGTTCTATAATTTTACCGAGTGTGCGTACCATCCCTACCTTAACAAGCAATGGTCTGACTCTCTTCAGTTTGCACGCTATCTCGCCGGTCAGAGAGACCAGAGAGTGTGCAAACTGAAGAAAGTCAGACGATTGCTCCCCTTAGGTGACCTCGGGATGGTGTGCTTCCGCGTAGTGGTCAAAGTCCGTGACGTAGTGAACGCCCTCGGAACGTTTCCACGTGTTGAACACTAAGATGGGTGGTTACGGTAGATTACGGTAGGTAGCAGGACACTACTTTCCTGTGAGAGAGGGGCTTCGATTGACTCAATTATCCATATTTTTCTTGGCTTCTGTCACCAAACTGATCAACGAGAGATATATGTGATAAGTTATGGTAATCAGCATCTATCGGAAGTATGACATATCAGTGAGTCTAGATTTCCACGTGGTAAAGGTCATGTTCTGTAGAATGAATCTGATATACGAAAGGTATATCCGAGATCAATGTGAATTTGAAAACTCACACTCAGCGAACTGTCCTCGGAAAGCGCCCGAGGCGGCGCATGCCAGGACGGCCACCACGGCCACTCCCAGTACACGGCGCATTATGGTCGACCCTGATAAGTAACTTGATAGGTACGGTAGCGATTTGGTACTGTATTCGTTGAAATGATCAGTGGAAAGTAGCACGATGCACCAATCCCAATGACATAATCATGAGGAATGCAATCGTAGGTGGATCTAGTGATATCATACTACTGAACACATAATATGTAGCAGGTATATTGTGAGATGATTAGGGAAATGAAAAATAATAGGCAGAGAGGAAAAAAGCCCTAATATGGCGCTGATTGTGAAGAGGTACGACAGGGAAAAAAATTGAGATAAACTGTGTGACAACTATTGAATTAAGTATTAGTCGTGGTAGAACAGTAAACCCTGATTTAGAGGTACATCGGGTGTAGGGATGTGAGTTTTATAACTGCAGTAGTTGGGTGGCAAATGATTGTTAGGGCAAGCAGATTAAGTCTGTATCACTACCGTATTCTCGGGAGGATTGGAGAAGCCACTCCTACCTCCGTAATAATCCGCTTATGAATCGGTAGATAGTCTGCGGCGCACGCTGTCAGTGCATTGTAAATGAGACACCGGGAGAGTGTTTCATTGCTCCGAGATGTCAGCGAAACACCTCTAGGGAAGACCATAGTATAGTGTCGCTCCACAATCATCATTAGAGGTCGAACTTCGGGTCACCATCTATTCATTTTCCACACATCGACAGATCGAGCGGCGTGGCATACGTGAAACGAAGAAAAAATCATTCGAATTGTGGATCTCTAATCATCATGCTCTCTAGAATGACATAGGGAGCGAGAGATTGTATTGTAATCAAAAGAGTCCCAAGATCACGAATGAATTTTAACGATAGTGCCTCATATATGATCCCCAGATTCGCAATAAAGGAGTGATGGATGAGCATGATGACACTATTTGATATCGTCTTATCGAACTACAATGAGGGTGCAGGATGCACCTATGATTGACATTTTTAACGTTCGAAATTTCGATATTGTTAAAGAAGGAGTAACACGAAAAATTAGTTCAATTACCCACTATGTGTATGTAATAGAAGCCGGCAGCCCGATAATGAATCACTTTATCCGAAGTTTCACAGATAGCTCTAAGACTATTTACATAATCGCAAAGTTCATTGACAGCGCAGGGGTGTGGCTAGTTCTGTTTATGTTTCACTTGGTCTACATAATTTTCGCCTTGTTCGTGGGGCAATTTGGCTACAGTTTCCCATTGCGAGAGCAATATCTTCGTGGTGGGACTCCCTAGCATTCATTCGTGTTACCCCTTCTTTAACGTTAATGGTATGGATTAGTCAGAATATCGAAATTTTTTCTACTTTTTTTCTCATAAATCTATGCAGGGTTTATGCTCCTACAACCACTTCAACTTGTAAAATTTCCCCCCTTACACGTAGTCTTCGTAGGGCTCATACTTGGCGGTTTCTTTGCCTTTCGGGCCTCCAAAGTCTCACTCTAGTTTCGTGATTAGTACTATAAACATATTAGGGTTCTGAAATCACTACAAGCTCGCCTAAAAATTTTCGTTTCCACCTTCTCTCGCTACCATCTATATGAGGCCGTTTGCCTAAGAATCGAGCAGATCCGAATCGATTCGGCACAGCCAAAAAATGCCAACTCTCTGTAAGATTGTCATTTGGGGTAATCGAATGTGCTGAAAACGATGGGCATACTCATTTTGCACCCAGAGCCTTCGTTGGCTCCAGACGTCGTCACGTCGAAAACAGGTTTTCGTGTATATCGCCTCCCCGGAAAGTGCTACAATTACGCGAGTAAGGTTCCCTGTGTAGAATACGATGCTGATTGCGGCTATCTACTTCATTTTTCATGAATTATTAAAATAAATTGTAAAAATTCAACTTTTCTCTAAGTCCAAAGCGTGCTCAGCGAGTTACATGGTTGGATTCGCCGTGACGAGAGGATTCAGAATCTCTAATTTTGTCCATTTTGGTGCCGCGGTTCCGAAAATTGAAAGCTTTTAGTGAAAGAGTTCTGCGTAGAGGAGTCCGCCAAGGGGATACCCTCTCGCCTCGTCTCTTCAACGCAGTTCTACGATCAGCCATGGACAACATCGATTGGGAGAACGACGGGATTCGAATCGACGGGAGGAACCTTTGCCACCTGGAGTACGCAGATGATATGGCCCTCGTCGCGAAATCTCGGCCGGAATTGGAACGGATGTTGAAGATGCTGATGGATGCGTGCAGCAGAGTGGGTCTCGAAGTCAATGCAAACAAGACCAATCTGCTCACCTCCTGCTCCTCTACCCGCAAACCAATCATCATCAATAATCTGCGGTTCGAATTCGTTGAAAGTGCCACCTATCTAGGAGGTAGAATCACTCTTCCCCTGGATCATTTCGACGAAATAGAGCATCGGATTCGATTGGGGTGGTTGGCCTGGAGCAAGCTATCGCATCTGCTCTCCTCTCGCCTTCTTCCCATGAAGATCAGGAGGCGAGTCTTCGAGAGCTGCATCACAGCCACCGTTCTCTACGGAAGTGAAGTGTGGGCGCTACGGGCAAGTGAGAAAGAGCGACTGGCAGTGACTCAACGGAAGATGGAACGGAAGATGGTGGGAGTAACATTGAGAGACCGTTGGAGGAAAGAGCGCGTGCGTGGTATGACGAAGCTGCGGGATTGGATTGAGGAAGGATTGAAAAGGAAAGCGCGCTGAGCCCTCAAGGTCAGAAGAATGGAAATGGAGCAGTGGAGCCGCGCAACAACCGTCTGGATCCCCTACAACAGGAATCGTCCCCCTGGAAAGCCTCGCGCACGATGGAGAGACGACCTAACCCGAGCTATTGGCACCCACTGGTGGAGTGCAACTAATGAAGAATATCGACCTATCATCTTCTGAGCGTCTATTGCATGATAAGATAAATTGATTGATTGATTGATTGAAAGAGTTCTGGGGAAAACGACGAGAGAAGGGCGATAAAATGGGTGCGGGAGAGATGGGAAGGGGGTCGTAAACTGCCAGGGGGAGGGAGAGGAGGGAGAATGGTGAAGAAGCATCATTTTCTCTTGATGTCGGCTCACTTAAAGCATTCAATTTTCGGAACCGCGGCACCAAAATGGACAAAAATAGAGATTCTGAATCCTCTCGTCACGGCGAATCCAACCATGTAACTCGGTAAGCACGCTTTGGACTTAGAGAAAAGTCGATTTTTTAAAATTTATTTTAATAATTCATGAAAAGTGAAGTAGATAGCCGTAATCAGCATCCAATTCTACCCAGGGAACCTTACTCGCGTAATTTTAGCACTTTCCGGGGAGGCGATATGCACGAAAACCTGTTTTCGACGTGACGACGTCTGGAGCCAACGAAGGCTCTGGGTGCAAAATGAGTATCCCCATCGTTTTCAGCACATTCGATTACCCCAAATGGCAATCTTACAGAGAATTGGCATTTTTTGGCTGTGCCGGCTCTTGCTCGATTCGAGTCGCTCTTACGTCTTTAACTCTGCCTGCCACCCGCAAAATCAAATCTCAAAATGTCAAAGTCTTTTCTCCCGCTGTCTTCAAGTCCATTTCGCTATCCTTTCTTCAAGTCCATCCAGGGTAACTAGTGACGGTGACTCCATCGTCGGGTCACCGTCACTACCCTGGAACTTACCCTGGACCCTGGAACTTCGACTCGAGGTAACATAGCCTGGAAGATACATCCGCCGCAAGCTACCGAAGACTCTCCGAAATTTTCTCATAAATATCCCTGCTGGATAATCAATTGAATTGAATGTATGTGTGATTCGCAATAATTGCCATGGACAGAAATTAAACACGTTTATTGGTCTGCCTAATCAGCACAAAACAACTCTCAGTGATTGATGTTGGCCATGGCGATGTTGGCGGGCGCGCAGTAGCGACCGCCGTTGAACCTGTGAATGTATGTGTCTAGCGTCGTTCAAAATGATCTACCTTGAGTCAATTATAATTAAAGTGTGATTTTTTAGCAATATTGTTCCCTCACGTGGGCAAGGCCTGGCGATATATCGCTGTATACATTAAACAAATGAGCAAATGAACTCACGCCGCATCCCAGATCTTGTTCTGGATGAAGGAGGTAGTCTGACCAAGAAGAGCGTCCTGGCTGGCAGCGATGCTCACGCAATCGGAGCCGGCGAGGTCCTGAAACATAATTATTAATTTTGAACAACAATTAAAGATCCTTGCTATATTCACAATACTTATCATATGTATATTCATCATATGTACAGTACAAATATCACATTGAAAAAGAGCTGTGTTCGGAAAGAGCCCTTGTAGCTGTATAGCTATCGTACATTGAGGTCGCTCCAATCTGCCTGGGTGCCGAAACCGACGGCGATCACTCCGTAGGTCTGGCCGGAGGCGATCTTCTGCAGCTCGACGATCGCCTTGTCCTTGTCCGTGAGCCTAAAAAACAAGTTCTTAAAATACGCCTTTAAAAAGTGGTTCAAGATGTGTCACTACATTAGGAATTCAAGAACCGATTCCGCAGCCTCAATTTTCAACACGTTCTCTTGAAATTCGTCGTGAGAATGATAGAAAGACGATACAAAACTACACCCGGATAATCAATACCCTCCCGTATACATAGCTGATTCGGATTGTGTGGCCCAGGAAACCCACTTGTTCTTGGCGGTGAGAACGACGATGAGATGGTTGCTGATGCCGTTTCTGTATCCGTGCTCCTCCTTGCGGTACTTGTTGGGATCATTGGCGAACTGGAGCGCCCTGTGAAACAATTTTGCTTACTTGATTAAAGTTCACTTCATTTTGACGCATGCATTGTTGCCTTGAGAACGATCTTATCAATCACCCACTACTATCTCCTCTCTCCCCGCCTCGAGTCCCCAATTAGATAACCATTGGCGGAATTCAAAGTACACATACGACAGACTGGCTGATCTTCAGTATAAATTTTGCAATTAATGGTACGGTGGAAACCTACTGAGTGAGGTACTCGTTGGTGTCTGTGCTGTTGATAGCGAAGTCCTCGAGACTGATCAGATTCTGATCGAGTGCGTCGTAGGAATCGATCGAGGAGAGGAAGGCAACGGGCATCGACTTGGTCTGGAAAACAGCAGGGGTAGTTGAATGAAAAAATATGTGGGTTGTAGTACGTGTAACACTTTGTTAGGTGCTCTGCGTGCACCTGTTACGAGACTTCTTATAACCGTGTGTTCAGCATTTCATGAATACCAATCACTACAATCAATTAGTAGTCCCATTATTTTGAGTTATTTTTTTAAAATTTTGAATCCGCGGTTTTCACAGTATGCGCACCTCCTTGTTCGGCATGGTGATCAGTCCGACGCGGGTGAATCTCTGGTTGGTCGTGTAGATTGAGACGGTCTTCTCGATGAAGGGCTCGGCCTAAACGGTGCTTAGTCATGCTTAGTCGTTCTGCATTCACTTATTGCGTTTATTTGTTAAAACCCATGCTCTTTAACGCTCTTTGCAATCTCGGGATCTGTGAGACAGTTGTGTTGCATTAGAGTTCGAGAAATGAAACCACTATCTTCCTTCAACACTCTTTCTCATCGTTCCGATAGAGTGTTTAAAATGAAGAGACGGTGACTCGAATTACGAGCTCTATTCTGGATACACTTGACACAAGTTAACTCACAGTGTTTCTGATGAAATCCTCATCCTCAGTCTCGTCGATGATGAAGAGAACATCGAGGTTGATAGTAGCCGGAGTGAGGGCAGTCGTGGCTAGAGGAGAGTCATCATAGACAAGATAACAAAAGATCAATGCGAAAAATCACAACTCATACCTAAACTCCGACAACCAGTTGCTAAAGAAAATTATGCTACTTCTCAGAGTAGCATGAAGCCAATGTGTTACTCTAGCCAATACAAAATTATTATGCGATAACGTGTTTTTGTTAAGTATTTTCCATTACACCGGAAATGGACTTTGCATGTGCAGTGCTTCGAACAAGACGATACACATTGAGCTTTGAACCTCATTTATGCAGTCACCGTTACAATTCCAACGCGAGGCTTTAGGCTTAGAAAACGTGTGACTCACGACTGCATAAATGGGTCATTTATCGATGCGAGTAGTGTACAATGTTACTGAAGGAGGAGCCCAGCCAGAATCAGGGCAACGGACAGGGAGATGACGGTCTGTCCGTCAACGACTGACGTCGTCGTCTTCGGCTTAGGGGTGGTCGACGAGGGGATGACAATCGTGGGCGGCGAGGGAGACGAGGATGGGACGGGAGGTCTGGATGTCGTCGGAGGACGGGTGGTCGACTTTCTCGTCGACGAGGACGACGATGGAGGTACCGGCACCGTTGGATTGTCTGAAGAACGGATATGGGAGACAATCAGGGACACAATGAACGGGAAACACGTGGACAAAGTGCAGGTGGATGGATTATTTTGCCTTCTCTTAATCTATGCAAGCCTTTAAAAGATCCATTTATTGTTCCAATATTGCATCAGGGACAATAGTGCATTGCATTCTAACTATTGCCGTATTTGCTATGAGCCCGGAGCTAAGCACCGATATGCGGAAGCTCTAAGGGCTCAGGTGCTTACTGGGCACTGTGGGAGTTGGCGAGGTCGACTTGGGGGAAGACTTGGTCGACGTGGTGTAGTATCCGTCCTTCTTGCAGTAGGCAGTCGACTGACGAGTGAACGGCTGGTTGTACGCGTCCATTCCGCTGAAATGGCTCACCTTTGATTAAGCATTTGTATATGATGCACGATAATCTGTATATGATGCATGTTTCCAATAAGCATACGGTTACCAATATAATACTGGTAGTTTTCTCTTCATTTCATTCTGGTTATTCTCTCTTCACTCTCATGACCGTGAGCGGTGAGCGAGTATACAGAATGTACAGAATGAAGGTACAACTACCCAAATGCTAGTCACGAACCTGGCAGACATAGTAATGACGTCGTTCTCCTGGAGGCAGGTGAATCCCTTACCGATGTAGTTGTACGAGCATCCGACGCGCAGGTCAATATCCGAGTCATAGGGAGTCTCGTAGTCACCCTGAACATATGCATTTTCTAGAATGGTAGCAATGCTTGCATTGGTTGCTTGAGGCGACGTTGGAGGGTACGAGTTAGGGCTTTCAAATTCGAGACAAGGTACCGAGACCGCCACGTTTCCCACTCGCCTAATGTCGAAATCGACTGGAAAGCCACCTCATAGTCGCAGACCTCTCTCATCTTCAATGTCTCAGGAATGTTCCCCCACCTGCTCAATATTTACCTATGTTTTTCATGATATCGTCGTACATCGGGAGTAGATAAATTATTATCATTATTATAAATCCGAAGATTTAGCGGTCACGCTAATTTGCCTCTAATGGTCAACAATAGTTTGCACATAAATGATGAGTAAATACTCACTCCGATCGACTGTCTCTCCATGTGGGCCATGTAGAGCTGGTTGGTTGAGGCAGTGTTGGTGAGGTAGTCGAGCTGATAGAAGACGGGGAAGTTGACCGCTGAATAGAGAATGGTTATCCTAAGTAATAAACAAAATATATATCTGACATCCGTAGACAGGGTACGGCTTGGGTGCATCGCCGGTGTTGTAGTCTTGTATGTAGCCGAAGATGACCTGAAGTGTGGAATGTTAGTCGATAAATAACCCCAGTATTACCGTTTGTTCAATAACTGTACGACGTTTGACAAAAGGATACCTGAGCTCCACCATTTCCGTAGACCACCGGGAAGCAAGAGCGACTCTGCGAGTTGACCTGGAAAACCATACGCAATCATCGAAGAACCGCTCGAATTCTTACTCACCGTAACCTTGTAGATGCCGGGGTACGTCGCCTTGAAGCTCCAGAAGCTCTGGTAGTCGGACTGCCAGAGTTGGGTGGAGAATTGGACCTCTGGAAAGATATATCGATACCGAGATCAAGTCATGTTGCGACAGTTTCTTTATTTTATACACGTGAGAGGGCGAGTGTGAAATGAAGAGTCTGTGACCCTAATTTCGAAGTTATCGCTTACGTTGCTGGGGATCCTCAACGGAAATCGTGGCACCCTTGCCTCCGACCGAGATGTAGACTTGACCGTACTCCTTGATGCCCTGGTCGACCTGAACGAGCGTTTTATCGAATCATCTTGCATCGCACTATTCACTTCACATCCTTACAACATTAGAGATTTTTTTCTTAATTTTTTAGTCTCTTTAGGCAGTTGTGGAGAGAGTGCTTAGAATTAGAAGACCCTGGTATTTTTTTCTCGAATTCTATTTAACACTAACCTGCACGAAGATCTCGTTCGTCTGGCAGTTGAGGGCGTCTGCGTAGGAGAGTCTCTGGGCGGCGTAGCGTGTGGGCAAGAACTTGTCGATTGCCTGGAAGTTTATAACATATTAACAAAAATTAGAGTTTGTCAATAAAGAACCGAATACGTGCAAACTGTCGAATGATATCGTACTGCTATCTCTGGCTTAACAGTTGTATCTCGCCACCCGAGTTCTCATTTAATCTAGCGGCAAGAATGCACAAAAAATGTCCATGAACTCACATCTCCCGAGGTCTTGGGATCGACTCTGAAGACCATTCCTCCGGTGGTGGAGAGGAATTGTGCGAAGGTGCCCAGACCCTGAATGTTATTGATTGGTGATCTACCGGTGTTTTCGCTACATGTCTATCATTGTTCTTACACAAGATCAAAAATATAGCGGATTATGCAAAATGTTGTTTATCAATTTCTTGATACTTATTTATGGTGAAAAAATAGATTCTATTACGCTTCCATACCTTGGCCCAGTCGTCGACCTGGCACTGGGTAGTCTCGACGTGAATGTAGTCGATGATGGGAGTGTGAGTGTCGAACTGCATGGAAAATTAAAGTAAAAGGGTCGGCAAGCAATTTTACAGTCGTTTAGAGGACACTAAGCTATGTGTCAGGTGATGCGATCAAATGAGATTTGCATAAATAATGTATGACATCATATAGGTCTCTATGGACCACTATTATCAACGGTATTACCCCGAAATGTAAATTTCATTTCGTAAATGCAAATTTTGGAAAAAAATATTTAGAAAAAAAATATGGAAATTCATTTTTTGGAAAAGCAAGAAATGGAAAATAAATTTCAGAATTTCACATTTTGGAAATTTTTCCATGGCCGGTAGTACTGTAGCCGAGCAGAAATCTACCGTAACCCATCGAGCATTTTCGTCATTTATCAGCAAATTCGAAACATAGTATTATTTGTCCTTTATTGTTGTATTATTATAATTAACAATACTAATAATTAAAGAAAGAAAATATAAAAATCATGCAAAATCAATGTTTAAATTTAATCGTTCTATTTCGCGGTTCTCACGATGCAGCGAAAAATACCGTAACCCAGCGGAAAAATTTCCAAAACGGGCATTTCTAAAAATTTGTTTCCATTTTATTTTTTCCACAATTTTTTTTCCAAAAAGCAAAATTCCAGATATTTTTTTCTAAATTTTATTTTTACGAAAAAATCTTTTACAAAATGAAATTTCCAAAATTAATTTTACAAATCGGGGTAGTACCTTATCAACATCGAACTATACGACATTCCTAAACGCATATGAAAGTCTGACCATCTCCATGGTGGTATGGATGGCGTTGAGGTCGGCGTCGAGAGGAGCAGCGGCGGAGACGAGCAGGACCTACAAATACATAATTATATTAGTTAATAATTACTATAAAAATATATATTATTAAATTAATAACATACTTCAGCGCCACTGAGGTATTTGCCGAGGTCAGGCTTGGCGAAGAGGGCAGTGAGGGCACTGCAACAGCATTATTGATTCACTTTCGAGGTCTGAATATCAATCCAACGCATGGTTAGACGTATCATATGGTAGCATGTATGTACGTTTTAAATGAAAATTATGATTTAAACTAAATGATCACAAATTTTACTTACTCCCAGATGGGTGCCTGGCAGGCGCCCATGACGCCCTTGGCCTCCGTGGCGACCTGGGCAAGGTGCGCGGCGAGATCGTCGGCGTCGTTGTAGAGTGCGAGCTGGTCGATCTTGCCGTCGACTCAAATATTTCCATATGACAAATAGGAAAATATTCCAGCTATCCATGCGCACAAGGACTGCTACGATCAGTATTAGCGCTGTACATTACTTACTTCGACACCCCGGTAATTAACTGAGATGATATTATTATCTACAAAGGGCTCACTGGTGAACGTCTCGAGCAGGAAGTACTTGAACCAGTTCGGGTGCTGATCGTTCACGTCCTTGTTGATGGCAGCGAACTTGTCGGCGAGCTAAAACGCGTACCATTATCAGAACGTTTCGCATGAACTTCAGTGCGGAAAAAAGTGAATCTCCATTTTGAGAGATGACCTAATTTAGGACATGATCTCAACGTAGAACACTGAATTGCCGCGGGCCTCATCGTGAGAGCCATACACTACTTTCTTTCTTTTCTTATACCTATCAAACATCAAATTTCAACAGTGTCCTTCCTCACGGTTCAACCAATAATTTCGCGCGGTTCTCCAATACATGACACTAATTACGGAATATCGTTTGAATCATAACGTTCTCACCGATTGGATGGCGTCGGCGTTGTTGTCGGACTTCTCGACGACGATGATGAGCGCCTTGTCGTCGTTGGAGAACGTAGCTCCCGAGTTGGCGTCACATTGCACTAAATTGAATAATATAATTTCATTAATAATTGAACTTTGGGCTTGTTTTTTCATGCATTCTAACGGTCAGAACATCGCCAGATTTCGAACGCGGTCTATTAGTGAGATACCAGTTTGAATAGAGAGCATACTAATGTTGCCAAATCAGTAAGCACCCTCCTCATTTCTTGTGCTATCTCGCCTCTATCGTCAGCATATACTCACCGTACTGGCAAGCGTCTCCTCCGAATCCGGCCATGCAGTTGCACTTGTTTCCGTGGGTGGCGGGCGTGCCTCCGTTCTGGCACATGGGCGTGCGGCAGTCCTCACCTGCGATTAATCAATTAAATTTACATTTTAAGTAATGATCTCCAATAATTTAGATATTAGTGAACGTATTGAAATTTTCAATGCATTCACTAATATTTCACTGAAATTGGACCTGCGATTGATCCATTAAACTGATTTTTTTACACATCGGGGTATTCCTGTTTCTTTATCACGCGTGTCGCGTAAGAATTGAATAAAATCGGGAGGTCTTGATCACAATTTTTGATCCATAGGTTTATATACATTTTTCGAAAGCTAATAGGGTCCCCTACAAGATAACGTCGAGCTTTTTTGCATATCACTAATTTCTGACCTTATTTAGGGTGTTAAAGTTTGTGCAAAAATTGATTTTTTGAGGATCACAGCTCTTTTCAAATTCAATATGGTGACAAACTGAATACAACGATTTGTTCCCAACATCCATAAGAGTGACCCAATTCCATTGGGTTGCCATTATTTTACTTAGCATTTTTATAAATCGATTAAAATTAATCATTTTCACCACAAATCGAAGCCAGATAATTTTTTAAGCTCAATAGACAGATCTCGCGAAGACGAATCGAATGATATGCCTAAAGCATGGTCTGGTGAGATGCGGTCTCGAGATATGTCATTAGAAGCATTTCCGGACCTCTCATTTCGAGACGAAAACCATTGTTCTCCCTCTCATTTCGACTGAAACATATCCCGTTTTGGTCTCTGAAAATTAATTACATTCTTAAAAGTATCTTAAAAGTTTATCTTAAAAGTTTTTATGAAACATATATGAATTCGATCAACAAATCGAAATAAGAGGTCTGGAAATGCTTCTCATGACGTATCTCGAGACCGCACCTCACCAGACCATGCTTTAGGCATATCATTCGATTCGTCTTCGCGAGATCTATGTATTGAGCTTAAAAAATTCTCTGGCTTCGATTTGTGGTGAAAATGATTAATTTTAATCAATTTATAAAAATTAAAATCAAAATAATTACAACCCAATGGAATAGGGTTACTCTTATTGATCCTGGTAACAAATCGTTGTATTCAGTTTGACACCATATTGAATATGAAAAGAGCTTTGATCCTCAAAAATTCGCATTTTTTCGGGCCACACAAACTTAAATTACCTAAATAAGGTCAGAAATTAATGATATGGAGAAAAGCTCGATGATATCTTGTCAGGGACCCTATGGACTACCAAAAAACGTATTTTGCTCAATTTCGATTTTTCAGTTGTGATCGAGTTTATTGGATTCTTAGGCGACACGCGTGTTATAAAAGTATGTTGGACAGACGTGGAACTTGCGACCTTGAAATCAGAAAAGGTAACGAGTGCTCACCAGTGAAGTAGTCGGGGCAGAGGCACGCGCCGTTCGAGTAGACACCGCCGTTGAAGCACACATCTGTAATATTTGACTGTATACGGACCAGACTACGAGGAATCATGACTGAGGACGGAAAAAGTCAAACAGATCGACAAATCACTCACTCACACACAGATGTGTCAGATTGCATCACCCAAATGCATTGGACATTTATAAGAATAATTTCATGCCAAATGAAACACGTACACCACTTGTAGCAGAGCGAGGTGGAGTAGCGCTGGAAGGTGTTGCCGGTGTCGTCCACTCCGATCAACTGGAGTGATCAAATATCAGTAAGGTCGATGCTACTTCCTTACGTCATTCGAGTGATATCTTGTTCATTCAGCATAATGCAATCAGAATGACGGTATCGTGATATCGTTTCTCGAACACACTCATTGGGGACGATGTGAAATGAGTCGGAATGTAGTACTCACCACGACAGAGAAGTCGGAGCCGTTGGTCTGCTCGCAGCTGAGCGGCTGCGACACGTAGTCGTTCTCGCATCCGAATCTGTAGGAGAAGGTGGCGGCCTCGAGCAGCAGCGAGGAGGCATCGTCAGAGCGGAGCTGGACGTGCTGAAACACAACGGGTGTGTTCTACAATTTGAGAAACGTTGCCGCGCTCTCTTCATTATATTCTCCCGCCGATCTACTAGAGAGTGTGTAGAATGAAAAGAGCGTTCTCTAGAGATTGCTTCTCTAGTGTGTACAACGAACCTGGTGAGTTATTTCTTCCTTTCCGGACTTTAATTCTATTAAATTTTGGTAAAAATCAGATAAATCCCAAAATGCAAAAAAGGCTTGAACGGAGACCTGGAAGAACGAGGTCTGCGTCTCCTCCTTGCCAATGGCGATTGAGGCAACGACGCGGTTCTGATCTGAAATATCGATCGAGTTTCATTTTCATCTTTTGGTCAGAGCTCTTGAATCGCAGATAGTCGGGCAAGTAGCTAACAGTTACCGACTACAAGCACGTAGAAGGTGGCGAGAGACGGTTTCTCTACTACTGCTGCTCTACCACCAAGTGCTACTATCCCGGTTTTCCGTGATTCACGAGTAGGTCATTGTTAAATGTATTTACAGACCAGAGTCGATGTTGGCGACGGGATGGGGCGTGTCCTTTCTGAGGTCGTCGACGAAGCCGAATTCGATGTTGAGGTCGGATTGGACGCGCACCTGGGATTATCTTTTCCTTTTAAATTGCTGTGAAGAACGCTGAGACCAAAGAGGTTCCATGGTATTGAGGCGAAAAATGTTTAAGGTAGGAAATTAATATTCACCTCCACGTCACATCCTCTCCACGAGCCTCCCTCTTGGGCGGTCTGCACGAACAAGAAGTACTTTCCGGGGGAGAGATCGTCTGCAAATTAGAGAAGGTGTAATACAAACAATTGCTAGACTCCCGCCAAAAAAAATTGCGCTCGTATTGGGGAAACGGTAGAGAATGATCGTTTGCGTTTGTGGTTTTGGTATATTTTAGCCCGTACCATCTCCGAGATCCGAGGGCTCGTTGCTGGAGTCGAACATGTGCTTCTGGCAGACGACCAGATGCTTCTCGTCGCACTGCGCGGCGTACCTACAAAGATGTGACCATTTTCTGATTATGGTTCCGAGCTAGAGTTCGTAATTCGAGTACCATCTCTTGGTTCTACAACACGTTCTTGACG
This sequence comes from Pristionchus mayeri, assembly GCA_036245805.1. Classification (NCBI taxonomy): domain Eukaryota; kingdom Metazoa; phylum Nematoda; class Chromadorea; order Rhabditida; family Neodiplogasteridae; genus Pristionchus; species Pristionchus mayeri. The sequence goes on along the minus strand of BTRK01000003.1, from coordinate 43,783,837 downwards.
ATCGAACGATCAATCGAGTGTACACAATGAATAGTCCTTCTCGAACTCTACCCGTGAATCGAATTCAAAAACGTACCACCATCCGTTGTAGAAGTAGGCGCAAGTTCCCGTGGTGCCATCCGGAATCTTTCCATCGTTCCAGTAGTTGACGGTGTTGGGGACGGCGATTTGTTGTCCTTGAAATGTGAGACAAAATGGTTGCATATCAAAGTTAATACATTTTTGCTCTAGCTATGATCATTTCACTGTTATCGTTGGGTTTTTGGATTTAGATCAATCATAATAAATAAATGAATAACTAACCATCGTCGTGCTGGAAGACCCACTTGTTGTTCGTGTAGGTGAGCCCCAGCCAGGCCTTCTGGCCGGCCATAGCGTCTGAAGAAGCAACGTTCAATACAATACTTTTATTTATTTTTATTTATTTATCGTACACCACATAGGTGCTTCATCAGATGTAGAAATGTGCAAGAATTAGTGCAGAAATGTGCGAAAATGAGATACTCTCGGATATGCTAGCACAGGATCTGATACTCCCCACCAAATCTTCGTGACCACTGTAGAAATACCAGTCTACACAGAGTCTAAGAAATTTTGCTCTCAATAATGCTGAACTTACTCTTCAGCCAGTCATTCTTGTCCTGAGACAGGTCGTCAGCTAGGAAGCCGCCCATACCCTGGCACTCAGTGTTACCGGCCTGAAATAAATCAACATTGATTGGCACGATAACGTAGTATTCAATTCGTCTTCTGCATAATGAAATGGATCACAACTGGAGTTTGCAATTTGGGCCAACATATCTTTATTTAATGAAGATAATGCGGAATAAATAATTAAATTCAGCTTACCACCCAGTTCTTGACGAGCGCCGAGTTGAAATACATGCAGTACTGAGAGATGGAGTCCCAGTCGGAGTCGCAGGCTGGAAAGTATCACTGTTTGAGCAATGGTCTTACTCTCTTCAGTTTGAACGCTCTCTCGCCGGTCAGAGAGACGAGAGAGCGTGCAAACTGAAGAGAGTCAGACGATTGGTCAGCACAATATCTTCTCAAGTGTTATTGTTTGAATGAGCAGGAAATTCGTGATTTGAATTGTTACATGTTTGTTCAAAGTAGAGTGTGATTGACTTACGGTTTCTGAACTCGATGACCTGGTTCATGTTGTCGTTGAGGATGTCAATGCGACCGTCGGCGGTGAAGGGAGTCGCTAAAAGCGCATTTTCAAAAAGGTGAATTTTTAAATTACAGCTACATTGTTTCTTTATAATCGCAGCAACGAACTATCTAGGAGTGGTCAGTCGTCGTTAATAGTTCGAACTACGATACGAAAGTCTCTTCATTTTATAAACTCTCCAGACCGATTGAGCGGCCAAATAAAGATAGTGTAATATCGATTCTCGAAATCTAATGCTCACAGTCGTATCTGTTCAGATGCACGACCGCCTGGTATCCGGCAACGATAGCGGTAACCGTCTGCGTGTAGGCATCGACGGGGAAGAAGACCTGGAGTTATTAGAATACATTATCTGCTAATTCGGGAGGTATATGGGGAAGAGCAGAATATATTATGTATTTTAATTCGAGCCTTGCAATGCGACCTCGAATAGAAAACCCGAGAAGATCAGATACATTTACGAGTTGGATCACTCTCAGTCCGAGAAATCGTCCGACTCTCTTCAGTTTGCACGCTCTCTCGTCTCTCTGACCGGTGAGAGAGCGTACAAACCGAAGAGAGTCAGACCATTGCTCATCAGTCCGAGACTTTGAATCATAGAGAAACAATGAGTAATGAGCATGCTTTAACAAAAACGTGGCAATAAATAGTTGGTAGCGCTCACATTGTGTCCCACGGAGCAGTCATCGGTATGGTACTTGTAGACGATGGCAGATTGGAAGAGGGTAGGAATCATGCGGACAGCCCTTGAATGATGAAATTATGATCAGTCTGGAATAGTGAACTCCCTTTTCGCCCAGAATTGGCTTTAAAAACATAATGGATATTTGGATACAATGCAAATGTATATTTTAAGGTTAATGTGTGCTTAGAGTTGTGCTCACTTGGGAATGTCTCCATTGTCGATCGTGTACATCTTTCCGTCTCCTCTGCGAGCGAGCTGCTCGATGTATTGGAAGTCGTCCTGAGAATGTTATTTTAAAACGTCATTGACAATTTCCGGATTATCTAGTGATGTTTAGTATTATAAAAAAAAGAATAAAGTTGCGTCCGGTTCGCATGCAGTCAGCTATCGTTCGACCCAATAGACAACGGTGATCAGCTCAGAACACGATGACATACATTGTTGCCGTTGCATCTCCATCCTCCGGTCGTCGGATCTCTCATCTGGAAGACGTTGGTGAGGGTCTTGCGCTCCAGGAACTCCTCGCTGACGGAGAGGAGATTGACGGTGTTGGCCATGTCGGAAGGCTGACCGGTCTGTAAAGGGATACAATGTAGATATTTTTGCAAACGAACGAATTTACCTCGAAGATGTTGACGACGGATCTGTCGGGAAGCACGCGCTGGTTTGGTCCGTCCATACGTCCATTTAGCAGCCTGAATATTTCCGCTTAGTTTTCCAAAATGATAAATTCAACTATATTTATTACGGGATGTCATTTAACAGTGGGGACAATTACAAAGTATACACTCACTGGTCGATAGCAGGCCAAATCTTGACGATGCATCCATCATCGGTCGGGTTCAAGTTTCCCCACTTGTTGAGGGTATCGAAGAACTTGTCCGTGTTGTCGATCGGCGCATCCACCATGCCCACGACCTCTGTAAGGTGGACAAGGCTAATTCACTTATGTGTAGCATCTTGTCACAATAAAAGTATCATGTGGCAAGAAAACTCCTGCAGGGAGCTAACTGTTGTTCTTTTCTACCAATTTTGTCTACTGATTGTACAGAATAAGATGCGTGATGTGTTCGAACTCACTGTCGGAGTCGTATCCGATGAGTACAAGTCTGTCAATCCAGTCAGGATGCTGACTCTTGACGTCTCGGATGATCTCGGGAAGCGACGTGATCAGTTGTTTGATCTGGAAGGGGAAAAGTTCATTAGATATCATGGCGTCAACTGATCCGCTCCTATTAACTGAATAGGTGCTCTTCAGTGAGATAGCCGAGGCGGCCAGGCTTCCTGACGTCACTCGGCCAGCTTCTTACCTGCTCCACTCCATTCTTGGTGACCTCGACGATGAAGGCCATGTCAACTTGGAATCCGTAGTTGGGCACAGGGCCAGACTCGGAGCAAGTAGCTACAATGCTTCTCTTTCCACATCAATTTCACTTAAGACCCAATATAACGTTACAAGGTGCACCGATGAGTTGTCAAAATATTTTGAGAAATGGACACCTTGTCAAAATTTCAACAAAATCTTTCCTGGCAATTCCTTTGTTCAGATTTTGACAAAGTGTCCATTTCCAAGAAAATTTTGCTATCTCATCAGTTCACCCGTTACAAGGATAGTATAATGACCAAAACCATATGCACTAGTGATCCCACTGCGCCTCTCCTTTCTGGGATTTTTGCGAAACCAGGCAATTTTCTCTGATAGCCAGCCTTAATAGATACGAAACATGGAAGATATGAAGCACTCACGGGTCATGCAGAAGGGTCCGGTCCATCCGGGCGAGCATGAGCAAATGCCGAAGAAGGGAGTGCCACCGTTCGCGCAGTTCACACTGCATATTAGAGTTCGTGATTCAGAAAATAATATCGTCTTTTCACACACTGTCTCGCCGATCAACGGGTGGGGAGAGGGTGCGAAATTACGAGATAGTTATATCGTTTCTCGAACTCTACTGTAGTTCAGTAGCCAAGTTAGGGAACATTTCATAACTAGATCACTTCGTCCTTGATGATATGGCTCTGGCCCGATATCACCACATTCTTTGCCTTTCATTGCGGAGAAGTAGCAAATGCGGGTTGTGAAAGACGAGACAATGAGAGACCGATGGTGTAGCCAGAAACCGCGAATCTTACGTCTGGCACTTGTCTCCCTCGTAGTGCGGCATGCACAGGCACGTTCCGTTCACCTTCACACCACCGTTCTGGCAATCGCTGGGAGGAATGGGTGTCGGGATGTCTGGAAATATACAAATTTTAGTGCCATTTCAGTGATTGAATAATGCTAACGAACGAAAACTAACAGTTGAAGCAGGTCATCACGCCGGCACGCTGGATGTAGAAGCCCTCCTCGGTGCGAACGTTGAACTGGAATTCATGTCGGTTAGATAACAAAATCCAAACAAAACATTAGGGATCGAATGAACACTAATGATCTGCCGAAAAATTGAACTATCTAAAGAAATCTAATCAAAACACAACAAACCTCGTAGTGCATGTTCTCATTCGGTCGGCAGCGGAAGGAGGGGAAGTAGAAGTGGAAGGAGCAGCCGCCACGGAACATGCCGTTCGCAGCGTACACCTAGTAATAGAGTTCATTGTCCACATACTCGTAACGGTCTGTTGCTCGAAATGCAAAACAACAATTCGCGAGTACCTCGGAATAATCATGATGATTTACTATTTTTTAAATCAATGTTTTTACATGGACTCTTAAAATGCATAATTATAGATAACCAGTGCATGACTAACCTCCTGCTCGACTCCACCTCTGACAGCGTACATGTTGAGGAAGGCGAAGGCGTGATCGTAGTCCTCCGAATCGCCATAGTTCTCGATGTGGAACACCTGCAAGTACATTATGATTACGATGGGCCCTCCAAACATCTTATACTAAGGACGCTTAACGTAAAAAATCAGTCAATCTTCGAGTATATCATTCACGACGAGTCAATCATTTGGATTCAATTTGGTTCCATTGTATCCTATACTCACCGGGTGGTTGTCCATGCCGACCACAGGCTGGTAGAGAACGGCATCGACGTCGACGTCCGTGCTGATGCCCCAGAAGGCCTCGACGGGCTGGTAGTTGGAGTAGGACTGGTAGGAGGCCTGAAGGGGGAGTTTATTGTTAATATCTAATACGCGATCAAAATTAGAGTTGGCTCGGTGAAATATATTTTCTCCATTCTGTACATTCTCTGGCCTAACCGACTAGCGAGAGAGCGCGTAGAATATGGATACAAAGCCATCCCTAATCAATATGAACCGATCATGTTCATTCATTGAATTGTCAAGACCTATCGATTGGAGTCCAGTTTCAATAGAGTTCAATGACATTGCGTGGCTTCAGTTACCTGATACGCGCGGACGTTGCAGGAGGCCGTGGGTGTCTTCGTATAGAATCGGACCATGTACGTTCCCGCGATCGGGTCGTTAGTGCGCCTATATCATGGTTCACGTTATTTTCACTCCAGGTAATTGCCAGACGACGAAACACCGGTTTGAGTACATCGGTTAAAGAGGCTCAACATTGCTAGAGAGCCACTTGAATATTAAGTCGAATGAGAACTATGACGTTGATGTATCAAAGGCTGCATAGCGTGATAGTTCTAGTATCGATACAATAGATACTTACTGAATGGTGAAGAGGTCCTGGTCGACGATGGCATCACGCGTCAAAGGAGTACCGTCGGGTGCGATGACCTCCAGTTCGAAGTCGCCTGTGATAATATTGTAATTATATGATATTCGGAATCGCCACCTTAGCGACCTATAGCGACACATGCTGTTTCTATAGAGTAGTCGTATAGTTATGACACATATCGGTGTATGGTACATTTTACATTCAAGGTTCTTAATTATCTAATCTAATGCAATCCGCGCAAACAACTCACGTCCTTTGGCGATAAAGACGAGCGAGTCCGAGTTCTTCTCCATCTGGATCACCTGGAAACGCAAACTTTCATCTCAAATCAAATCAAAATATTTTTTCTTGCACTAGCTCCATTTATCTCTTCTGTTTTGTTTAGCCCAGTTGCACTTCCATCACTCCCATGTAGCACATATTTCATGTCAGCCTAATTACATCCAGCCAATCAACATCTACTTCAGTCCAAAATCTAATCCCGAAGTTGCAATTACCTTGTTGAGTCCGTTGTAGCACTCGTCTCTGTCAACGGTGAGCATGAGCTGCGACTTGTAGATGATCGAGTTCATGTGGCCGTAGAGTGCCTGAAATATTCCAGTTAAAATATTTGCATTTTTTTTGTTAAAATATTTGCATTGATCATTGTGGCGATTCAAATAAGGAAAGTAGAGATGGAACAGGACAAAAAAGTCCATCATAAAAATATTATAGCCAGGAAACCGTCAAATTATCTGTACAGTGCATGGTATTGTGCTCACGAATCACAGCCATGGCTTGTACTTTGTCAACATTGCTCGTTCAAACATCACAAGTACATGGCGATACTTACATCGTACACCTTGTTGCGGGCATCGACGTGCCACGCGAGACCACCGAAGCGGTTGGCGACCTAAAAGAGTGTTTTAAATGCAAGTAAGTGTGTAGTTTACCTCATCGAAGACGCGGAATCCAGGGTCGGACAGGTCGGAGATGCAACCAGACTCGGCCGTAGGCTCCACGTACAAGAAGTTGATCTGATATCAGGAATGTAGGTTTCAAGAAAGAATTGGCATTGTTGAACTGTTTCGAATGTATACTATTATGTCAGTTTCCACTGAGTTCTCCAGAAGTTATTCTCCAGAAGTTGGTTTATAACGCAATTCGACTATATCGGTTTCCAGTGTCACTTTTAAGTGTCCCTTAAAAGCTGTGGCACCGTACCGTGGCTCTTCAGTAGTTGGTCAGAGAACTAACAGCGCATAAGTAAATGCTTTAACTAGGGTGAACTACAGTACCGTGGCTCTACATCCGTTTTGCAACAGCATAATAGTGGTTACAATTAGAGTTCGAAATGTGAGATAACCCGACACTCGGGTACCCGTGAACGAGGAATGAGAGGGAGAGAGTTATCGGGTAATTGAGGGAAATCGATCTATTACCCGAGAACTTTTGATCTCGTGGACTTGAACTCTCGCGCTAATGCGCGATTTTGACTATGCATTGCCATTGATTTGAGCTCGTGAGATCATTTTCTCATCATTCCAACTGCTCTCGCTCTCGTCAATCGGTTGCTCGCTGAGCTAGAATGTCGTCATTTCATACCGTATGACACTACCGTAACCCCCCCTCCCCCCGCCAGTGGTGGGCAACTACGGTTAGTATTCCAAACCCATCATCCTTCTCTCTTGCAGGTGGAGTCGTTCAAGCACTTGCCCGTTCCTCTCTATCCATTGGCATCTCCCCAGGGAGGAAAATTGCTAAACATTCATGTGGAGGTCTGGGCTGTAAGTGAGTTTATGAACATAGCAGAAATATGGCCCGTTTTAGAATCTTGTCCCCTCCCCAAACCTTAGTAGGCTTTACCCTCACACATTGTTATTGTCGTAATAGATTTTGTAAAGTAAGAAATATGCCCTAATATATTTCGTAATTTTCCACGTTACTAAAAAATTGTTAATAGACTCTATTTTGCAGATAAATATACTTATTCAGAAGAAATAGCGATGTTTTGCGCATCTTTCCTGTCGACTTTTTCGGGTTATTGAGAAAAGTTATCGGGTAATTGAGTTAAGTTCTCGGGTAATTGATTGATTTCGGAGAGAGTTCTCGGGTAATCTCATTCGTCGTTCACCGCTCGCGGGTAGCGGTCCAATGACAAATTACCCGCCCCGAATTGCGCACTCTAGTTACAATATGACCGTAGCTCTCCATTGGTCGACAATACACAACAACACTAGGTGCGTCAGTACGGAGAGATACTATGCATTCATATAAGGTCAGCGTCTTACCGTGGCTCTCCAGTAGCTGTTCAGCTGCAGGATCGCCTCCATGTCGGTGTCCTGATCGTCGGCCAGAGCATCGGTAATGACGTAGACGGTGGAGCCTTGCGTCATTTGGAGGTTGGTCAGAGCCTGCGAGGGAATGCGATGGAAAAATTGAAGTCGTCAAAACAGGGAGATGAGTTTATATGAGTAGAATCAGAATTTGGATGAATCTCCTCTTCAACCCCGCAACCCTCTCTTCAAATTTCACAATAAGCGAGGGGAGGAATTGCTATATCGCAATTCGGCTCAGAATAGCCAACTCTAGATCATACGAAATTAGTTTGTCCGAAAAAAATGCGCAAAAACAGCAATACAATATGCTTGAGAAAAAAAACATACAGTAGCCACGGCGCCAAGAACGGAATCAGTACAGCCTCCAAGATCGTTGGCAGAGTTAGTCGCCTGCAAAGATCAAGCAATAACTAGATTTAAACTTTTTTTTACAACTTTTTTCTTTCTCTCTCTGTCTCTCTCTCACATTTCCACATAACTGTTGTAAATCGCGAGATTATTAAAGATTAAAGTTCAAGATTTGAAGAGTTCAGGACCTTGGATTGGAAGTCATTGTCGAAGTCCCGGATGGAGGTGTAGTGCTTCACGGCGAAGTTAGCTGAAAATTGCTCGCGTAAATTGTACATTGTCGGACTACTAGCGGGTGGGTTGCCCTGCGTAACTAGAATTCGTAATTCAGGTCGCCCGCTCTACATTTTGCTAATGTTTTAGTCCGGATGATCGATGACGGAGTTGGGGTGATACAGAGACGGCGACATCCGATTTACGAACTATATGAGCGACTCACTGTATTCGTTGAAATAGACGACGGTGAATCTCGTGAGATATGAAGGGTCGAACTGGAGGTTCTCAACGACCTGTAAAGATATAGTAAAATGGAGTGCCAACCGCACGACAGGTGACGAATTTCGCTTGTGTGTCTTCTCAGGGAAATGATATTAGCTAACAAGTATAAAATAAAGAATCACAACAAGTTGTGCTCAAATTCCGGGGCTCTGGATATGATGAGGAATCGTTGCTATTCAAGCTAGGCATTCAAATGAACTGGTGAATTAGCGCATTTTTATGTAATCTATTTCCGAATCTCTTCAATCTATACACCCTTTCCAGTTCCTTAGTTCAATTTGAAGGATTGCTTGAAACTTTAAAAAATCGATAAATTGGATGAGCAGTGCATAGTGGTATTATTTAGTGGTACATAGTGGTCCAATTCGACAATTATATCCACTATTTGTGTACTGAAATACCTGGCCTCTGGAGATGATCGGGAATCGTTATTAATAAAACAGAAATTTCGAATACCTGATCGACTGCCATCTGCACTTGCTTCATTACATCGTTCATCTCGGAGCGCACACGGACGGCGAACACGAGAGTGGGCTTGTCGACACCGAAGCCGTGGTTGGAGTTCGGCTCGCACTTGACTGGAATCAATTGAGTTTACTTCTCGTCAAGCATAGGAAAGTTGACCAATTTCTGAAATTAATGAAATTTTGTCTTTCAGTTCGACTCGCACTAAATAATCCCTTCGAAAATTTAAACTTATTTCTAAACAACCAATCATGAACATGCTTACCGATCTCGCAGTGGTCTCCTTCGAATCCGGAAGTACAGAAGCACTTGCCCGCGATCAGAGTGCCGCCGTTGACGCACTAAATTCGCGGTGTTAAATATCACAGCAAATATCGGATCTTTGTCAAACATTTTGCTGGAAATTATGCAATGATCTCCAATCTTCTCGCTGGTTTTTAACGCATCGATATCCAGTAAACTAACCAAAATGTTGCACTAGAATACACTGAAATTGTCTACATTTTATTTATCTATGCTTTCCCGATTGCTTGAAATTCTCTTTGAAACAAAACATTTAACAAACCAGAGGCTGAGAGCAGTCGTAGCCGGTCCAGTGGTCCTGGCATATGCACGAGGACTTGCCTGAAAAACGATAATTATGCTATCCTCGATCCATAACCGGTACAACCGAAGCCCTAGAACCAGAACCGGTACCACAGAGACGCTGGAGCCATGTAGACTACCACGGTGTATCATACCTCCGCTCTCGAGCAGCACTCCAGCGTTGGCGCAGGTGGAGGGGTTCGTGGGGGCGGGAGTAGTGACCGGACCAGGAGAGGTGGACGGTTGCGCCTCTGGAAATAATATTGACATATATGTACATAATATATAAAGTTATTGATCTTTAAAAAAATACTTGCTCAAACATTAGTTTCGCATTCAATCTCATGTTCACCAAAATGAGAGAGCATTCAAACAGGAGAGGGAGTCAGCCTATTAATGCAAAACTCACTGTAGGCGCACTGGAAGGGTCCGGCACGACGGAAGGGCAGACCGTAGAAGTCGACTCCCTCCACCTGTAAAATCACACACTTAGTTACCTATTCACTCGATTTCGAGCTCATAACCTATTGCCAAGTGAACAGTGATGAGAAAAAGGGTATGGAAAAACCCATCAATCCGATCTTCTCATCTTCTCTCCGAGAAGATCGAAGATGCGGAGAAATTTTGAAATGCGGGGACATTTTGTGATGTATTCAAAGTGTTATAATTCGCCTCTCAAACTCACGATCATCGCGTAGGTTCCGGTCTTGGAGCAGAAAAGCGAGTCGAAGTAGTACTCGTACTGGCAACCGTAACGCTTGTCGAGGATGCGGGGACGGAAGACTTGCTGGAGAGATGAAATATTAAATTACATTTTTTCGATCAATTTAACTCGTTAGTATGGTTCCAGAGACTATTTCAGAGCTGGCATAAATGGTCAAACATCAAAGATCCAATTTCTAGTCTTTTAAGGTATAGGAAATATCGATTGATTAGAATGGTCTCAAAGACGCCGTGATACTAAATGGTCTTGAGAATATCAAAGATCAATCTCTCACATTCTCAGGGCCGATCACAGAGATGGTCTTGAGCTCAGCGGGGGATCTTCCGCCGTTGAGATGGACCATGATGGAGTTGAACTGGTGGGCAGCAGCGTTCTCATTGGGGAAGTCGTTCCTGAATCAGGGAAATCGTTCCTGAATCAGGGAAATCGTTCCAGAGTCAGGGAAATCGTTCCTGAATCAGGGAAATCGTTCCTCAATCAGGTAAATGATGACATTTCGTCCATCAATGAATACTTGAGTTATTGCCTGAACCATATCCATTGCGGTCGGATTTGTTGTCCCTTCTCTGTTGATCGTGTCGCCTAATTGGAATCCTGGGTTGATCTTTGGTCTGACCTGTCTCTGTCGTCCGTCTGGAATCCTCCGGAGATGGTCAAAAAGGTCTGCGCGGTGGTCTGAAGATGAAAAGTTTGAGATCAAAGATATATAATTATAATTTATATACGGTATATAATTTCCGGTCTTGGCAGGCTTCTCTAATCAACTCGCCTGCAGAATACAACGAGAGTTGAGCGACGAGGCCGAGGGCTGGAGAGTGTAGTAGCCGGCCTTGAGGAATCTAAAAGGTATGGCTTTCAAGATTGGATGATAGCTGAAGAATTGCCAGACATTATTTAGCGATCGGGAAAATCACGTGGTGATATAATATTGTAGGATCAACTGATTGATTCATGATTCAGATGCTTTCGAAACTCACGCGAAGTAAGCGATGAATCTGTCGTCTCCCTTCTCGATGCGATCGGGAGTGCCGATGTAGCCTGAATGGAGTTTATTTTTGTTTTGTTTTGTGCCCTGCTTCTTTTCCACTGCTCGCGCATCCCTAAAATGCTGTTTGTGAACCGAAGAAATACCTTGAGCGTCGTAGATAGTGAGCTGGGGCGAGACGTTCTCCAGCGACTGCACCTCGATGCGGATATCGACCCTGAAATAAATTAACTAATTAATAATAATTTTAATTAATCATTATTTTAGTTAATTATTTACTAATTTATTACATGGTCTCATCGACGATGAGCTCATGCTTGTTCGTGCAATTGCCGAGATCGGTGAGGTCGACGATATAACCGTCCTGAAATGAATAGAAATAGATTTGTGAGTAATATCTAAATTATCCACGCTATCATTATGTGTAATGTCTTGTTAGTTCTCGGGAATAAGCAGATGGAAATTTAAAAAAAATAGTGTTAGTTCTTATCGGACAATTGCCTGAAAATCGGTTAATTTGAATTCCCGCAAAAAAGCAGAGTGAGAACCAACACCTTTTTTTAATATTTCCATCCGTTTTTCTCTTGAGAACTAACGCTAAATAACTGAGCATTCACAGGAGCACTCCTTTAATCTATATTCTCCTCACATCTCCCAAGAACTGCTCGGGGTTGGCGAACGGGTTGAACTCCTGGCAGATGGCTGGAAAAGATTTTGTTTTTAAAATAACGGAAAACAATAACAACAACAACTCACGGAACTCGCAATACTGTCCGGTGTATCCAGGTCGGTCACAGGCCTTCGTGATCGGGTTGCCGCCCATGAACAACTGAAAGAAGTGATATTTGATCTTTGATCTTTCGAAAATCGATTTGATCTTTGATCTCTCACCGCAGCCTTTTCAGCATTTCTCTTCTTGCGCGTGTGCTCCTCCTTGTACACCTGGAAAAGTGCTTCTCAGAAATTTTTAAGAATTAGTGTTCTATTCTTAGCGCAGTCTATCGTTCGGAAATACCTGAATGGGAACTGTGATCGGAGTCTAAATTCATCAATTAAATGGTATTCATCATTTTCACTGTCAATTGACTCGCAGTTCATACCCGTTTCCTGACGGATGCAGCCTCGAATCACGGTTCCTATTAGTGATGCCAAAACGGCGCGCGCTCTCCTTGTTTCACACGCTCTCTCGCCGGTCAGACAGAGCGAGAGAGCGTGTGAAACGAGGAGAGCGCGCGCCGATTTGGCATCACTAGTTCCTATTCGAGTATTCTCGAACGAGAGAATACGAGAGATCCAACGTATTCTCACCTCGGGATGGTAGGTCTCAGCGTAGTGGTCGAAGTCCTTGACGTAGTGCACGCCCTCGGACGGGCTCCACGTGTTGAACACTAGGACGCATGGTTACGGTAGATTACGGTATTCTATTGTAGGATACGGGGATAGATAAGAATGGCTTATGCGCTAAAGTAGGGATGATTCGTGGTAGATTACGGTAGATTACGGTTGGTTACGGTAGTATCATGCGCTTCAGATCGATGAGAGAACGCGCAAGATGAAGACATAAACAGATCAACGATCAACCGGAAGTTTGGAAACTTACGATCGGCGAACTGCCCTCGGAAGGCTCCCGAGGCGGCGCACGCCAGGACGGCCAGCACGGCCACTCCCAGAGCACGGCGCATTGTGGTCGACCCTGATGAGGATACGGTAGGGAGGGGATACGGTAGGTCGCTGTGGGATACTACAGGGAGGAGCCACGGTATTTTGCGGTACGATACGGTAGATAACAGTGACAATAGTGAGAGAGATAAATGCTGGAAAGGTGTGAGAAGCAATGCTGGAACAATCTGGGGAGGTTTGAAGACAGCTCTCATCGCAGCATGATAATGCGCATCGATCGAGACATTTTTTGAGAAATAGCCGGAATCTAAATATCATGACATGACATAAATATCATGTCTTGTGACGTTGAAAAAAAATAGTTAAACTATGAAAACTAAACACCGTAGAGAACAGGAGGTTCGAAAGCTGTTCGGAAATTTATAACGGAATTATGGAACGTATGAAATTCAAAGGAAAGTTAAGTTTCGAGTAGAGTATCACTACAGTATGTTGAGGCCGATTGAAGAGGGCCCTTTCTTCTACGCGATAATGCGCAAATGAAGCAGCATTGCGACTCAGTGCGCTATCAGTGGCTCGGTTGTAAATGAGGCATTGCTTGAATCTCCTCCCTAATCAGGAAAAGGACGAGAAATCATGCAAAATGGAGAGAATCGCGCCAATTTGTCGATGGTGCCTAGCCCATTTACAGCCCCCGATTAGCAATCGCTATGCGGATGTTGTAGCGTGAGCACGAGTGATGCCATCTTTCATTGGACCTTCGCATAGATCATGGACAGGTCCGCTGCTGTCCCTTCGCAAGAGTAATATACAGGAATGGTTTTGCAAAAAAAATGAACAGCATCCCTCTGTCTTCGCTCTCGCTGGAAAATTCCGCGAGAGAAAACACAGAACGAGGAGAGTCCTGATTAGTCTTGTGAAGTCATCATTATCACATTCCCCCCTTCCTATCGTATTTCGTCCTCAGTGTGAGGAGAGTCAATTCTCTTGTATCATAACGCATAAGTAATTATTCGTCTTTCGTTGCGCCACCGAGCGTAGATAAAATATATATAATATATATTTCACAGGGTTCGATTCGGATGTTGCTTCCCCTGTTTCCTAATCGAAGAATGGACGCTCCCGCGAGCTAGCGTTTAACATTAGCGTCGTTTAAATTCCTAACTCTCTCATCTCGATCGGTCTAGAGAGTTACTAGAATGAAGAGACGGTGGCCCGAATTTTGAGCTGGACCTCCGAAGTTTTGATCGTACTTGCTAGTGTTCTTAATCTCTCAACCGATCGATCGGCGTGAAAGGGTGAATATAATGAAGAAATCGAAGTAGTTTTTTCGAATTCTAGATCGTAGTTGATCATTGCATAGTGACAGGACGGCAAGCTCAATAGATCACTCCTCTGTCTCTCTAATTATCGTTTTACGCTTCATAAAATGGAGAAATGGAGGTAGGAAGGGGGTTGTTTGCTTCGGAGACTCGCTTCTCCTTATCACTCATCACTGATTAGTGATGCCAAAACGGCGCGCGCTCTCCTCGTTTCACACACTCTCTCATTCTGTCTGACCGGCGAGAGAGCATGTGAAACGAGGAGAGCGCGCGCCGTTTCGGCATTACTATCACTGATCGGACTTATCTTCCGCCCTTTCGAGAAGGATTCGCCTTACTCTCATCGTTTTCCGTGCTCTCTCACCTCTCTGACTGGCGAGAGAGCACACCGAGACAAGAACCATCCTAAAGCACTCTCTTCACTCTCCCTACTCTGTCATTATCATTGCCGCGATGGAGTCTGATAATTGGAGAGGTTTCCTCCTCTCTATTTGTCTTCTGTAGGAGCCCATCGTAAATGAGGAGAGACGTCTAAGGGTCGTAAAAGAGGATCGGAGAGAGGTGGTGGCTTGACAAGAGAATGCTCTCTTCGCACTGCGTGCTCTCTCATCTGTATAACCAACTAACGATCTCGAAGTATGAAGAGAGATATTTTTGTGAAAAATTTTTGTGAAAAAAAATATTGTGAATCTTTAGTCGGAGAGAAACGATCGAGACGTTGGGAAATGATCCCGTACTGTTTTGCAATTTTGCAGCAACAATGCACAATTCAGAAATTCATCGATGAAATATAGGGGATTTCGCTTGATAGAGCGTTTATAGTCTTGAAAGGGTTTCATTAAGGCTTTGGTTCGAGAACCGCATACAATTATCGGATGAAATGTATTGGGGCTCAACCGGGACCACGAGTATTAGAAATGGGAAAATGATTCACATTACTCTCATCGGTCCAACTAGGGACGATACTTGTGTCAATAATTTGACCGATGAAAGAGCACGCTGAATGAAGGTAGTTCTTTTTTCCTGTGCGATTTCGATTTTCCTAAAAAGGAACATTTCGGAAAAAAAACGAAAAGTGTAAATATGGTGTAAATATACCGATATGTTCTTTTACGAGATGGAATTTAAGGAATGTCATTTTCCGAAATGTTTTTCCCAGATGTCTTTTCACTTACAAAAGTGCCCAATGCATTGGAAAAAGGAAAATGGATATAGTTTTATCACAATAAGTCTCTCCTTTCTCTCATTCTGAGCTATTCTTGTCTCCATTTGGGAAGAAACTCATTCATAGCTCACATCAGCAGAGATTCGCCTTGAAGGAGATTTTTGATATAAAATTAGGAATGGATGGATAAATATTTAAAATATTCATCATGAATTGAATCAGAAATATCATCTGCAGACGATCGTTCTCACGCATTTGATCAAAGCGTGCTGAAATGGCTGACGCTTACACCACTTATAAGGTGGCAGATAGTAAATGCGTGTCGAGAGCGTGAGCCCCATGAAGGCCTTCTAAGGTGTCGTTGGAACGCGATTTCAATACATCAATAGTTGCAACATATCAAGAGTGCATCCTCATCATCACAATGACATTATTGTCCTGACAAATAATTGAATTTCCTTCATTGCATTTAAGGCAAGCATTACCCCCCAATTTAAAATATTTCTCGGCGGGATGATTCTGGAGATTGGAATAGCCGGTCGTTGAAAACCTCGCAGTGCAACTTCAGATAACCAGAACGAATTGTGGTTGGAAAATAGGATTCGTATGATTGACTTCTCTACACATGGTCTCTGTGCGACCAATAGATCAGCTCTCGCAGAAATTCCTGTAGACGCTCCCCTCCGTTTTCATCATATGGAGTCATCCTACACCTTCTCATTTATATCTTCCTTTGATACCGCCGGTACCGCCGGAATCACACTTCTGCTTCAGTTGCGCATAATCTCGTAGATAGGATCCCAGTCTCATTTAGCGTCAGGCTTAACCGGGCTACGCAAAGTTGATTGTCTTTTGACGATAAAAATACACTAGGCTTTACTATACCACGGCTTTACTGTGTTACTAATACGGATTCTCTCTTCTAAAATTACTACCAATCTAAATTACTGTCATTGTTTCATATGGTCACTACATTTCGGAGTCAAGTTTGTGTCTTCCATGACTGACGTGTATCCCTGTCCTCTCAGGGTCTATCGCAATGCGCCTTGCACTGGGAGTGGCGATTCTGGCCGGCATGTTATGCTCAGTTTCTGGAGCCTTCCATGGACAGTTCGCCGATTGTAGTTTTTGTTAACTGATTTCTAGTTGTATTACGTCACTTATGTAAATCTTTGATCTGTCAATTTCACCGTGCCTATTGCAATCAAAATTGAAATCACAGAAATAAATCAGAAAATGAAATTATACTGTCAGGTATATCAGGAGGAGCATGCGCGCAAGAAGAGAAACGCCGAAGAGGCTGAGGTGAGAGATCAACGATCAAACGTATTTTCGAAAATTGGAAGATCAAAGATCACTCTTTTCCGTTGCTCGCTGGCGGAAATCCAATCACGAAAGCCTGCGATCGACCTGGATACACCGGACAGTACTGCGAGTTCCGTGAGTTGTTGTTGTTTTTGTTTCTTTGTTTTGTAAACAACCATGCTTTCCAGCCATCTGCCAGAATTTAGTAAGTTGTTGTTGTTTTTGTTTCCGAATTTTGGAAAACAAATTTTTATTTTCAGCCATCTGCCGAGAGTTCAACTCCTTCGCCAACCCGGAGCAGTACCTGGGAGATGTGAGGAAACGATATTGTATTCAGCACAGTACAACACTTTTCTGCGTATCAGAATGTCGATGAATTGGGTTTCAAAGATATTTGATGAGCCGCCTGCAGGTTCTGGATTAGTGTTGGTGAGGGTGATCGTCCAAATAAAACTAATCAAAATCAATAGACTTTTCTGCAGACTGATCCGTTAATTTGATATTTTTTTTATTTCAGAACGGTTACGTCATCGACATAACCGATCTCGGAAACTGCACGAGAAAGCACGAGATCGTCGTCGACGAGACCATGTAATTAATGTTTTATTAATTAATTAAAATTAATATTATGTTTAAGTACTAAATCCAGGTACGATATCCGTATCGAGGTGCAGTCACTGGAAAACGTCTCGCCCCAATTAGTGATCTACGATTCCGAGGGTGCGTTTGAACAATCGAAAACAAGACCATTACTGGAGAAGTGGGAAGGTTCACTCTCAATGTTCACAGTGCTCCACAAACTGGGAATTGGAGAGATAGGATGGGGGGGGGGGGTTCAAGAAAAATCAATGCGGATTTCCATTTAGGTAACATCGGCACTCCCGATCGTACGGAGACGGAGCAGGATCGATTCGTTGCTTCCTTTGCGTGAGTATCGTGGTGTCCAGTAGTGATGCCAAAACGGCGCGCGCTCTCCTCGTTTCACACGCTCTCTCGCTCTGTCTGACCTGTGACAGAGCGTGTGAAACGTGGAGAGCGCGCGCCGTTTTGGCATAACTAGTGTCCAGTAGTAGACCTGCAAATATTTTTACTCGGGGTGATATTTTCAGGAAGCTCGATGCTGGATACTACACTCTTCAGCCTTCGGCCTCTTCATTGAACTCTCGATGCGTCCTACAGACAACGGAGCAGACCTCCATGATCATCTCGGGTGGATTCTCGACGGATGAGAGAGACAGGTTTGTCGGGCACTCCTGTGCTTACTTTTTAAGTATTTTTTCTACGTTTCTTTTAAAAGTGAGAGTGAGGCATAACGTACGCGATGGGAATTTAGGAAAATTTAGGAAAAAAGAAAAAAAAATATCACGTTTCGTGGATTATGGTCAATTTTCATTTTTACGACTTTTGCTTTTTTGCATTCTTTTTTTAAATATGCGTGTTCATAAAGCGGATGGGTTTTTTACACGGACACAATGCAATAAAAGCTCGTTAAAATTATGCAATATTGACGAAATAGCCATAACCGGGTTTTAGCACTATTTCATGTTTTTTCACGAGCTTTTATTGCATTTCTAGCCATATTTCCGTGTAAAAACCCATCCGTTTTATGAAAACGCGTATGAAAAAAGAATGCAAAAAACAACAGTCGCAAAAATGAAAACCACCATAATCCACGAAACATGATATTTTTGGAAATCGCACGGTCTACGTTCCTAAATTTCCATCACGTACGATAAATGTAGGAAAAAAACATCAAACCAAAATTCAGAAACGACTTCCCCAATGAGAACGCCGCAGCTCATAAATTCAACTCCATCATGGTTCATCTGAACGGCGCGCGATCTCCCGCACAGCTCAAGACCATCTCTGTGATCGGCCCTGAAAACGTGGGACCTTGATCTTTGATCGCTTGTCTCAACATCACTTTCACCACAACCACCTTTATTGATCACCACTCAGAACTTGTCCGAAACCTTAGACGATAAAATGATTTGCATCTTCTAGATCGAAAACAACATTTGAAATGGGATCTTTACCATCCATCACAATTTGCAGATGTAAACATGCAATTCAACTGCATTTAAGCACCTGTTTCTTAATTTTGGTCTCTGCAGCAAGTCTTCCGTCCTCGCATCCTCGACAAGCGATACGGATGCCAGTACGAATATTACTTCGACTCGTTCTTCTGCTCCAAGACCGGAACTTACGCGATGATTGTGAGATTTACTCTCAATTTTTTTTAGAAACATCTACAATATTTCATGTTGGTTTTTACGCATAGTCTTAAGCTTGCATTCGGTTGATTTAATGTTAACGGGCGTGATTATTCATGTAGATGGAGTCGACTTCTACGGCCTTTCCGTCGTGCTGGACCTTTCCAGTGCACATACAGTGAGTTATTCCTAATTTATGTCCACTTATCATCGACAACTCTGATCATCATTTAGATGATCGAATCAATCCTCACAAGTGGAGTAATTATCTCAGGACCATCTCCGCCGCGCACTCCCCCGGCTCCTGTCACCACTACGGTGCCAACGAACCCCACCAGCTGCGCCAATGGAGGAGTGCTGATCGAGAGTGGAGGTACGGTAACATCATGGTATTCGGTACGAGAGTAGGACGTGGTAAATTATCGATTTCCAGGAAAGACCTCATGCGTCTGTCAGGATCACTGGACCGGATATGACTGCTCCCAGCCTCTGGTTTGTTCTAGGAGTTCTAACACTAGACTTTCTGAGAATGTCGATGGTATCTGATTTTTTTTTCGTTTTTACGCTCAAATATCGTTGGGCAGCAATGAGATTCGTACACTACGGAATAATGCACAAGAATAATGTGAAAAGCTAAACAAAAATCAAAGTTCTCATTCAGTGCATCAACGGCGGCACTCTCATCAAGAACAAGTACTTCTGAAGTACCGGATTCGAGGGTGCACACTGCGAGCAAGGTATGCTTTCCAATTTTGGATTTTATGAACTGAAAGCTTATTCGAAATAACATTTGAAATCTGAATAAGTTAATAGTTTCAAGCTGAATTCGATTACTATCAGTATTTCAATGGCAGTTCGAAATACGTGCATACGATCCACTTGCATAAAATCATTTCTTCAGTCAAATGCGAGCCGAACTCCAACCACGGTTTCGGTGTCGACAAGCCCACTCTCGTATTCGTCCTTCGAGTGCGCTCTCAGATGAACCCCGTGATGTTCCAAGTACAACAAGCTATAGATCAGGTAGGTAGATGGAGATTTCATCATTCATATGTGACACTATTAATAGAAAAAAAACATACCAAAATTTGAGGCGCCATTAACGAACTTCGAACTTTGTCATTATCAATGTTGTCCACACTAGTGTGGAAAATTTGGACCATTTCTTCTTAACTTCGCTCGCTTTATCGACGGTCGATCGGCGAGAGATGGTGCAGAATGAAGAGGCCGAGAACTAGATTTCGGGAAACGATACCACGCTCTCTTCATTCTACACACTCTCTTGCCGTTCGACCGGTCTCGAGAGTGTGCAGAATGACGAGAGCGTGGTGTCGTTTCTCGAACTCTATTTGCTAACTGTACATGGACACTTTTTTCAGGTAGTGGAAAACCTCCAGTTCGACCCTGAATACCTCTCGAGATTCATCGTCATCTTCTTCAACGATCACTGTACGTGTCGAATGTCTGCTCAGTTTTACCAAATGATTTCAATTAACGTGTTTCTTCGATTTATGAGTTATAGAAATATGTCATCATCTCGACAGTGTATCTCGACAGTGACAGTGTAGACCATCCATGTATTTATGTTGAGCGTCATCATCGAATATTTTCAGCGATCCCCTTTGTAAAGCGCTACACAACCATCGAGGAGTTCGACCTGGACTTCATGATGGTCAGAATTTGAAACAATTGGGGATGGTTCGTCAGTGTGAGCAATGATAAGATACACCAAAACGATAACATAACGATATTATGATAAACTTTGCGAGTAGGATACTCTGATGAGAGTGAGAGGCCGAAATCGGATAATCAGTTATCTTTGATATTTATCCTCTTCAGGCAGTAAACGCTGCCAGCAACCGTGGCGGATGCATAGACTCCGAGCTGGGAGCCGTGGCTACGGTGGGTTTGGGCAGTCGGTGATCACTATCGAGCTTATATTTGCATTGATTTTGAGGATATCAGCAACAAATGACAATATATCCCTGCAAAGACATACCATGGATTTGGACATTCTTCTCAGATTACGAAATTGCACTATCGAGTATCAAAAATGTGGATGAAATTTGATCGTCGACTTCACAGGGTCTCACGAACCTGCAAATGACGCAAGGCTCAACGGTCTACGTCATCACCGACGCGCCTGCCGACGATCAGGACACGGATAAGGAAACATTGCTGCAATTGAACAGCTACTGGAGAGCAACGGTACGGTATAGCTTCTCTAAAGAAAGGGAAGGAAATCATGGCCATATTATCCGTGTAATACAGTTGCTGAATCATATTCTATATCACTCTTTCAAGATAACAAATGAGATAAAGTCTACAAGTATTTTCAGATCAACTTCGTGTACGTCGAGCCTTTCGCCGAGTCTGGGTGCACCTCCGACGTTGCCGCCCTCTGATTCCGCATTTGATGAGGTAACACAAACGATAGAATTTATTATAACAATTTTGAATATTTCAGGTTGCAAATCGGTTCGGTGGTCTGGCCTGGCACGTTGATGATCGCAGCAAAGTGTACGACGTGAGTTATGTGCTTGCGAGTAGAGTTTGAGAAACGAAACTACAGTCTCTTCTACCAAATAAACTACCAAATATTTTTTTTCGTCAGCTTACCTGAATTATATTATTTTAAGTACTGTACGGTCACATGAACTCGATCATCTACAAGTCCCAGCTGATGCTTACACTTGACAGAGATGCGTGCGGAAATGGACTCGGAAAGGTATACTAGTGGGGAGCGGATGAATACGATATCGAAAATGGGATATTATATCACAAACTGACTATTTTATCATCCTTGGTCAAAGTGTTTATTTCTAGTTGATCCAGATGGAGAAGAACTCGGACACGCTTGTCTTCATCGCCAAGGGACGTGAGTTGGTTGTCTCACCATACTGCCATATCGTCGAATCTTTGATCGGCCACACGGGAAAGCCCGTAGTTCCGTTATGATCTCTTCGCAACTGAATATGCCCATCTGACGTCGAATCACCTCACTTTCACATTTACCTTCAGACAACTTCACGCTCGAGGTCATCGCTCCCGACGGCACTCCCCTGCGCAGTGAGAGCATCGTTGATCAGGGAATGTTCACCATTCAGTAAGTTTGATTTTTCATGAATTGTATAACCACCATAATAATGTTTTCAAAATCCTTTGCAGACGCACTTCCGACCCGATTGCGGGCACGTACTTGGTCCGCACGCACACTGGAGTTCAAACGTCATCTTGCAACGTGCGCGCTTACCAGGTACCGTATCCGCAAGCATTATTCTTTGCGAAAGCTCTGGGTGTATTCAAGTATAGTTACTGTCTGCAACGAGAAAGCATAAAGTTCATAAGCTTTTTCGATTTCAGGCGTCATTCCGGTCCTACTCCAACTACCAGCCCGTCGAGGCCTTTTGGGGCATCAGCACGGACGTCGACGTCGATGCCATTCGCTACCAACCTGTGGTCGGCTTGGACAACCACCCGGTGAGCACCCGTCCCAGAGTAGAATTAGAGAAACGATACCGATGAATCTTCATGCTATACGCTCAATCCACTCAATCAGTCGAGAGTGTATAGAATGAAGAGGTCGTGATATTGCCTCTCGAACTTTAATTGATACCAAACTTCCGGAACCACGATGTGGTTACAGGTGTTCCACATCGACAACTACGGCGATTCGGAGGACTACGATCACGCCTTCGCCTTCCTCAAAATGTACGCTGTTAGGGACGGAATGGAAAAGGAGGTAAGTAGCAATCCCTAAATAGCAATAGCATTCCCTCCGGCGTTTTCTATCCAAAGAATCTGTAATTTATGCAATATAGAGGGTTTTAATGTTCCTCAACTGATGGTTAAACAGTGTACCTCGTCTAGATGTACGCCTCGAACGGCCTCTTCCGTGGTGGCTGCTCCTTCCATTTCTACTTCCCCTCCTTCCGCTGCAGATCAAATGAGAACATGCACTACGAGGTATGAGATTGATTTGCAAGGAATCATTCCTACATTTTGAGCACGTTCTCATAAATCAGAGGGGCAATTGAGTATCATATTTATGACTAGTCCGGCTGCCCCCCCGCCTACGGCGGGGGCCCCGTCCTAGCGGAGTATCTAGGTTTCGCAATCACTCGTTGCATAACTTGTTGACGCGCGGTCTCTCTCTCCTCATTTCGCAACTGTTTCGCAATCCGGTCACGCGCCAGGAATTAGCGCTTTATATATAGGTATAGGTATTAGGTTGGCCGGAAAGTCTTTGTGTATTTTTCAAAACTTTATTTCTTGGGGAAGGGAAAATCATACGTTCAATTATACTTGTCCTCATTATTGGCAATATGTGCCCGACGTACCTGCAATGTATGGAACCCCTCCCTTGAGAACCCGTCTGAGCGCGAGTCAAAGAAATGCTTGAGAACGTACTCCAGACTTCCAAGGTAATTGAACGACCTACCTCGAACGGCATGGGCCAGGTCTGCGAAAAACCAGTATTCAGACAGGGCCATGCCAGGAGAATACGGGGGGTGAGGGAGAACCATCCATCCATATCCAGCCAATTCCTACTCGACTTGATTTGAGACCTTGGGACGGGGTCACTTTGCTGATTATACACTTTCTTGTTCTTCAGCCTTGAACGATAGACTTCCAACTTCAAATTATGTAGATAGGTCCCGGTAATTGCCATGCCCTCAGGGAGTAGCTCCGATTGGTTCACTCCATCCGCTCCCCACCACATTACCAGTTTGTTTTTCTTGTGGTACCGGTCAAGTTTGGGGATACCCTGCGTGGTCTCTCCTTCTCCAACCAACTGGGCTCTGCTGTGGTTGTTATCGTAGAGGACCCACTTCTCATTCCCCGTTACGAGCCGTTCCAGCCATCGATCCCCACCTTGGAGAATGAGGAGAGTAATGGAATAATCGATACGACAGTCTCGGCTGGCTTGCCTCAGATCATGGGATATGAATCGACCGATATATTTTCTCATTTCAAGAGATCTTAAGCCTTCTCTAACAGTGCTATGGTAGACTCTAAGTCCAATAGAAATTTTACGGGCACTTTGAAGTGCGTCCGTTTCAACAGCTTTCTTCAAAGTCTCAAAATGCAACGAACGCGGTCTCTCAGATCGATCCCATGCATTGAGGGAAAAGTCGTCTTCTTCGAAGCGATGGATCCAATTCCTGAAGGTGTTGTAGAGGGGACATGTGTGTTATAAAAATTCTTCAGTAGAGTCTCCGAATCCTTCATCGTGGTGTAGGGTAGAGTGAGGTATAGCAGAACATGTCGGAAGTGGGTGGCTCCAGGATGATACATCGTTGCTCTACTAGAGCCTGAGTGAAGGGAAAGGAATGGGGAGTTGCTTACTATAACGGCCCATCACTTTTTGTTATTCTCTAGGAATGAGGGAAATCCAAAATGCATTAGGGACGAGCAGTGTCTCTGAGGCTATTTGCATACGCGCAAAGTTCATTGAAAGCGCAGGGATGTAGCTAGTTCCTTTATGTTTCACTTGATCTACATATTTTTCGCCTCGTTCTTGGGGTAATTTGGCTACAGTTTCCCATTGCGAGTGCAATATCTTCGTGGTGGGATCTTCGTGGTCCCCAGCATCCATTCGTGTTACCCCTTCTTTAATATTTGCAGCGCGATGTTCTGAGTCTGGTCCGGTTTCCAATTACGGCTTCCACGTAGACATGGCCTTCATCGTCGAGGTCACCAAGAATGGAGTGCAACAGGTAAGATGAGGGCCAGATGATATCATGAGGTCTGATCGCCTCACATAGCACTGAATTGCACCTATATCACTCATAGAAACAGGACAATTATGTCGCATAATTTCTCATGCACTTTCCCTGTCAGATTCAACAGCTAATCGCGTCAGTCCCCGAGATCATCCGAGACGTCAAGAGTCAGCATCCTGACTGGATCGAAAGACTCGTACTCATCGGATACGACTCGGACAGTGAGTTGGAACACATTTCATTTATTATACAACAGTTCTTCCATGCCTAAATAGGTTTACTCGCATTGGACATCGCGCGGTGTGCACCTCTGTGATGCCTGCGACATAAAGAAATAGTGAAGAAGCGCAATAGAATAATATGATTATCATCCATATAGAGGTTATCGGTATGGTGGACTCCCCGATCGACAACACGGACAAGTTCTTCGAAACTCTCAACAAGTGGGGCAATTCCAACCCGAACGATGATGGATGCATCGTCAAGATCTGGCCTACCATCGATCAGTGAGCCTTCGTTTTGAAAACAATCCTACGTTTTTGATGTAAGTGAAAAGTTGGGAAAGATACACAAATAACTTCATCTAGACTAGCGTTAATTCTTAGCTCGTCTATTTTCTCTGTAACATTTCGTTAGAAATTTGGTGAATTGGATAATGTCGAAATCGAGTGAATTGAATTCAGGCTGCTGAACGGTCGAATGGACGGGCCCAATAAGCGTCTGCTTCCTGATAGATCCGTTGTCAATATCTTTGACGTAGAATATTTAATGGAATTTCCTATGATCTTGGCATACGTTTGGATCACTAATTTATCTGTACACATTTTGCAGACTGGTAAGCCAGGCATGGACAACTCGGTTATCACCACCAGCGAGGAGTTCCTGGAGCGAAAGACGCTCGCAAATGTATTCCAGATGAGAGACCCGACGACCGGTGGATGGAGATACAACGGCAACAATGTGTGTGAATGTTGTTATGGAGAACCAGTATTGTCTGAATCATGATGAAGTTCCCGAATGCATTAGCTGAAATGTTGTACATTTTATAACCTACGACCGGTATTTGGAAGGAAAGGAATGGGGGTAGCTGCTGTTATCTATGCCTCGACCCCTCCCCCCACACGAATCGCGTCCTCCATGAACAGATAATTCCACACTTCATGTGCAATGTCTATGGATGGAATAGAAATTTGTATTTTTATTGGCATTTGTAGAATGATACATATTTCTTTCAGTGCGACTTTCAATACCTCGAGCAGCTTGCACGCAGAGGAGACGGAAAGGTGTACACGATCGATAATGGAGACATCAATAAGTATGCAATATGAAATTAAGCCCATGTCAAGTAACAAAACAAGGCAAACTAACAAGTTATGCAGTTTTATTCAGTGTATTTTTCACAAAGGAAAAGAAGCAAATACATTGACAAATCAGAATTATCTGCAAAAAAATACTCAAAAATACATTAAAAGCATAAAACAACCAATTTCATCAGGGCTGCCCGCATGATTCCCACGCTCTTCTCCTCTGCTATCGTGTACAAGTACCACGCCGAGGACTGTACTGTGGGCCAGAACGTGAGCAACTAAAATATATTTTCACATGTATTTGTGTAGATAGTAAAGTTCCAGAAATAATAACATTTTGCACACTCTCTTGACTGGTTGGGCGTTGAGAGAGTGTGCAGATAGAGAAACCGTGATATCATTTTCGACCTACTATAAATTATGTTTTTGAATCTATCAAAATTTTAAAAAAAACTTCAGGTCTTCTTCCCCGTCGATGCCTACACGCAAACTGTAACCGCAGTAATTTCTGGATATCAGGCTCTAGTGCATCTAAACAGATTCGACGGTGAAGATTGTTCTCTCCAAAATTTGAATATAGTAATTGAATAATAACTCGGAATGAAGCAGCTCGGAGCTTCTTGGAAAAGTTTGCAGAAGAGACCCCGATGGATGGAAGAAGTACGTGATCTAACAGGCCCAGGCCTTGATTCGATAAAAAATGATAATGAAAAAATCAAATGAAAATACCATGGTCTCGGTTCACCACCGACGGTCTCATCGGCATCCTCAACGACGATTTGAACCAGGTCGTCGAGTACAGAAAGCGTACGTTTCAGAAATAAATTTTTTTCAAGCGAGCTGCTAAAATTTGATCAGGACAAGAGTTCGCTATGGCCGGCCAAGAAGTCTGGCTGGGACTCACTTCCTCGAACGGGAAGTGGTACTTCCAACACGATGATGGTACGTAACATTTTTTTGTTTTCTGTAATTAAAAACTTATCTGCAAGTTTTAAAAAGCTATGACAAAATAAAAATGTATGTTTATAGGTGTAATGGCCGTGCCTGACAACGTCAACTTCTGGGTTGACGGCAAGATTCCGGATGGTTCCCAGGGAAATTGTGCCTACTTCAGTTTTGGATTCTGGTTAGCCTTAGCAATGATGGTTCCATCCCAGACTTACGAGTT
Organism: Pristionchus mayeri; assembly: GCA_036245805.1. Classification (NCBI taxonomy): domain Eukaryota; kingdom Metazoa; phylum Nematoda; class Chromadorea; order Rhabditida; family Neodiplogasteridae; genus Pristionchus; species Pristionchus mayeri. The sequence continues at coordinate 43,756,589 of BTRK01000003.1, read as the reverse complement.
CGGAACTGGAATCTGGAACTGGATCCATGGTTTCAGGCACCCCGCGCAGTGTGAAGAGAAGCATCTGGTCGTCTGTCAGAAGCACATGTTCGACTCCAACAATGAACCCTCGGATCTCGGAGACGGTACAAACTAAGATAATTGCAATAAATAGTATCATTTATACTAGAGTTCGAGAAACTAAACCAATATATATTCATTCTATTCACTCTCACACCGTTTAACCGGTCGAGAGAGAGGGTATAGAAAAATGAACAGACCCTAGTGGCGTTTATTGAACTCTAATGTTATTCGTAACTGAACCGCAATATCCGAGCATTCATTTTCAGACGACCTTTCCCCGGGAAAGTACTCCATCTTCGTACAAACCGCCAACGAGGGAGACTCGTGGAGAGGCTGCGATGTGGATGTAGCCTTTGATCTCTGGGTTTGACATACAGTGCTTCTGACGTTACGCGTATCCCTTAGCGATGTTGCGGTATCCATGCCAATAAGGTGTGCATCAAAATAAGGTGTTACTCTTAATTTCAAAGCTCTTGCCAGCAATTTATCTTGAACGATCGTTATGGTTTAAGGTGCGCGTTCAATCCGACCTCAACATCGAATTTGGTTTCGTCGAGGACCTCAGAAAGGACACGCCCCACCCCGTCGCCAACATCGACTCTGGTCAGTAAATTTGAACATTTGGTTTGTAAATTGATCTTCCATTTTGGGCATGTTCAGATTATTCCGACAATGTGAAAGATCAAGTAAAGATACACCCATCTATGAAACTGGGCGCGCGAACAAAACACTGCAAGTCCAGTCTCAGCTTCCCAAACTAATCGATATTGTAGATCAGAACCGCATCGTCGCGTCAATCGCGATCGGCAAAGAGGAAACGCAGACGTCATTCGTTCAGGTGACTTATCTTCTCATTGAAATATTTACAGCTAGCAATACGAGTCTTGATTTCGAAATTTGATGGCGAGATGCTCTCAATCAACGTCCACATCTAGAATAGACCCCGAATGGAAATCGAAAATAATGCAATGACAGGCATTTGAATAGTGCAATCAAATCTCCTTCAGGACGTCCAGCTTCGCTCTGATGATACCTCCTCTCTGCTCCTCGAGGCCGCCACTCTCTCCTACCGATTCGGATGCGTGAACGACTTCGTATCTCAACCACTCAGCTGCTATCAGACCAATGGCACCGACTTCTCTGTCGTGGTGAGTATTAATACCACCTTATTCAACGTTGTCCAATTGCCCGAATGAAAGAAAAACATACGATATATCTTGTTTGCCTCTTGGCGTGATGTTGACCTGCTCGAGAGAAAAAACGATGAAAATGAGGAATTCGCAGTATTTTACTTCGCAAAATTAACTTTCCAGTTGATCGGAGAGGACGACACCGGCAACACCTTCCAGCGGTACTCCACTTCGCTCTGCTACAATTCGCAAACCAGACCACTGCCATAGGCATTTGAATTTAATATGATAAAGAAGACAATGCGATATTTAGTATATTCACTTTTATAATTGTGATTTGTTAGGATGTTTCCTTCCACTGTGTGTTGTGAAAACAAAACTGGATAAAATGCCCGCTTTGTGCTCTATTGCATTGGGAGGATCATTGCAGGGCTTTCCCGATTATAATAGCTCCGATTCGTTTGCCCAGTCATGCCAGCTTGGCTTAGTGGCAGAGCGTCGCTCTCGTAAAGCGAAGGTCGCAGGTTCGATTCCTGCAGTTGGCAATTCTTTTGATCATTTTCCCTCCATCTTGATATGTTTTCACATAGTGCTCTAATTGCCAGCCGTAAGTTAGATATAAGCTAATCTGAAGCCTCGTGACATGAGTTAGCAGTAATAGAGTAATAGCCTTAGGCAAGCACACACCCCTCTCCCTCACTACCCGTTTTGTAGCCCCGTATCTCCCGGCGAGATTCTCCCCTCTACTGCATTAAATTAGCTCTCAGCGTCTAGTATCTCTCATCTTTACATGCTCCAGCGCCGGTTGCTCTGGAAACCCTCCGTCCGCGCACTTTCAGTCCCCCCCCCCCTGCTCCCCTGTCCTCTCAATAGTATTATCACGGTCTCCCCGTTTTCCCTGCTTATTATAATTTATTATATTTATAACAAAAAAATGTACAGGCGCCTACTCCGTCTCATCTAGTACTCATTAAAGTTGTCCAGCAGACTAATCATGAAACGAAAAAAATGGATCCAATAATCCTCATTGAGGTTTGTTACTTTGAAAGCGTGATGTTTCTGAAAACTGGTTTTCAAACATGCTGATTTCTCTTGATGTTACCACTATTGTTTTCAGGGCTTGGCGAACAGTTATTGCGACATCACGGGAAAAAAATCGAAGAAGAGCTGGACTAAATTATATGAAGTAGTGATGGCAAACGAAGTGAGCAGATTCCCAAGTTATCGGCACTCGAATTTGAGGGTGCATTGAAGGAAAAGTCATGAAAAGTCAGGTTTCAAGTCAATCGACCTATATGACGGCCCGAATTGTGAACAAATAGATGTTAACAGCTCATTGGCATCATTTCAGCGCAGCAGGAACTGGACATGGTTTTAAAGATTTGTTTTTTTTGTTTGAATAAAGTATTTTCCATATTCCGAGTACCTCCCGTCGATCAGTATGCGTTCATGTCGCACTAATTATCTCACAATTCGGACGGCAAATCTTTATCAAAATTCATTCAGGTTCATCATCGAATAGGGGCGTCAGGTTCGATATCGAGTCCGACGTGTGGCGACTCCGGACTATTCTCCTCACAATTTGCATAATAACATACTTCTGCATTTAGTCCTATTTTTCATTTCTTTGATCTACTACTCTTATCCTTAAAGTAGTGATGGTTTCGCAGGAAATGACTCTGTCAGGATCTAGGTTGGATGAAAACCATCGTAATACCACGTTTGAAACACAAAACACCCACCTTCCCTCGCACTTTTAGTTTCCTCCCTTCCTCACCCCTTCCCCTTAATTATATCACAGCTGCTTGTCTACTTTCTAAGACCTCGTTTTAACTAAAATTGCGTTCTTATATTCAACAATATCTTGATTCCGCAGGCGTCTACTCCGCCTCATTAAAGACTTATCGAAGTTTTCGCAGAAGCATGGGAAAACGGAGCTGTCGGTCAGGTTCGTGAATTTGCACAACCGATTGAGCATAAATGTTTTGTATTGATCGGGAAATATGTCTGTTCAGTTTCAAACTTCATACTCGGTTGGCTGGATTAAATAACAGGAAGAGAAAGGAGCGATGCTCGTAAAGAACGTTACGAAGGTGATGCTATATGACTGTTCACGGTAAGCGAATCACTTTGTGTTTTCAAATTCTTGTAGCAGCATGCAATTCACCGTAGTCATGTCATCTGTGAGAAGATTTGCGCACTTTGACCGTGTGAGTACATAACTTGCTTCTTCAGAGGCATTCAAGCTCATCTGGAATTTAAACTTACCGCAATGGTCGGCAATGATAAAGGAATGATGCCCTCAACTTCTTCAGACGAGGTTACAATATGTCTTTCTTTGAACTCGAGTTATTTGTTGTATTTTAAAATAATATCTTTATAAAATTCAATATTTAGGAATGGCTCGGATTCCCAAATTACGAGCACTAATATTAGCAATTCTTTGCAGCCCCACTGGAGCATTCCACATCTTACGCGTTTTGAAGAAATTATATATTTGGAATTTGAATACATCTTTTCCCATGTCACCTGTGCCTCGTTTCGTTCCCTATGCGTTAATGTCGCGCCGACTATCTCGGTAGTCGGTTGAAAAATTAATTTTCAAAATAATTTGGTGAGGGTCGACGTCGTCTTCAGTGAGAATGAGCAAGCGGAAACTCCAAATCTTGTAGCCCAATTCGTTAACTAACACTGATTCATGATTTTGGCCCCATTATTCACCTTGCTAGACGATTCTCGACATTATCACTAGAGTTCGAGAAGCGATATCACGCTCTCTTCATTCTACATACTCTCTCGTCGATCGACCGGTCGAGAGATTCGGCCTGTTTAATCTGTCAGAAATCTGCGAGAAAAGTTGCGTAAAAAGTTCGCGAACTTCTGATTCTCTCCTGTTCGTGTGCTCTCTCTTTTTCTCTAACCAGGTCGTTGAAAAGTTCACGAACTTTTCGACGAACTATGTTCGAAATTCGTGCTTTTCTTTTGTTTTACTTATTTTTAGGGATTATTTTTGCGTTTAGCTTATGAATACTTTAAAGGACAACCTTCCCTTAGCTGGAATAGCTTCAGAATACAGCGTAGTGAAAGTAAACACGGTTGGAGTAATTTTTTCGATTATGGGTCACCACTTTAACCACCCTGTAATGTCAAGCTATTCCATCAGAGGGAAGGTTGTCCTTATAATCAGTCATAAGTTAAAAGCAAAAATAATTGATAAAAATAAGTAAAACAAAAGAAAAGTACGAATTTCGAACGAATTTATGCCGGTTTTTAACGAACTTTTCAAGGAGCTGCTTGAAAAGTCAGAGAAAGAAGAGAGAGCACGCGTTTTCGAGAGGGGGAAAAGGAAGTAAACAATCACTGCTTCCTTTTCCCTCTCCCAAGAACGCGTGCTCTCTCGCGTTTCTCTAACTTTTCACGCAGCTTGAAAAGTTCGTTAAAAACCGGCATAAATTCGTTCGAAATTCGTACTTTTCTTTTGTTTTACTTATTTTTGCTTTTAACCTATGACTTATTATAAGGACAACCTTCCCTCTGATGGAATAGCTTGACATTACAGGGTGGTTAAAGTGGTGACCCATAATCGAAAAAATTACTCCAACCGTGTTTACTTTCACTACGCTGTATTCTGAAGCTATTCCAGCTAAGGGAAGGTTGTCCTTCAAAGTATTCATAAGCTAAACGCAAAAATAATCCCTAAAAATAAGTAAAACATAAGAAAAGCACGAATTTCGAACATAGTTCGTCGAAAAGTTCGTGAACTTTTCAACGACCTGGTTAGAGAAAAAGAGAGAGCACACGAACAGGAGAGAATCAGAAGTTCGCGAACTTTTTTCGCAACTTTTCTCGCAGATTTCTGACAGATTAAACAGGCCGAATCTCTCGACCGGTCGATCGACGAGAGAGTATGTAGAATGAAGAGAGCGTGATATCGTTTCTCGAACTCTAGTGATAATGTCGAGAATCGTCTAGCAAGGTGAATAATGGGGCCAAAATCATGAATCAGTGTTAGTTAACGAATTGGGCTACAAGATTTGGAGTTTCCGCTTGCTCATTCTCACTGAAGACGACGTCGACCCTCACCAAATTATTTTGAAAATTAATTTTTCAACCGACTAGAAAGGTCAAGTTTAAAGAAGGAGTGTCAGCAAAGTTGAGAATTGCATATGGGACAATACGCGTATTGGTCTCATGAACGATGAGAGAATCCCAAAAGATGAAAGTCTGAGGTCCATTTTGAAGGGAGATACGCTCGCGCGAAATTTACTTGCGGGGCAGGGAAAGTACAGTATGATAATGAAAAACACTCATTTTGAATAGCGCGCCCTCTGGCTGACCACTTTCTCACCTCCCTCGCCTTTCCCCCCTCTCCCCTTCTTGGTCCACTTTGCATAGCAAATGAGGGAGGGAAAGGCTGGTTCAAATCCTGCCGGTGACCATCATTTTGCAGGATGTTTTGATTGTCATTAAAATACATGATATACATGTGATTATGCTTTACAATTGATTATGAAAAGATTCCCATGGATTTATCGCACAGTTGAACATTTGAACGAAAATAGAAGAACATAATGTAATACAAAGAGCAAAGTTAGGTTGTCCTCTCATGACGTCATGAGAGATCATGAGGAGGCTCTTCATCCAATCGGTCGATACTATTTCCATACTTTCGATGCATTGTGATCAGCTCATTCTCTGGTAATCGCGCCCCAGTAGTTTTCGAGTAAAATTCCGAGTATTAGGCACGCATTTTTTTACTAGGAATATACTCGATTTCTACTCGGAACGAGCCGCGATACTCGCACCCTACTAGGGCGAGACTCGCCCCCTACTCGGAAAAGGGGAGGGACGAGGGGGTTCCCACTCGCTCCCTACTAGGAAGATTACTGTAATTCAATTCGTCTCTCGTGTTCTATCGAGGATTGTTGTTACTTCCGATTTATCGATTTTGCTTCAAAATTACAATAACAATTCACGAACAAGAACTTCTACCGTATACATATTCAAATTTACATGAGAGAAGCAAAAAAAAATTACAACAAGGGGAGTGGGGAATAACGAGAAACTGGGAGTAACAAGATCAACAACAAATTAAAAGGGAGAATCTATCAATATAATGACTGACTCAGTTTCTACCCGGAAAAAATGGAGTAGAAAAATGGAGTAATGACTGGCCTCTATTCCTTCTTCGAGTCAGCTCCTCCCTCTTCCTTTTCTCCCTTCGCAGCTGCCGCATGAATCTTGAATGGTTCCTCGCCAGAGATGAACTGAATTTTTTCATCCATCCCATCCGAATTGAAATGTATTTGATTTCACTACGGCAATCAACAGAAATCGAATAACACTATTTAATCATTTCTTGAAAGTACACTAGTAACAAGATGATAATGCTAAACTAAGCTTTTGGGAATAAAAATAATACAGAAACTGCTACATGCACGCATACCGGTCTGAAGACGATCAGCACCGGCACACGAAAGCATCTTGTTGATACGGACGACGTGGTAAGGGTGCTTTCTGACACGCATGTTGAAGGCACCCTTTCCGCAGTTCTTGACGAGGTACCTGTAAAAGAAAGCGTATGAACTACTTATTACGGGTTTCTATGTTAAGCTTCAGGCATAGGTTTAAGCTTTTCAACATGGTAGCTATTTATCTCCTAATTATAAACGAAGAGCTAGAAGAAAAGATAAATACGAAGGAATTAATAAAGGCTTCACATTTTCGAACATTTAGTAACCGTTTTAATACTGCCTAAATGGCCTGTGGAGTGAGAAACCTAAACAACTAATACTCTTGAAAATAGAAACATACTTGTTGGCGCAAATGCGGGCAGCCTCAAGAGCCTCCTCCCCGTTGCTTCTTGACGCGGCCCTGGAACAGGATCCGGATGAGTAGAAAGTGGAGTACACAGAGATCAATTAATTTTGTAGTAGATTGAGACTGTCACGTCATATTTAATTTTTTACGTAAACATTGTGATGATTTAATCGTAAATAAATTATTTTCTTGGCTATTTTGCTCGTGAAATATAACAAGAAATGGGCATACTGATGATATTAAGAAGGGAACATATCGATCTGGTCGCAGATACGCTTGTTGGTGTGGAAGTCATGGGTCATCTTGGTGTAGTACTTCTCGATGATGACCTTGGAGGCCTTCTACACGGTCTTGGTACGGACGCGTCCCATGTTGTGCTCAATCTTATGAAAAAAGAATGTAATAAGGGGATATTGAACACAACAACATACGAGCAACAACGAAGCAACAAGAAACCATCCTCTGAACGCTCTTTTAACGACTAAAAAGCGAAATAATGAAACAACGGATTTCAACAACCAGCTTTTAGCCTACAAAAAAATCGAAATAATCGTGAACTGGCCAATTTTTATTTAGCGTTTAAATAAGCTATCATTAAATGGCATGGTATTTAGTAACCCTTAAACGAGTAAGGCAAAATAAAACTAAGTGGAAGCAAAGTGAACTATCCTAAGTGCACAAATCACGTATTGTCAGATTTGAAGAAATTAGCACTTTCAACTGCAGCGTTTAGGGTAATTTATTAATCAGTTGTGACAAAAACGCACAAAAGAGAATCAAAATATCACGGGAAGAATGAATTTAACCAAAAAAAGCGAAAATAGAAAGTGAGTTGCGCAGGGAGTCGCAAACACTGTGGCTAGCAAGGATTGCTGCGTAAAGTTCAGTCTGGAAAGTCTACAGTTTCCGCTTAATAGGGACGATTTTTCTGTGCAAGAGTCCCAACCGTTTAAATTTTACTTTGCTGACACTCCTTCTTTAAGTACTGTACCAATCAATAGTACAGTACTTCCAGATACCGTATATAGCTACCTTAACCCTGATTACCGCGAACTGATTTTTTTCAAAAATTGAAAATACCGTACCCTAGTTTAAAAATCAAAGTACCGTAACCAATCGATAGTACAGTACCACCAGATACCGTATCCCACTACCGTAACCCCGACGATCGCGAACTAATTTTATTTTTAAGATGTCCTGGTGACGTGCACAATCGGTATGGTGTCGTGAACGATCAATTGTACAGTACCCAACTGACTACCGTAACACAGTTTCTTGGGTCAGATCTAGTTCCTTGGGTCAAACATTTTTCTAAAAATCCTAAATCGATAGTACAATTAGTTTAAAGTATCCTACCGTAACTCTAATTAGTGTAGAACCAATTTATGATCGATTTAGGATTTTAGAAAATGATTTTGGATTTTTCGAAAAATGTTTGACCCAAGGAACTGGATCTGACCTACGGAACTGGGTTATGGTAGTCAGTTGGGTACTGTACAATCGATCGTTCACGACACCAGACAGATTGTGCACGTCACCAGGACATCTTAAAAATAAAATTAGTTCGCGATCGTCGGGGTTACGGTAGTGGGATACGGTATTTGGTGGTATCGATTGGTTACGGTACTTTGATTTTTTAAAATTAGGGTATGGTATTTTCAATCTTTGAAAAAAATCAGTTCGCGGTAATCAGGGTTACGATAGCTATATACGGTGTCAGGAAGTACTGTACTATTGATTGGTGCAGTACTTAATCTTGACCTGCCCATGACCTACCATCGATTTTTCGACTATGACCCGGGGTTCATGGTAGGACGGGGGGTGGGCAAGATTCGTGCCCACCCCCCGTCCTACCATGAACCGGGGGTCATTTATTTTTTGCCCACCCCCTGCCGACGCCGCCGGCGTGGACAGCTATGGCCTTGATGCGTCATGGCATCAATAAAACTCTTTCAGCAATATGAATCACATCTCAATTTGATAGCTCACGTTAAGAGAAGCGTGATAATTTGATATGGTGAGTACCAACTCCGATTCGAGGAATTACAATATATTTCCTCACAATAAAAATAAAAGAAAACCTACCATGCCTTCGGTGGTGCAATCATAAACATAAAATATTTCATTTCCGATTCTCACCAAGGTACATCGCTACTCTTGTGAGCTTGTGAATGCGTGCACCTTAGACATTTGCTCAGCAATTTAACTCACTCATAATAGACGATAACCAAAAGGTGTGCAAAATTTCAAAGTCGCGAAGCACATGTGCTATTCCACATTTTCAACGTTTTCTTGATATTCTGAATTCCCAACTTTTCCAATCTCAAGCAAATACATCATTAGAAAAGTCATATTGGAAACACTCGATCTTGAATGGGTTTGAAAAAAATTGTTCGCGATTGTGCTGTTTTTGCTTCATCGACTCGTGATACATGTGCTAAATGTTTTTGCAAAATCAATTCTGTTTTTTTTTAGTTTTCAAGTTTTAGTTTGAATTATTGATACGTAAACTTCGGATTTTTGGAGGTTCTGAAATACTTAGATATCAATAAAACTTCGATCTTGGAGCAAAATATAACTTATGTGGCCTTGGAGCAAAATATAACTTATGTGGCCTAGCAACTCTCGTTTTTGTTGCATTGATGTGTATTGAATAATCGGGAAAAGAGAACGAGCAATTTAATTGTGCGAAATAGCCACTGATCAACATTGAATGTGAAATATCAAAAAAAATGCCTCAATCGATTTCCATTTTTATATTTTTATTGAGCATGAGGACTCATTAACTTCAATAATATGCAATACAATTCCATGGACTCGACGTCTGTCATGATGAAAATATTTATTTTCATTTTCCGATTCCACTTTTTCAGATCTACATTCTTAACGGCTGCGTTTCAAGCTTTCCTTTCAACATAAAAGTTTCAGGAAATAATTTTCCGCACATTTTGAGCTCAACGCCATCTCTGTAGCTCATCTGGGAGCTGAAATACAACACATCCGGCTGTAAAGCCGGAAATTTCCTAAAAGCCGGCTCTGGTGCAAATGGTCCTACTCGTTCGAAATGCATCTCACAAATGTGCACAAAAATGAGGATCTAATGTGCATGTTTACAACCAAGATAAGGATGGCGTAGACTCATAACGTGTTATCGTATTAATTCGTCGTAAGCCTTTTGAGTGCTTCTCCTCATTCTTCATCGTCATTTATCCTCCAGTTCCTCGATGCTATACATTTAGAGTCAATAGTGTTCACTGTTGCGATGTACTTTCCACTGATCAGCTATAGTGGTTCGTATGTCACATAATGTATTTCTTGAGTGGAGCTGAAAGCCGTAACGATCAGCGATGCATACTATAAGTGTGATGGATGAATGTAAGTGTTGATTTCGATTTTATTTTGATTAAGTATGACTCTCATTTACAACAATTTGCATTCGTCCCAACATGAAAGACTACAACCTGATACCGTGCTATTCCAATAGCACATTTCCGAGATTCATATACAACTTTTTTTTTCCAGAAGAAGCCTGTCAACGTTGTGACCCCGCATCAAATAAGCCAACCGTTGCATCAGGTAATATTTTACAATCATTCAATAATGTTCCACATCTTTCAGACTCAAGATATTGGCAATATTGTGGAGAAGCACCGACATGCGAATTTTCAGTTAAATGAGGTAAAAATAATCGTATGATTCCAAACAAATCGATTGATGGCTATTGTTTCGAAATTCAATCCATCTCAATGCTTCCTCTCCACTCTCTTAGATGGATCGGTCAGAGATAGTGGGGAGATGATGTCATGCACATCAACCAGAGTTCGAGACGATTCCACTGTCTCTTCATACAACGCACTTTCTCGTCGAGAAGGTGTTTAGAATGCAGGGACGAGGACCCTAGTTACGAAATCAAAGCACATCTGAGAGAATTGAAATACCCCATGTGGTGGATTTTACTAAGATTTACTAACATATGCATAAACATCGCTCCTTTGGGTAACTTTTCACCTAAAGTTCGAAAATCGACCTTAAAATACTCATGCATAACTCTATTATGCAGCTGCGACAGCGCGAAGAGGCAGCCCAGCTGGAGCTGCTGCAGTTGCGAGAACAGCGGGCTGCATTGGAGAGAGCAGCCGAGCTGGCGAGGAAGAATGTTCTCGAGTTTGAAGAAATGAAGAGGAAAAGGGCGGCGGAACAGGTACCAGCGAAGAATTAGATCTTTGCCAATTTTTAAACAGCCGTTTATTAATTTCGAAATATCTCGCTGGATATTATTGGAAAATAAGACTTCTGCTTAAACTATTTGTTTTAGAATTTTTACTAGCTATTTCATTTTTCTTTAATTTTCTACAATATCATTAAAACATAATTTTAGCGAGCACTGGCCATCAACCAACTTGCTAAAGAGAAGGCCGATTTAGCCATGCGAAGAGATGAAATGGAGAAAGAGGTGCGCATTGTGTGTTATTCTTGTTCTTTATCTGTCGCAATAAAGCGTCCAGGGGTGTGCAAAAAGTTTCCCGCACTCCTCATTTTCCATGCTCTCTCGTCGGGCAATGTGACGAGAGAGTATGGGAAATGAGGTGCACGGGAAACGTTTTGCACACCATTATAACGTCATGATAACGTCGAAAATTTTTATCATCTCTAGGAATTGTTTCTCAGATCGTGTTCACAAATGTGACCGTTGAATCATCCATCCTTTTCATCGAGAGATTTTCAGTTAAGTCTTCTGGAAGCAGGTTACGAAAACATTATTTACAACAATATTAAATGAGAATTCTCAAAATTAACTCCCAAAATGAATATAAATATTTCGGACATTTTCATTTAAGCCATATTCGGGCGTCAATAACTGGAGCCCCGATATATTCGAGTTGGTCTGTTCCACCAATTTTTACTCAGGTCGATGCATACTACAGCATGGCCACAGTTACAGCGTCAAGTGGTCTCGAAATGTTGAGTTTGCAACGTGCAAATTTGAGAAATTGGCATATGAAAAAAATGATTTGTTGATATCGTAAGGCATGTCTATTAAAGAGAATACTATCCAATTATGCATAAAAAGTTGAAGTACAGTACTGGCAACGTTTCCTAATTGGTAAAATGTTGAAATCGCAATGGCGCGAAATTTTCGAAATTCAGTGATTCATCATGCTTCCTTATTCCGCATTTCGGGAAACATCATTGTCTCACGATTTTGCGAGTGAAAATTTGTTCCTAGGGGTAACTTTTCACGAGAAATCCAATAAAATTAAAATTACACCCCGGGAAAAGTGTTTACACAATAACTATTTAAATATTTAAAACTGCCTCAACTTTTTTCATAGATGAGCTAGCCTTTCACTTCCAACAGTAAACAATGCGACCACGTTCCTACGCAATTCAAAGATAAGCAAATGCAGCTTAAACTCATGATGAAGAAGAGAGCAGACGAAACAGCTAAAAGTGCAAATTTTCAAGAACCCACCGCAAACGAAGAGGAGCAGCTGCACAATGTAATTACGTATTAAATTATGTTAGCATTAGTGTAAACACACATTTATCCTTGCAGACTTTAGAGCGACGAACTTCGACAATTGAAACGGATGGAGAGGTGGCGCAGGTGGTTGTGGAAGGCTACACTTTTTTCAAAATTTTTTTAACATGAATTGAGGATTCCATGTACGAAAGAATAATGTAGCTCATACATCAGTATTATTATTTTATTCAATGTCTTTTCGTGATTATGCATTTTTAGATCGGACGAAGTGAAAAAATTCCTTCGCAGTTCATGCAGATTCAAGACGAGTTGCATAAAAAAGTAAAGAAGAGAGCAGAAGACAGGGTAAAAGCAGAAAATTGCCTGAACCAGGAAACTGAGATATTCTTTCCACCACAGATGTCGCTACAAGGCGATCTTCTACAAAATATTGAACGACAAATGGGGCAGTCAGCAGTACGAGAGAAAAGTGGAATAGAGAATCAGGTAAACAAATAAGACCAACACAATCAAAAAGTTTCACTGAAGAAACTCAACCGGGGCGAAACAAAAACAAAGCACCACGTTGTCTCTAAAATGGTAGAACGTTATAAATGCGTAAATTCTGAACTAAAAGATCTCATAAATCGTAAATCAAATAAACGCGCTTTTTAAAATATTTTTTCAGACAAGACAACGAGGGAAAACGGAATTCCAGCAGTTTCAAATGGAGCTTCAAATAAAAATGCAGAAAAGGGCAGAAAGATCTTATAAAAGTGAAGACGAAATGCGAAAACTTGCCAATGAGACGGTAAGTTTAACACTGCTTCGGCATTTGCCTAATCGATTGTGCATTTATTGGGGTGTTCCAAAAGTTCGATGAATTTTTTTTCGCAGGAACATAAACTCCGCCGTATTGTCTGTGCATCCCAAATAGGAACAGTATTTAATAGAGTAACCATTACTCAATCAGATGATCCATGGATTTTCAATCAGCTGCTCTTCCCTATTTTTAAGAAACTTTTATGCATAGGATACTTTTGTCTCCCGGATTTTCGTTTTTAAAATTTTCCTAACCAGGAACGCAAATGGCTGATGCCTCTAACTAACTAGTTTAATAATGCATGATCCCACAATTCTTTCAGTGAGCTGAACTTGTGCCCTTGTTTTGCGTTTTATGAGTGTTTGCTTTCATTACTGATCATACTCAACCGGAACAACTACGATTCTTTCTTTGCGCGATCAAATCGAACCCTAATTTGAATATGCGCTAATTGGAAATATTTAGTGGTACTCCATATTACTTTATAGACAGAACAGTTGACGGGCTTGGAAGAAAATATAATGGCAATTATTTGTTTGATCATGAAATTTCACCAAAAAGGTGAAAAGTATGAAAGGTGAAATTTTTCATTTTTTCATTGGTCCAGGCACATCAGTAGGCCAAATTCGTTCAGATTTAGCATACATATTAAGCTATACGTGCACGACAAAACATTGAAGAAACTAAGACGTTATCATTAAAAAGAAGCCGAACGTAATAAAATCATATAGACGAAAACGTTATTTTGGGTCACTGAAGTACCCATTACAAAAACTTTTGCTAAAAACAAGGGAGAGCAGCTGACGAAAATTCCTTGGTTACTATGATTGGGTGATGGTCGCTCTATGCAATAGTGTTAGCATTTGGTATGCACAATCAATACGGCGGAGTTTATGTTCCTACGAACAAAAATTCATCGAACTTATGGAACACCCCAATATAATACCTAGTGAAATATTAGGTTGATTCAAAAGTTTCTCTCTTTTTTTCTTTTCAAATTTCTCCCGGAATGCTTGAACCCTCGCGATTTTCCGAAAACTATATGGTATGGTCCTGAGCGTAGAATACTTCGATAGGGTTGTGTTGATTCTACGCATCATCGTAAGAGGTTGGCAAATTTCAAAAATTAAAAATCGGAAACTGTCACTTCTTAACATTTTCGATTGGATTCTTATAGTTGTGGCCAACTTGTTCCTCGCAGTCGACTAGCAATAGGACAAGAATGGATTATCCAGATAAGCACGAACAATTCGGATTCGAATGCGCATAGGAAACAAGGGACCCCGAAAAGTGTTGATTTCTTCGCATGAATCTCAAAATCATTATTTCGAAAAATTCAGTTATTGAACGGGTGGGAGAATCCATTCCTAGCTGCACGTGTATACACACATAGGTGGGTATTTCACAATGCATCATAGGTTATTCCTTCTCAACGATGTGCAAGAATGCTGTGCTCATTAATTGAAATTCCGAAATTTGTCTACTGTGTGGTTCGATATTTCAAAAAGGCTATTCAAGGCTGAGTAGTATTGATGTGTCATATGACATGCAAAATCATAGTACTCCACACTAGAATGCCAAAGTCGAGCCCATCACTTTTCTGCATAGAGCTTTGGACGTTTGAAGTGCTGACCTAGTTTGACAATTTCCGAATTAAACTATCCCATCCACACTTATCCAACCGGCCCAATATAACGCTCGCTATTGAGTGTCGGTATGCCCGCATGATCTTGGAAAATCATTAGTCGATTAGTCAAATGTGAAAATCTTGGGAGGTCAAAATGTGAATGGAAGAAAAAAGAAAGACATTTTTGAATCAACCTAATATAATGATGAATTGAGCGAATAAAGCCTAGGAAAATATATTTTGAAAATCTATCGAATAGAAAATTATATTAATTATTGCTTAATACATTTCAGACTATTACCGAAATGAGAACAGGAGGAAGTTCCGCAAAGAATGTTGCCAATGGTAAAGAAGATGAAGATCTCCCACCTCCACCACCTCATGTCCTAACTACTGCATTACCTACTATGGTTTGTCGAAACTGAACGCTAGACACTTTCGTTTTAGGCAATTTCTGTAGACGAATATGCAAATGCAAATGTTTTATTCTGAATTCTTCTTCACTCACTGCATGGCATATGTGCAATATAAGATTCACTAAAACTAAATGCACAGGCTCTCGCACCGCAAGTTGTGACACCGCAGCCTCCGAAGCAACCGATCGTCACTTCTGCCATTGCTTGCCCTCCTCCTCCTCCAACTCCTCTTTCTCCGCCCCCTCCGCCACCACCTCCCTCTAACCCTACCCCTTCTCCCCCACCTCCCCCACCACCTCCTCCACCTCAAACTCCTTCATGTCCACTCATTTCTCCTGCGCACACTAGTTCAACCGCTCAAGTTGGTACGCCGTTTTTACTCTTCGTTTCGAATTTATATCCCTACAGGAAGCACTTCTACATCGAGCGACGCACGATCAAATCTATTCTCCCAAATTCGATCTGGTCACTTCAACCTGAAATCGGTGAGAATACCCTAGTTATATGGGGGGGGGGGGGAGGGTGACATTTGCCAAACGGACATTTGCCAAACGAGCTGCCGTTCGCTTGCAATTCGGCATGGCAACTTGGGAGTTGTTGCATTGTAACCAGTATGTGCTCCACTATATTTACATATATATATGGCTTGTTACCAGGCGCTCTTGAGTTTTACTAACAATCAACGTATAGGGGTTCATGAGCTCCTAAACAACGAACCCCTATTCGCTGATTTGGAGTAAAACTCAAGATCGCCTGGGAAAAGCCATCTATATGCAAATGTAGGGGAGCAGATGTCGGTTACAGTGAAACAACTCCCAAGTCGCTAGGCCGAATTGCCAACGAACGGCGACTCGTTTGTCAAATGTCCGTTTGGCAAATGTCACCCCCCCCCCCAGTTATATTAGAAGATACGAACCACATAATCATTGAATAACATCGTTTGTATATATTCTCGATCGAGACATACAAATAATATCGAATTTTTAGATCAACAGTGGTGGATCAGCTTCACCTGTGAAGCCATTGGCCAGCCCTCTGTCACCAACTTCGCCAGCTATGATCAGCCCTACATCACCAGCTCGTCCTCGGCCACCCCTCGCTCCCAAACCGAATCGACCGATGCCTGCTATCAATTCGACAGGTATTTCGCCCAAATGGCTACGATATAATTTGACTTATCCCAGTACCTTCCCCCGCATCGCAATTGAGCCTGCCTCAGTTCACTCCACAATCTGAAACCGAATCAACTCTCAACCCGGAGAAGGTGTGCATTTGATTGTCAGTTGGGCGGTTCCTTAAACAAGGGATTACTATGCGTGATAATATAATTCAATCACTTAATTTTAACTAAATATTCTCAAATTTTGCAGGCGGGTGAGAAGAAAGAACCGGCTGGAGTTGAAAGGGACGTAAGTTTCAAAATCGCACTTGTGAAGATGTTCGACAAAGTTCAACGACACGATGAAGAGAGCGGGGAGGATAGCGATGCTGGTAGTGACTGAGAATGAATTCTTTACTCAGAATATTGTACGACAATTTTGAATATTCTATTCGACAATTATTTCCATAGTCTGCATACGTTTCTCATTAATTATAAATTTTTAAAATCCAACTATGATAAATATTTTGACAGATGTTGATCACCCATAAAGCATAGAATATCCGAGCGCCTTTGCAAAGAATATCTGAGCTTCATATTGTATTAAGATAAGTTGATACCGCTGTAGAATGAATACATGCACAACTTCATGCATCGCGAACTGGACATACCAATTCTTATGTGAGAGAAACAAGCCGTTTCAGTCGAATAATATCATATTCATTCATCCGGATCTGCTGAAGTGTAGCAGCAAATTGAGGACGACGTCAGGCAAAACGACCACAAAATCATTGATTGAATTTTTCAAAAAATACATTTTTTTAAATAGTACAATATCTATTATCGTGGTTTCATGTTTTCGAAAGTTTACATAGAAAATGCATTAGCCAAAATATGCAATCCGTTGTGCCGATTCGTGACTGTGTGCTCTCGATGTATGAGTCAGAATTGATAAGACTGAGGTTACCCTGTGATTCAGAGCATCGTAGCACATGTAAAACTAAATGACAATAAAAAGTATGCGTGAAGAAAAGAACGCTTTGCTAATGCATATTCAAGATATCCACATCCCCCATTCCCAATTCCATGAAGATATTCCCTATTGGAATCTCTATCAAAATACTAGCTTTTTTAAAATAAAAAATCACAATAATTTACAAATGTTGGATTATCAACGTTAGAATAACAAGCAATAGATTCTTATCAGAAGCAATCCTAAAGATGTGTAAGGTGTGCCTCCACAACACGAGTTTACAACCCAAGATAAGCTTGAGTGACTAAACCCCCATCACGTATTCTTTCGTGCGCAAAAAGGCGTTGCTCACTCTCCATTTCATTTATTCTGGTCAATTCTCTCATGAATATTTGCGTATTCTTACTTATTCGTCAAGTGATGATCATTTCTTTCAAGGTGCTTTTCGTGTATGAGGAAAACTCGAAGACGCAATTGCAACTGCAAATCTACCGCACGAATATGTGAGTAATACCAAATTTTACCAGAGAAATTCTGAGCGGGATACCTGCGAGGCCCCCAATGGGAAAATCCACGTCCATCCCACTGGGATACCACTGTCGTCCAACTGGAATACTCACTATCAAATTGGGATTACAATTATAAATTAGCGCAAATTGTTCCATTTCAGAGTAAGGACATGAAACCCGTCAACGTTGTTGCGCCACAGCAGGTGGGTCGACAATATCAATATCTGAGGAGGCATATCATTTTTCAGAGTCAGCCGCAACTCACTACCATTATGATGAATGGAGAGGCAGATGTGTCCCTGCGAGAGGTATCAGCCGAAAAAAAACACGAAATCATTAGCAATATTGTAAAGCTTCGAATGTGCGAGAAATTCGCTGAGAAACAGCTTCGCGAATTCCGAGAGAAGCGAGCTGAAATGGAGAAAATTGTGGAGATTGAGAGGAAGAAGGCTATGGAACAGGAGGAGATGCGGAGAAAGAGGGAGGCAGAACGGGTAAATCTGAGCTCTGGTATGTTAGAGATCTGTAGTCCATTAATTTAGCGTGAATTGGCCATCGTCGAACTCGCTAAGGAGCAAGCCGAACTGGCGCAGAGAAGGCAGGAAATGGAGAAAGAAGTACGTACAATATGCAGTGATTTAAAAAAAAAAACTTTCCATCGTTAAACACCTAAAAACGGGCTTTGCTACTAATCGAATTGACCACATTCCCGCATACAGTTATTTTCGGAAAAAAAAGTAACATAACGTTTCCTTAGAGCGACCTCATAAAGAGACAAATAACTCAGTTCCGTCAACGCGAAGCAGAAGCGGCTCAAAAACTGCAGCAGCTGCAGCAAGAGGCTGAGGATCTGAGGGCAGTCGAGTGGAGTGGAGCGTGGGTGGAGAAATCGAACAACATGGAGGAGATGGGGAAGGGAGAGCAGCAGGTGCGTCTAGCGAATTATGAAGAATGATCTAGGTCTTATGAATCGAGATACGAAGACAGATTTTTCCGAGGCCTAGATTGTCAACTTTTCCATTCTTTGACCCTACTGATGCAGAGCACGGGCGTGGGTTGGATGGGATCTTGGCTGACGGCGCCTAAGAAATGGTATGAGCACTGGATGTCGCCTGCGAAGGAAGTAGAGAAGGAGGCGACGTTTGAAGATATACGACCTGTTTCAAATAAACATCACAATCAGATTTGTGAGGAGGAGATGGAGCAGAAACCTCAGGTAGGCAGCGTAAGCGAACAAATTAAAAGAGGCACGGAATCTAAAACTGAATTACCAAATTAGAAAGGAAAGTACATAGGCAAATATGGAACATATTGTAACAAAAGTGAGATCTACAATTGGATTAGGGCATTCAAATCTATTATTTGGTGTCGATAATTTGTGTTTCCAGATGACTCAACGTGAACATGTGCCCTCGTTTCAGCAGGAGTTGCAGCGTTCTCTGTCGAAAAAGTCTGAAATTTCACGCCAGCAGGTACAACAATGAGGAATAATAAGTGCATATATGTTCAGTGTGCACAAGAACCTTTATTGTTTAGAAAGCAGTACCTGGAAATGGGCTTCAACTTTCTGAATGTCTCATCGATGAGAACGACGACCTTCCTCCTCCACCACTTCATGCTATTGCTTCCGGTTCATCAATGGTTCGATATTGGCTCTAAATTACCTACTTTGAACTATGCAATCGGAAAAGTTAGTTGCAATACAAAATATATATGAGAGACTTTTTGATTCAGTGAACATATGAGTGACTATCTGAGAGGACTTACCTCAGACCGTACAGCATAAAATGAAATTTCAAATAAATAATGTCCTAGGGGTATCTTTTCACGTAGAGTTCGAAAATCGACCTTAGGAAGCCGTATCTCTGACCTCTGATTTTCTGTGGCGCACCTCAACGCTGAGGTCGGTTTTTGTAAATCGTAAACGGTTGATCCAAGCCCCATATATTGATAGTAATTCTGAAAGAACTCGACGAGATAAGCATTTTTTATGTTGGAAGTGAAAGGCTAGCTCATCTGTGAAAAAAGTTGAGGCAGTTTTAATTATTTAAATAGTTATTGTGTAAACACTTTTCCCGGGGCGTAATTTTAAATATGTTTATTCGATTCCTCGTGAAAAGTTACCCCTAGGAACAAATTTTCACTCGCAAAATCGCGAGACAATGATGTTTCCCGAAATGCGGAATAAGGAAGCATGATGAATCACTGAATTTCGAAAATTTCGCACCATTGCGATTTCAACATTTTACCAATTAGGAAACGTTGCCAGTACTGTACTTCAACTTTTTATGCATAATTGGATAGTATTCTCTTTAATAGACATGCCTTACGATATCAACAAATCATTTTTTTCATATGCCAATTTCTCAAATTTGCACGTTGCAAACTCAACATTTCGAGACCACTTGACGCTGTAACTGTGGCCATGCTGTAGTATGCATCGACCTGAGTAAAAATTGGTAGAATAGTCCAACTCCAATATATCGGGGCTCCAGTTATTGGCGCCCGAATATGGCTTAAATGAAAATGTCCGAAATATTTAAATTCATTTTGGGAGTTAATTTTGAGAATTCTTATTTAATATTGGTGTAAATAATGTTTTCGTAACCTGAGGAATCAAATACGTCTGGAAAAGCGATCGTTTGGACAATTTTTCAAAAATCGAAATTTTCAAATGTCTAAAATTTCGGAAATTTTGAAAAGGCGTGTATTTTTGCATGGGGGTGTGTAAGAGGTGTGTATTTTTGCATATAGTTTATACATCAGATTACAAAAACATTATTTACAACAATATGAAATGAGAATTCTCAAAATTAACTCCCAAAATGAATTTAAATATTTCGGACATTTTATTTAAGCCATATTCGGGCGTCAATAACTGGAGCCCCGATATATTCGAGTTGGACTGTTCCACTAATTTTTACTCAGGTCGATGCATACTACAGCATGGCCACAGTTACAGCGTCAAGTGGTTTCGAAATGTTGAGTTTGCAACGTGCAAATTTGAGAAATTGGCATATGAAAAAAATGATTTGTTGATATCGTAAGGCATGTCTATTAAAGAGAATACTATCCAATTATGCATAAAAAGTTGAAGTACAGTACTGGCAACGTTTCCTAATTGGTAAAATGTTGAAATCGCAATGGCGCGAAATTTTCGAAATTCAGTGATTCATCATGCTTCCTTATTCCGCATTTCGGGAAACATCATTGTCTCACGATTTTGCGAGTGAAAATTTGTTCCTAGGGGTAACTTTTCTTCACAAAAAGGGCGACCCAACAGATATCGGAAACTTCAGACCAATCTCGTTGCTTAACGTATCCCTCAAGACAATCACTCGCGTTGTTCTCAAACGAATCGAATCATCAATTGAAGAGGCTGAATCGCACACTCAGACCGGATTCCGGAAGGGTCACTGCACTCTCAACAATCTTCACTCGATCAAACAACTCGCAGAACGCACGCACGAATACGGAATGCACCTCTACTTGGGATTCGTGGATTTTCGGAAGGCATTTGACTGTGTGGAATGGAACTCTGTTTGGCACGCACTGTGGATCGCTAGAGTGCACCCGACTCTAATCCATCTCTTGCGTCGCCTCTACGAATCTTCCTCTACTCTCATCCGTGTCAACGAGGATTTGGTTCCAGTTGAAGTGCGGAGAGGAGTTCGCCAAGGAGACACTCTCTCCCCATGTCTCTTCAATGCCGTCTTGAGATACGCTATGAATGAAATCGATTGGGAGAACAACGGAATATCGATCGATGGCCGCAACCTGAGTCACTTAGAGTACGCAGACGACATTGTTCTAATCGCAAAGAGTCGCCCCGAACTGGAGAACATGATGAAGAAACTTATGGAGGCTTGCGCGCGCGTTGGTCTTGAAGTAAATCCATCCAAGACCGTACTTCTAACCTCGTGCACCTCCACCCGAGCACCCATTGTCATCGACAATCTGAAGTTCAACTTTGCCGAATCCACCACCTATCTAGGCGGAAGAATCTCACTTCCCCTTGACTACTCAGCAGAACTTGAGCACAGAATTCGTCTGGGTTGGTTCGCATGGAGCAAGCTCTCGTACCTCCTCTCTTCACGCATTCTACCGATGAAAACAAAGCGGCGCCTTTTCAACAGTTGTGTCATGTCTACGATACTCTATGGCAGCGAGCTATGGGCCCTACGAGCAAGTGACAAGGAGCGACTAAGTGTGACTCAGCGTAAGATGGAGCGGAAAATGCTCGGAATCAGCTTGCGAGATCGATGGAGGAACGTGAACATCCGCAACGCAACAGGAGTCCGTGACTGGAATCAGGAGGCTATGAGAAGGAAGGCAATTTGGGCGTTGAAACTGCGACGAATGGATATGGAAGAATGGAGCAGAGCGACTACTATGTGGATACCTTACAACAGGACGCGCTCACCGGGTCAGCCTAAACCCCGATGGAGAGATGATCTCAGAAGAACTATTGGAGCGAGATGGTGGAACGCAACTGCTGAAGAATACCGACCCTTCCTCATCTTGCGTTAACGCATGACGTGATAAATATTGATTTGATTGATTGATTGGTAACTTTTCACGAGAAATCCAATAAAATTAAAATTACACCCCGGGAAAAGTGTTTACACAATAACTATTTAAATATTTAAAACTGCCTCAACTTTTTTCATAGATGAGCTAGCCTTTCACTTCCAACAGTAAACAATGCGACCACGTTCCTACGCAATTCAAAGATAAGCAAATGCAGCTTAAACTCATGATGAAGAAGAGAGCAGACGAAACAGCTAAAAGTGCAAATTTTCAAGAACCCACCGCAAACGAAGAGGAGCAGCTGCACAATGTAATTACGTATTAAATTATGTTAGCATTAGTGTAAACACACATTTATCCTTGCAGACTTTAGAGCGACGAACTTCGACAATTGAAACGGATGGAGAGGTGGCGCAGGTGGTTGTGGAAGGCTACACTTTTTTCAAAATTTTTTTAACATGAATTGAGGATTCCATGTACGAAAGAATAATGTAGCTCATACATCAGTATTATTATTTTATTCAATGTCTTTTCGTGATTATGCATTTTTAGATCGGACGAAGTGAAAAAATTCCTTCGCAGTTCATGCAGATTCAAGACGAGTTGCATAAAAAAGTAAAGAAGAGAGCAGAAGACAGGGTAAAAGCAGAAAATTGCCTGAACCAGGAAACTGAGATATTCTTTCCACCACAGATGTCGCTACAAGGCGATCTTCTACAAAATATTGAACGACAAATGGGGCAGTCAGCAGTACGAGAGAAAAGTGGAATAGAGAATCAGGTAAACAAATAAGACCAACACAATCAAAAAGTTTCACTGAAGAAACTCAACCGGGGCGAAACAAAAACAAAGCACCACGTTGTCTCTAAAATGGTAGAACGTTATAAATGCGTAAATTCTGAACTAAAAGATCTCATAAATCGTAAATCAAATAAACGCGCTTTTTAAAATATTTTTTCAGACAAGACAACGAGGGAAAACGGAATTCCAGCAGTTTCAAATGGAGCTTCAAATAAAAATGCAGAAAAGGGCAGAAAGATCTTATAAAAGTGAAGACGAAATGCGAAAACTTGCCAATGAGACGGTAAGTTTAACACTGCTTCGGCATTTGCCTAATCGATTGTGCATTTATTGGGGTGTTCCAAAAGTTCGATGAATTTTTTTTCGCAGGAACATAAACTCCGCCGTATTGTCTGTGCATCCCAAATAGGAACAGTATTTAATAGAGTAACCATTACTCAATCAGATGATCCATGGATTTTCAATCAGCTGCTCTTCCCTATTTTTAAGAAACTTTTATGCATAGGATACTTTTGTCTCCCGGATTTTCGTTTTTAAAATTTTCCTAACCAGGAACGCAAATGGCTGATGCCTCTAACTAACTAGTTTAATAATGCATGATCCCACAATTCTTTCAGTGAGCTGAACTTGTGCCCTTGTTTTGCGTTTTATGAGTGTTTGCTTTCATTACTGATCATACTCAACCGGAACAACTACGATTCTTTCTTTGCGCGATCAAATCGAACCCTAATTTGAATATGCGCTAATTGGAAATATTTAGTGGTACTCCATATTACTTTATAGACAGAACAGTTGACGGGCTTGGAAGAAAATATAATGGCAATTATTTGTTTGATCATGAAATTTCACCAAAAAGGTGAAAAGTATGAAAGGTGAAATTTTTCATTTTTTCATTGGTCCAGGCACATCAGTAGGCCAAATTCGTTCAGATTTAGCATACATATTAAGCTATACGTGCACGACAAAACATTGAAGAAACTAAGACGTTATCATTAAAAAGAAGCCGAACGTAATAAAATCATATAGACGAAAACGTTATTTTGGGTCACTGAAGTACCCATTACAAAAACTTTTGCTAAAAACAAGGGAGAGCAGCTGACGAAAATTCCTTGGTTACTATGATTGGGTGATGGTCGCTCTATGCAATAGTGTTAGCATTTGGTATGCACAATCAATACGGCGGAGTTTATGTTCCTACGAACAAAAATTCATCGAACTTATGGAACACCCCAATATAATACCTAGTGAAATATTAGGTTGATTCAAAAGTTTCTCTCTTTTTTTCTTTTCAAATTTCTCCCGGAATGCTTGAACCCTCGCGATTTTCCGAAAACTATATGGTATGGTCCTGAGCGTAGAATACTTCGATAGGGTTGAGTTGATTCTACGCTTCATCGTAAGAGGTTGGCAAATTTCAAAAATTAAAAATCGGAAACTGTCACTTCTTAACATTTTCGATTGGATTCTTATAGTTGTGGCCAACTTGTTCCTCGCAGTCGACTAGCAATAGGACAAGAATGGATTATCCAGATAAGCACGAACAATTCGGATTCGAATGCGCATAGGAAACAAGGGACCCCGAAAAGTGTTGATTTCTTCGCATGAATCTCAAAATCATTATTTCGAAAAATTCAGTTATTGAACGGGTGGGAGAATCCATTCCTAGCTGCACGTGTATACACACATAGGTGGGTATTTCACAATGCATCATAGGTTATTCCTTCTCAACGATGTGCAAGAATGCTGTGCTCATTAATTGAAATTCCGAAATTTGTCTACTGTGTGGTTCGATATTTCAAAAAGGCTATTCAAGGCTGAGTAGTATTGATGTGTCATATGACATGCAAAATCATAGTACTCCACACTAGAATGCCAAAGTCGAGCCCATCACTTTTCTGCATAGATTTGGACGTTTGAAGTGCTGACCTAGTTTGACAATTTCCGAATTAAACTATCCCATCCACACTTATCCAACCGGCCCAATATAACGCTCGCTATTGAGTGTCGGTATGCCCGCATGATCTTGGAAAATCATTAGTCGATTAGTCAAATGTGAAAATCTTGGGAGGTCAAAATGTGAATGGAAGAAAAAAGAAAGAAATTTTTGAATCAACCTAATATAATGATGAATTGAGCGAATAAAGCCTAGGAAAATATATTTTGAAAATCTATCGAATAGAAAATTATATTAATTATTGCTTAATACATTTCAGACTATTACCGAAATGAGAACAGGAGGAAGTTCCGCAAAGAATGTTGCCAATGGTAAAGAAGATGAAGATCTCCCACCTCCACCACCTCATGTCCTAACCACTGCATTACCTACTATGGTTTGTCGAAACTGAACGCTAGACACTTTCGTATAGGCTGCTGCTGTAGCACCAGTTCAATCTGCGAAACCAGTTGATCAACCAGCGTCCACCCTAGAGTGTCCGATTCAGTCAACAGCTAAACCCACTCTTGCTCCTCGACCTCGTCCTCCAATTCCTCCGAAACCAACTAAACTCAAGCCAGCGCCACATTCATCTATTACTGTTGCAAATCCTGTCGTTTTTGAAAGCGCTCAAACATTTCAGTAATCCCTCCTTCTTCTGAGTCGAGCGAGAATCGATCTAATTCGTTGCCAGAATTGCAATCAGAGCTCAACGATGACAAAGTAAGTTTTTGCTGATTAAATAATTCGTTCAGTTTAAGTGCACAGAATTGCAGGTTGATGCGGAGAAAGAAGGAAAGGTGGAGAAGGGAAATGTTAGTTTGAAAGATGCACTGGAGAGAATTCGCATCAAAATGCACGGACCAGAGCAGGAGAGTGAGGAGGAGGATGCAGGGAGGAACTGGGAAGATGAATGAAGAGTGGGAATAAATGTTGGCAATGTTCTTTACTTTGTGATATGACTAATGTAGAGTGCGTGTGTGCCTCGTTTCCTTATATTTCGCAAAATCTTCATGCATGATGAATGTTGCTTCCATATATGGGAGATATTTCAGTCATTTTTAGTCCAGCCGACCACTCCGCACTGGAAAGTACCCAGGGAATGAGGTCTACAACGAAATAGTTGTAGAGAATGTTATCAGCTTTCTTTCTAAGCAAAGAACGAGTTTCTTTCGTTATTTTAAACGGACTTTTGGTCATTTAAGTGGGCTCGATTTGACCCTTGAAAAGTGAGTGTCCCAAGTTTGGCCTTCTGAATCTCGAAGATGACGACAGTTATCAAAATTCTGACGACGCAGTTTGAAAGGGCATTATTTGAAATACTTAACACCAATTGTTAATCGAGATAGGTCGAATTTGATTCTACCGCCGCGGGGTGGGTGATTCTCGTCTCTCATATGCGTATTATTATGAGACCTTCCACGAGAAAACGTAGGAACCGTACGGATGACTTTTCTGCAACCCCCGAAATTTTTTTTTTTTTAATGTATGATTTTATAGTTTTTCCGGGTGTATTTTCGATGAAAAAAATGACGAAAAACATGGTGAAAAAGCCGGGAACGATCGATAAATCGGTGAAAATGGCGATTTTCGTCATTTTTTCGACTTCCTGAAAATCTTTTTCATTAAAGTACGCGAGATTATTACGGATTCGGAATCTACGCGTGAAAGTACCTCTAAAACCAAATTTATAGAAAATTTTACTTATGGCCACCGGAGCTACAGTATCCTGAACATAGCATACTCACTGACCGCAGGTTGTGCTATCAAAAAATATTTTGAGATTATGATCATATAATAGTTGCCCACCGCCGGCGACCCCCATGACCCCCTACTCATGGTGTGCGGACTGCGCCCCTCTAAATGGGGCGCAGTCCGCACACCATGAATTGGGGGTCATGGTCTGAAATCACGTCGCCGCCAGTGTTGGGGTGTCCGGAAAGTTCGTGGGTCATGGTCTGAAATCACGTCGCCGCCAACTATTAGGGTGTCCGGAAAGTTCGTTCATGCCTTTGTAAAAACTCAGTTTTTTCAAAAATCGATGGGTAGGTCAATGGTAGGTCAAGACTAGGTACCGTACCCAATCGATAGTATAGTACCCTCACATACCGTATGCCACTACCGTAACCCTCGATTATCGCAAACTAACTTTATTTTGAAATAGTCATGGCACCGTGCCCATTCGATTCTACAATACCCAAGTAACTACCGTAACCTAGTTCCTTGGGTCAGATCCAGTTCCT
Source organism: Pristionchus mayeri (assembly GCA_036245805.1). Taxonomy (NCBI): domain Eukaryota; kingdom Metazoa; phylum Nematoda; class Chromadorea; order Rhabditida; family Neodiplogasteridae; genus Pristionchus; species Pristionchus mayeri. The sequence goes on along the minus strand of BTRK01000003.1, from coordinate 43,729,158 downwards.
TGGGTCAAACATTTTTCTAAAAATCTAAAATCGAGCGTAAAATTATTTCAAAGAATCCTTCCGTAAATCTAATTACTGTGTAATCATTTTATGATCGATTTGGGATTTTTAGAAAAATGTTTGACATTTTTGGAAAAATGTTTGACCCAAGGAACTGGAACTGACCCAATGAACTAGGTTACTGTAGTTACTTGGGTACTGTAGAATCGAATGGGCACGGTGCCAGTACTTTTTCAAAATAAAGTTAGTTTGCGATAATCGAGGGTTACGGTAGTGGTATACGGTATACTTATAATTATACTTATACTTTATTCACCATCAGGGTAGGAGAGAGATTATGCCTTGAAGGCGTCGAAGAAGGGAGATCAGGTGGTATTTTGGGCTCGGGCGAGCGTGTGGGTGAGGATTGTGTGGCAGTCCGTGTTACATTTAGGAAGGGAATTCCAGAGCGTTAGTGAACGAATGGCACAAGAAGTTATGGAAGATGGACTAACGAATGGTAGAGCTATGCGCAGACTGTGAGAGGCGCGGAGACTACGAGTGAGAGGAGCAATCGAATAGAGACTAGAGGTGTCGAGGAGGACATAGTCATGCAATGAGTCATACAGGAAGTAAATATCGTTCAAAGAACGTCGATATTCAAGTGTCTCTATTTGGAAGTGCTTAAGCCTATCAGGGTAAGTCAGGTAAGGCAATTTAGATCGGCCCAGAACACGTCTAGTGAATTCGCGCTGCACAGATTCGATTTGATTAACCAAACCAATAGCAATAGGATTCCAAATTATGGTTGAGGACTCAAGAAGAGGGCGAATGTAAATTTTGTATGCCTTAAGCAATATATCAGCCGAGGTTGTGAGGAAAGATCGAAGTAAAAGATTGCACATAGACCTGGCTTTTCTAGTTATTTGAGCAATATGATGGCCAAAGTGCAAGTTGCTATAGAAGAAGACACCTAGGTCGCGAACTTGTTCTTTCGGGGAGATGATATTACCATTTAGGACATATTGCGATCTATTTTTAAGGCGGCCAAGATGGAGTACAGTACACTTAGGAATACTGATAGTCATGTTCCACTGAGTAGTCCACTGCTCTATACTAGTAATAGCTTTTTGGAGATCAGCACTATTATCAGGAACAGTTGCGTATATTTTAAGATCATCAGCGAATATGTTATATTTAACCGTAGGAGGAATGCATTTGCCCAAATCATTAACGTATATGATAAACAACAATGGGCCAATTGCTGAGCCCTGGGGGACCCCAGATATAATAGGAGAGGGAGGGGATAGATGATTACCAATAAAGACACGTTGAGATCTTCCAAGGAGATATGACTCGAACCATTTTACAATATGTTTAGAGACACCCAGAGAGGAAAGCTTATGCATGAGAAACCTTAAATCAATAGAGTCAAATGCCTTTTGATAGTCGAAAAATATGGTATCTACTGATTTCTTACGACTCAAAGACAGAGTATAGAACAAAAGAGTTTCGCAAAGGGAAGTTGTAGTGCTTCTATGTTTACGGAACCCAGCTTGGCGCACATCTAGCAAAGAATGTGTATCTAGATAGGTTGTTAACTCATTAAATAGAATTTTTTCAAAAATTTTAGAGGCGGTGATTGTGAGGGAGATAGGGCGATAATTTGAGATTTCTGCATTGCCGGCCTTTTTAGGAATTGGCTTGACATGAGCAATTTTCCACTGGGAGGGAGCAATACCAGAAATAAGTGAAATATTAAAAATGATGGAGAGGGGACTGGCGATTGAAAATTTGCATTTGGTGAAGACCAAATTTGGAATATTATCAGGAGAACCATTTATTTTAGGAACCAATTGTGAAATGGCAATAAGAATGTCGCCAATTGGAATGAATGGGAGGTCAAATGAGGAATCAGGGAGAGGAAGCGTAGGAGGTGGAGAAGTCTTAGGGGGAGTTTGGACCCTGGAAAAGAATTTTGAAAAAGCAGTTGCCTTATCCTTATCGGTTAAGAGGGCATTTCCGCAAGTGTCAGTAATCCCAGGGAGAGACGATGTGTTTACCTTGAATCGGGATTTACAAAATTGGAAGAAAAGGTTAGAATTATTAGAACTTATGGCATTGCTTTCACGCTTTATCTCGAAACTTTTTAGAGCCTTATTAAACCTCACTCGTAGGGAGTGAGTAGCATCGCTATTAGGTGCACGCTCATGTAACTGCTGTAACCTATCGTGCAATTTACTCAAATGTTTCGGATAACCAGAGGATGTTTTCACAGTTTTGAGAGGAACATAAGCATCTAGAATGGAGTTTAAAAATTCGCTAAAATATTTGTATGCTTCGGTAGCAGTCATGTTAGAGAGAGCAATCGTCCAATTATGCATTGCAATATGGTTATTTATCATGTCCCAATTGGCTAGGTGATAATTTCTAGAAGGTTTAGAATTGGAACCCAGAGAGGTCTCGAACGTAATAGATAAAGAGATACTGACATGGTCAGAAAGGGGGATGTCAGGCTTTGCAGATTTAATATCTGATATCTGAGGGTATCTGAGGGTACTATACTATCGATTGGGTACGGTACCTAGTCTTGACCTACCATTGACCTACCAATCGATTTTTTAAAAAACTGAGTTTTTACAAAGGCATGAACGAACTTTCCGGACACCCTAATAGTTGCCCACGCCGCCGGCGACCCCCATGAACCCCTACTCATGGTGTGCGGACTACGCCCCTCTAAATGGGGCGCAGTCCGCACACCATGAATTGGGGGTCATGGTCTGAAATCACGTCGCCGCCAGTGTTGGGCAACTATGATTATGATGCTATCAGGTTGGTCATAAAGTTTTGCTCGATTTTGACTAAACTGCATTCCGACATCTACAACCGTTCGTTGTTGGCCAATCAACTTAGATCTTTTAAAGGTAGATAGGGGCTTTTCTGCTCTCTTCAGCGCACACAATCATAAATCTATCAGAGCAAAGAAAAGAATGCGGCGATGTACCAAACTGGATGTGATTGATCAACGACCTGATTTTTCAAAGGGTTAGATTTTCATTTAGAACGGTGATAGGATCCAGTTTTAACCAAAGTAGTAAAGTATGTTTGGCATATATCGTATTGGTCATGTTGAGACTGATCAGCCTCAAAGGGATTATTATAAATAAGCGCGTAATCCGAATTTGAGTTTTCATGATACGGGTCCCGATCAGATTATGACTCCCTGTATCTTTACCGATGGGACTCGCGAATTCAATTATTCACGAATGTAAACTACCTTAGCAGTATATGTTGTAATTCTATTTGAGAGAGGATGCGGCTCTTAATTCAGGAACAGGGTTCCTCAGCTTTTAGTAACCCAATTTTGAATGTCGAAATTTTGGCATTTTTTCGACAGCTCTTTGGTTTTGAGAGCAGTAATTGCATGCGCAAATTAATGAACAACTCTTGCCCTATCACTCACCAGTTGGAAAGATTTTGGAGATCGCTGTTTTTTCTTGGGCATGGGCATTGAAATATCTCAATATCAGTTTTTTTCGCAATTTCCGTCGAAAAACAGTTTGTCGAAAAATGTCACTTTTTTAGATAAGAATGTCAAATGGGTTCTAAAATATCAACATAATTGAAAGTCCAGTAGGTAGCGATAACATCGCCCTTAGGTAGCTATCAGCCTCGTCAATCCCCGAAACAGGAATTTTTGTAAAGTAAATTTTGATTTTTCTATTGAGTCCGGATTAATCCGCCTGTGTTAAGGAAGTAATGAATTCAGCAGCCCTCTGTTTTTGCTACTAGAGAGATCACTCCTCGGGCTTCTTAATATACTTAGTGAGCCCTCTCAAAAAGTGATCTATGAAGTTCCACTATTTTAAAGATAATCTTATTTTTTGTGAAAAGTTCACCGTTACGTTTACCTCAATTTCTCCCATATTAGACAGCATTGCCCCACTATAACCCTAATGTTGTAAACTTTGAACATGTCTCTATATAATATTATGAGGACTACAGGAGACGATTTGAGACACTCAGAATATACGAGCTCAAATTTGGGGTCCGAAATCGAGCAAAACTTTATGACCAACCTAATATATGTGACAATTTAAAGCGGAAAAAATTACAAAATCTGGCATTTTTCGGAGAGTGCACCAGAGGCACTCATATTTGGGCCAAATATCAGCACTCGGTATGGGAACTTCGTCAGCAAAATATTGAGGGGGTTGAAGAAAAGTCATCCGTCGACCCCTCCCTAAAGCTACGTTTTTCTCGTGGAACGTCTCTTATGAACAATACATGGCTTAAATCGTCCCTCCCTCGCCCATAGTGTAGTTAAGAATGCAATCAGTAATGAGGGAAAGAAAAAGAGAGTACTGCTTAGAAGGGAGGGTAAAATGTGGACTTCCTAGAATGGAACGGGTAGTATGTGTAGTATGGAATATCATGGGCACGAATAAAGGCCACATCACAGGCGCTTGTTTACATTTACAGATGAGAGACGGGAAAAATCGAATAATGACAAGCTTTAATCGTTTGCCATTGTTTGGTGGTTCACTCGTTTCACAACGGGCTCTTTCGTCCTGGATTTGTCATCACTTATTATCTGTTATGCGTTCATTGTAAAATCTCCAACACAGTTTTTGAGTGCCAAAAAAAATCTCTCCAGGACTTACAGCTCGTCAAAGTTAAGCATACCAAATATTACGATATATATCCAAATATTAGTTAAGCATACCAAATATAGCGGTCCCTCTCCCTTTCTCTCTGATTTGGATTGGTTTCCCCTAATACCCCTCGCTTCCGCCTTCGACTCATCAAGAAAAGAGAATCCCCATCCAAGCCGGAGTGGTCACCGTGTGATGGGTATGACCTACTAAGATGTTTGGTCCTTCAGAATCTAGACTCGATCATCTCGTTGAAAGATTGATCATCGAGTCTGGCGGATTCGAGCAGAGAAGATTCTAGAACACGCAAGGCTTCGTTTACGACCTATAGTGAGATTCTATCTATGCAATGCAATCCAACATCCTCTCGCAAGCACACCGCAAATGACCGTCTTGAAATGAGAAGAACGACCTTTTCTGACCCCACATCTTGATCTGCGCCCAGAAAGCGATAACAAATAAATATTGTATTGTATTGTATTGTATATTACGATTTTGGCAATATCGAAGCCAGTTAACTCCAAACTCGCACATGTGAATATCAATTTGAGCTCAATTGCTTCCTTAGAATTAAAGTTACAACCAAAAATGTACTAAAAAGTACTGTAAATTGAAGTGACCTAGCACAACCCAAACATCGATTACCAATTTATCAAAAAGTTGTATCCGAAAGCCCGCAAGATGCTCTTTCGAACCTATTAATTAAAAATTGGATAAATGTATTTCTCTTTGGCATGCATTTTACCGGAAAATCCGATTTTTCGCGAATCATCGATTTCTCAGTGACCTACCGTACACTACCACGATACACCCATCTCATGTATGATTCTATTGGTAATCATAAAAAATAACTGTAGCCGAAATTTCGTGAGGATCGGAAACGGTTGAGGAATGTTATGCTTGAAAAAAACACAAATGTGATAGAATTATGGCCGCTACTGTACATGAGTAAAATTGAATGTTCAAAAAATTGGAATCGATGTCTATGAGTTGTGATCTCAAAAGTTAATTTATCACTTCTCAATGGATTGTGGACATGCGTGAATTCCTTGTGGCCGCATTTTCGCGTGGGATGTTGCGGCGTCCTTATTCGATTGCTCAATATCCATCCTCCTTTCTTCCAATAACGAGTCTTTCGCTTGCAGTATTCGATATTTGTGAATCATTCGTTTTAGCATGTTATATTTTGCAAATATTTTTGCCGCGAGATTGTTTAGCATCCATCAAGATACGCTGATTAGGCGGGTATGACCAGTCTTTCTGTCGTCAATCGCTTCCCAAGGACGAGTGACGGGCACACATGGTCTTACACTGGCAAATGTGATGCGATACAGGCAAGATGTTTATGATTGCTTAGTGCTAGTTAAATTATTAATGATCAAAATATAGAGGAACAGGGTTCCATGCCAGGCATAAATCCTCATTTGTTTAGAAAATAATTCATATGGTTAAGTATCGACCTCCTTCGTCTGAACGATTTTGAATGTGATAAGAACGACATGGTGAAAGCTTATGATGAGAAGATTGCAAACACACTTTTATTGTATGTGAACATCTCAAGTTAACCCGAAGATGTATCATCTATTGAAATAAATCCCTTTCAGCACAAGCTAGACTATGTGAATGGATCTTCAGTAAAGATTGCGCTGATGTATTTCAACGAGCCCGTTCTAATTCGGGCTGGAACCTGGAATCTAATTGCCGCGACCATATTGTATGATGAATTTAGTCAAGTAATACTCAAACACTACTTGACTTCAGAGGTCCCAGTTCCAAATTCGGTACGCAAAGACAAAGCCGCGTGGAGGCTGATGACGTTGTGTTTGAATTTTACAACTCAGCGCTCTGTACTAATAATCCTTACACGAGCACGCTGCATGGTCAGATTCCAAGTCTGCATTTTGAGGTGAAGCAGTTCAAATAATTTATACTTCGTAAAAATTTATCTATCGAATCTGTAATTTTTGTTCTGTTTTTTTCTATAAAAAATCTGTATTTTTTGTAATCTGTAATCTGTAAAGGTGCAACATAAGAACACATGGATTTTTAAACAACCCAAAGATGAGCAACTTCAAAAACTGCATTTGGATAATGAACAAATACTAGAGGAAAATAAAATGGTTTGTCTTCAACAATCTCGTCTATGATGTCGCTTGTACCTTGAAAGTGAATTTCAGTTGCATACAAAGGTTGATTAAAATGCGAAGAACGTGGCAAGATTGGAATCTATGGTCAGAGATTGCAAAGCCGAAATTAATTTTCTCAAATCGGAAATCGATGTGCTGAAGAAGTCACAGATTCAAGTTCGTGTAATAGTTCAAATTTATTAAATAACATTTTCTAGAACAAAATCGGCGTACTTCTGGGCACAAAAACTGTAAATTCAGTAGCCAAGAGAAACTAGAAAAGCTGTTCGCGTGTGCTCAACTTGAAAATGGTGAGTTCTTATAGATTAAGCATACATAAAGAAAAATTCACAACACCAATTTAGGATCGATCATGTATTAGATTGGTCCATAAGTTTCTGACTTTTAATTTTTCATAATTTCTCCTGGCCTATTTCGATTGCCTGCAATTCAACTATAGTTTTAGTGACGTCAGTAGTGGTGGAGTACCGTAAAACATTTACATTGAATATAGCGGTTATTGAACGTGAGAAAATTATTCTCATATCGAAACTGCTGAAAATAGAGTTTTTCAGTGTTTTTGGTTGAGCTCAACTTCTCAAATATTTCAGACCTTCTGAATCTGCCCAACATATATGTAGTAGGGCAAGAGTTGCTTGTTCAGTTAAACGTGAACAACTCGGTCTTCATTGCGAGTGAGAAGAGAGAAACAACAAAACGTGCTGATTTCAATGTTTCAATTTCTACACCGCAGTTCCGAAATATCCTAATTACCTATTGATTTATGAATCTGCTCCTAAATACAACTGTTTACTAAGATAGGAAGGTAGAAAATAGTGAGCCACTATTGAGCTCTCGAGGTCGATCTATACGAGTACAGTGCCAGAAAATATAAAACAAACATTTTCCAATTAGCGTAGTTTCTTGATTTGGCCAAAATTTTAAACAGGGATTCAGAGGACCAGAACTTCCGAAGTGTCAAATTATATGTCCCTGTAATAGGCTTCTCAACAATCCATCGCATGTGTCTCAATCACATCTGCCCTTGGAGTTACGATAAATTGAAAAATATTGAAAATCAAGCACGAAGTAAATTTTGACTGTGAATAGTGTCATCCTTGCTGATCGAATTGGCCCGATATTGAATCGCTTAAAAAGTATTCCCAAGCCTTCATCAACTCTGCATAACCATCAGTTGATTGACCGAATGCGTTGGACGGGGAAGGTCAAAATGTCCGAACATGAAAATAGTCAGAAACTAATGGACCAACCTGATACTTCGATAACACGAAGCCCTTTGAGTTATTCACGATTATCGAGTAAGTATGAATTGCGCTATCATGGTGACACTGAAACACAATTTCAGAAATATTCGCGTCTGTGCGGATCTCAAAATACTCGATGGAGAATTCGATTGCTCCTTCAAAGGATGTATTGGTAACTATGCATATTTCTCTGCCGCTCGTGGAAAGGTATATGTAATCGATATGATGATAATCATACGATATTTACAGATAATTCGTTATTTCGAAGTATTCATTGACGGCGGAAGCCTCGCTATTGAACAAGTGAATGAGGTAATTACGTGCACATTACCACATTTAATATCAACGTATAAATGCATTCATTTTCAGCTCAAAACATCTGACCTCATCCCATTCGAGAACCAGCCTATGTATTTCATTGAAGAATTTAAAGAATTGGTTGTGTACAACTGTTTTGAGAATTACGAAGAAATGAAAGGCGAGAAATTCGACATATCTGGACTGCGATCGATAAGAAAATATGATTGTCACTTCCATAGGTTGTTATTCAAAACAAATAAATAATGGAAAGTGTGATATTTTCAGAGGTATTCTATACTTTTTCCGCGAAAATAACATCCCTAAACTGGAGAAGCTCAATGAGAAAGTGCTGGTAATCGAAGGACCGATTCTGGATGGAACTGTAAGCCTGTGCTTGTCTTGACAAATATGTTTTCGTATTTCAGCTATCCTTCTACACTCCTTCTCACTCCGATGTCATCTACGTTTCCAATTTCGATCAGAATTCTTTTCTGATGCTCAACACACCGAATCTCCAAGTGACTTCCCTAGCCTATGAGTGAGTGAGAATTGGAAGATCTTGATGCAATTATTTAGTTTAAATAAATACGTTTTCTTGTAGACCTCCAGTTGATTCAACCTACCACGCGATTGTTGGTGTTCACAATGGTATGCTTACAATGCTCTTCGAGGGAAAAGGAGTGGGTCGCACTCTGATGACTACCGAATTGAATAGGAAATGAAAGGATTGACAGTAACTTGATCATTCTAATTTTACTTATTCCAGCAATACCTGTACTGTGACGATTTCTCATTCAGATCTGCAACCTTATATCCGCACATTTATTTGTTAATATTACGTAAGCAATGAACAAAAAATAATTGCAATTTTACGAAATATAAATTCAATGAAATGTAAAGCAACATCAAATGCATTTTATCACGCCTTTCGCGTGTGTTGATGGAAGTCGCATTTATTCTTTTTAAGTTTGAATTACGTTTATGTATTGCATTTTGTTGATTAACGTTTTTACTAGCGTAATGTGTACCATTGTTATGCATTTCATAATTGAACAATAGTTTCATACAGACATATCGATATGCGCCAGTACTCCTCTGTCAATCGGTTCCCTCCAACGTTGGGTATTGGAGAGTGGACGTACAGGGGAAAGTGTGATGCAATACAGGTAATGTGCACTCAAAAAGTTTGTATTATATTTGTGTGTTCTTATGCAAACACTATTTTCTCAGTTCGAGACTTCTCATGACATTCTCCTTTATGGAATTGGTATATTCTATGGCGGAATTGGGTTCAAGGCAAGGTAAGCACCTATTTTTTTATCTTGCCCATGTATGTATGTCACAATTCTCTATTCAGCGTGTGGCTAGATCGACCGATGGATTACCTTAACAATGATTTCTTTGTGGAGACCATAGCAACTACAAATTCTGCCGAGCAAGTATGTTGAATATAGCATATTACTGAAATGCTTATTCCATTTAAACTGAATAGTTTTTCAGAAGCATGAAAACGAACAATGTGAAACTGCATCGGCAAATATCAAGCCTATTCTAATTCGAGCTGGCCAGAGACATATAATTCGCACAAATTTATCGTAAGCGGTATTTATCTTTCTTAGCTGGTATCAAACTACATCTATAATATTTGTCGTAATATTGTGTCTTTTTTTCAATTTGTTTCTTAATTCCAGAGGACCCAGTTCCCAATCCGGTGTCCAAGGAAAAGATCAAATAGAATCAGATGGCGTTGTCTTCGACTTCTACGATTCAGTTTTGAGCTTGAATAACACGACTACTTATCGCGGCCAGATACCAGTTATATATTTCCAGGTGAATTATTCAACCAGAATACGTAATGTTTAATGCGGTTGTATTTTCGGATATTATTTTGTATGTATCATAATCATATTTCAGCCGACTGAACCGAGGGGTACGCCTGCTAGACAATACAACGCCCAAGAACAAGGTCGAAGAGCGCATTCTTTGAATTTCACGGTTAGAATGATATCTGAATTAATATTTTGATGAAAAAATACATTAATGTATCTTAATCCAAACGTAAATTAAGCTGGGCATAATGCTGAAACAGCGTGAGAAGGCGTTGGACCGCCTTCAAGCATTATTAAATGATCTTATCAGAAAGGGTGTACAACTGACAAAGGAGAACGAAAAGGTTTGTGTTCGGGATTCGATTAAATTAATAATTGTCTACTGCAATTGAATTTCAGCTCTGCAAGCATGTCCCTGAACGTAGGGAGACCGTCGATTTTGAACACCTGAGATCACAAATTGAAATGCTGAAGCAGTCAAAAGTAAATACATTTCGACTCTATGGAAACATCCCAGACAAAATTATATGTCACTATCAAATTACTGCACAACATTTGGATCTTAGCTTTATTACAACTTGTAATGATTATATTTTCAGACGATTGAACAGAGTCTCGACGTTCACTGCGATTATAAGTCAATGCATATTAAGGTTAGATAGATCGTTGATCGTACAACATAAACTGAAATTTCAAATTTTCCATCCACTTTTGAACTTATTTAAGCTGCGAATGATGATCAAAGAGCGCGAGAAGGTATTGGATAATGCATACGCAATATTTAATGAACTCGTTTCAAAGAACGAACAACTATCACTGGAGAACGAAATGGTTGGTGTTCAATACCCGCATAAATACAAATTCTTAAAATTTAATATAAATTTCAGCTCCGCATGAATCTTTCCTAACGTACGATACTCGATGTTACAACTGAGGCAAAAAAGCGGTTTGAGCGCGTCATGCATGACCAGTACCATATCATAAAATACATTTCTTGCTTGTTAATTCTACAGTAAAATTCTACCGTATACACACATATAAATCTTTTTTAATGAATGTCAACAGATCACACGTGAGAACAATGAGACTTCTTCTTTTCAAATATTGTCTTTATTTAAAGATAGTCATCTGCAACTTGAACAGTATTACAAACAAGCTTCAGAAAATCATCCAAGTGTTTGCGTTTTTGCCCAGTGAGATTTATCTTTCGTGAATATTGCTAGCCACATTTTTCACACATGTATTTTATTGCAGGGATCCTTGTTTTTCATAAAAATTTTTAAAAACGAATCCAAATGTTCATTCCTGTGAATACAAAGCTATCCTTCTTTTGTCACTCTAGTTCATGTAGAAACTTTAATAAGACCAATAAATTGTTCACGAGTCCCGTGGCACTTCGTAAGTAATATATTCTGACAAATATGATCCTGATGCATGATCTTTTGAAGTTTGTTCATCTGCGTTCATTCATCCCTTAACGGCACTTGCAAGCATAGCTCGGGGACCAGAAGTTCACACCAAGTGGAGAACTCAATGGCCTGAATTGCATGCTGACTCATCATCGTGTTCATGAAAGGAAGGAATTCTTCCTACAAGGGATACAAATACCCAATGACCTCATTCATCATAGATCACATCTTCTACTACATTTCTAACACATATTACATTGCGTGTCCTCCTGAAGAATGAATACGTACGGTGCGTAATGGAATACACCACACGGACTTCATTCATAATACATACACACCTAAATTCCATCACTTCTAACATGACGACAGAGCGCAGCTTCCTCGAATGGGCAACATTCATAGTTTCACATGGTTTGCGATGTGCAGTTAAGTAGCAATTGACCATTCCAGCGCCTATAATCGTTGCGTTGTTTGGCATCGTCTGTGTTTATGTGGTGATTTTTTGAGAATATTAGTCCTCCACATTTCTTTCCCTAAGGACGTCCGTTTTGCAGTTGCAACAAGTGAAAGAGCTTAAGAACACAGTGGTCTTTGCCATTATGCGAGTTCTGGTGGTCTTTGATGTTGTGTGCATCACGATCACAGAGATTCATGATTTATCCTGTGAACTTGCTGGAGAGGAATTGTTTGGCGAGAAATACTCTTATTTGTCCGTTATAATAGATTCTTTCAGGGTCAATCTTTGTCATTGTGGCTACGTTAGCAGACCTTGGTAGATTTTTCTCGGAACTTCTGGCCTTAGTACTCATTGCTTCTCTTCATTTTATTTGCGTGTATTTCCCTCTACTCTTTCGTCGATTGGAGTTGCGACATGCTTATGTCATGGGTAAGTGGCCTACTCAGGTGGAGGCGCCCAAGTTGGAATCAGCACTGTTTTATCCGTGGGTACCTCCCCTACGCTAAAGTAAATTACAAATTGGATCCAGTCCTTAATCCAACTTGTGCTGCCTTGGATCCACCTTGTAAAGTCACTTTAGCGTAGGGGGAGGCACCCTAGGATAAAACAGGGCTGATTCCAACTTGGGCGCCTCCTCCTGAGTATTGACGACATAACGTATTGAAAAGCGCACAGAATATGAAAGTATTTCCAGCGACGCTATTCTTTGTGGCAGGGTTCGCCATGGCATCGCCAATTTTTACCATGTGTTGTGGTTTTGTGTGAGTTACAATGGACACCCACAACATAATAACATAAAAAAAACTTGCATTCTCATATGGACCTTTTTTGATACAACCCTGTTGGATCCTACTGGGGATACGATGAGAGCAAAGAAGGATCCCTACTCTTTTCCCAGTTGAGTATGGGATTGCAGGTACACATTTATGTGTATAGAAATGGCCATGCATGATATTAAGGTTCTTTGTCTGGTGTATATCATCCTTTGCGATGTACTGATTGTTCGAAAAATCTACATCATATGGAGATACCGCACTTCATGTACGAATTTTTAAGAGCTGTGTAATAACTTAATATTAATTTTAGCAATCACAGCCTATTTAAATTCCTCAGAATCCGGAATTGCTACTGGGTTTAATATAGGAAATACCATCAAGGCATGGCAATCTTTAAGATCAAATAAATATCATTACATCAGCTTACTCCTGTCTCATCCAGTAGCAAACCGAACAAATTTGAAACGAGAATCGCATTTGCTTTCCTTTGGCTCTCCCTGTCCTTCCTCATTCCCACTATCATTTTCAATAGTCGAAGCTGGTAAGTTTCTAGAAATCAGATATGCAAAGAATGTGTCCCATTACTTCATTTTCAGGTTGCAGGATTTCTTTCTCTTCAACCTCATATCCAAAATTACTAATCTTCTGAACTTTTCCAAATTTATGGTTTACACATTCGCTCTTCCATCCATTCGTAGACAATTTATGCTAATGATCTCTCGTCTGTGGCAGAGATAAACGCGCAGAATCACCGTATCCTATCTTTTCTTCTCGTAGCCTCGTCACTGTTGTGATTTCTGAATTCTTAGAAGAATAATACAATGAACTAACGCTCTGTTGATGTGCTGATCATCTGATCTTGGGTATTTTTGATTCTATGAAAGCAACGTGGTGATCTTCCGAATTCTTTTGAAATTTCGATTCCAACTAAAACTATCAGAAATAGGTTATTTTAGATATGAATGCCACTAGTATTATCATGAAAATAGTTCGATGTACATGCATGTTATCTGCGATACACTGTTTAAGTTTACGCACGTATTTTGAGCGAAAGTTGATTGTATTGACGACTCAGGAACAGAGGACTTTTTATTCCATTTTTTTGTTAAATGCTTGTAAACGGAAACGATGCACTTCGCATTGCAATATGAGCTGAATAGAACAGTCTCAAGCTAATTCTTGGCATATACCAAAAATTAATGATCATTTTGTGATAATGAGTACACCATACTCATCAATGCAGTATCAAGACAAATAATTTTTTTGAATGTTGTCACATCAACAAGTGATGAGAGTGGGCGTGAGCTGATTCGAGAACGTTCTTAGAATTCAGAATGCACTCTCAGCGCACTCCGCTCATTCATACCGCGTTGATCCATGTTGCGTCCCGAGTGCTTCATATATATACGACCAACTTTGGAATTCCGACATAACACAGGTCTTCTGAGAGATCCAGGTGGCGTTTGCCAAACTGTTAAAATTGCTCCGACATTGACCCCACTTCCGTGGTGGATGCACCAACGGCCCTGAAACATTCAGTTAACTGTTGGGGCCGGGAATTCAAAGTTGCCTAAAATCCGGCTCTGGGAATTTTGAAAATTCAAAAATTCATATCATCCTTCATTTTTCAGCTAATGACTAGTTAAAAAAACAGAAAAGACCAGCGTGACGAGATGAACAACTTATATGTTGATGTCATTTGGCTGGGATAAAATAAAACTTTGATAATTGCGATTTTCCATTTTTCGTGTTTGAAATTGGCATGAAATTGCTCGTCGAAAGAAATTGTTCCATGTAAAACCGATATATCGTCAGATTTGAACTCTACGCCCTTTTTTAAACCAGGAAAATTGTTTTCATTAATTTTAATGAAGGTATTTTTTGTCCAATTTTGGGTCAAACATGCTGAATCTGGTGTGTTGGAGCAAAATCGAAATTTTCAGTTCCTCATATTTCAGTAATGATCGTTCGGGGATATCTTTTCTTTCAGTTTTTCAATGTTTACTGACCTATTTATACAATTTTTCATCGAAAAAAACCGAAGATTTCAATACTTCATAAAATCATGAAATTTGAAAAAAATCCCCAAATTTCTCAAATTTTATGATTTTATGAAGTATTGAAATCTTCAGTTTTTTCGATGGAAATTTGTATAAATATTAGGTTGATGCAAAAGTTTTTGCTGATTTTGACTTTTTACATTTGGGTATGCCCAACATTTTGCCTTGGACTTATTTTCACCTAGTTCTCCATTATGTACGGGTGTTTGGATACTCTCATCAGTACCATTCGGTAGTGGCCTAAATAATCAGCATTGAGGCCACAATGTTGAATCAAAGTCGTTGGGTGGGCCGACTCGACCTTATCTTTCGATCATCATTGCTCTGCGAATGACAATGATAGGACAAAACCGAAATAGCGTAAGAAAGTACAACTTAGATGATGCAAATAGTTTATTCAAATTAGGTATTCTACGATAAGTCGTAAGATATGTATACCAAATTAATAGTGATGTTGAAAAGCCCACGGCCCATGTACTGGACAGCATTTTTTTCTTCACGATAGCGCTTGATATATCAAATTCTCAAAATATTAAAGTTCTTCACCCATTGAGCGCACGTTACAAGTCTGTTTACAATTCGATTCTATCAACAGAAGATGTATGGTTCCGAACGCCAAAAAATGATAGTGAATTGCCTACTTTTGGAAGCTTCTCTTTTCCAAGGCATTTAGAAACACCGGCGTTTTGTGGCTAAAACATTCGTTGCCCTATTACTCACTCTGGTATGAAATGGCTAGTGGAATACTAGTTCGCTGTCTACTGGGCTGACAACTCTCCTCATTCACACACTCTCGTCACTTTCTAGTAGAAATCTAGTAGATTTCTAATAGTGCGCCGGGACGTACTAGTAGAAATCTAGTAGGAATCTGCTAAAAAGTGAAGAGAGAGTGTTTGAATGAGGAGAGTTGTCAGTCCAGTAGCCAGCGAACTAGTATTCTATTAGCCATTTCATACAAGAGCAGAGAATTGGCGAAGATTGGGATGCCTGTGTTTTGTAGAAATTTGCTCGAATAGCGCTCACATAAAATCGTATTTTACGCATATCGGATCGAAAATTGTGTCAATTTATTTTTTTGGGTAGCAGAAGATCATATAGCTTTGGTCGCTCTACTAGTATAATAGCTCCGTAGTTGTAGATAGTAGCGCCCCTATGTAGAGGTGTGCCTCAATGATTGCTGAATCAGGAAGCTTAATTAAATTCAATGTAAAATCGGCAAAAACTTTTGTATCAGCCTGATAGGTCAGTAAACATTGAAAACTGAAAGAAAAGATATCCCCGAACGATCATTACTGAAATATGAGGAACTGAAAATTTCGATTTTGCTCCAACACACCAGATTCAGCATGTTTGACCCAAAATTGGACAAAAAATACCTTCATTAAAATTAATGAAAACAATTTTCCTGGTTTAAAAAAGGGCGTAGAGTTCAAATCTAACGATATATCGGTTTGGAACAATTTCTTTCGACGAGCAATTTCATGCCAATTTCAAACATGAAAAATGGAAAATCGCAATTATCATAGTTTTATTTTTATCGCAGCTAAATGACATCAACATATAAGTTGTTCATCTCGTCACGCTGGTCTTTTCTGTTTTATAAACTAGTTATTAGAAAAATGAAGGATGATATGAATTTTTGAATTTTCAAAATTCCCAGAGCCGGATTTTAGGCAACTTTGAATTCCCGGCCCCCAACAGTTAACTGAATGTTTCAGGGCCGTGGGTACATCCACCACGGAAGTGGGGTCAATGTCGGAGCAATTTGAACAGTTTGTCAAACAGGGGTCTTGGATTCATTATCTCTCAGAAGGCACGTGATATTATAATATGCAAATGTGAAAAAAGAGATATCATGTTCCAGATTGTTCAAGCTACAGTTCCTAAAATGGTGGTCGTGGAACGCAAATCGGCACTCAAATCAGTATTCGATGCGTGTTCTCGAGTAAAGAAAATAAAAGTAGTTGAAATCAACAGTGCTCCTTCAGGAATGCCTCGGTACAGTCGAAATTGATCGACTAAATGTAATTTCTACAAACCAAAAAATGGACAAGTAAGTTGCACCAACATCTGATTTAGATATATTTTTAGTTCGAAGTTAAAAGCGGTTATAATTCAGGACTGAAGCAGTTAGCTCAACATCGACATGCTGAAAATCGATGGCAAAAAATTCATTCTGCAGTAATTGCATGTTTCCATATTATTTATGTCTATTCTGGCCGTATATGTAGTTGAATTGATATGCGATTTTCGCATCTGTGTGAAACATCGGGAGGGTGACAAAAAACCGACAAAACGGAAACAAATCACAGCTTCCTCACGATTGGTCCTAGGGAATTGCGAGTTGTTGCATTGTTACCAGTATGCGCTACCATACCATGGTATATATAATTCTTGCTTTCAGGCGATATTGAGGTTTAGCGTATAGGGGTTCATGGATATCACAAAACTATGAACGTTGATTTGGAGTGAAACTCAACATCGCCCGGTTTCAAGATTTATATATCGAAATGTAGTAGAGCTCATACTGGTAACAATGCAACAACTAGCAAATCCCTAAGTCGAATCCCGTAGGAGCTGTGATTTGTTTCCGTTTTGTCGGTTTTCGTTTTGTCACCCCCCCCCCCCCGAAACATCAGTGTTTCTATATTATAAAGCTTGGGTATAGCATAGACATATTTGAATATTATGGTATTTCAAATCATAGGGTTTTTCTTGTGCAATACTAATCACAAACTAAATTATACTTGAGAGACGAGATCTTCTCTTAGCATATTGAAATAAGTGTCCGTCACGTGACTTATGCTGCAATTAAATCTTTTTTTCCCTCAATAAATATTCTTTCGAAACCTGGCTACGTTTGTTGAACTGGTTAGTTTTCTCGAGCGAGCACACACCTGTACCCTTAGTTTTGGTTCAAGGATTAGGAGAGAACCAATAATCACTATGCAGGCTCTGAAATAGATTAACATGCCTTGCGAATAAAGGGATACTTTCTCACATTGCCAACCACAAATAGTACATAGCTACTGAAACATATCGGATCTCGTCGTATCCAATGCCTTTAGGGACGAGCATGTATAGAGACCACAAGCCACGCCCACTTTCAGGAATATTGGTCCGACAGTTCGAATTGTTAACCAAATCGGACGATCAAAAGTGATTTCGATAGCTCTTAAGATCCTTCACAAATGACCATTGGAGCATCATGATCAGACAGCTCTAATTAGGTCAGCATACATTAATTAAAGGGATTTACCAGTCAAAAATCAAGTGCACTTCAAATTGCGCAGTTTTCGTCCCTCATTTCAATGCATTAACTCAAAAAAATTAAATAAATTTTATTAAGCTTAAAAACAGGCAAAGCCGGAAAATGCAAATAATTAATTCCGGTGTAAGTCGACGTATTGAGATTACGGTATTTGAAACGAATCGACGTTACGGCGTGATCGCCGTACCCCATCTCATCGACGCTTTTTCATTGGTTTCATTGTATTTTCGGTTAATTTTCGCTGTATTTTCATCAAATGTTTCTGCCTTGTAATGCTAAACCGTATATTCATGTGTATCATGGTAGTTAACCTGTCTAACTGTACTTAAATGATTAACGATGAATGTTACGTAAATTTCCTTCTAGTTCGATGTCCAATTTTCTATGCGTTGTTTGCCTTCAAACTGCGACTGATGTGCGGAATGTGCCGAAGAAGGATAACAAAAGGAGGGAATGGTTCATCCGACTGAACTTGATCGACGAGGAGCTGGACGACCTGGAGAAGCGAGTGCAGGAAAAGTTCAAGGCGAAGAAGAAAGTATGGATATGCTACCGTCACTTCGATAACAAAGAAGCTGCGCTTCCGATTGAGGTGGGTATCTACTGATCAATTTTGGTTTACCGATTTGTATTATATTGCCTTGTCACATGCATGGAATGTACTGGAATAGTTGCATTGTACGTCTTTACTGTTTTAGCGGCGAGAAAAAACGGATACACCGAGACTCCAAAGGGAAGACAGACCACAGGTACCGGGCATTCTAAGTTTTATACGACGGGCAATCGCATATCTAGTACCTGGAAATTTGCACACAAAACGAGCCCTGGGGAGGCAATTCGGCCAAAGAACATGTCCTGAGGAGACAAAATAAGCACACGATACACAACAACCATTATAGAATGTGAGGGTGGAGGAGGAACAACCGTGCGAAGATTCAGTAGGCAGCGTCGGGGACGATATCTACGACTTTCAGTTGGATGCACCGTCGTCACAGGGAACAGATTACCTGGTAAGAAAATTACTCAGCCGAATTGGCATACTCCACAATTATAAATGTTGAAAAGTATTTTATTCATTGCAAACACTGTCATACACATAACGGAAATGAAGATGTTTGAAATGATCCTTAAAGTTACCGGACAAGGACGAAACCCTGATCTCGTCGCGTGTACGAGAGAGTATGCAAAGTGAGAGAGCGCGGGATTACGCTGATCACTTTCGGTTTTCCCTTGAGGCTATTATTGATTTTTAGCATTTTTTGTATGCTCATTCTCATCTAATTCAGCCATCGGCTATTCGATGGAGGACAAAAAATAGGAGGTCAATTTTGTCCTCGTCCGGTAACTTTAAATCGACAGCAGTAACAACAGTCATGATATAAATGAGTGATGTAAAAATGAAAGACATCTAGGTTTTTTATCACAATAGAAAACTAAATTCAGTTCGCCCCATCCCAAGACACGTGTTCGCAAGAAACAGACAACGGCGTGCTAACGGATTCCCCGACAACAATTGATGATCACAAATTCTTCCTCGTCTCCAAGGAATCCCTAATGTCGCTCTTCTCCCGTTGCCGCGACTGCGGAACAGCCCAGATCGAAGCCGGGACCTTCCACTCGTGGACCGTAGGCTCGGCCCTCAACCTGCAATGGGTTTGCCTTGTTTGCGATCGGATTGTGAGGTGGAGCTCTCAAGAGAAGATAGAGGGATACTATGAGGGAAACCTCAAATTCACTACATCTGTTCACATTACTGGAACGCCCGTGCCTGTTAGTTCGATATCTATAGAAGACCAGATCAGCCTAGATTAGAACGAAACATATTGTTCTCGGAAATTTAATTCAGAAAGTCCTAGCGATGGGAAAGGAACTCGGACTGGCCCTCCCCTCCTACAGCACAATGAGGAACCATGTTGCTGATGTGATCATCCCAGCTGTGGATGTAGTGTATGAGACGCACAAGAAGCAGGCAGAGGCGACGGTTAGAGGAGCCAGCGGGGTTAGATATTTCATACTTATTTACATCTTTGACTCACCTGAAAACCTTTCCGTGCATCCGACTTCAACCGCATACCCCGGCCTCCCCTGAAATATGTCCATGAGGGGATACGGTAGTTTCTTATGACCCCTCCCATCCCCTCATAACCTCTGACTGCTCCTGGGCCTGCTTCAATCCATGCGGGGGACGTAGGCCTCTCATCGCAGCTGAAATAGTGTGATGTGAAAACAGAGAAGATCAAAATATCGAACGTTAAAATCCCGCAACTGTGTATACAGAAGTCACAATATGTTTCACAAACTTCCTTCTCAATATTAGTCGAATTATCAAAGCACCAATAAAAGCTACTAGAACAATTTTTGATTTCATCGGTCCTAATCTTCTAATGCATAGTCGTGGAATAATATAGATATCGGAAGGAAGTTTGAACATTTCAGAAACACGGGATCGACGTGGCGGTCGACGGGAGATATGGTACTCGAGGCTTCACTTCAACCAACAACACAAATACCGTGATCGATTTTGGGACGAACCTAGTTTTAGAGGCAGTGAACATGCACAAGAACATGCGAGGGATAGGTAGTGTTAGTTGTATTAGGTTGAACAGAAAGTCTTTATCCACTGTTTTGCTCGGTCACTGCTCAGTGCAGGATACCTTTGGTGTTCCCTCGCCTCTAGTGAATAACACATGACAAAGGGACTATGTGGTCAACAACTCCCCATTTCACGCCTTTCATTCTGCCACTAGTAAGACCACGATGTTTGTTCCCACGGCCTTGCACATCCGCAACGTTCTGTTATTCGTATTCATCTCTCACACTACAATGAAGGAATAGGAACGTCAGTTGGCTGAAGTGTACGATTCATATACCACTCACTACCAGACCATGCGCAATTGGTACCAACTCTTCGAGAAGGGGGACTTTTCCATGGATGATCATGACCGGTCTGGGAGGCCACCCGAGCTGGATTTGGATGCGCTACGGATCGTAGTGGAATTGGATCCTTCCCAAATACCCGCGACATGGCAGCCACACTTGGGGTATCGCAAAGCACCATCGTAAAATGATTGGTCTCCATTGGCAAGAAGAAGAAGCTAGGCCGTTTCATACCCCACAAATTGACCCAAGACCAGTTTGACCACCGTGTCGACGATTCCCTTTCTCTACTCACTCTTCACGCTGGAGATCGATGGTTGGACCGTCTCATAACAGGGGTCGAGAAGTGGGTCTGCTATGAGAATCACCATAGGAGGACACAGTGGGTGGATGTCAATGAGACCCCACAGGACGTCGCAAAGCCTGACCTTCACCCTATGAAAATCTTGCTCTCTGCCTGGTGGGGGGTGGATGGCCCGATTTACTGGGAGCTCCTACCCGAGAAGCGGATAATTACTGAATATGTCTACACTAAACAACTACGGAATCTCAAGAAGAAATTCGCACAATCTGCCCTGAACGGCAAGAAAGTGTACTATCAACACGATAACGCCCGACCCCATGTTGCACGGCAGGTCAAGCAGGAGCTGTCCAAATAAGGCTGGATGGTTCTCCCTCATACACCGTATTCTCCTGACTTGGCCCCTTCGGATTATTGGTTCTTCTCGGATCTGACCCGTCATCTCGATCAGAGATCCTTCATTTCCCGTGGGGCGATCGAGGCCGCACTCAAGCAATATTTTAATTCGCGCCGAGATGGGTTCTATAAGGAGGGAATCCATAAGTTGCCTGAACGTTGGAGATTTGTCGTAGATAACAATGGTGCATATGTTTGATTTTGCTCTTGTGCTTTATTGTCAGAAGAAGGGAAATAAAAAGTGGATAAAGACTTTCTATTCAACCTAATAATTAGTTAGTATCGGGTTTTCTATTACTAGTGGAAACGTTTCCAGACGGCGTGAGTACCCGGATGGAGAAAGAAGGCATAAAGAGAGGACTCACCATTAATTACATTAATTAAGAATTCATTACATTAATTAAGAAGATGTTCACGGTCAGATATCGCAATTCGGGAACAACGAAAAAAACTATATTTAAATGTCGCTAATGCTAGTTAATGTTAGATAAGGAGTGTAACTTCGGACAACGACGCCAAGATAGGCAAAATGATGAGAAGCGAGCCCCTCTTCTCCCGAATTCGGCACTGTCTCGACTTTTGGCACTTGATCAAAGGAATCAACAGTGATCTACGAGAGGTTATTAGTATAGTTAGTACGATTAGCTTCAATTAGGTTCACAGTAATAAAGTTAATGGAAACAATCGAAGTCAACATACACAAGTAAATTCAGCTAAGCAAGAAGAAGAAGTGTGCTCTGATAAAGTACTGGTGGAAGCATATTGTCAATCACTGTTATCACGTGCACTACCAGTACCGGAGGAACAGGTCAAAAGGGCTCGAGCGATGGAAGAGTCTGTTGGCTCATGTATGTGGACGGCATAAGCATCTAGAGAAAGTTAGTGCAAAAACAAAATAACAATAATATTATTTGTTATATAATGCATGCACGATACTAGAAGTTAATCATACTCAGTTGCCGTTCTTGTCGGGGATCAGTGCGTGCACAAGGAACTGCCAGAGGCTCCATCTCATAACATTGATCGGAAGAGCGAGGAGTTACGCCAGCTCAAGAAGGTCATCCTCAAGCCCACCTTCCTCGCCGGATTTGTTCGAGCTTTCCCGAAGAAGAATACCTCTCCCTGCGAGTCTTTCAACTCGCTGGTCAACTTGTACATCTCGAAAGACATCGCATGGTATGCAAAAAAATTGACTATTGACCCCCCCCCTACACTTCATAACAACTTGAATCGCCCTCGGCCTGTTTTATTAAGTTGCCCCGCCCTCTACCACGAGAAGGTCAAGCTCGTCGTCCTACATCATAACACGATTGCGATGGCGGATCTGACCGTCTTGAGGGAGGAGAAGTCTTCGTATGTGACAAGGGTGAAAGGACGACAGACTGTGTGTGTGAAGAGGAAGATGTCAGCGGTGGATCACTACTGGAGGAGAGAAGTTAGTACAATGGACAACAGTTCCCTTCCCAAAGCATCAAAGTAAAATTAGTGTGTTCAGGTCTGGAAGGAGGTACAAGAAGTGGCACGCCAAAGGAAGCTGCACGCTTACCTCAAGAAGATCGGCGCCCCGGATTCGATCGCCTACGTCAAAGCCCTCTATTTGAAGGAGAACGATCAGCAGAAGGGGGATATGGTAGAAGATGGAGCAGAGAGTGATGTGTCCGTCGAATTGGGAGGAGGATACGGAGAAGAAGTCGACTCGGACTCGAACCCCATCATGGACCCGATCGTGTTCAGCGATGATCACGATTCGGAGTCGGATCATGAGAGGGGAGAGACGAGGGAGGAGGTACTGTCTTCTGGTTCCGAGTGGAACGAAGGAGAGGAGGAGTCGAAGACTCCAGCTGGTCGTGGAAGGGGGCGAAGAGAGCAAGGGAAGGCGAGAGGAGGCACCAGAGGGAAGGGAAGAGCAGCCAAGGTGGCAGAGGAAGGCGAGACATCTGAGGAAGAGGGAGAGGGCGAAGCAGGAAAGGAGGTGAAGCAGCCAGAGAAGCCGAAGAGAGTGAGGAAGACGAAGAGAGGAAGAGGGGAGGAAGCGGATGGAGAAGAGGAAGGTTACGAGGGGGATGGGAATGAGCCAGTGAAGAGAGTCAGAGGGAAGAAGTCAGATTAGTTACGAACATGCAGGGACTGAGAAATTGTTAGGGGCACATGCATACTGTTTGCATTATTACTCACCTATGTTAACCTCCATTTCATGATGATTAATAAATTACTTTTGAAACTACCCTTGTCTCCCAGCTCCCACTCTCACCCCTGCCTCCTTCAGTCGATGGGCGTAGATGGCTCCCTCATCTCGCAGCACGTCGAACTCGCACGTGGCGACAAGATCGCGCGGCAGGTCGGGCAGATCGGGCTGCATCATCGGAGCGAAGTCCAGATTCGTCAGGAACGGCGTGAAGTACTCCTACAAAACCAGTTTGTAATAGATTGTGGTAGCCAAGGCTACCGTAGAACATGGGAACCATTGATTCTAGCAGCAAAATCCTGCCGGTGATCCTGCCGGTTTTGGATAATACTACGCCAGTTTTTGTGCACCAGTTTCCGTAAGCCCAGTCGGTTTTGTCACTGAACTAGTGGGCACCATCCCGTGGTTTCAAAACTCGGCAGCAATCACTGCCCACGTATGGGCTACCGTACTATCAGCTCCTTCTTGACGATCACCGGGATCCATACCATTGATATCGTCGCGGAAGGCCCCCGGTAGTACGTTGTAGTCCATATACTGTAATGATCAATACCTGTTCATATCGTAACCATTGGCCATAAATAGCCATAAATCATTGGCCACGACAAATATGCCAATGTTGAGTTGAATGGAGATATCTTCCTTCGAGACAGCGTACGTTGAAATAAATGCCGCTGTTTATACAATCCCTCACTTGAGATGGTCGCCACTTCACCATTTCCATATTAGGGATGGTCAAAAAAGGATGGTAGCGACCTCGTGCCATTCGACCATCCTTCTATTCCTTAGCTCCCTCGCTTACCTACAACCGCGAGTCCGTCCATCTCTCGTCTGAAGTAGCGGTAAGAGTACGTCTGCAGGTCAGACATCTGCAGCAGCGGATACAGCAGCACCTGCAGCAATCAATACAACAACATTAATCAATACATCACAACAGTACTCATTTTCCCGACCCTGACTACCGTACCCGTCCGAGAATCTTGGGTTCGGCCTTGCGCGCGCGTCTGCGCTGTGTCATCGCGGCGACCAGGTTGCCGCCCGCCGAGTCTCCCATCACAATGATCTGAAAGGAGAAAAATCAGTTTGTAATCGTTATTACTGGCTACAGTGTTCACCTTTCTCGGGTCGGCGCCAAACATGGATGGACCATTGTCGATCACGTACTCGAGCACCTTCTCGCAGTCCTCCAGATCGCCGGGAAAGACCTGCAATCCATCGATAAATATTATGTACTGTAGTAAATCGATAACTAACCCTTACCATAGTTGTGCACGATACGATGGGGGGTGCCCATCCGGACGGGCACCTCCCATCGACGTATTGGGGTCATGGTAAAAAATCGATCGGTAGGTCAAGACTAAGTACCATAACCAATCGATAGTAAAGTACACCCTGATACCGTATATGGATACCGTAACCCGCGAATATCGCAAACTTTATTTTTAAAAATGTCCTGTCACCGTGCCCAATCGATTGTACAGTACCCAAGTCACTATCGTAACCCATTGTCAAACATTTTTTTTCTAAAACTCCTAAATCGATTATAAAATGATTCACAGTAACTAGAGATACGGTAGGATAATTAAAAATAATTTTACTCTCGTTTTTAAATTTTTAGAAAAAAATGTTTGACCCAAGGAACTGGATCTGACCCATGGAACTGGGTTACGGTAGTGACTTGGGTACTGTACAATCGATTGGGCATGATGCCAGGACTTTTTAAAAATAAATTTAGTTTGCGATATTCGCGGGTTACGGTATCATGTGCTGTACAATCGATTGTTTATGGTACTTAGTCTTGACCTACTGATCGATTTTTGACCATGACCCCGTATACATCGAGGGGGGCAATCCCTGCACACCGATGATCCGTACCGTTTCGGGCGCAAGTCTGTAGTCGATCGAGACGAAGAGGCGTGTGCTCATCATTTTGGCCATCGTGCGCGTCACAGACTCATACCTGAGATAGGGAGATAATCAATAATTGCCAATGAATCGATAAATGATATTACTAATCGATAATTAATGCAAAACACTCACATCTCCGTATTGCCCAAAACGAATCCACCACCGTGGATGAAGATGATGGCGCCGTCAGACTCGGTAGTCGCATTATTGCGAGGGTGATACACACGCACCTGCATTACAGTACCATATCTGCTACAGTACTCCATTACCGTACCTTGACGCCGTCCCAGTGGGTCGTCTCCATGAGCAGATTCGGATCCCAGTCGAACATCGGCCCGATCAGTCGACTCAACGCGGTCGGCGTCCAGCGCGTCCAGTATATCGTGCACTAGGCGTTCGGACACAGGCGCGACTGCAATCGAGAAGACTGTTTAGTATGGTAGGTCGATGGGAATGAAGAAGAGTTCCCCGTGTTACAACCATACCTGCCCACACCGCCGGTAAACCCAGGAGCCTATATACGTCGATTGTTTTAACTACCAAAACGTTGATAGTCAAAAGTGTAACCTAGCGAACTAAAGTTGACCCACCGTACTGTGGTACGGCAAATATGTTTCACACTGGTTGAACTCGAATCCACTACCTTCGGTTTCCAAGCCAAACTCGTTAGCCACTCGGTCATGATTTAATAACGAAAAAAATAAAAATAAAATTTCCTCAGAGAGTTATTCAATAAAAAGGTAAAGGTAAAGGTAAAGGTAGTTCCGTCTTCAGCGTATTTTTCAACGCGCGGAACGTGCGCAGGTGTCTTTTGATCGGTGTGTACGCATCCATAGCATATAGCGGCATAGGTTGTCACTCAGTTGCCAGCCGGCGACGCCGCCCCTTTACTCCTGGTTTTAGTACCAGTACCAATTGGACCAGGCTTGGTCGGCCTGATGGGGTGGTCTTGTTGCGGACGGGATTCGAACCCGGGACCCTGCGTCGCTCAGCCAGACACACTACCGGCTGAGCTATGCCCCCAGCTATGTTATTCAATATTGAGGAACGAACTGAATTTTATGGTATCTTTTAGAAAAAAAAGTCAGTTCGTGATTGGCCAATGGGCATACGGTAGTGAGGGTTACGGTAGGTTACTGTAGAACATCAATAATAGTGATTGATGATTTTTTGTAAAAAAGTTTCACCCAAGGAACTCAAGTTGCTCCACGGAACCCGGGCTACAGTAATCAAGTTACTGTAATTTGGGTTACTGTAGTCCCATAGTGTAAGTTGGTACGGTAGTTGGACTTGATTACATCATGATCTACCACAACATTATCGACCATGAACGCCGATTTTTTTTGACTACCAGATTGAGCAAAATTACAACGTATACAACGTATAAACGTAACCGTATAAACGTATAAACGTATAAACATAAACGTACAACGTATAAAATTACAACGCCGATTTTTTTTGACTACCAAAACGTCGTCAGTGCTGGACAGGTATGGTCACAACCCAAACTCACCGGATAGTAGTAGGAGATTCGAAGCACGGGCTCGATGATGTGCATCGCCACCTTGTCGATCGTAGACTTGGCCATCTGAAGTGATGCTATTCAGCCTATGTAATCACCCCTTTGTGAACATCGTGCAGATCTCCAACTACAAGCACTTTGCAATGATCCTCATCTACATCTACCGTACCTTCTCGGGAGGGGTCGGTAGAGAGCTGCCGCCATCAGCAGCACCAGCACGCCCACGATCGTGCCTCCGGCGACCAGATGAGATCCCTTCTTCTGCTTATCGCCAGCCATCTGAATCGACATTACAGTAAGGTGAGAGGGTGAGCAATCATGAACCTTTTTTCTAGAGCGAGCAGTCGTGAATGGACGATGAATGTGAATTAACAGGCGACCTAGGCAAAGGCGTGAAGGAGGGTGATTGTAAATCAATATTCAAAAACAATGCCACGTGTCCTTCGCAGTGATAGCTCGTGAACCACTTTCATGTTTCATCGAACCCTCATAAATGAACCGCCCGAAGCACGAACCTTGCGGTGGTACTTGTAGAGCAGTCGGTGGTACACTTTGGACAGCAGGGATACGCAGTCCTAGCAGTAGTCGGCCTCACCGCACTACATCGCCTTTTTTACCTTTTTTGACACTTAGAGATGGGAATATGATACAGAAGGCGTCTTTGAAACTCTCATGTGACTTCAGTTATACTATACTCTAGCCTTGATACTATTTGTTTTTATTTTTTAGTATTCATCAAGTAGTGTGACAACACACGTTGGCGGGTACTGTGTGGATCGTTCAAGAACTACACCCGAAACAGCACTCTAGTAACGCATTATAGTTTATTCAAATTATCACTCACATTCTCGGTCGTTCCTCGGTCGGCAGGTGGATGGTCTCGACCTTGACGAAGAAGTTGTCCTTCATGTAGTCGGGGTTCGTCAGCACCGCCCGGCAGTAGGGGTAGGCCTCCTCGTGGATCGTCAGCGATCCCTTGGGCGCCTTGAGGATCAGCGCGCGGGACCTGAACAATTCTATTGATTTAAGATATTGATTTATCGATAAATAAGCACTACTTAACGACTAATTATTACTGGCCTTCGACTGGAGATCTTGTGCGTGTACTGGCCGCGGTCGTACGAGCCGTTGAAGAGCGCGTGGTTCGCGAACGGCTCATTTTTTCAGCAGCTGCAAAAAGAGATCAATAAGTGGATGTGAGCAGATCATGCCTGGATGGATGAGAAACGCAAACAAGCAACGGAGGCGCGTAATTACATAATTACGAAAAATGCGTCTATGGGAAACGCGACAGAAATATAATGCGATTCGGAAAGTAATTCAGAGACGCGCGCCGATGGAAGGAAGCATTATGAGTACGTGCTCCCGCGAAAGGCGGGAGAGGGACGAACGGGGAAATAGTGGGGACGGGGGAGGGGTAGATCAATGCCCTCTCCTCCTCCCTTCACCTCTTCCCTCGTCAACTATCGATTGACTCAGGTCCCCTATGTGGCTGGCTAATCAAACACCGAAGTATTCCGGGTACCCGATGTTATATATAAATGTTAGATGGGGAACGTACCGGGTCTCGACCTTGACGAAGAAGTTGTCCTTCATGTAGTCGGGGTTCGTCAGCACCGTCCGGCAGTACGGGTAGGCGTTCCAGGCCTCCTCGTGGATCGCCAGCGAGCCCTTGGGCGCGATATTGCGGGGCCTAAAACAATTAAAACTTATTAATTTACCGATTAAATTTTAACAATCAATGGCTCATTAGCACTGGCCTTCGACTGGAGGTGGTAGATCTTGTGCGTGTACTGGCCGCGGTCGTACGAGCCGTTGAAGAGTGCGTGGTCCGCGAACGGCTCGCTTTCAGCAGCTGCAAAAAGAGATCTATAAGTGGATGGGAGCATATCATGGGGGCCTAGACAGGCGGCGGAGGGAGCATGGCTCCCTATCCGCCGCCTGTCTAGGTCTTGCTCGCGTCGGCCGCGATGTAAACGATCGGCAGTGAAAATCAGAATGCGGTTCAATAACATAAAAAACGCATCACAGGTTCATTTGAGTGCATAAACAGAAAGCGGAACTAATCTACTTCATGTGTTACGACCATTAAACGCAATAAATGAATGAAAACAACAGAAAACGTCGAAGAAACCGCAGAAGATACGACGCCGCCGCCGTGACTGACTCTTGCCGCTAGGTCGCAAACAGCTAGATTTCTACCGTAATTTTATACCCATCCGCTGCAGAAGAATGTTTTTAAATTCGCCATTTTTAAAGTCAATTTTAACAAAAATAGTATTTTTATTATTTTTTGTGTTTAATAAGTTTATAGCGAAATGTCACTTCGCTACTACAATTCATTCACAAAATAATCAAAATAAATAATCATTCCAAAAAAAATATATATATTCATTTTACGATTCACTCTCCATAACGCAGTCATACTGTAGCCAAGTTCGCCGCGGCCTCTCGGCGCCTTTTTTCTTCCCTTCTATTTATTTGAACTTTCCCGCGTTCCTCGAAGCCATTCCAATATGTTCCGCCTTCATGAGCGTCATAAAAACGGCCGCGACTCGCGATGATTTTTCTTGGTGAGAAAAGGGTGAAGCTCGGCGAAGCTCACGTCGCTTTTACGTCGCTTTCTTTTTCTTCTTCAACCATTCACTAGGCTCACTTGCCTAATTCTCATCATCATTGCATTGCTTTACTTGCGTGCGGTCACACCTTTCACTCGTTCCATCCACCTTTTCCCATTATCATCATTTCATCACTCAGGACGATTCCGCGAGTCGTTCGGGTATCATCAACAGCACTCCTCCCATCCACTCACTGACGACCTCCACAAGGCGTCGGGTATCCAAGGATTCAAGACCTCATAAAGGTACTTCAATCTTTCTCAATCTTTTTCCAACCAATCAATAGTCACGTAAACAACCCCATTCCTTTCTTGTGATCTACCATTTACTTCGTGTTTCCCTTGTAAATTAAAGTAAATAAATATATTTTATTATCACCCCTTTGCCTTTGCCTCACACCACAAAGACACGAAAATTGTCTACAAAGTTGTTTTGAGTCGATTATCACAGTCGATATTCAAAATTACAGAACGTTTTAAAAATTAAACTTTGGGACTACAAGATTCCTTTAAGGCCATGTATAGACGTAAAATGGGTCATTATACTAGTGTGCAGCTGCTCCACTCGCAGTTTGTAGTTCGTATCGGTAAGAAACATCGTACAAAATTGGAAAACGGAAGGATGTTTTTCCGAACTGTCGGAACGTTTGCCAGATTTTATTAAAAAATTGCAAAAAAGTGCAAACATATTTCAATAGAGGGGATTCGAACCTGAAGGATCCGGGCACAAGAGGTAGACCTCTACCATCACACCAAATGGACAGTTGCTATAGCGAGATCAAAACTGAATGATGAGTGAACTTGATGACTTGTTCATTTTTCACATATTCCCGAGTGCAAGGTTTTCAGATAATAATTCTTTGCAGAGTTAAAATATAGTTTTAAATGACACAGCATGGTCTTATTCAGACCGAAAGGGTTTCATTGGGCACACAAAGTGCCTGGTACGACGATTTTGGCAGAACGCGTTGTGGTCTCTAAGCATGTAGACAGGATAGAATATCATTGCAGGAAGACTGACTAGGGTCAGTGGTCGAGCTATATTCATTAGCAGCTGGAAATATTTAAATCATTTTCAAATTTGAATTTAAAAATCACCTTCAGAATCGCAACGTTCTCCTTTAGTTGAAATGATTTTGCAATCGAGTATTGATTAATTTCGGCTCCTTTCTTGATTAATGCCCACTCTTTCTTGTTGATTTGAGATGTTAGTCTTGCAACCTAAAATATGTTTATGTTGCGGGTCCATGCTACCGTTCCTACAACAGCTCCAATCGGGACAATAACCGTAAAGTACATGCAAATTTGGACGTCACTGATAAAATCTGCAATCAATAATTGAGCTGGTGGAATAATTTGTCTCACCAAAAATCAGCATAGCGCCAACGAAATTGGCAATTCCAGTCAAAATTATTTCTTGCAGAAAGAAAAATAATAGAGTACCGAAATTTCCACGCTCGTACCTTTACAAATGTGAATTTATTGCGAAATGCATCGGAATTCAGGGAGAGAAAAGGTATGGTTTCGCAATAACTCGCCGCGTTCTCCCTACATTCTCCCGTCCAAATCGGCGAATGTTCACGCAGAATGAGTAATTTCGGGTGAACCCATCCCTATCATATATTTGACGTACCATGCCCACTTCCTAATCGCAATCAGCCTATCAAATGCAGCTATCAGAGGCCTGACGAGAATTGTGCAGCTCAATAAATGCAATGTGTTGCTTACAGCGTCGTGAAATGGCCTAGGAACTCCTCATTTACTAACCCGCGTACGATCAAGTATTGAGGATCAACTGCACATTATTGATTAACCATGCCGTTGTATGCTCACTAACGTGTCGGTCCGAAGTATTGCTCGTAAAGAACGACAATTCGAGATACCGGGAAAATAACGCCATGGAAAAGAAAAATAATTCGAAGACGAATCTGTAAATTAATACTCGCTCGCAAGTATCGAAAACGCTCACATTGAAATGGTAATGCATTCGAAATGCCAGTGGAATCAACGTGATTCCCATTACCACCGAGGGAATTATTAATACAATCTGAGGAGAGAAATTATTTTATACGCAAATATGATTGATTTACCTCAGTCACGTAAATAATTTCAAAGATCGGCTGCATTGGGTCGGTAATATTTCGGTTGAGGAAGTTAACTAGAAACATTGTGCAGTTCGTCCAATTGTTCTTGATGGTTCATTTGTTTTCATTTATTGTAATTGTCATCGCGAAATGCCAGGAAATTCATAATTCGACAATGTGATAATAGTTAGATACATAATAAACTCGCTGCATTGAAACCTGTGCGTATTACTTTTATAGAGCTACTTGTTGTGAACGAAACTTGCAGAACGATCAAACAACTCGACAAATTCATGGAAACTATGCGAGCTTCGATCAGTACATAAAAAGAGCGTGTTTGTGTCAGAAATTGGACAGGAAATGTTCAGTGGCACAATACGCAGACAAGCACATAACGAATTCTCACTTTTCGAGGTGTCTTGTTTATCCCCAGTGGCGGAAAAGTCGCCTGTTTTTTGCCTTATGGTCTCTACATTGGAATTAAGTGTTTAATGATAAAGCAGAATGTAATATCAGGGAACAATTATGATATATCTATGTATAATAATTTATGAATAAAATTGATTAGAACATTTTTTATTTCATTAATACATTTGTTCATTGTATATCAATGCTTATCAAATCACGACTTTCCACCCAATTGTCAGTTTTCACACCATAGGTTGGAAGCAAAACTCAAAATCGCACAGTTAGAGGATCTAAAAAGAGTGATGCTCACACTGGTAATAATGAAACAACTCCTAAGTTGTTATGCAGAAAATACATTTATTTTAATACGTATTTTAATAGTTCATTGAGCTATTGTAACCTCTCCTGTCGGACGGTAACGTATGATTTTTCAACGAATCCTCATCGTCATACTCGAAAGAACAATAAATGGAAACTCTGAGAACATTTTGGACAGCTCTAATTATTGTATTGCTCGAATCTTATATGAACGGGGAGCAATCGTCTGACTCTCTTCAGTTTGCATGCTCTCTCTGACCGGCGAGAGAGCGTGCAAACTGAAGAGAGTGAGACCATTGCTCAGAACGGGATAATATCTCTTTAACAGGTCCGCAGAGAATACCGCAAAGATTATTTGGAATTAATGAAAAGCAAATTCTTGGTGGTAGAAACTAATAACCTCAAAATATGCTCATTCACATTTAATGATATTCAAAATAGGAGGAAGGGAGTTGGAAGTTGTCTGATGTCGACGAAACTATTGAAACAATTCTTCTCCCATGATTAGCTTGATGTTATTTATATTTTTGATTTGATTGGAGCAGTTACTCAAACAATAGCATATCTATCCATGAAATCAGTTAACCAATTTTGAATTATTTGTTCAACTTACATCGCGATCTTAAATCCATTTGAATTTTTCCACAAAATAGCAAGCTTGACCAGAACAAGCTGATTTTGTGAACCGTTCGAATTGTATCTATTAGGTTGGTCAGAAAGTTTTTGCCGATTTCGGACCCCAACTTTCAGCTCGCATATTTTGCTTGTCTCAAATCGCCTCCTGTTGTCCCTCAAGTATTATATAGGGGCATGTTCAACGTTTACAACATTACGGTTATAGAGGGGCAAGGCTGTCTAATATATGAGAAATCGAGTTAAGCGTACGAGGGAACTTTCCTTTAAAATAGCGGCACTTAATAGTTGATTTTTTGAGAGGAAGCTCACTAATTTTATTAAAAAGCCCGGGGTGTGATCTCACTAGTAGCAAAAAGAGGGAGCTGCTGAATTCGTTATTTCCTTCGTACAGACGGATGAATCCGGACTCAGTAGAAAAATCAAAATTTACATGACCAAATTTCCTGTATCGGGGATTGACGAGGATGACACCTATCTAAGGGCGCTATAATCAATACCTACTGCAGTTTCGATTACATCGATATTTTAGAACCCAATCGGCTTTCTTACCTAAAAAGCGATATTTGTCGAAAAGCTATTTTTCGACGGAAATTGCGAAAAAAACTGATGTTGAGGGATTTCAAGCGCGCTCTAGAAAAAGTAGCGATCTCCAAAATCTTTCCAATTAATAAGTGATGGGGCAAGAGTTGTTCATTAATTTGCGCATTAATTTGCCGAAATTACTGCTCTTAAAACCACAGGGCTATCGCAAACATGCCAAAAGTGTGAATTTCGACGTTCAAAATTGGGTACCTAAATGCTGAAGAACCATGCTCCTGAATTAAGAGCCGTATCCTCTCTCGAAGTTGATTACGGCACATACTGGCAAGGTAGTTTACATTGATGGATACTTGCAAACGCGAAACGCATTGGTATAGATACAGCGAACCATAACCTGATCCGGACCCCCATCATGAAAACCCAAACTCGGATTACTCACTCATCTCTAATAGGCATCTCGTGTCTGATCAGTCTTAACAGTACCAGTATGATGTATCTCCATCGTACTTTCCATCTGTGGTCTATATTTAACCCTATCCCTAATGACAATGGAATGCTGAGCATTTAAAAATACATGATTTTGGTCAGCCCCATTCAGTTTACGACATTACTGCATTTGTTTTCTTGATTGGACAGATCTATGATAGTGTGCGCTAAAGAGAGTATAAATGACCCTATCTATCACTAAAAGACTCGAGCCGATTGTCAACAACAAACGATGGGAGAGGAGAAAACGACAAGAATGCTTGATGGTCATAATCGGCAAAAACTTTATGACCAACCTAATATTATCAAAGTGGTAAAATGCATAATCTTATTTTAGATTTATTTAGTAAATCAAGCCCTTAGGCAGGCCTCCATTTGGCTTCTCTCGATGAACAGAAGAATGAATCCCTCTGGCATTCCTCATACTTGTAGGGCTTGAGTCGGTTTAATGAATACTAGCAATAACTGCCAGTGGCTGAATATTTAAATTTAAACTGGACCAAAATAGAATACGCGGAGAAACGCCTTTCAAATAAGTATTTACGCGCGTAATTTTTCTTTCAGTAGTAACCCTATTCTTCTTGTTTCTATCAGATTATTTCATTTCTCTATTTTTCTTTCGATACGAATTTTGTTATTTGCAACTAATATTAGCGTGAAATATAATTGAACCGCATCAGATCTACGATTATTATCGATTATTCCGTTGCCCATCGCTTCGGATGTTCCGTCAATCGCGAATGGATGTGCCACGGAAGGACCGTTGATGCAATTCAGGTGTGGTGCATTAAAATTATTTATTGGAAATATTTGTCATAATTTATCTATTTGTTCAGTTCAAATCCTCTCGGGACATTCGCCTTCTTGGAATCGGGTTGTATGGTTCGGGAGAGAAATTCTGGGCAAAGTAAGGCTTTCTTTCACACTAATCATTAGTTAGAAATTAAGAATTGATTAATTACTTAGTTAATTAATTGTAACTGATTTCAGCGTGAGTATCTCTCGTCGCCGCGGAGTCTTCGGTAACGAGTTCAAGAGTGATGACATTGCCACTACGGATCAGGTAATTATCAAAGACTTTCTCAACTGACATTGGTTATAATTGAAACTCTTTCAGAGCAACACTGGAGAATTTCGCATCGTGCCTTCATTCGGCAACATTACTCCCATCTACTTCCCTGAGCCTGTGCTGATTCGAGCCGGCACCTGGCATATCATCTCAGCTACTGTCGGGTATGCAATGATTAACGACATTCGTGTCCTTGCTTTACGTATGTTATCTTCGATGACGTGTGCATGGGCGTACATATTCATAAGCAACAAAGACTACACCAAATACGTGGAAATCTTGAGCAATTCGTAGATCAACTTTCAGAAAGATGGCTAATTGAATGTAATCTGATGATTTTCAGAGGAATACGAGCAGTAGTTCGTAGCAAGGGCGAGAATCAGGTGGAATCAGACGGCGTTGTCTTCGAGTTTCGCAATTCGCTTTTTACTACTCACATGACAAGCGTCGAGAAGGGACAGATTCCGGAGCTTTACTTCCAGGTAAAGGTGGCCCCTAGAATTACTTCGTGCCTAGCAGCAAGATCATTCATAAGCGGACTGCACCACTCCGTTTTGTTGTTTCTAAACGACTCTGAAGTAGACGCATCATTACCTATTTAAGGGCGACTTATCAGTGAAAGCAAAGTGAATATTACAGGCCGATATCGAGAAGGAGAACCAAGTTATGAAATCTCAGAATGGCATAGCCTGCGCAATGATGCCTCAGAAGTACCAAAACTGAGAGAATAGCACCGTGGCAATCTTTGAAACATCCGTGAATGCTGTGGTCAATAATTTTCACAACCATTATCTGCCAAAATGTACTCAAGACGCGCCAATAAATTAATTTCTGGAGCAATTTTGTTTGATAAACGAAGTAATGCCATTGTCGCCTACTTAATTTTGACTTTTCCGTATGTGAGTAATAATTTTTACTTTGAATTCAGTCCTCTTACCATCAGTTCACATGTTCAAAAAATCAATTTATTGGTGCGTGTCTATCGAGTATATTCTACGAAAAGAAACAAATGACAATGAGAATAAAACTTCATTCGACTCCGACTCTCAGAATCGCCCACAACATTTCATCCATAGTTTCGCTTGAACGGTATTCAATCGCTTTCCATTTCTAGTAAATGCTTCGAAACAGACATGTCATTTGACCTAGATGTTTACTTGGGAAATGTCCATCGTTCGATCTCCCATTCTGAATCACGTCGTGTATATACTGGGCTCACACTGCATTTCAATTCCATTGACGGACGCAGATACTGCGTGCTTTCCCTCGCGTTATACGCATCCCCATAGGGATGCACTCGCACATTTCTATTTAGATAAACGTTTTTGAGGACCTTTCCGCACTCAGCTGACAACTCTCTCACTCTTTCAGTCAGATTTCACTTCCGTCAATGGTTCCGCGAACCTTCCTTGGATGGGCAACCTTCTTCGCATCTCATGGTTAGTTTTCCATAATTAAAAAACCCACTCGCAAATTTCAGCTGCAATTATCATCGCCGTGCTCGGGATCGCCAGCGTTTGCGCGGTATGTGCCACATTTTGTCAATGCATTAAACACTTATTTCTAGGAATTATATAGAATTGAGGGTGAGAAGAGTTCAATGGCACCGTTTTATGTTTTTTTAAAAATTATTATATACAGCTACAACGCATGAAGGAGCTCCGGAACACGCCGATATTTGCCATTATACGAGTATTAGTACTGTTCGACGTACTGTGCATTACGATTCTGGAGATCCACGACTTGCCGTGTGAACTGGCCGGTCAGGAGCTCTTTGGTGAGGAAATCAGCACTACTTCGAAAATTACTTCTGAGATGCGTAAAGACTGTTTCTCTCAAAAAACCGCGCTCTCTCGCTGTTTCTCTAACCACCTCGCTGAAAAGTTCACGAACTTTTCAACGAGCTCGATAAAAAAGGTGGATGAAAATCTGCGAGAAAAGTCAGAGAAAGAAGAGAGAGCGTGCGATCGGATAGAGGGAAAAGGAAGTAAACAACCTCAGCTTCCTTTTCCCTCTCTCCGATCGCACGCTCTCTCGCTCTTTCTCTAACCACCTTGCTGAAAAGTTCACGAACTTTTCATCGAGCTCGTTGAAAAGTTCGTGAACTTTTCAGCGAGGTGGTTAGAGAAAGAGCGAGAGAGCGCGGTTTTTTGAGAGAAACAGTTTTTACGCACCTCAGAAGTTCGTGTACTTTTTGCGCAACTTTTCTCGCACATTTCTGACAGATTAAACAGGCCGATTATAAATCGACTGCCTCGATACTAAATGGAGTGCATAGTAAAATGAGAGTGTGGGAAAGAGAGAGGGACTCTCCTCATTCGCTACGCTCTCTCTTTTACTATGAACTCCATTTAGTACAGTGGCTGACTGTGTAATAATACTGAATCATTATCTTACCGTCATCATAAATACCGTATCATGCAAAGTGCAGTAGAGCTCGAGAAACTATACCACTTTTTTCATTCAATATCCTCTTTCGGCGCTAAACTGGTCTTAAAATAGTTTAAAATGAAGATACTGAATTTTGATTTTTATGTATGCAGGCTCCAGAGAGTGCATTCACTGCTCCTCTTCGAAATTGACCTACGATAAGCCAGCTGAGCTCGCGACACATCCTGGAGATGTGAGTAGAGAACATCATTGCCAGTTTGTGGATTGTTCCATTTACTTAACGGGATCAATATTTCTAAATGTTGTTTTTTAACGATCCTATACTGAACAGAAATGTGCAAAACAAGAGAAGAAACACTCATCAAGTGATAAAAATCTTTTTTTTTAGTTATTTGGCGGGATCGAGAGTTATAGGATTGGAATGAAAGAAATGGAAATCGCTCCTGAACAAATCTTTGCAGGATCTTTCCATAATGGTAAATCAGCTGTACCGTATCGGAGTGGCGAAATCACGACATCTTGGCATCATCGACAACTAGCTTTTAGCCCTTCTGAAGGTTAGATTCCCGTGCTAACTAGGGATGACTTTACAAGGGATTATTCTCTTCATTCTACGTGCAGCTATCTGATAGGAGCGAGGGATATAGAAAAAAATGGAAAAAAACGTAATTCATTGCGATGAGCTCAAATAAGTAGATGATTGATCTATTTTTTTGGAAATGGTTAGTAGAGACAAATTTCAGGAAGTTGCAAGAATCGCAGAGAAATGAACAGCCGAAAAGGACAAAGAACGGCCAACGCATTTTATTGTACACATATTTTTATTATTTGGTTAATATCTGAATAAAGTGTTTGTTTTTTTTTCTTTTCACTTTCTTGATAAATTTGAAGACTATGCGTTCATGTCGCATTGAATATCTCAAAATGACAAATAATAATTTTAAAAAAGTATCATTTAGTTTCATCACCGACAGCGTCTTCGGATTGAAAAGGGAACACGATGTGGAGACTCGGAGCCCATCTCCACATTATGCGTTCATTAACATTCATTCCTTCAATTTGCCCTCTTTATCCACTTCACTATACGAATCTCTACATTCATCTCTCATTGCTTCCCTTACCTGCAGGGGTTCAGTGATGGTTGCTAGGGAAACTCTCTCCCTATCCATGCTTTCAGTCCCTTCTCCTGCTTTACTCTTTCAACCCTATTTCGGTTTTTTTTATAAAATTCTCGTATTTAGGTGTCTGCCCCGCCTCCTCTGATCCGTCAAGGAGGTTAGTTAACAAATATTCAAGAAATCATGAGACAAGCTGCTGCTCAAGTTCGTGAATTTGAATTTTAACGCGGTCTTTCCGAGGGATGCATTGTCGTATCTATAGAAACATTCATTAAAATTAAGAGGCCCAAATAATTCTTTGCAGATCCACTATCACATCTTTTTCCCGAGCTGGTAAGGAAGAGGTTGAGTGACTTAGATGACAGAGCTCCTCCGAAGCATGGAGAACAAGTGAGTGATTGGCATGTTTCATTTATTTTTTTTAATTTCTGATTTTTAGTGCTCGCAGATGTAAATTCTAATAAACCGTTGTACTCTGATCATTAGGGTTGTATCACGGCTATATAAATGCCCGAATATCTAAACATTGGCACCACAACGTCACAAATCGAAAATCCCCCCCCCCCATAGTTAGGCACCACAAGCTCCGCCCACTTCCTTCTGACACGATTCCCCCTCGAAAGCAAGATAGAACAAACACAGCGTTCATTCTTAACCAAATTACTTGATCAAAAAAGAATTCGAAAGCTCTCCCCGTGTGCTTTCGATATTTTACTATTCAAAAAACAGTTTTTGCAGCTGTCGTGTTGAAAAATCGAACTTTGTAACGCGATCCATCGTTTTTCCCAGAATTTTGCTATGCGTGAGCAGAGAAATTGTGATACAAGGTTTGAATAGTGAAATTATGATAGCCAGCAACCATTCAAACAAGATGGTGAAAAGAAATCGAAAAAATATTGATTTCCCTGTCTGTGTTTCTAAGTAAACCAGTCGGTGCCTGTGTTAAAAGATCACAGTCTTCCTCTCTCCCTCTCCTCCCTCTCCTCTCGCCTTTCTCTGACCCGGCGCGAGCAGAGAGCACGCGCGCTAAAGAA
The DNA here is from genome assembly GCA_036245805.1 of Pristionchus mayeri. Classification (NCBI taxonomy): domain Eukaryota; kingdom Metazoa; phylum Nematoda; class Chromadorea; order Rhabditida; family Neodiplogasteridae; genus Pristionchus; species Pristionchus mayeri. The sequence goes on along the minus strand of BTRK01000003.1, from coordinate 43,689,141 downwards.
GAGTGCGGCCGCTTCGCTCTCTCGCCTTACCTCGCAAGGGTAAGGCGCAACCGGGAAAGGGCGAAGCCCTGCTCAAATTTTTGGCGATTTGATTGGGGAAGGGTCGGAATAGGCTCCGCCCCCTCTCTCCCTCGTCTCGTTTTCCTACCGCTCTCCGTTGACACATTTTCTCGAACTTTATGAGGTCTAGTGTGATTCCGAGAAAAGATATCGACAAACGGCCAAAAGCATGATCTTATTTGGTTCCGAGCGGGCAGTTTGAGCATAGTTAGGGCGGCATAGCTTCATTTCGGCTGTACCCCTTGTGGTCCCTACCCATAGTCGCAGACCTCTCACCCTCAATGACTCAGGAGAATCCTCCCACTCAACAATTCCTTAAATTTTCAAGGCATCGCCGGCGTAGATATATTATTATAATTCGGGCCACTAGTATCAGCTCTATTAACTCATCTCTGCAGACTCCAGAAAGTGCTTCCACTGCGCATCTACGAGATTGGCCTACGAGAAGAAGAATGAGCTTGCCAAGAATATAATCGTGGTGAGAAAATCATTTACTGTTTAGCTGTTCTTTTCTTTCTTTAGTCAAGAGTGGTCGCACAGGATTTGGAATGGGAGAAATATTGATATTGCTACCCGAATCTTTACAGGACGGCCTCATGATGATCAATCACCTGTATCGCGTCGGAGGTTCACAATCCACTCACTTTGGCCTCACCGACAGCTAAATTTACGCACTTCTCTTGGTTAGATTCACCCTTTAAAATCGTGATTATCTGTGCTAAATCATCACCATGATTGGCGAAAAAACGCAAAAACAGTGTGACCGTTACGCCCTCGGATTGCGAGATAAGGGGAGGTGGGCATAACGGGCTCGCTATCTCGCCTCGTATAGCCAACCCTAACAGGCTCGATGGCACAATAAATGAGACGAGTAATCTACTGGATTGAAAATGGTTTGAGAAACAACAATTTCAGGAAGTAGCACATAGAGCAGTGAAGTGGATGAAGGACACGAACAAGCTAGCAAAAAAAGATATGAGAGAAATCGCGAGAGAATCAAGCATTTTAGGGGGGGGGTTAGCGGCGGAGAATCTCAAATTTTGAACTGATGTGCACTTTTGTGCCTTGCCTGAAAATGATGCGATGAAATATCGTATTTACAGGTGCCCACTTTTTGTAAGACGTTTCTAGGGATTTTCCTTCATTATGTGGAACCGATTTAGTGCAGTAGGACCCATCCCTTTAGTTGATGAGGGTCAACATATCGATTTTTGAATTTGAGGTCATACCGTAATTTTTGAGCAATGGAAGTGGTATACCTATTGGGGAAACAATTTAAAATGTTGTTTTTGATGTTTTTGAATGTATTCGAACCAAATAGGGGTCAATTGGAGCTTTGGAAGTATTGCTGTCCTGGACCGATTTTGGAGTCACCGTATATAAGTGAGCCCACTTTTTTTCCCCTTATCGATTTTTCTGATTTTTGGGCAGAAGATAGTCAACTAAAGGCACTATCAATTAAGCACCAAATCCCAAAGTGTTTTTCCGATTTTTAGAGAAAAGTCATTTTTAGTGAACCCAAGCACCCCGAACCAGGACGTGCACATCGAATGACATCGTCAACATGAAAGTTGTAGCGCATGATGGTAGCTTTCTTTGGAAAAAAAAGAACGGCGCTCTATCTCAATTTTAAACAATCTTATGATCATTTAAGTGAGCTCGATTTGACTGTAGAAAAGTGATAGTACCATGTTTGGCCTTCTGAATCTCGAAGATAACGATAGATATCAAAATTCTGACGACGCATTTTGAAAGAGCATCATTCAAAGTACTTGTAACTACAATTGTAGCGAGATAGGGCAAATTTGAATTCGCCGCCGATGAGTGCTCGATTCTCTCGCGATTCCTCTCATATATTGTATTGTACACATATTTTTGGAGTATGTATAAAGTGTTTTCACGTAATGGCCTTCTTTCATGGGAAGACGTGTTCATGTCGCGTGGAATATCTCGAAATTCTGGTGGAAAACCAATTTGTTAGCGAAAAAATGTATTTCAGATGCACCGTCAGCCTTCAGATTAAGCACAATATGAAATTCGAGGACAATTACGCGGAGATTCCGACTCAGCTTATATCCATTGACTTCCCAACCTCACCCTCATTATTTTACATCAACTAGAAATTAATCTTTCAATATCGATCGTATTCATTGCTGTATACACCACTGACAATTCACGACATTACACTTTTCCAGATGCCTACTCTACCTCAACCGGCCCTTAAAGGATTCACATCAGTACATTATTCAAGCAAACGATCAAATCATCTGTGTCATAATAGGTTAGTAAATTGAATCAACTTAAATTTTTTATGCGAAAACGATTGGCATTTCTGTCATGCATTTTCAACGCCTCTCAGTCTCGACTAGTATATTTCAGCTCCAAAATATCTTGCCATGGAAGGAACTGTGAGAAAAACTGGCAATTAGCAGCAAAATGAAAATTTATATAATGCGCAGAAAGTCATCTCGTTATGAATGATGCGCTTTACAAGATGCGCAATATAGTTCAAGATGCGATATCACAGTCTCTTCGTTCTATACATTCTACCACCGATCGATCGGCTTAATGTCTGTGAAATTAAAGGAGTGCTCCGGCGAATGAATCTTAGGGAGTCCCACAACGAAAATTCTGCGCTCTCAATGGGAAACTGTAGCGAATTTAGCCCGAGAAAGAAGCGAGTTTGAAGTACAGCAAGTGAAACATAAAAGAATCAGTCACGACACTGCGCTGGTTATCGAGCTCAGTGTTACGCGAACCGAATTTGTAAGCGCATTTAACATAAACATTAAATATGTTATGCAATTCCAGGATGGTTCTTGGTCAATATGGAAAAATGTAGCTACTCTAGTCATCGATAGCGTCTTAGTAAGATCGATAATCTCAAGATAATTGAAGTAATGGTAATAATGTATCAAAATTCAAAAAAAATAATAAAATCAAGTAAGTCAAGTGCGGAACTAACCGAAGCGCATAATATAAATGACATTCATTGATAATCGAATCTTTTCCAATTTCAGGTGATATGATCAGTTGTGCAAAGCAGCATCAAACAGTATATTTTTGTAGTTTTTGAATAGCTTTCTCTGAAATATAGATATTTGAATAAGTTGTGTATCCATTCGAATATGATGCGTTCAGGCCGCATTCTGTATTTGCAAAAAATGCGAAATCAATTTATTGATCTTCTCTGTATGCGTTATTTTGCGGGTTCATTATTAACGACTCTTCCAGAATAAAAAACGACGAGGAAGAAACAATTGAAGATTATTCATTTTCGAGCACTAGTCTCGCTCTCCCCATATCATACACTCTCGCTCCTGTGAGCGACGAGAGAGCGTGTGGTTTGGAGAGAGTCAGACGATTCCTCTCATTTTCCATTCTAGTGATCTTTTCACAATCAGGCATAAGAGGAAGTAGTATTTTTCTGATGTCTCAATAAGATCCCACTCATTAATAATCAATGTTTGTTTACCGTCCATTCCGTCCTCACTTGATAGATAAATACATCCTCAATAAAGATGTAAGTCGAAGAAGAAGGTGTAAATCGATATATCGAAATGCGTGAAGGAGAGAGAAGGTGAGAATAGGGACAAAAGAAGATAAAATCCGCTTTCACACCGTTCCGACTAATGGCCCATTCATAGTCGACAAAGCTGAGGGGTCACTCATTTCTTCATTTCCCGAACTCTCTCTACCGGTCGACCGGTGAGAGAGTTCGGGAAATGAAGAAATGAGTGACCCTCAGCTTTGTCGACTATGAATGGGCCATAAGACGCCGAAGAGGAGGAAATTAAGATATCGATAGGAACAAAAGCCAGAGATAAGGGAATAGTAGATCAATACATTATAGAACCCTTGTCTGTCCCCATATGAAAGTGACCAAAGGTGCAGAAAGACGAAAGAAGGAAGAAAGTGAATCAGTTGAAACGCGAGAGATGTCAATGAGAGAAAATAGTCGAGCTAAGTTCAAACAGCAAAGATGTCTTTCCATCATTGTGGGTTATCCACTTCAAGAAAGTATCTCTAGTCAACAAATACCAAATATAATGATATTGAAGACCCCTTGTGTGCCACCTCCCTTGTTGTATCCGAGCCAGTCAGTTAGAAGTCATAGTCAACACTTATCCTTCCTTTATCAATCAAAATTGAGGCAAGAGAATATTCGAATGGATACGACCTCATTCTGAAAAAGCAATCGATCATCAACAGCAACCGCTCAACGTTCCTCCGTGACTTCATAATCCCTTTATAGATATTCCTCACTCAGGTCTCTCTGTGAGAACTCCGTGAGATCGTCAAACGCCCCGCGCTTGACTGAATGGATTACGGTAGGTTAAGAAATGTTACGGTAGTTTGTTAGGTCAGATTCGCAACTCACTGCAGCAATACTTTCCTCTAGGTCCACACGCTTGGCAGGAAGGTTTTTCAGAAATCTTGCTCTGAAGGAGTACGGTAGTTTGGTGGGATAGAACCATAACTCACTAATGTTGTTTTCGGAGACTGCGCTCGCGAAGTTCGCGAACGCATAGCGCTCGACTGAATGATTACTGTGTTTTCGTGGGTCAGATTCGTTACTTACAGCAACACTGATGGCGGTTCCAAGGGCAGATGTAGCAAGTCTCGCGCTTTGCTGAAGGAGAACGGTAGGTCGGTGGGTCAGATTCGTAAATCACCGATTTTGATGTTGTTCACTGATTCAGCGTTGTTCTCGATCTATTCCTCCCCAGAAGCCTTCGAAATTATCGTGTCATTGGCGAGCGCGCACCTGGAATACGGTAGTTGAGGGAGGGTTAGGTGGGTCATGTGGAAATTCGGTGGGCCAGATCACTCACCCGAAGAGAGCGACGAGAAGAGGTAGAGCGAGAGGAGTCCTCATCGTGGACGATCGATCGAAGTGAGAGGAGGAGGGAAGAGGCGGGGTGGTCGCTTAGTTTTATTGCAAAATCTTCGCTTAGTTTTATTGCAAAATCTATTTCCCATCCAGGGCCTCCACCGATGTTCCGCTGAGGATCGATAAAGTAGTTTTCTGGTACTATCACGGACTGAGAGCATGTCAAGTAAGTATTAGACTTCTTTCACATCATAGGTATTTTTTTTAAATATGAGGTTTTTTTTAAATTTTTAATTTGCACATCATATCTTTGATACTGAGCTCGCGATATAACACTGCTTGGCCAGTATCAATTGTGGCGGATTCAGAATGAAGCGCCCCCACATCAGTCGTAAATATTTACCCAACTGACTACCAATTTTCCGTACCCATTCCGTGATGCACCACTACACCACGCAATCATAATCATCTGTAATTTGTCATTTTATGCATAGTAAAATATATAGTAAATATATAGTAAAGTTCGTGTTTCCCTCAATTTCTTTGAAGAGCAATGAAAATGGTATATTACTATGTAGAAAAAAGACAAAACGTCTGTCTGTCTGTGGGTCTGTGCATTTGTCTGTCACGCTCGTTTTTCGTGAATAACTCGGCTCAAAATCATCGTCCAGACCCCGCACAGGTACCATTGTGACCGCCTTGCCCACCGCTATCTTGTCCATATCTTACATCATCATTATGTAAAATGACGCAATCGATATTTCGCAATATGTCGCAATTTGCGGTTTTCGGCTATAATTCGCTTCAAACTCGACGCCCAGACCCCGGACCTTGACCAATCGACTCCCCAGAGTGAGCTCTTTCTAAAATTGGTATTAAGACATCATTACGCAATATGATGCAATAATCGTTTTTCGCCCATATTTCGCTTCAAAGTGGTCGCCCTGACCCCGCACCTTAACCAATCGATTCCCCATACTGAGATCTTTCAAAATTTGATATTACATCTTCATTATGCAATATGATGCAATAATCGTTTTTTCACTCATATCTCGCTTCAAACTCGTCGCCCAGATCCCGGACCTTGACCAATCGACTCCCCAGAGTGAGCTCTTTCTAAATTTGGTATCACTGACATTCCCTGCGGTGTTTAAGGAAAAATGCTTCCCAACCTTCTCTCATCCCCCGCAGCGTGAGCGTAGTGAAAGGCTCGTGAGGCCGAGAGCGATCCGAAAAAAGTTGGGATGGGGCGAAGCCCCATCCCAACTTTTTCGGATCGCTCGAAGCCTCACGAGCCTTTTGCAACGTTTTAAGCAGGCTCTCACCAGTCGCTTACAAGTATTTGGAGGCCTAGAACTGGTCATAACCGTGGTCGGCTGACATTCCTTGCGGTGTTTAAGGAAAATTGCTTACCAACCTTCTCTCATCCCCCGCAGCGTGAGCGTTGTGAAAGGCTCGTGAGGCCGAGGGCGATCCGAAAAAAAGTTGGGATGGGGCGAAGCCCCATCCCAACTTTTTCGGATCGCTCGAAGCCTCACGAGCCTTTTGCAACGTTTTAAGCAGGCTCTCACCAGTCGCTTACAATTATTTGGATGCCTAAAACTGGTACTAAACGTGGTCCACTGACATTCCATGCGGTTTTTTAAGCAAAAATGCTTCCCAGCCTGCTCTCATCCTCCGCAGCGTGAGCGTTGTGAAAGGCTCGTGAGGCCGAGGGCGATCCGAAAAAGTTGGGATGGGGCGAAGCCCCATCCCAACTTTTTCGGATCGCTCGAAGCCTCATGAGCCTTTTGCAACGTTTTAAGCAGGCTCTCACCAGTCGCTTACAAGTATTTGGAGGCCTAGAACTGGTCATAACCGTGGTCCACTGACATTCCATGCGGTTTTTTAAGGAAAAATGCTTACCAACCTTCTCTCATCCCCCGCAGCGTGAGCCTTTTGCAACGTTTTAAGCAGGCTCTCACCAGTCGCTTACAATTATTTGGATGCCTAAAACTGGTACTAAACGTGGTCCACTGACATTCCATGCGGTTTTTTAAGCAAAAATGCTTCCCAGCCTGCTCTCATCCTCCGCAGCGTGAGCGTTGTGAAAGGCTCGTGAGGCCGAGGGCGATCCGAAAAAGTTGGGATGGGGCGAAGCCCCATCCCAACTTTTTCGGATCGCTCGAAGCCTCATGAGCCTTTTGCAACGTTTTAAGCAGGCTCTCACCAGTCGCTTACAAGTATTTGGAGGCCTAGAACTGGTCATAACCGTGGTCCACTGACATTCCATGCGGTTTTTTAAGGAAAAATGCTTACCAACCTTCTCTCATCCCCCGCAGCGTGAGCCTTTTGCAACGTTTTAAGCAGGCTCTCACCAGTCGCTTACAATTATTTGGATGCCTAAAACTGGTACTAAACGTGGTCCACTGACATTCCATGCGGTTTTTTAAGCAAAAATGCTTCCCAGCCTGCTCTCATCCTCCGCAGCGTGAGCGTTGTGAAAGGCTCGTGAGGCCGAGGGCGATCCGAAAAAGTTGGGATGGGGCGAAGCCCCATCCCAACTTTTTCGGATCGCTCGAAGCCTCATGAGCCTTTTGCAACGTTTTAAGCAGGCTCTCACCAGTCGCTTACAAGTATTTGGAGGCCTAGAACTGGTCATAACCGTGGTCCACTGACATTCCATGCGGTTTTTTAAGGAAAAATGCTTACCAACCTTCTCTCATCCCCCGCAGCGTGAGCCTTTTGCAACGTTTTAAGCAGGCTCTCACCAGTCGCTTACAATTATTTGGATGCCTAAAACTGGTACTAAACGTGGTCCACTGACATTCCATGCGGTTTTTTAAGCAAAAATGCTTCCCAGCCTGCTCTCATCCTCCGCAGCGTGAGCGTTGTGAAAGGCTCGTGAGGCCGAGGGCGATCCGAAAAAGTTGGGATGGGGCGAAGCCCCATCCCAACTTTTTCGGATCGCTCGAAGCCTCATGAGCCTTTTGCAACGTTTTAAGCAGGCTCTCACCAGTCGCTTACAAGTATTTGGAGGCCTAGAACTGGTCATAACCGTGGTCCACTGACATTCCATGCGGTTTTTTAAGGAAAAATGCTTACCAACCTTCTCTCATCCCCCGCAGCGTGAGCCTTTTGCAACGTTTTAAGCAGGCTCTCACCAGTCGCTTACAATTATTTGGATGCCTAAAACTGGTACTAAACGTGGTCCACTGACATTCCATGCGGTTTTTTAAGCAAAAATGCTTCCCAGCCTGCTCTCATCCTCCGCAGCGTGAGCGTTGTGAAAGGCTCGTGAGGCCGAGGGCGATCCGAAAAAGTTGGGATGGGGCGAAGCCCCATCCCAACTTTTTCGGATCGCTCGAAGCCTCATGAGCCTTTTGCAACGTTTTAAGCAGGCTCTCACCAGTCGCTTACAAGTATTTGGAGGCCTAGAACTGGTCATAACCGTGGTCCACTGACATTCCATGCGGTTTTTTAAGGAAAAATGCTTACCAACCTTCTCTCATCCCCCGCAGCGTGAGCCTTTTGCAACGTTTTAAGCAGGCTCTCACCAGTCGCTTACAATTATTTGGATGCCTAAAACTGGTACTAAACGTGGTCCACTGACATTCCATGCGGTTTTTTAAGCAAAAATGCTTCCCAGCCTGCTCTCATCCTCCGCAGCGTGAGCGTTGTGAAAGGCTCGTGAGGCCGAGGGCGATCCGAAAAAGTTGGGATGGGGCGAAGCCCCATCCCAACTTTTTCGGATCGCCCTCGGCCTCACGAGCCTTTTACAACGTTTTAAGCAGGCTCTCACCAGTCTCATTCAACTTTTGCCTTGAACACACAACCCAACTGTCACGTAGCGACCGAAGGTCGCTAGTTATACCTACAACAAACCATTTTTTAGGTGCTCTTCGGACTTCAGTCGTTCGTTGCCATCATTATGTTTGCTATTCTCTACATGGGGATTGAGCACAGAGAAAATGAAAATGTAGTTGTATAATTGTTAGCTAATATGATGTAACTTTTAGGTCTCTATTCTGCAACAGGAAGAAAAGAAGGAGCTCCTCAGAAAACCTCGTACGTTTCAGATTTAATATTATATCAGGTTGTGAAAAAAGTAATTGTAGATTTTTAAATTTTCGATTCTGCAATACATCGTCTTTGGTTGCCGCCTGTATATCATATTGTTACTTGTGCTCGTTGAGTGCTTGGATACCCTTTCTATCGCGCATAGGTTCAAGCCTATCCATTTGGTAATGAGGCCACAGTATGAAGACAAAGCTACATCGACAAAATGTTTTACTGAGTACGTTTCGGTCCAGCAATCCATGGAAAGCTACGATAGGGCAAATATTACGCCACGTGCGAAAAGTATGGCATACGGATATCATAACACAACATGTGAACCTGGTCCGCTCCGAATGGCATGTCAGAAATACACCCATTTTTTAAATTGACCCTAACTGCACATCAACAGAAATAATTATTTTTACCGTGCATCCGTAACTATTGATGTATCCTTCTGAAATGTAGTGAAGCGAAAAGCACTTTCCATGGTTAACTTAAAATTGAATTTAGGTGGGCATACAATACGTATTGCAAAACATGTAACATTCATCATCCCGACTATGAAATTTGAACATCAAAATTCGTATATTACAAGTCTTCCATTTTCCAGGGTTGCTGCAAAGCCCTAAATTTTGTGGTTATTTGTTAAATCTACTCTTTATGTATCAGTATACGACTGGGCAAAGTCAGGGGATAACTCCCTTTTGAGGAAATTTATTCATTCACCGTATACCGAAAGTCGAAAATTTGACAATATTGGCCTGTATTCATCAATACTGAAAATCTATGTTTTCTACAAGAAGACAAGGGATGAGTTCAAATGTTCCTCTGTGGTATGGAGCACCATAGTGTATAATTAAAACGCACTTATTTAGAAACCAGTCTGATTGAACCTCGAAGCAGGAAACGTTGTCGCTTGATAAGTGTTTATTAGCTGTGGTATTAATTCAGTGATGTGTAAATCGTGTTATGTTGAGGCAGGAGCGGCGTTAGACCTATTTTTCGAAAGAACTGCACATGTGCTTCTCACAACGCTATATGAAAATGCACAGCCCTTTTCCCCCACAAAATACGAGAGACGGGAAATATTTTTAGAAAAGAGTGAAAATATCACATTTGTCAAAACTTGGATTTGTCAGGTATCATAAAAACATGAAGCGATTGGAATACATAAATATATTGTCCAAGTATGCCCCTACTATATGCTATTGAGCCAGCTTGAGATCATAAATGAAAATAATTTTAGGCGTGCTCAGACATCATGGTCCAAATCTACAATTACTTTTTTCACAACCTAATATTATAGTGCATTATAAATAGTCTGTGTAAATCGAATTAATGTTCTGACACAAACATGTAATTCTTCACGGAAACGATAAACAAGTAAATTAGCAGCACTCGCTACTGGATCGTAAAGTGATAGAGATTGCATTCGTTGCCATATATTTGACTAATTATAACAACAAGAGTAGGTACTTACTGACAATACCGTTTCCCACGTTTCCATAGACAACCACATCTTTTTTAGGACGAAACGTAATACAATGGCCAGCCTATGAAAGGTGGGAGGCGAGGGAAGATGAAAGATTCTGGAATATGTGTTTCTGGAATATTTGAGTGGAATATGAGACATGCAGGGCGAAGGTGAGCCTCGTATCAGCTATAACAAACGCACTGTCACCGCGGAAGAGGAAGCTGGTCTCATTAGCAGCCTCAACCACAGGACCTCCAGTGCCCGTATTCCCTTCCCTTGTATGGTTCCCGAGGGATAGAAGATACCCTTTATCGTCTGTGGTCGAAGGGAGTGAGTCATCCTATCCTGCCAGTCGCTTCCGTTTGTAGAGTAGAATTGAGCCAGATGTTCGTAGACTGTCGACTGTCAATAGTAGGTCCGCGTGGAAGAAGGGAGACGGTAAAGGGATGGAATACGGGTGGGAACAGATGTTATTTGGACACTGGAGTAACCGTCGCTGATTTCAAAGGGGGAGCTGCCTAGCCTTATCTGCGAAAACTAGGAGGATCCCAAAAAACGATCCTCTTCCTACTAGGCCGCCTGCTGACCTGACGCCAAAAATGTAAAATAACTCAAGAAACACCTATCGGTGGGTAACGTATTCTAAAATGATGCAGATAAAAGAGGTTTTGAAATAAAGTGTGTATATTTGACCTGTAGAAGAAGGTCTGTGCACTCATTCAAATTCCTAGAGCAGGCTGGGATATAACTTAACGAAATCAAGAACTGCCATACGCCCACATCTAAGCTGGCTTTAATTACTTGGGAAGACGAATGCCGTAATGATTACCTAGGTTAACTCTCACGGAGGCGCCTCCTACTCAAACTGGAAAAATATGTTTTACAGTACGTGCTAATCGCCTCGGTCATGTGCGTGCGCGGCGCTGCGCGGCGGAGCGCGGCTTGCGCGGATTGATTTTGCGTAAAGAATATTGCTTTTCACGATTCGAACCTATTATTTTCGAATTCTCCGTAAAATTTCGCATCGGAAGGACTATTCATTCATATTTTTAGAAAAAGAAATCAATATTTTGAATTCTGTAATGCTGCAACCTACCGTAATCCCAGTTTGCGATACTGTCGCTATCGTAAAGTGAGATTACGGTAGGGTGCAGAAATTCCGCATTCAAAATATTGATTTATAAATATAAATATATCTTTAAAAATATGAATGAATACTCCTTTCGATGGGAAATTTTACGGAGAATTCGAAAGTAATAGGTTCGAATCGTGAAAAATAATATTCATCCCGCAAAATCAATCCGCGTAAGCCGCACGCCGCCGCGCAGCGCGGCGCACGCACATGGTCAAGGCGATTAGCACGTACTGTATGTTACCTACAGGCTCAATTATCCCCCTCCAGCTCACCGCACTCCGCCACTCAACTCAATGCACTCTCACTTTCCACTATGGGATTCATCCTAAAGGGCGTCCTAGGGGGATAAATGGAGTGCGGGCTCCCAGAGCTGGAAAAAATAGTACCTTTCAGCGACGGGAGGTTCTGGGCCGCGAGGTCCCTACCGTGGTCGCCATGTCACCGCGGAAGAGGAAGCTGGTCTCATTAGCATCCTCAACCACAGGACCTCCAGTGCCCGTGTTCCCTTCCCGTGTATGGTTCCCGATGGATAGTAGATACCCTTTATCGTCTGTTGTCGAAGGGGGGCAACTAAGGCAAGGACTAGAAGGAAGACTGAGGGGAAAAGGGCGTCGTTGCTGCGCCGCCAGACTGGGCGGAGTCTAGATGGGAGTGGGGAGAGGGCCAGCGGGCAGAGTCGATATACGGTGAGGATAGTGGGTAGATATAACATGTGGAATGAATGCGACTAAGGGTGTTTGTTAGTGGCTATGTAGCTACAGTGGTTCGGCCCACAACAGCACTTGGCATGACAAAATGTACACATCGCACGCCTCAGACTACAACTGTAGAACTATTTGCATAAGAGAACAAGTAACGACTACATCTTCTCCGTGTGCGAGAGATGAGGCTGGCGCTCTGCAAGAGCGGTGACGCCGATGAATCAGACGCAGCCGATCAGAATAAGAGGACAAAGGTGAGCCTCGTATCAGCTATAACAAACGCACTTGGCGTGTCAAAATGTAAAAAAATGTATCTTTTATACTTAATTTTGAAAATTGAGAGAAATCAATCGCTATTGCTTTTGCTGTGCGAATAGGCTATATGAGAAGGAATTGTGATACCGAAAAAAGTTCAATTGATATGGAAAATATAATGTGTCAAAAGCAATTTTATTTGATTGTTGCATGTCCCTCTTTTGCACAACATCACACAAAATAGTTTCGACTATGTAATGCACTCTATTTCAAGGATCATTGTGTATTCATTTTAATGGCCGTTTTATGGTTGCACGAGCGACAGTCGAATGCTATTGGGGTGTCCGGAAAGTTCGTATATTTTTTTGTTTTTATTTTTTATTCAATGCTTTACAATTCTCAGTGACCAATGTATGCCCCCTTCTTTCTCACTACCTCCCCCCAGCGATTGGGCAGGGTCTCGATTCCTCTCTTTTTTCCAGAATGCGGGTTTCTTCGAGACCGCCCAGTTCACGAAAGCCCTCACAACTTCATCTCGATTCTTGAACTTCTTTCCTTTGCAGAAGTCAGAGAGAGAGCGGAAACAGTGGAAGTCACAAGGAGAGAGGTCCGGTGAATACGGTGGGTGGGGAATCCTCTCGATCTTCAGCTCGTCCATTTTCTTCTGGGTCATCTTCGCTCGATGTGGGCGAGCATTGTCCATCAGAAAAAGAATTTCCCTGGTTCAGGAGTCTGGGAGGGACTCTGATCGCGACATCTTCCAGTTGTTCAGAGAAGAGGTCGGCATTGATGCTGGTGCCAGGGGCGAGGATCTCCCAGTAGATGGGACCGAGCACTGAGAAGAAGAAGCAGAGGAGTTCCTTCTTTCCGTGCTCTTCCTTCTTCGGGACGGGCGTGGGCTTCTCATCTGCATCCACCCATTGCAGTCTCCTCAAAGGGTTATCGTACGTGATCCACTTCTCATCTGTAGCGATGATGGAATTGACCCATCGAAGATTGGATCTACGATGGAGTAATTCCCGACAGACATGAACACGATTTTTCAGCTGTTCGGGGGAGAGGTCATGGGGAATCACTTGTGGGAGTTTCGGCTTCTTCTCAGATCGATGGAGGATATCGGACACCGTTGATCTGGGAGTACCAGTATCCTTCTTCAACTCACGCACACTGGCCATGGGCTTGCGCTTCAGTGTGCGGAGAACGAGAAGCTGATCGAGGGAGGGAGGGCGTCCAGAGCGGGGTTGATCATCGAGACCAAACTCCCCTTTCTTGAAGCGGGAGAACCACTTATAGCAGAAGGGTATGGAGGGGGCATCAGCTCCTTCCGACTGGGCCAGGGCAGAGTGGGCCTCCTTCACGGATCGGCCAAGACGGTAGTAATGAAGTAAAACTGCTCGGAGGTAGTGATGGGAGTCCATCACAAGAATCAATGTAGCAACTAGGAGACTGATTAAATCCTTTCACTACTCAACGTCAGAATGATGCAATACATTGTTGACAAACAGATTGCGCAATCACTGCATTTGATCGCGAACTGACTTTTTTCTGAAGCATTATACGAACTTTCCGGACACCCCAATAGATATCAGTTGGTCAATGAATCACATGTGTCTATGTCTTCCAACGAATCGGCGATTCGCTCAAAATTGTTGCAGCAACACTGATTGTATATACTCGGGATGTTACAGATGGCACCTCGAAAGCATAAGTGCATGAGCATCTGGACTTGGAAGGCTCTGAAGTTATGTGACAAAAGTTCCCGAGAAAATTTTTTTCTAAATTCTAACTTCTAAAATTGGGCAAATAAGTTATATGATATGACGCCGTATTCGTATGGGAAGATCTGGAACAGTAATTTTTCGAAAATATGTTGCCCGGAGTAGTTTTTTTCGAAAATATGTTGCCCGGAGTAGTCGGAGTAGTTCTGATGACGATGGTTAACTTCATTTTGCATAATTAAATTCTAATGAAGCACTATTGATCGCGAGTATAACTTGCAATAAAAATTTGAAATTGTTTTTCCCGGTTCAATCGGGTTCAATCGTGGTGGGTTCAATCCCCCGCCGGAGAGGAAATTTTGCAAAGGTCATCATAACGTCTCACTTGCCGAGATTTCTCTAACCCGCTTTGTGCAGATGACGTATGTTCGATTTTTAGGATTATTGTATGTTTAGAGAAGGCTTGCAAAGACGGCTCAGTACTTTATTCGGAAAATATCCGTGGGGAAAACATATATGGAAGGCAGCGAGTGTAAGACATTGGTTAATCTCATCTCAATGATCCCTCTCCATCTCTCCTCTTACCCTGGCGAATTTCCTTGCCGTTAGACTATTGAGTCATGTGCGTTTAGTATATCGACTGTGTTTTTACTATACACGTTTTGTGTTTGTTGACCTATGAATAATAAGATGATTAATACCTGAGCATTATCACACGATATGAGGAGAGTGGGGCTTGTCGAAGAGAGCAATGGTCCGACTCTCCTCAGTTTGCACACTCTCTCGCAGGGTAGAGAAAGTGAGAGAGTATGCAAAAAGAAGAGAGTCGGACAATGAATCGTCGAAGACTCGCGCGATCACGAGATAGATTCGCAAACCTGTTGCTGCCGTGAGATTAGCAATTATAACAAACTAAACAAATCCAAATGTGAAAAGACAAATGAAAACAGCTACAATCATCGTCGTTTTATTTCATTGATTAAAGCGCACCTGAGATTTTGAGTTACAGCCCCCTCTTTTATATATCTGCCCTGGACAAATTCCCGCGTTGAAATACACAATCACTGTCATAGCTGATGCATTGCAGAGAAAATGCTCACATACAGTGTTCAATGTAGAGTTCAATATTGAGTGTCATTTGATGTAATCATAGGAACTGGGGGGTAAAAAGCCGGTAACATAGATAAGAGCGACTCACTTTGAGGCGCATTGAAGGGTTTGACTCACTCCATCATCTGTCCTCGAGCATGAGGGTCTGTAGCAATTTTCACCTCGTTTTCATTGTCTTGGCAGCAGTTGGTTTGTTTTTTCCTCTTTTTTGAACTACGATATGTCACAGAGGCCGGTGTCTCATTCCACAATTCGGAAGTTCTCCAAGCTGTCGATTTTGGAACTTCTAATGACGTCGGTTACCACATTTTTGAGCAGTAAATTATTGCTAAACAGATTTCCTTCTCCTGTGAGGATGGGTGCACGGTGTTCGTTGATCGGAAGGATGATTCCCTACAGATTATCCAAAATGACGTCACATTCATTGCAAGGTGGCGTCGATCCTCGAGTTGTATAATTGAATTCATTTCAGTTTCACCGATATCTTTGGCAGCAATCCCGATTCGCTTGAAGGATTTACGCTGCCGGTACGGCAATATGGTTTGCTACTTTCAGTTTGCTTAGTAGAAGTTGATAGCGGCTGAAGAGTTAGTTAGGGCTCATTTATTGATTTTGAATGAGATTTTAAGCCGGGAAAGAACTACAAACTGCGAAATGAGGACGGCAAATCCAAGGCGAATTTCGTATTCTACGCGGTTCGAGGCAACCTCACAGCAGGCACGTAGCAATAAAAAATAAAAGAACAAATAAAACAGTACACTCGATAAAATGATGAAATCACGTTCCAATATCATCAGAGCGTACTCTTTTTAGAGGACTACAGCGTATCGGTTGCTGCTCCGCAAGGCACCGATTCAATGCTGATACCGTTATACATGCCGATAAGAAACCGTTATGCAACTGTTCTTTCCAGCTTCAGTTCTATCGAATTAAGCTCATTCAAGGGATCTTACCCGGTACCTCTTTTCCTTCTGAAATGATGCAACGTGATAATCCCTAAACGTTCATCGCTTTGTAAAAGTGTACTTTTAGCATGGCTTTCCGAAGATCCATACTGCCGGTTTTGATACCGTTGATATCGACGATTGTCCTCCCGTTTTTCAAGGAAGGTTTGCGATTCGTATATTTGTCAGTTCCCGATTGACAAGTTCAGGTCGCAGAGTAGCGTGGAGAACTCGTCACTTGTGATCGTCGCCCCCATTCTCACTATTGATTTTGGAAGCGAAGGAAGTCACTCAGTGCTAGTAAACAATCGCCAAAGTGTATTTTCTTCTAAATTTTCCTGGCCGTCACGTACAGCTACCGAAAAATTCCAGGCAGTCAGAATCCGGTATATGTGCCCTACTCGTCGACTGTGTACATGTCTCCGGGTAATGAAGAAATTACATTCTTAATTAATTGATCAATAATTAATTATCTCGTTAATATTAAGATAATAAATAAAATATATTAAATAAATAATCAATGCCTCAGGCTACGTTTCATGTCCGTATGTCAATGGAGCATACTACTCCGTCCTGAGTGGAATTCAAGCCAATTTTAGCATTGCTGCAAACGGGTTTGAATAATTCCATGCTTGAAAATATGTGATTTTTTTTCTTTTTGAATCAAACAGTTATATATAGCAAGTTCAATGTGGAATCGATTAGTGCAATGAGGCTGATTAACACTATTTTATTTTCCGGATTTACATCAACTGCACTTACCGTAACCTCTGGTCGACCGAGCGAGTAACAATCCTGGATAATGGGAGCAAACTTAGGTGGGTTTTGTTCTATTTTTAGATGATGCTACTAAGTTAATCGTTAGCCACCGAATGGTAACCAATACTATATGTTTTAAATGGTTCATATCAGATTCGGCGATGGCGATCATCCAATATCACATTTCCAGTTTCGACGGTTCTGCCGACTTCTTCACATACAAATTTGATGGCTCTCAACATGCCGTGGATCTCACGTGGACTCGGGACTCTCACCATAAAGAAGGCAACTGGGCGCTGCAATTCGACTTCGGCGCCGCTCCCGATACGACCACGTCAACGACGGTGACGACGTCTTCGACGACAACTACAGCAGCGACTACGACAACGAGCATCGGGCAAGCACTGGCTCTTCTGCCTGCGATTATCATATTCCTTGTATTTGCGTAGACTTTGAACTGATGACTGATAATGTTAAAGTATTTTAACACATGTATCACGAGTCAGTGGAGATGCCCGGGAACATTTTCCAAAAAAATGTCGCCGTTCTCGCCTATGTTGTGATGGTAGAATACCCTGGAGATATGAATTCGAATAATATAGGTCATTGGTCTCAGAACCGGCTTTTAGAAATTTTCCTGTTTTTCACCTGGCTATGCTGTATCACAGCTTCCATATAAGCTATAGAGGTGGCAAAGCGCTCAAAATGTGCGGAAAATTATTTTCTCCAACTTTTATGTTGAAAAATTTTCACAGGAACAACAAGTAAAATTTATATTCCCACGAAACCGAATTCAAAATCATAAAATAATTGTTTTCACCATCACGCAGGAAACTTGCAATGGATTTTTATTTCATAATATGAAAGAACAATCACTCATATTTATAAGAAACATAAAGGCGAAGGAATTATCCGCTGCCCAAAACCCGATATTCCGCGACAAACGTTATCATATGATAAATGTTCAGAATGTATTCAATCCATGACGTAGTAATTTGCTTAATAGTGGCAAATATGTGTTATTTGAGAAGTTTCTGTGACAGATGACTTAGTTTCTGTTGAAAAAGCCATACTTCAACTAAGTTGAAAAAATCGATTTTAAAAACCTCAATTTCTCCCAAGTTTGTCCAATTATCAGTTAATAACTACATATGGAATGAAAAGGTATTATTCGTATCAGGTTGGTGCAAAAGTTTCTTTACAAAATCACGTCCGGAGTTTTCGTGTTATATCTTGCTTCGCTATTGACCAATCTTGATATGGTTTTGCTTATTAGTTGATGTATACCCTCCATAGCGCACCTTAGTTCGATAGGCGGGGTAAGATGCTAAAGTCAAAAAAATCAATTTTCCGCCGGATTATTTGATTGATTATTTATCTACACACAATGGTGATTATACCACAATAACAACATTTTTGTAAAGCACATTTACTGGGTATTATATCAGTGCGTTCGCCTAAGAATCACATTTTTTTCGAGAAAAACGGTACAGTAAAATGAGGCACCTTACAATTTTAACATTTTCTGGCAGTTCTAGGTATGATCTTTCCATTTATGTCTGTGTTTTCTTCCAGAACACATAATTTGCATAATTACAAGCGCTCAAAGTTGCGAACTTTTTCAAACATGTTTTTTAACTGAACGGAGATGCTTCCGATTTTTATGAAAACTGAGATTTAGGCATTATGATTGGTTTATGCAAATTCATTTTTCAAATATTTTTTTCTTGAAAACGAAGCCGAACACATGGCTAAATTTTTGATATGTTGTGACCCTTGATGCCTTCTAACCATAAAAAATTTGTGAGCCGATTTCGAGGTCGAGAAGATTGTCGTTTTAAAGGATAAAAAGGATAAAAAAAAAATTTTCATAAAAATCGGAAACATCTGCGTTCAGTTAAAAAACATATATTTGAAAAAGTTCGCAACTTTGAGCGCATGTAAAGTGTTCTGACACAAAACACATACAGAAATGGATTGACCATACCTAGAACTGTCAGAAAATGTTAAAATTGTAAGGTGCCTCATTTTGCTGTACCGGTAGGTATGCGATTCTTAGGCGAACGCACTGATATTGTATCAGCTGCGCCAGATCAGCCTTGAAATAGCCTGATAAGGGAGTCACGACTTTCCGAAACATCAGATCTTGTAACAAGCATAATTTGAATAATCGCGGTCTGCAATTTTTCCGAACGGCCAATTTATGCGAAATAAACCTAATTAAGAAGGACATATTATTATAATGATCCAGTAGAATGTACATGACATTATTCCTCTCAAGAGCAGCATTTTTCAAAGTGCTGATTTCGAAATTTGATCGAAGGAATCGGTCTTTTTCACCTCACAAGACTTCCATGAGATTGCAAAACTACTAGTTCAAGGGTTTGGTGGATACTTCAACCGTTATTGATTAACTTCTCAAAAGAACGAGAGTGGTGTGCCGTTCACTTAAATTTTATTAGAATGTTTGCCGAATGCCCAAAAAACGCGAAATTTGCGATTTTTCGATTAGCACTATTTTTCTCGCGATCCACGTGAGATCGATTCTATATAAACTAATGATTGTGGTACGTCAATGCTGCTTCAAATAATGCCTGGGTAGTTTTTGGCGCAAGTAAACCATTTACAATAAAACTTCGAGAATACCTTGTAAAGAAACTTTTGCACCAACCTAATAGTATATACCGAGTAGAGTTGATATATGAGTGACTATCTGAGAGAACTGATCAGAGGCCGTACAGCGAAAAATTAAGTGCTGATTTTAAGATGTCCCTAGGGGTAACTTTTCACGTAGAGTCCGAAAATCGACCGTAGAAAGACGTATCTCAAACTCCCGATTTAGCGCGGTGCATCACAGTTGGGTGGTCGGTTTTTGAAACTTTTAAACGGCAGTTTCAAAACCCCATACATATTTAAATTCTCACGTGTTTCGACGAGATAATCATTTTTACTGTTGGACGTAAAAGGCTAGCTTGCCTCTGAAACAAATTATGCCCATCTAAATTTTCAAAATTGATACCCTGAAAATTTTTCCAAAAGGCGTGCATTTTTAACTATGTTCATTAAATTCCCCATGAAAAGTTACCTCAGGAGCGAAATTTTCGCTTTAATATGCGTGACGAATTGTATTTATTCTCTGCGCTGAAGATGTTAGAATGCCGAATTTTTGAACATAAATCGATTTTTCTGAAACACCACGATGAAATACGAACGGTTATATGTTGTTTATCACTAGTCTGCACCCGAAAAATTTAAAATGATCTAAAACTCGAGGCTTGACAAATTTCTAAAAAATCGGTTTTCAGCACCTCGATTAGTCCCATATTTGGGCATGTCTAACTATCCACTTTCGATGTTAATATAACACCTCTCAGGCTAACTGTGTAGTACATACCAACGTTAGTATGAAACATACATTTGGCGTCCGCCATCCTCCACGGTTTCTTAAATATTTTTGCTTGAACTTGCTATCTCGTGGATGCAAAATTTTAATTTTAAGTGAAATAAGATACGTTTTCAACGAAAATCAGTCAGCTTTGTGCATGTTATAACTTGTCTGATATCAGAAAAAGTGAAAAAGTAATTCAAAATACATATTTTACTTATATTCAAAAATCGATGTTTTCCGCCCTCAAAAATATGTGATTTTTTATGTAGGCAAAATAGGCATTTTGAATTACTTTTTCAGTTTTCCTGATATAAGATAAGTGATAAAATGTACAAAGGTGACTGATTTTCGTTGAAAACGTATCTTATTTCACTTAAAATTAAAATTTTGCATTCACGAGATAGTTCAAGTTCAAGCAAAAATATTTAAGAAACCGTGGAGGATGGCGGACGCCAAATGTATGTTTCATACTAAAGTTTGTATGTACTACACAGTTAGCCTGAGAGGTGTTAGATTAACATCGAAAGTGGATAGTTAGACATGCCCAAATTTGGGACTAATCGAGGTGCTGAAAACCGATTTTTTAGAAATTTGTCAAGCCTCGAGTTTTAGATCATTTTTAAATTTCTCGGGTGCAGACTAGTCATAAACAACATAGAACCGTTCAAAAATGTTCAAAAATTCGATATTCTAGCAGAGAATAAATACAATTCGTCACGCATATTAAAGCGAAAATTTGGCTCCTAGGGTAACTTTTCATGGGTAATTTAATGAACATAGTTAAAAATGCACGCCTTTTGGAACAATTTTCAGGGTGTCAATTTTGAAAATTTAAATGGGCATAATTTTTTTCAGAGACAAGCTAGCCTTTTACGTCCAACAGTAAAAATGCTTATCTCGTCGAAATATTTGAGAATTTAAATATGTATAGGGTTTTGAAACTGCCGTTTAAAAGTTTCAAAAACCGACCACCCAAATGTTGTGCACCGCGCGAAATCGGGGGTTTGAGATACGGCTTTCTAAGGTCGATTTGCGGACTCTACGTGAAAAGTTACCCCTAGGGACATCTTAAAATCAGCACTTTATTTTTCGCTGTACGGCATATAGGTAGAATTGCTCAATTCTCTCAGATAGTCACTCATATATATATGATAAACTTGACAGATCAATGCCTTTGAATCTCTTGTAATCTTCACTCAAAAATGCGTCAGTCTGATGGGGTCCTTTGACGACCTATTCGACCCCGATATTTTTGGGACCCCCGATTTGAAAACAGAAAAACTTTTGTACGTTCATCATCGACGACGCCTTCAGAATAAACAACGACGAGGAAGAAACGATTCAAGATTAGGCTTACTATTTTAAGATCATTTACAGAAGTGTTTCCGTTGCTCAAGATAGCTGAGATAGCTGATAAGCTCGGAAGCTATGTAGTGCACCTGAAAAATAGTCGAACATGAGCCTAAATGACCTGAAAATTGAAATCCTATTCAAGATTATTCACTTTCCATTCCCCTTTGTCTTCGTGCTCCGTTGTACTATTTTCACGATCAGTCATGAGAGGAATCAATCTCGTTCTGATCTCTCGATAAGACCACCTTTCCATCTCATTTACAAATTCTATTCAATTGTTGTCTTCCGTTCATTCTGCCCTCATGAGAGTGCGCAATTATGGGCACTACTCCGGATGACATCATGCCGACTTTGACACATAAAATGCGACATGACGTCATAGTTATCATCCGGCCTAGTGCGCAATTACGGTATTTGCCTTATGGTCTCGCACTGCAAATTGTAGAGCGTCAGATGATTACTCAGATGAGAGTAGGAGCAATCGAAGGTCAAAGATCAAAACCGCTGTCAGAGCGAATGCCCTATTGAATGAAGTGCTTGAATACAGATGTAAGTCGAAGAAGGACGTGCAAATCGATATGTCGATTGGAAAGCGTGAAGGAGAGAGAAGGTGAAAGTACGGACAATAGATCAAAGATAAATCCGTTGTCAAATCATCCCAGTGCGTGATGTGAAGGTAGTACAAAGACAAAGAAAAACGGTGGAAATTGAGATATCGATATGAACGAAAGAGAAGCTAGAGATAAGGGAATAGTCGATCAAAAGAGACCAAAGTTCAAAAACCAAATATGAGTAGATCATGCGATTCTAAACCCTTGTCTGCCCCACATTGCGATCCAATTTAAGCCATCTCTAGTCAACGCTTCTCCTTTATCTATCGATCAAAATGGAGACGAGAAGATCTTCAACTGAAGGCGACCTTACTCTGCAAAAATAATCGATAAACTACAGCAATTGAGTAATGCTTCCCTGAGACTAAGCTACAGTATCCATTACAGTACATGCTAATCGCCTTGCCCATATGCGGCCGCGGCGGTCCGCCGCGGACCGCGGATGCCCGCGGATCGATTTTGCGGGAAAATGAGTAAAGTTCCTGCAATGAATTGTTCATTTTTGAATTCCTCATGCGATTTCGCATCGGAATCACTATAATATATTAATTTTCTCAAAGGTAAATTTTTGAGGGGGTTCGATTCAGAGTGACCACGGCTACAGTACTCTCGAAAATGATCCCCCATTTTGGGGTTCTTATGACTTTCTTTAGGGTCTTTAAGAGACCGGATTGGAAATTCTCGATCATCCCCCGGACACGGCGCCGCCGGAATGAGAACTGGACTTCCGTGCTTAGTGTATGTATACCCCTTGGCCTTATGTTACACAAACTACCCGTGTTTTCTCGATTTCACTTTTGCGCTGAGAAATACAAGGTCCCAAAGTTGAAAAATCGAAATTTCATTATTTTCAAACGCGACGACATAGACTCACAATCTCCTTTGCATTGTAATTGGGGTGACCAATAACCAAAAATGAACCACCCAGATCGATTCACGATTGATTGGAAAACCATTTGTGTGCTCGCAAATTTTGCATTTTGGATCATATTTCCGTTGTATGAAAAAAACGCACGCACTCACTATGTTTAAAATGTAGCCAGATGAAAAGTGTGTCGAACCCCCCGCATGTGGGCTCGATTCATTTTATCGCTTATGCTCTCCCAGAGCCTCGACTGTGTCGGAGAGTTCAATTAAGATTAGAGGTAGCGATTTTAGTAGAAAAGTGACCTTATAAAATTAACACATTTAATTTTGTATAAGAAAGCAGAAATGTCGTTTTTCCAAAAAAATCGATATTCGAGATTTCGTCTGCATGTCAATTTATACATCTAAAAATCAGCATTCTCAATTCAGCAGAGTCCAATTACTTCTATGAAGGAAAGTATGCTCCACCTATTATACGAAAATCGTGAAATAGGTTTCCTTATATTTCTTCAAGCTTGATTATTTATAGCCCAAAGAAGCAAAAACGGTGGATTCGAAATGATTTTTTTCGTTGTATCTTTGAGTAAGTGAAGTTCCTTCCACCGTAAATCGTCGCTTATAAATGGAAAACGTAAAATTTACATGAAAAAATTGGAATTTGTCCAAAGTTCGGAAAATTGTATTTTGCAAATTTCGATTTTCTCAAGATTTGGGAAGAAAAAACTCAGCAAATAAAACCTTGAATAATATGAAGTTATGTGTAACGTAGGTAAGTAAAAATTCGCAAAAGTAGGCTTACGAAAAATATTCAATTCGCAATTATCCTTTCGCCAAATTAATTAAAATCGAGTAAACTATGAAACATGTAAATACTAATTTTGCGCTGTATTCTCTCGAGTCAGGTATAAATTCATAATATGCGGTTTCATAATAAATATTAACTCGGAATATGATATGAAATCGCACAAGGAACGCAAAATTAACATTTTAATTTTTCACAGTTTACTCGATTTTAATCAATTTGGCGAAAGGATAATTGGGGATTGAATATATTTCGTAAGCCAACTTTTACGAATTTTTACTTACCTACTACTCTAGTACACGTTACACATAACTCCATATTATTCAAGGTTTTATTTACTGAGTTTTTTCATCCCAAATCTTGAGAAAATCGAAATTTGCAAAATACAAATTTTCCGAATTTTGGACAAATTCCATTTTTTCATGTAAATTTTACGTTTTTCATTTATAAGCGACGATTTACGGTGGAAGGAACTTCAATTGCTCAAAGATATAACGAAAAAATCATTTCGAATCCACCGTTTTTGCTTCTTTGGGCTATAAATAATCAAGCTTGATGAAATATAAGGAAACCTATTTCACGATTTTCGTACAATAGGTAGAGCATACTTTCCTTCATAGAAGTAATTGGACTCTGCTGAATTGAGAATGCTGATTTGTAGATGTATAAATTGACATGCATACGAAATCTCGAATATCGATTTTTTTGGAAAAACGACATTTCTGCTTTCTTATACAAAATTAAATGTGTTAATTTTATAAGGTCACTTTTCTACTAAAATCGCTACCTCTAATCTTAATTGAAGGTAATGCCAATGATAAAACTGAAATTTCACAACTCTCCGCAACAGTCGAGGCTCTGGGAGAGCATAAGCGATAAAATGAATCGAGCCCACTTGCGGGGGGTTCGACACACTTTTCATCTGGCTACATTTTAAACATAGTGAGTGCGTGCGTTTTTTTCATACAACGGAAATATGATCCAAAATGCAAAATTTGCGAGCACACAAATGGTTTTCCAATCAATCGTGAATCGATCTGGGTGGTTCATTTTTGGTTATTGGTCACCCCAATTACAATGCAAAGGAGATTGTGAGTCTGTGTCGTCGCATTTAAAAATTATGAAAATTCGATTTTTTAACATTGAGACCTTGTATTTCTCAGCGCAAAAGTGAAATCGAGAAAACACTGGTAGTTTGTGTAACATAAGGCCAAGGGGTATACATAAACTAAGCACGGAAGCCCAGTTCTCATTCCGGCGGCGCCGTGTCCGGGGAGGGACGGATATGGTCGAATCTTACCGACCCGGTCTCTTAAGAGTTTGCAAACTTGGATCGCGTTCGAAAACTGACCCGAAAAATTCTAGACACAAAAACGGTGGGAATATGTTCGGTAGACCTGATTTTGAATTGACCTCCCTCAAAAAAATGTTCCATTATGAAATAGTGAATCCGATGCGAAATCGCATGAGGAATTCAAAAATGAACAATTCATTGCGGCCCGCCGCCGCCGCATATGGGCAAGGCGATAAGCATGTACTGTAGTACAGTATCTACAGTATCGTATCTTCAGTACAGAATCGATACTAAAGTACCCTTAGTAGTTCAAAATTCTTACAGAGGCTGCTGTTCTCCGAGACAGCGTCGCCGTCGTTCACCAACTCCTAATACGTCTCGCGCTTGCCTGAATCGTTACGGTAGGTTACGGTAGGTTACGGTAGCTCGGTGGGTGAGATGCGCAACTCACCGCTGCAAAACTGGTCCCTATATCCACATGTGCGGCAGGAAGGCATCTCAGAAAGCTCGCGCTTGCCTGAAAGTGTACGGTAGTTCGGTGGGTCAGATTCGTAACTGAGCTATTCTGATGTTGTTCGCCGATTCAGCGTTGTTCTCGTTCTGTTGTTCCTCGGAAACCTCGCGATTCGATCCTCAAAATGTTCTAAATATTGCTGTTTTTTTGAGTTATGATTCTGACCCGTCGAACTACCGTACCCCTTAACTCACTGGTGTGGCAGGATCCATCGTTGCATATGGTGCACACTTTCTGGCCGTCTTTGGTGATGCATGTTGCGGAGCTGCTGGACTCTTGGACATCCTTCCCGCGTTTTTCCCCTCAAATTACGGTAGTTCGCTGGGTCAGATTCATCATCTGTGCAAATAGGGCGAGTAGTGCGATAGGGGAGAGGTACGGTAGTGAGAGGTTCCTACAGAGGGTGGATGAGGGGTAACGTAGGAAGAGGGTACGCCAAGAGGAATATGCATAATGCCTGACTGAAGATATACGGTAGAAGGTTGGTTATGGTAGTTGAGGGGCGTGGAAGGAGATGAGTATAGTACGGTAGGAGGAAGGGTACGGTAGTGGAGAAGGGGTACGGTAGGGAACGGTTCGTACCATAGTGGCATCGTCCATTGATGCATTCTAGGCAGCGGCCGTTGAGGCAGTTTTGCGTGGTGACGAAAACGTTCTCGGCGATGGTGCACCTGTAATACGGTAGGTGAGGGGGAGGGTACGGTGGGTCAGATCCAAGTTCGGTGGGTCAGATCACTCACCCTAAGAGCGCGACGAGAAGTGATAGAGCGAGAAGAGTCCTCATCGTGGGCGATCGACCGAATGTGAGGGGAAAAGGGAGGGGAGGGGTTTATATAGGCGAGAGGACATGGTAATGAGGGCGATTTGCAAGACTGACGACGTGCAAGAAATCGATTTATCGATTAGAGAACCGCTAGGGGGAAAGGAGGGAGCGAGGAATGAGAGTGGATTGACTATTTTGCACGTAAAACCTATTTTGCGAAGTAGATACAGTCCAGTACGTTTCCCATGAGAAACAGTGCGCTCCGGGTAACCCCCAGTGCCCCCCAGTGACCCCTTGGCTCTAGCGCCTTCAGCTTCGAGAGAATTGGGCCTAAAATGGTTTTATCATGTTCAGCGTGCAATTCTGCACCGAATCATATACAGTTTGTACCATTAAAAGTTTAAATATTTCGGTAAATTAATTTTGTAGTAATGGAAAATAAAAAATCACTTCCCGATGCTCAATAGTACGGTACTGAAAAAGATCAGTTCGGGATTTGCTTTTGGCATCTTGCCAAGCCGCGTGGCTTTTCGAAGAATTTTCCTTTCAAAACGTGTCCTCGTTGTTTTACTAAATATTTTCAATTTGAAACCGTGTCAGAACGTCCTCAAGATGATCTACGAGGGCCGAGTATCGAGGGCACGCTGCACTTTTGTCAGATGAGTGATTTTTTATACTTTCTAGTTTTCTGCTTGGGTCGGTTAGGTTTTGTGAAGGCCGATTTGCTGTAAACTTGTCAGATGGGTGATTCCACCATATTTATGTCTGCTTTGATCAGTTCAGTCTGGCTTGTGTGGAGGTTTTAGGTGACCGGAGCTTCTTTATCAATGCGAAATTGGACAAGGAAACAAGGAACGAGGAAACTTCTTTTACAACAAAGCAGTAAAGATAAGTTCATTACATACAATATCGATCAGTGTGAATGATCTTAATAACAAATTAACTTCTGAATTTATTTTAAAATATAAACTGGTTTAAGAGTCGCTAGAAATATCGATATTTCTGGAGGCAAGCCGGGCTTCTCTTCGAGTCAAATTGAAATTGTACCTTAAAGTATAGCAACGTATTGCACATTAGGTATGCGATACCTTCTTACGCAGTGTTTCCATACACTAGCAGTCCTGTTCGGGTTAGGCTCTTTGTATTTTCTAATAGCCTGAATGAGCCGTTCTACAATCGGCTCAGCACGTTTTCCTAACCTCGTAGACGAAATCGATTCTTGTCTTATCTCTTTCTTCCACTTTGAGTCCAATTTCATTCGGTAGCTGGACCTTATCAAATAGAATGCGCGAAAAATGGAGTTCGCTTTTGTTCAGCCTCGATAGACGAGACAAATCATCGTCTGATATAAACTTCGGGCCAAAATCTAAAGTTTATATTCATTATTTTTAATAAATTGCATTGAATACATTCATCAGATGGCTTCGTTAGCATAGTATTGGAAATCCTCTCCATAATTGAGCCTTGTTTGTCCAATCGTTTGATAATTGAATCAAACTAAACGGGTATAGCACGCGTGTCGCGTAAGAATCGAATAAAATCGGGAGGTCTTGATCACAATTTTTGATCCATAGGTTTATATACATTTTTCGAAAGCTAATAGGGTCCCCTACAAGATAACGTCGAGCTTTTTTGCATATCACTAATTTCTGACCTTATTTAGGGTGTTAAAGTTTGTGCGGCCCAAAAAAATTGATTTTTTGAGGATCACAGCTCTTTTCAAATTCAATATGGTGACAAACTGAATACAACGATTTGTTCCCAACATCCATAAGAGTGACCCAATTCCATTGGGTTGCCATTATTTAACTTAGCATTTTTATAAATCGATTAAAATTAATCATTTTCACCACAACTCGAAGCCAGATAATTTTTTAAGCTCAATAGACAGATCTCGCGAAGACGAATCGAATGATATGCCTAAAGCATGGTCTGGTGAGGTGCGGTCTCGAGATATGTCATTAGAAGCATTTACGGACCTCTCATTTTGAGACGAAAACCGTTTCTGTTCTCCCTCTCATTTCGACTGAAACATATCCCGTTTTGGTCTCTGAAAATTAATTACATTGATTTATCTTAAAAGTTTTTATGAAACATATATGAATTCGATCAACAAATCGAAATAAGAGGTCTGGAAATGCTTCTCATGACGTATCTCGAGACCGCACCTCACCAGACCATGCTTTAGGCATATCATTCGATTCGTCTTCGCGAGATCTATGTATTGAGCTTAAAAAATTCTCTGGCTTCGATTTGTGGTGAAAATGATTAATTTTAATCAATTTATAAAAATTAAAATCAAAATAATTACAACCCAATGGAATAGGGTTACTCTTATTGATCCTGGTAACAAATCGTTGTATTCAGTTTGTCACCATATTGAATATGAAAAGAGCTTTGATTTTCAAAAATTCGCATTTTTTCGGGCCACACAAACTTAAATTACCTAAATAAGGTCAGAAATTAATGATATGGAGAAAAGCTCGATGATATCTTGTCAGGGACCCTATGGACTACCAAAAAAACGTATTTTGCTCAATTTCGATTTTTTAGTTGTGATCGAGTTTATTGGATTCTTAGGCGACACGCGTGATAGTACGCATATTTTTTCAGAATCTTGCCTGTGCGCAGGAGATGACTACCGACTGATTGGAAGGGAGGGAAGGAAGATGAGTAGGAGGGACAGATGACGAAGGAGGAGGAGAAGATGACGAATTGCGTGTCGCTGAGGGATACTGGCCAGTCGTCAACCCCAGTGGAGTAGGAGAACGATTCCTTTCGGGGACACTTCCCATTCTTGCATAGTTGGGGATGAAACCCGATCTGGTATGTGATAAAGTATTTCATTAAAACTGGTATTGTTCGCGACATGGAAGAGTAGTACCTTGGGGGGACAGCCTTGGTCTTCTTTTCTTTCTTACTAGATGAGGGAGATGTAGGTTCATCTTAAACACAATAATGCTCTTTATTTATTTGAATTTATCGAAGGAGCTTGTACAGACCTTTAACTACGATCTTCTTCTTCTTTTTTGTGATCGTCAATTCAAAGGAATCACTCTCATTCGACATGCCTCCAATAGACATTGCTCGATAATCCCTATTCACACCTCAAGGTCGCGTATTACGGGTATTCCACAGACATATGCTACTCCCTACTTGCTCTCTTCGACTTCATCATTATGTTAGTGACATCGAGTGGGGATACGACTGAACACCGTTCTCCCCTAAGCGATTGTGAAGAAACACAACCTTTTCCGAGTGATTTCAAGTGAATTTCGCACGCCTTCTTAGTGCCCAGCATAATGACCTTCCTATTGAACAAAGTTCCACCGGGATGACGATAAACGATGTTTGCGCCAGGAGTCAGCCTTCCTTCATGCAGTGAATGTCCAGCGATGATTTCATATTTCTCCTCGTCGACATATTGGACGAGTACAAAATCCTTCATCTGAAGCACAAAATGTTATTGGAGTAGAACACGAACCTTTCGGTGATGCAGCGAGAGTAAATGGAACATGTTCCCGGCTCCCGACTATCTCATTCCCTTTATCTTGTAGCGCGCATTATCTTGTCTCTAATATCAGAATTCCACTTCCGATGTTAGAGTCATGTTCCATTCTCCATTCTCCATTCTCCATTCTCCATTCTTGCGCGGCTGAGGGGCGGTCGTTTCCCACTTCCCTCTCAGTTCGCCTTGGAGTGGGAGTCCCCTTGGCGTAGCTTGGACAACCGCCGAGGGTCGCCTGTCCAACGGATGCCGGTTACTACCACACTACGGATCGGGACTCTGAATGCAAGGACTCTGAGGAAGGATGATCGTTTGGCTGAGTTGGAGGAGTCTGTGAGTGAAGTCCCTTTTGATGTCATTGCCATCCAGGAAATGAGGAGGTCTGGTTTGACCTCTCTCACCCTCTCAGGAACCAATCCCCTGTTAGTGGGTTACGGTACTCGTTCCGCAAACGGTACCGGATTCCTCGTAGGCAGTCATTTGGGACCGAACTCTACATTCCACTCAGTTAATGATCGCCTATCGTACCTCGACCTCCCGAACCATGGCCTACGTATCATCAATGCATACGCTCCAACGACCTCGCACTCGGACCAAGAGTATGAACAGTTTTTGGATGATCTCAGCGGATTGATTGTCATTTCCGCACGTCGTGCTCGGCTACCGGGGTGTGGAAAGTGGCGATTAGTCGTGCTGGGTGACTTTAACGCAAAGGTCGGATCGAAGATGAACGAGGATGAAGAGTTCATAGGCAGGCACGGACTAGGCATGAGGAACTCAAGAGGAAAAATGCTTGTCGACTTTTGTGCTGAAACTAAGCTCCACCTCCTGAACACAAGATTCAAGAAGAGAGAAACCAGGAAATGGACATGGATGGGTCCAAATATGAGTACAAGGAATCAAATCGACTACATAATGGCCCGTGATCTGTCAAGTGTGCTGGACGTGGAAATTATTAGAAATTTTAAACTCTGCACCGACCATCGATTGCAGATGGCGAAAATACGGATGGACCACTCTGTTCGATTTCGGCCTCGCAAATCGAAAGATCCAACTGAATTTTCTCAACAATTGTTCACCTCCGCCATTCATACAGTGTGCAGCAAAGATCTCAAGGGCTACGACCGATTAAGAACTACACTCATACAAGCAGCCGACAAGTCCATGGTCCCCAAACCACGAAGAGAACGTTTTTCCAATAGAACGAAACTGTTGTTTGATGAAAGAAGGAGGCTGAAATGCGCCCCAAACACGCCTATTAGCAGAATCAACGTTTCACTTACGGGAAAGGCACTTCGTATCTCCATCAAGGATGACTTGCACCGTGGGCACGTTGAGACAGTGAGGAGAGCAGTGTACTATGGAAAGAGTACTAAGAGAGCACTGCAATCTTCGAAAATAGGATGGACACAGCTCAGCCAGCTAGAAAGGATAGATGGAACTATTGCCAAGGACAAAAATGAAATCCATGAAGTTGCTGAATCATTCTACAATAAGTTATATATGCGGACGATAAGACCAACACGGAGAAAATTCAAATCGAGTGATCAATTCTTACCATTCTTGGAAAGTGAAATCAGAAGGGGTATAATGCTGTTGAAAAATGACAAAACTCCTGGACCAGACCGAATCAAAGCTGAAATGTTAAAATGCGGACTCGACATAATTGTTCGGCCCATCACAGAAATGTTCAACAAGTGGATTGCGGAAGAATGTGTGCCAAATGACTTACCGGATGCGACAATATCCTTGATATTCAAGAAAGGGAACATCTTGGATATTTCAAACTATCGCCCTATTTCACTGCTCAACATAGTCTACAAGTTGTTCACTGCTGTAATTGACATTCGAATTGCAAACCAACTGTCTGAAAATCAATCCAGAGAGCAAGCAGGATTTAGACGGAACTTCTCAACTACTGACCATGTATTCGTCCTAAAAGAACTTATCCAACGATCTGAGGAATATCGATTCCCCGTCTACTTCGCATTTATTGACTACAAAAAGGCATTTGACAGTGTGGAATTTGATAGTCTGGGAAGCAATTTCAAATCACAACATTCATCTCAGAATAATCAACACCCTGCGGCACGTCTACAGTACAAGTCACGTATCGATGCGAATTGGAAAAGACAAAATCCCGATAGACATTGAAAGATGAGTCAAGCAAGGAGACCCAATCTCACCTCATCTTTTCAATGCTGTCGTCGAGGAGATTTTTCGTAAGCTGAGTTGGGATGATTATGGAATAGCAGTGGACGGCGAGAAATTGAATCATTTGCGATACGCAGATGATATTGTCTTAATTTCACACAATCCGAAGGAGATCAATACGATGTTGAGTGAATTGTGCAGAGAAAGTAAGAAAGTGGGATTAGAAATCAATCAGAAGAAGACCGTTATGATGTGTAATGATGCGCAAGTTCCTCAGACAATCGATGGCAAAATACTTGAATACGTGCAATATTTCATTTACCTGGGTGTTCGAATTTCTTTCGATCAGGATCTGAAGCTGGAATTGAATCGACGAATCGGCGCAGCATGGAGATCATTCAATAGGTTTCAAGAATTCATGACCAGTCGAGGCGTTGAAATGGCGTTGAAAACGAAAGTCTTCCGCATGTGTATCGAACCGAGTTTTCTTTACGGAAGCGAAGTTTGGAGCGCAACGAAATCCGAACGGAAAAGACTGATTGTTACGCAAAGATCTATGATGAGGAAGATGGCGGGCGTGACTAGAATGGAGAGAAAGACAAATGATTGGTTAAGAATGAAAGTGCCCTTGGAAGACATTAGAGTGAGGGCAATGCTTACAAGGGAATGCCGCGGAGTGTCCGTGAGCTTTCGGAAAATGACCGATGTAGCCGTGTGGCGGACCATGAGAGTAAGCGATTCCAGTTTTCAAAAGTTGCCAACGGCCCCTGAGGGCAGAGAAAAATCGATAAATCGGAAAATCGCGAGAGACATCATCGCATTTCAACGGCCTCCTACCAACTGGTCTGGTGGTGTAGTGGGTAGCGAGCTCGTGTAGTGAAAGCATCTCTTGGGTTCGTGTCCCCTCTGTGAAAACTATTTTTTTGCTTATTTTGTCCACATTTGTTTCTGTAGAATGACATACATTTTGGATATGATATAGGATCAGCAGTGATGGTAATTAACGAAGTAACAGTCGAAGTAATACCCAACGCAGCACGAGGGGCATGATCATTGGTCGGGCTGCCCGTTCTCATATGATGACGAAGGGGCTGATGCTGGATTGGGTGAAAAACTGTGTGTTCACTCCTTCCTCCCCCCTCCAATCAACTGTTAATCATTGATTCGTGGTCTTCCTCTCATCATGCATCCCTTCTCTCCCTCATTTCCCCCTGGCAATCAAATGATATCGCTCTTTTTGCCTCCTGCCCCTTCCTCACGCCGAAGCATAAGTGCTTCCCCACTTCCATTGGTCAGACCCCTTGCAAGAGCCCCCAGTGTGCCTCGGAGCAATTTTTTCATTTATTGCCCCTCGTGCTGCGTTGAGTATTGCTTCGACCGTTACTTCATTAATTACCATCACTGCTGATACTATATCATATCTAAAATGTATGTCGTTTTACAGAAATAAATGTGGACAAAATAAGCAAAAAAATAGTTTTCACAGACGGGACACAAACCCAAATGATGCTTTCACTACACGAGCTCGCTACCCACTACACCACCAGACCAGTTGGTAAGGGGCCGTTGAAATGCGATTATTTCTATCGCGATTTTCCGATTTATCGATTTTTCTCTGCCCTCAGGGGCCGTTGGCAACTTTTGAAAACTGGAATCGCTTACTCTCATGGTCCGCGACACGGCTGCATCGGTCATTTTCCGAAAGCTCACGGACACTCCGCGGCATTCCCTTGTTAGAAAGTGGAACTGGGCGAAGAGGATAGCAACGCTGGATGACGAGAGATGGACAGGCCGAATTTTTAATTGGACGTCGTGGAACAGATTTCGATCTCCTGGGCGACCAAAGATAAGATGGAGAAACGAGTTTGTGAAGGCATTAGGAGTGACATGGGCAGACAATTGCCGAAGAGACCCCAATCAATGGAAATACCGATCCTTTCAACAGGCTGCAGCCCTGAGGCTTGAATAAATATTGAAATATTGATTGAAATATCAGAATGTCCCAATCCAGTGTTTTAAAAGCTATTGCAATGAGGTAAAAAATCTCGACGAATATTCTTGCAACATTCGGCCTGTTTAATCTGTCAGAAATGAAACTTTTCAACGAGCTCGATAAAAAAGGTGGATGAAAATCTGCGAGAAAAGTCAGAGAAAGAAGAGAGAGCGTGCGATCGGAGAGAGGGAAAAGGAAGTAAACAACCTCAGCTTCCTTTTCCCTCTCTCCGATCGTACGCTCTCTCGCTCTTTCTCTAACCACCTTGCTGAAAAGTTCACGAACTTTTCATCGAGCTCGTTGAAAAGTTCGTGAACTTTTCAGCGAGGTGGTTAGAGAAAGAGCGAGAGAGCGCGGTTTTTTGAGAGAAACAGTTTTTACGCACCTCAGAAGTTCGTGAACTTTTTGCGCAACTTTTCTCGCACATTTCTGACAGATTAAACAGGCCGATTATTCATATTGTTATTGTCGCGCAATGTGCTTCATCATACTCGAGTACAATATAATCTTTATTATCATAGGCGATGAGCACTCTTCATTGCTCCGACTGCGTGAAGAACACAGTTCGCTCTCAGCGACCACTGTCCTTCACCGCCAGAAAAGCTCATTCCAACCTGGAAAAATAAGGAATGGATAATTCGTACAAATCAGTTCTAAGGCGTTATAAGAAAGAGGAAAAAGAGGAAGCAGGAGATGAGAGAATGTATCGGTCAGGATGGTTGTGGTTGTCCCTTTTTCTCCAGACTATTTGAAATGCATCCTCCAATATTTTCTTCAGTTCGTACAAATGTGGCGATCGTACGGAGGAAGTTGCTCAATTAGTTAAGACTATGTGTGAAGAGGAGAGAGATTCAGAAGATGAATTAGAAACGGAACAGGATGCAAGTTTTCTGATTGTCTGGAAGATTAATTTTTAGAAAAAACTCACAGATCATTGATGAGTTAAATGACGTCCATAACATCAGCATTTCGAGACGAGTTCTCCGTAGTTTGATGAAAATGAAAGGAGTGCATACGTTATCAGAGAAGTCAAATTATCGAATTTTTAATCTATTTTCGCTAATCTAACCTAACACAAATAATTCAGAAAAGTTCCAACTATCACTCCCCTCC
This sequence comes from Pristionchus mayeri, assembly GCA_036245805.1. NCBI lineage: Eukaryota > Metazoa > Nematoda > Chromadorea > Rhabditida > Neodiplogasteridae > Pristionchus > Pristionchus mayeri. Next base: position 43,653,753 of record BTRK01000003.1, on the reverse strand, counting down.
CACAAAAGAAGCGTTTTGAGTATGTGGGTAAGCTTCTTAAGGACAATGAGTCCTTTTCGAATTGGGTATTAAGCTATGTTCGCATCTTTGAAACAGAACCCTACAGATCTGGAGCGACGAAAGTACCGTCCAATTGAGAGCAAATCGAAGATTTATTCGCTCTTCCAACATGTTTGATAAGAGACGATTCACGAGTGTCCATAAATTCCCCAAAAAGGTTTCGTGAAAAGAATTAAAATGTATACAATATCCTGTTCTTTAGTACATGATCTGGGGCTGTATTACTTGGGACGGTCCGGGACCACTCGCAATCATTGAACCCGGCGAATCACTCGATGGACCCGCCTATATGGATATCATGAAGGAATTTATACTCCCTTTTATTGACAACTGGAGAGTGGTATACCTTCTTTAAGTTGATTTCAAAATTATCGCTATTGTCGCCACAGCGTTATTTGTTCACAAAAAAAAAGGTTATCCAAGCTTTCCCACCCTAGTGCATCCATGAGATCACGCCGTAGGTCGGATGAGAGCAATCGTCTGACTCTCTTCAGTTTGCACGCTCTCTCTCGTCTCTCTGTCCGGTGAGAGAGCGTGCAAACCGAAGCGAGTCAGACGATAGATCTCGGATGAGAACCATGACGTCGTGCCGCCTTGATCTATAAAACGCGGCATGGCGTTATAGTACTCATCCGACCTAGTGAAATGAGATCAAAGTTTTTTGCCCGCACCTGCTCCATCGACAAAGGTGTGGTCAACGTTGAGGTGAGCCAATTGACATGCAAGGTCAGTAAAACTGCCATCACTCTTGAAGTGATTTAGAGGCACATTACTAGTATCCCTCTCAATGCTCGAAATTCGAAAGTGATCGAAATTGATTGAAATGATCGAAATTGAGCAGGATGATTGATGCGCTTCGAGAATATCAATTGACTGTCCCCTAAATAGGTGTGATGAATGAACTTCTACGCGACATTCATCAGTTCCGCTTTTCTAGGATCAACTTTCGACCAATGCGCTTTTCTCTCCTCACTCTCCTCACTCCTCACTCCATCACGGTAAAGCATACTTGGCACGAAATGTTGTATAAAACACCAGGGACGGCCTGGGTGTATCGGTCATATCGTACCGAATTAATATTCCGGAACGGATATGATACGGTTCGGAATTGTATCAAATTTGCGTTTAGCGAGAGGGAAAACACTCAAAATACAACGTTATGAGTCGTTTTTATGCTCGTTGCATTCCTTGTCGCCTCCCATTTTATTATCTGTTAATTTTAAAAAAATAAAAATCGATAATTTTACGAGAAAATGGCTGAAAGTGTAAAGAAAAATGAATACCGTAATCGGAAACCGTCACTTTTGCTGTGCAAAATTGCACTTCAAAAGTGATACGCCACGCTATTTTCATCAGCCCTCATTTTTCGTCAATTTTGGTCGTTTTCATGGTTATGTTGCTCAAATTGTTGATTTTTGTGGTTCAGCGAGCTGTCGGCGACGGGGAGAAGAGGAGGAAGGGTGCTGCTCCACCAGGAGCAGCACCCATGGACAACTTTTGACGATAAGTTACTTTTTCTCACTTTTTCATTTCCATTTCTGTTCTTCTCTTTGGATATTTCAGGTTATTTTCGTCGACTTTTGGCTCGGGAGGAGGCCCCGAGAGGCCCGGAGCGGAATCAAGCCGCGCAGGCTAGGTGTAATACAGGTTCGTCTATTTTTTGCGCTGTTTCTTGCTAAATTCCTTGTTTAATCGGATGGCAGTTGGTTTTTAATAATTAAAAACGAGAAAATGTGACTCTAGAAGGTGAATCGATGCCCAATTTTTAGTTTGAGTCACGCATTTCGCTGTTTTAAAAATTATCGACGACGAGAAAGCGTGAGCTTCCGTTAAAATGCTTGATATCATTCCGTTGTCGTCATTCACTTGATTTTCGGTTCAACATCTTTATATTTTAGAAACTTCGGGCACCATGGTTCGCATGAGCGTACTCGCCGATGCTCTTAAGACCATCAACAATGCCGAGAAGCGCGGAAAGCACCAGGTCCTCATCCGGCCTTGCTCCAAGGTTCGCATTTTTCATTGTTCTACGATTTTCTCCGCAGTGCTCAAATATTAAACCTCTAGGAGTATAACCAATGCTCGATTTTTAATTTTACGTTTCTCGTGAACTCGGTGGAGAACTGCTGTAATTAAAACGTGCAAATGTGACTCATGGAGGCGAAGCTATGCCGAATTTTTATTTTGGCTCCCGTATTTCGCCTTTTTTAAAAATTCCTATCAAACAGTTCCGACCAAACACGCATTTTCCATCTATTTTGTGTTTAGAGATAATGTAGAAAATTGGTAGAGCTGCCAAGTGGTTCAATAATTACATTCACAGGTAATCGTCCGTTTCCTGACCGTCATGATGAAGCACGGATACATCGGGGAGTTCGAGATCGTCGAAGACCACCGCGCCATCCATAGATTGCTCGTCAGATGAGTGATTCATTATATTTAAAAACAAAATTGAAAAGAACAGTAATCGACGGAGGCAGCTCTTTTTTAGTTGTGGTAAGCTATTGTTTACTTATTTCGAGTACAGCGGGACATATGTTTAGAAATCCTTTTTTTATCCGATTAGCGTAATTCTTAGGTGACCATTTTATATATTGCCAATTTATTGTGATAACTAAATATTTATTTCCCGTTCCAGATCACTTGCTTCTTCACTGGAGGAGCGGATTGTTTTGGTTAGTATTTGTTCACCTTTTGTATGTTTTGTGATAAAGTTATTCCATCCATCTTAGATTCGTTTATTACAATGGAACGAAAACAAATGTAAACATGAGACAGGGAGCGGGAAATGGGGGAGGAACTTAATCGTAGACGGGCCCTCCATTAGCCTTTACCACCTTTTCCATTTGCCCTTGCATCCGTAGGATCAGTTTGCGACAGAGTTCCTTGGTGAGTCTGGTCGACCACCACTCCCTGATTCCCTTCTCGAGCACATCCAGTGATCCGGCCTTGTCCTCCGCCTGCAGCCACTGCTTCATAATGGCCCAGGCCATTTCCACCGGATTCAAATCCGGGGACTCCGCAGGCCAGTCAAGGGTCTTCAATAAAGGTTAGTCCTGGTATTTCCTAACCATGTTCAATACCTCGATCTCTTCTCGCTCGAAGTAGGCGCGAGTCGATTGAGAGATGTGACATCTCGCATTATCCTGTACGAGGATCACATTCCCGCCGTACTTCTTCCTAGAATTAATAAAGTGTGGCAAGGAAACATTTCAGCACTGACTCGGCTCATTTCAGGTAGGCTTTGTGGATCATCTTCTGGTACATCCCTCCATCTACCGTAACCCCTCGACGGAGAATGACGAGCGGAGTTGCCCCTTCCCAGCTGATACCTCCCCAGATCATTAGCTGAAGATAAGGAAGTCTTCAGGGGTGGTTGAATGAGTATTTCGAGAACTCACACTAGGGGGATGCTTGAAGCGGGGTTTCACTCGACGAGAATTGTCCCCTTTGAGGACATAGACGAATCTTCGCCTCACTCCCGACTGCATCATCGACTCGTCAGTGAAGCAATGGTTCACAAACATAGTTCCGAGTCCGAGATGGTGATCGCAGAAGGAGAGACGAGGAGGGCGATTTGCCAAGCGAACCGAATGGCCGTATCTCACGCCACCCTTCTCGAGGCACTGCTCCTTCCGGATCTTCTTCACCACCGATCGGGACAGCTGCGAATAATGTGTGTATACGGTGGCTATGATTCTCACGGAAAGATTACGGTAGGTATGGATACGTGGTAAATGAGTACTAACACTCTCTCCGAATTCGTCTCGGATCTCTTTCACCAGGTCGGACACCTTCTTCTGACTATCTTCCATGTAAGACTCGAAGATGTAGTCAAAGATTGGCTTGATCATCCTCTTATCGACGATTGTGGAGGGGGTATATGGTCGTCGAGTGTCAAATGTCTTGTGCAGGATACGGTAGACCTGCGACTTAGACACCTGAATGCTCGAAACATGAAACTTCTTGTTGAATAAAGTGACCTTTTTCTTCCCGATCTCGTAGCATTTTTCTACAATCTGCCCGTAGCTCAGTCCTGCTTCTCTCCATCCGACTACTTTGTCCTTCCACGACCTTTCAGACATCTGGAACAGCCAATGAGAGAGTGAATAAACATGCATGAATAACAAAATGTTGATCAGCTGAGACACGAATGGTCCTATGAAGTGATTTCATCAGCATTACTCATGAGAAGCACTCCCTCGACCGTAATGAAATTCAGAGATAGGGGATCAGTGTACCTTATTCGCTCGTCTCATCTCGTTGTTCTCTTTGTTGACCTCTTGATTCGAATCTTTTACTGTTATTTCATATCTGATAATTCATTGTATCTTAGATGTCATACTGCCTTGTGAAGATCGGCGATCGGTATGAGATCACCGACCGCACTTTCATTCGAGGCCCGGAGTTGGCATGGGAGGATATCGCAGTAGTGAAGAAGGGAGGGAAGACAAGGGTAAAGGCTCTGTACGTCAATGGGGGGAAGAGAGATGAGATGGAAAAGCTGCTGAAGGATGCTGTCAACGGGGAAATCAGGCAGCCTCGCAAGAGAAAGGAACCAGTAGGTTGATCTTGTCGTTCACTACCGTAATCTTTGACCAGTGTAGCCTTTGATCTTTGCAGTTCTCAATTGTTGAGCCTGCCGAATCTGATGTGAAAAGGAGTTGAAGAGATCTCGTCCAATGCGTGCCGCCTCGAGATTCATGCAAGTTCTCGAGATGTCTCCCGACCTCACTCCGGACCTCAAACGAGTGAAGAAAGAGCGAGGAACCTCCATCCCTCCAGTGGCAGACACTCCCGCTACCAGTCATCCTCCCAAGTCAACCTTCTCATCCAAGAAGAAGAACACTGGCGCCCCTCCCGCCCCAATGACTGCTCTCACTCATCTGCCCACACCCATCCCTTCTCTCCCAATCGGTATTGACTTCTCTCTTTATTATTTGTAGACTACCCGTTTTCAGGTACGGTAACTCTGGATACGATCTACGGATTGTTGGTTGATCTGAAGGGAAACTTCGAGAAGTTGAACGCTCGGCAGGACAGATTGGAGAGGACCTGTAGAGAAATCTATAATGACACTGTTGGAGTGAGACACGAGGTAAACCAACCCTTACTCATCATGTTTGAACGTGCTCACATCTTTTCTCAGAGCCGCCTCCTGGTGGAATCCAGCAAGGAGGGGTTGACCAAGATCACTAAGTTAGAGAGTACTGTAGCTGATCTGAAGGAGAGACTCCCTCCTCCCGAGAAAGGTCAGTCAATCAGTCCTACATCCACTCCTATTCCTACTGATCGATCAATTGTGATCTCTACAGGCCCTCTCTATGGAATCTACGAGGGAATCACTGAAGAGATGGTAGCAGCAATCGACGACACTGAGGAAAGCATCGAATGCTTCGCCGGAAAACTGGACGTCCTTCTCTTCCACTCCTCCACTCTGAGCCATCCAGATCGGGACCAGGAAAAGCTGGAGTGGCTGATCAAGGTACCGTTTAAACGATTCAATATATTCGCAGATGTAATAATATGTTCACCTCAGGTTGTTCTCCATCGTCGGCGGATTACTGTGAAGGCACAGAAGAGGAAGTGGAAAGGACTCATCCTTGGCCGAATCAACCACAATGCTAGACGCGAGGAGGGAAAACAGCAGGAGAGACTTGTGGTGTCTCAGCCGAGAAGGGCTGTCTACACACCCCCTGTCCTTCTTTCCGCCGTAAGACCCTCTAGCACCGCGGCTCAGTTCCCCTCCACTCCCCGTGTCTCCTCTCCTCTCACGACAACTAGTCACTTCCCCTCTACTCCCCGTGTCTCTTCTTCTCTCACCATGGCGAGTCAATTCCCCTCCACTCCTCGTGCCCCTTCTCTCGCCACGGCTAGTCACTTTCCCTCCACTACTTCTATTCCATCTCCCCTCTTTAGAAATAATGCTTCCTATATTTCCCGTCAAGCTTCATCCGTTTCTCGCACCTCTAGCTCGACTTCCAATTACGCCACAGTTCCCCGTGCATCCTCCTCTCTATCCAGACCTTATTCAACTCAAATGTTCCCCTCAACCTCTGTATATCACAGCCAACGTTCTGTTTCTGCTTCAATGAGTTACATGAATGCACCTATCACTAACCATCTCGAAGAAGAAGATAATGGTAACAATTTCGACGACTACTCCCTCGCCTATGACTAACCCCTCGAATGTTCTCCTGATCGAATATTTATATTCCTACTCTACCCAATTGATTATTCAAATTGCTCCATCCCTGTTATGTTATGGAATAAACAAGAAGTAATTTCTGTGACTCAAAATTTATCACAAAACAATACAATAATGATAAAACGAACCAAACAAATACTCTTCCTCCTCAGATGCCTCCGTTGACGCTGGCCCATGGCATCGTTATCTTAAATTTCTTCACAAGCTTTTACTGTTCTATTCAAATAAAAGGCAAAAAAGTAGAAAAGTACTCATCTAAGTCGCATTCGTGGGAGGGGAGAGATGCGGCCAAGGGAGGGCGAGGGGGCCACCACTGAAATGCAATCGCATATTTCACTATATTGTGCACAATAGGCTAACCAACCGTTCCATTGTGGTTTAAAATTTATTAAATCAGTAAAACCAATGAGAAAAATCGGGTCACATTTTGAGTCACATTTTCTCGTTTTTAATTATTAAAAACCAACTGCCATCCGATTAAACAAGGAATTTAGCAAGAAACAGCGCAAAAAATAGACGAACCTGTATTACACCTAGCCTGCGCGCCTTGATTCCGCTCCGGGCCTCTCGGGGCCTCCTCCCGAGCCAAAAGTCGACGAAAATAACCTGAAATATCCAAAGAGAAGAACAGAAATGGAAATGAAAAAGTGAGAAAAAGTAACTTATCGTCAAAAGTTGTCCATGGGTGCTGCTCCTGGTGGAGCAGCACCCTTCCTCCTCTTCTCCCCGTCGCCGACAGCTCGCTGAACCACAAAAATCAACAATTTGAGCAACATAACCATGAAAACGACCAAAATTGACGAAAAATGAGGGCTGATGAAAATAGCGTGGCGTATCACTTTTGAAGTGCAATTTTGCACAGCAAAAGTGACGGTTTCCGATTACGGTATTCATTTTTCTTTACACTTTCAGCCATTTTCTCGTAAAATTATCGATTTTTATTTTTTTAAATTAACAGATAATAAAATGGGAGGCGACAAGGAATGCAACGAGCATAAAAACGACTCATAACGTTGTATTTTGAGTGTTTTCCCTCTCGCTAAACGCAAATTTGATACAATTCCGAACCGTATCATATCCGTTCCGGAATATTAATTCGGTACGATACTATAGGATGACTAGAAATAAATAAATATTTATAAGAGCTACAGTAGCGGCCATAATTCTATCACATTGAAGTTTTTCAAACATAGCTTTCCTCAGCCTTTTCCGGTCCTCACCAAATTTCGGATGTACTTATCTTTTGCAATTACTAATAGAATCATGCATGAGATGGGTGTATCGTGATAGTGTACGGTAGGTCACTGATATAATTCGCCCAAATTCGGGTTTTCCGGTAAAATGCATGCCAAAAATCAAGAATTAAAGGTATCCAATTGTGAATTAGTAAGTTCGAAAGAGAATCTTTCGGGCTTTCGAATACAACTTTTTTGGATTCTAGATTTTTGGCATGCATTTAACCGGAAAGACCGATTTTGCGCGAATTATCGATTTCTCAGTGACCTACCGTACAATATCACGATACACCCATTTCATGCATGATTCTATTGGTAATTATAAAAAGTAAGTATATCCGAAATTTGGAGAGAATCGGAAAAGTTTGAGGAAAGCTATGCTTGGAAAACATCAATGTGATAGAATTATGGCCGCTACTGTAGATAAGCGATCAAAGTTCAGATCTTCTGAAAATACTGTAGATGTTCAAGGATCGACGAGGAGAGTTGGATTCAGAAGGAAATTACGGTGACAATGAAATGATAAAGGGCACGGCTCTTGTGCTGAAGCCCAGATCATATAGGAGGAGATATAGATAGGAAAGAAACAGTGCAAATAAGAAACACTCGTTCTAAGAACAGCGGTAATCTTTAGATGAGCACTATGAATTTACCAGTCACCATGAAATAAAACACTCAAAATGAGGGAAGAAATATCGTTGATCTGGGCTTCGGCACAAGAGTCAAAGGCACTTCATCGCCAAAAATTAGGAAAACTAGAATTGACATAAAATTGAACGGGTTATGTTAACAAGGGAGAGGGGCATAAACCGAAGAAGTACCAAACAAGAGAAATGGGAGATCATTCGGGAAGAAGTGAAAAGGATCTCCAATTTTGCACGTTTCCTTAAAGGAGTGCTCCGGGAAATGAATGCAAGTGATTCCCACAACGAAAATTCTGCGCTCTTATTGGGAAACTGTAGCAACTTTACTCCTAGAATGTCTGTGGAACTTCGTACAAAGTGATTTATGATCTCGTGAGTGGCCTCTACGATATCCAAGTTGTCACCATGGGTGACCGAATATTCCCCGGAGCACCCCTTTAAAGAAGGTGTGTCAGCAAAGTTGAACTTATGACGCTGTCATAACCATGGCCTAGCTTTTCATAACCATGAGAGATTCTGAAAATTTCAAAGTCATATCTTTATTTTGAACCGACTTATCACTAGTTGGCAGAGTGCCATGGCCGCTGATAGTCCTTGATAGGGCAGGGACGAGCGGGAATTCAAATATCTCGAAGATTTGTCAAAAATGGGAATCGAACCCGCTACCTCACGGTCAAATGGCTCTACCACTGAGCTATGGGAACGATGGTTCCTACCCTCTTAGCTCGCGCTATGATCTTTGGAGAGTTGGCTAGGCCATTGTTATGACAGCGTCAAAAGTTCAACTTTTGCTGACAATCCTTCATTAAAGTGATTAAGTATACAGGAGGTCAGAGTAGCACGATAGATAGAGAAGATCAAATATCAAAAATACTTTCTAAACGAATCCTCTTATTGACTGTGTTGCGAAAAAAATAAGATGAAGATTGATGAGAACATTGTAGAGATACGAAAGAGAAAGGAGATGATGATAGAGGAATGAGACGCCGATTAGCATCCAAAGGAAAGACGAAAGTTCAAAGTTCAAAGTTCAAAGTTCAAAGATGAGATGAGATGAGATGAGATGAGATGAGATGAGATGAGTAGATCATGATATTCTAGAATCTCTGGTATCCCCATATGAATGCAGACAACACTATCCATTGAATGAATGTGAAAAAAGAGGGAATTGCATGAGAGAAGCCTACTAGAAACGAAGATCCATCAAAGTTCAAAGTTCTAAGACCAAAGATCGTGAGATTCTACCCCCTTGTATTCAAAGTTCTGGGGTCAAAGTTCTCACATTAGTCGTGGTACTCCGGCTGTGCATCGGCGTCGTTCACCAACTCCTCATACGTCTCGCGCTTGACTGAATGGATTACGGTAGGTTAAGAAATGTTACGGTAGTTTGGTAGGTCAGATTAAAACTCACTGCAGCAATACTTTCCTCTAGGTCCACACGCGCGGCAGAAAGGTTTCTCAGAAAGCTCGCGCTTGCCTGAATGAGTACGGTAGTTCGGTCGGTTAGAACCATAACTCACTAATTTTGTTCTCCGAGACAGAGTTCGCGAAGTCCGCAAACGCCTCTCGCTTGACTGAATGATAACGGTAGTTTGGTGGGTCAGATTCGCAACTTACTGCAACACTGGAGGCGGTTCCAAGGGCACGCGTAGGAAGGTCTCAACTCGCGCTTGGCTGAATGATTACGGTAGTTCGATGGGTCAGTTTTGTAACTCACCGATTTTGATGTTGTTCACGGATTCAGCGCTGCTCCCGTTCTTTTCCAACACAGAAGCCTCGCGCTTATCGACTGAAAATATTCAACCTTTCACAGTTGTAGTCTTTGTAGTCCTTCAATTTTGACGTTGTAGTCCTCGTCCGGTTGCTCCTCAGAAGCCTCGCGCTTCGAGACTGAAATGATTCCAATATTTACAGTATTTTGAGTCATGAATCTGACCCACCGAACTACCGTACCCCTCACTCACTGGTGGTGTGGCAGGATCCGTTTTCGCAGATGGTGCACTCCTCCTTGCCGTCTTTGGTGATACAGGTGGTCGAACCGCTGGTCGAGCTGCTGGTTACTTGGATATCCGCCTCGCGCTTGGTCACTGAAATTACGGTAGTTAGGTGGGTCAGATTCATCATCTGGGATCCAGTAGGCGATGGGTGTGGTGTGGGAAGGGTACAGTAGTTGATGGTCACGGCACAGGTAGGGGAGGGGTACGGTAAGGTGTGGGTAGAGTAATGAAGGGGTACGGTAGGCGAGGTTATCGTACCGTTACGGCAGGCTCCGTTGATGCACTCGGTGCAGCGGCCGTTGAGGCAGTTTGTCGAAGTAACGGAGACCTCGGCGAAGGCGCACCTGGAATACTGTAGGTGAGGGGGGGGTACGGTTGGTTAGATCCATGGTCGGTGGGTCAGATCACTCACCCGAAGAGCGCGACGAGAAGTGATAGAGTTAGAAGAGTCCTCATCGTGGACGATCGATCGAAGTGAGGGGAGGAGGGAGGGGAGGGGTTTATATAGGCAAAATTTCATGGTAATGAGGCCGATTTGCACGAGATTAGACGTGCCAGAACAGACGTTATTGTTCACCCTTTGTGGATTAGTCAATAACAAGATTAAGTCGAGAACCGCTTCGCAAAGATGGGTGAGAGGAGAATGGGCGGGAATTCAAAATGAGGGGAGTATTTCGCAATCTCGCTGAATTTGCCTGCAGATTCCTGACACGTTCCCAACTAATTCTGTAATGCAAATGCTGTCGAAATAATGCGAATTTCTATCAATCAATCAATCATCAATCAATCAATTTATCTTATCAGGCGGAAACGCTCAGAAGATGATAGGTCGGTAGTCTTCATAAGTTGCACTCCACCAATGGCTGCCAATAGCTCGGGATAGGTCGTCTCTCCATCGCGCGCGAGGCTTTCCGGGGGGACGAGTCCTATTGAATGGAGTCCAGACAGTTGTCGCACGGCTCCACTGTTCCACTCCCATTCTTCTGATCTTGAGGGCCCAGCGCGCTTTTCGTTTCAATCCTTCCTCATTCCAGTCTCTCAGCTTGGTAATCCCTCTCACGCGGTCATTCCTCCATCTGTCCCTCAGCGTGACTCCAAGCATCTTTCTTTCCATCTTCCTCTGGGTGACTCTCAGCCTCTCCTTCTCGCTAGATCTCAGAGCCCATACTTCACACCCATAGAGAACTGTAGCCGTGATGCAGCTCTCGAAGACTCTCCTCCTGATCTTGATGGACAGAATTCGAGAAGATAGGAGGTGCGAGAGCTTACTCCAGGCCAGCCACCCTAATCGAATCCGGTGTTCTATTTCGTCGGAATGATCCAAGGGAAGAGCTATTCTTCCTCCGAGATAGGTGGCGCTATCGACGAATTCGAATCGCAGATTGCCGATGATTATTGGATTGCGGGTAGAGGTGCAGGAGGTGAGGAGGTTGGTCTTGCTTGCATTCACTTCGAGACCAACTCGGCTGCACGCGTCCATCAGCTTCTTCAGCATTTGTTCCAGCTCGGGTCGAGATTTGGCAACGAGAGCCACGTCATCGGCATACTCCAAGTGGCAAAGGTTCCTTCCGTCGATTCTAATTCCATCTGACTCCCAGTCAATGTTGTCCATGGCTGATCGTAGCACTGCGTTGAAGAGACGAGGGGAGAGGGTATCCCCTTGGCGGACTCCTCGACGCACAGTCACAGGAACGAGCTTCTCATTAACTCGAATGAGTGTAGAGGAGGACTCGTAGAGACGGCGCAACATGTGGACGAGGGAGGGATGGGCTCCGAACGAGAAGAGGGCTTGCCAGCAGGCATTCCACTCCACAGAGTCGAACGCCTTCTTGAAGTCGACGAACGCCAAGTAGATTGGGATACCGTACTCGGAGGTTCTTTCAGCGACCTGCTTGATGGCATGCAGGTTGTCGAGAGTACTGTAGCCGCGCCGGAAGCCGGTTTGGGTCGAGGACTCTGTTTCTTCAAGCACAGTTTCGAGTCTCTGAAGAATGACTTTGGTCATTGTCTTCAGGGAAACGGTGAGGAAGGAGATGGGACGGAAGTTCCCAATGTTGGTAGGGTCTCCTTTCTTGTGCAGAAGAGTGACAATTGCTTCGGTCAGGTCGCTTGGAACAGCCTCTCCATCTACCAGATAGTTGAGTAGATCAGCGATAACGGGAGCAAGGTGGTTTCGAGAGTGGTATAGCATCAGGGAGAATGCCATCCGAACCGGGTGAGTGACCACACTTGAGTTGGGACATCGCTTTGCTGACCTCATCGGGTAGGAAGGGAGGAAGGGGATCCAGAGGCTGAGGAGGGACTGGGAGTGGACACGGAACTGCAGGGGTGTAGAGACCGTCAAAGAAGCTCTGGACCACTGTCTTGGTAGCTGCTTGAGAGAGAGCACCAGTTACAGGGTGGGGAACTAGAAGGCGCTTCTTTGAGGTTTGCAGACTCAGCATGCTCTTCACGATGCTCCTTCCCATGGTTGCTGCTTGCCGTGCTTGCGCCTCCTTTCGCTTCCTGATGTCATCGACGAAACTCGTCCGGGCAGCTTTGCAGGCAGCTGAGTAGGCGACAGCTTGTTGGGAGTTGGATTGCAATTCATGGCGCATCGCTAGGAGCTTCCGCGTTCCACTCGAGATCCAAGAAGGGGATTGGCGCTTCCTCCAGCAGTTCGTTGCCGCGGTCTCCGTGAAAGCCTTTACCGTAGTATAGGCGTCGGCGGCAGAACTGGGGCGGGCAAGGGGCAGTGACGCGAGAAGGTTTGCGTTGACAGTAAAAGCGGTTCGATCGAAATCTAGCCGCTCCCTGCATCTTTTCTGCCTCGCCTTGCCAGGGAGGGAGAGGCACATCCGAACAAGGCGATGGTCGGAGTCAAACTCAAACCGACCAACGACTCCACAGTTGACTACTCTCGCTGTGGCGGGCGCTGCAACGTAGTCAATTTGGTGGAATGCGGAGCCGTTTGGGGATCGCCAGGTCCAGATTCGACCGTGCCGTCTCTTGGGGAACGTGTTCAGGATGCGCAGTCTGTTCCTCACGCAGAGCTCAGTGAAGCAGCGTCCGCGTGAGTTCGGTGTGGGAGAGGCAAAGTTACCGACAAATCTTTCATTGCCAGGTTCCCTCGCCACTCGACAGTTGAAGTCACCAACCAGAACTGGCATATGGCCTTTTGGGGCACTCCGCAGGGCGGTCTCAACCTGGTCTAGAAAGTCTTCATACGCGTCGTCATCGTAGGAAGACGTAGGGGCGTAAGCGCAGACCAGGAAGAGCCGTAGGTCGGGAAGGAGCAGAGTGGCCAAACGAGGGGAGAGGCCATTGAACACAGCTCCGCGCGCGAGTTGCGGTCGAAGCAAAAATGCCACGCCATGGGAAGCAGTGGGCCCGCCCGAGTGGTAGACTACAGTGCCTGAGGATGTAAGATTGAACGAGGCACAACCCACAATCCTGGCTTCCTGCACTGCAACCACGTCCCACTTGATCTTGTCGAGGGCGAGTTCCATCTCCGACTGCTTCTCCCTTGGGCCGAGCGTCCTGGCGTTGATGGTGCCGATGTAGAAGTGGCGACCCATCGTGGCGGCGTACAACTCCCGCGTGCCAACGCGTCTGGGAGAGGGAATCCGGGCGGGCGGAACCGGAGACGGAGAGACGAAATCGCACTCAACCGCTCGCCACACACTTGAGAACCCAGAATGAATGAATCAATGAAGAGGATCATACTTTATCGTAAGGAAATGAGATCAAAGATTGCTGAATAGCCAATTCATCTACTGGATACGGTAGAAAAGATTAATGATACTGTGACATTAAATGTAAATCGCAGACTGGTGATATTCCTTCGCACTTCATAATCCTGCTCTACGCCGACTCATCCTTATCACCATCGACCTGAATCAATCGATACCGTGACCTATCATATCCTACCGTACTCTACACTACCTCCTCACTCATTTCGAATCCGTACGTTGCATCTGCAATGTCCTCAGCCCACTGCTGCAAGACAACGACCTGGCTGTATCGAGCTGCAGTTATCGATTGCCGCGTGCTGGCTACCGTATCCCCACGCTGATCGTCATCGAGATTACGGTAGAAGACAATCGCCGACGCGCCCAGAGCATGAAGTCTCTCGTAGATTGTCTCGGCCGGCTGGAATACCAATGATCTACAGTATCATAAAGTACAGCCTACAGAATCCTACCGTAGAATTACAGCATCCTACCGTATCATAATACGGTATCTGCAGCACAAACCTCATTCACGATGACCTGCCCTCCCTTACTCATTCCGAGTACAGCGAACCGCATATTCAGATGGCCTCGTGCTATCTTTGCTGGCGGCTCATTCTGCAATACATCGTGTACACAGTGTAGTGAGCGGCGCGCACTCTCCTTGTTTGACATGCTTCCTATGTTTGACCGGCAAGAGAGCACTCCAAAACTTTAAAAAAGCCGACTTGGGAACACCAGTATACACTTCAAGACAGCACGGGAGGGATGAGATCTCTTTTACGTGTTGTTTCACAATCTGATCCCGTAGAGAATATTCTTGACATTCTGCCAACAGCATGACGTGTAAACAAGTGAAGATAAACACCCTTCTCGAACCCTCTTGGAGCCAATTTCAGCCTTTTTTCAGTGAAACCGGCTTGGAGGCCTATCGAAGCAGGATTGTAGAGCGTTTTGACATCCCTATATTATACAGTACCTCCACCCATTCCAGGAACTGCCTGTACGACTCCAATGGTCTGCCCTCATGGTCGGACTCCACGACGAAGAGAGCGAAGCCCTGGGAAATGTAACATCAATTTCGGGTATTTTCTCTCAATTATGCTATTTGTAAATTCTTAACAACGTAAGCAGCGACATTAGCATGTATATAATGTTAGTCTCCGTACAAGCATTGTAGGCATGTGAGGAGAGCACCTATACCTGATTTCACCCACTCTCACGCCGGTGAGGAGCATGTCTGAAGAACAGAGGGAAGCACACTACCATACCAGGTAGGGTTGGCTATTCGATGTTGATTTGTGATATCCCGCTCGCGTCCCTCTCGCATATTTCGAAATCCGTGGGATCGCGATATCGCAATTCTAATACATCGAATAAACCACCCTACTACCCTACCTTGTACTGCCTGAACTCCTCAACGTCAACGTCCTCGATGGCCATCTTCCCAGGTCGGAATGCGAACAGATAATCATCAAGTCGATGAGTCAGCCACTCCGCCGATCTCACAATTCTGGTGGGACAATGCTGGAGAAAATATTTGATTTTTCTTCAAACACGACTAGAATCTTCATTATAACTGCTCCCTAATCGCTTAAATCATCGCATAATAGTCTTTTACCAGCCCCTTATGAGAGTGACACTGCTATCAATCGAAAATTTGAACAGTTTAATATATTTATGTCGTTACTACCGTACCTCGGCACTCTCCAATGCACGTCCTCTCGTGTAGAAGATGGTGATGTACTCGGTAAGCTGTTTTTTCGGGGCATTCGCCTGGCAAGTTCAGTGTTAGCTAAATTTATTTATTATATTTATTGATCGTAAACCACAAGGTCGCTTCTTCAAGTGCAGAGTGTTCGTGAATATAATTAGATATTAGAGGAAAAGGGGAGGAGGGAAAAGTGAGAAATTGTAAGGACTCATAATGAACTACTTAAAGGAGGAGTAAATGCAATCGCGCGCCCGGTTGGAATATGTTTCACCTAGGGACGAACTCTCTTCAAGTCGCGTGATATCTCGTCCCCTTCCCTGAGCTTTCTCTGATCAGGCTCCCAGCCAACTAGCTATTACTCTGTTCGGAATGGAGATATCAATGTGGAAATTTCGGAGCTTCTTATCGCTGTGGAGCTCTAGGCAGTGAATATGATAGCTTCAAAAATTTAATTTTGAGTTTACTCCTCCTTAAATGTTTTTCATCAGGACTTGCCACATACCATCATCTCGGCTGTCATAATTCTGAGAGCAAAGGCAACAGATCAAACATCGAACTCACTTTCTTGAAGAGGAGGTAGAGCGTACTCAGCGCCAGCACAACGACCATGACTACTGTAGAGAAGATGTAGTCCTGATGAGGAGGAGAGATCAAAGATCACAGATCAATTTGAGATCACAATCACGAGGTTGACCTGTCGCTATACCTTCTCTCTGGACAACCGTAGCTTCTAAGGCAGTCGTAGGCCGCATAAAGACAACAAACAACCACTATTCGGTCAAATTCGTGACATTCATTTTCATTACGATTGTTAGAGGTCGTAATTAGCTATCTCTAGAGGACGATTAACGTACATTGATTGTATATTTCGCGGTATCTTTTTTTAAATACTACGCAGATCAGTACCTGCTTCGCCAGTATGAGCATCTCAGGGCCATGCTCATTGCACTCTCTTGGAGCTCCGTCAGGAGGAGCTGGCATGCATCTGGAAGGTAGAATTCGAGATCCGAAACCACGCTATCTTCATTCCGAGCACTCTCTCGCCACGAGAGAGTGCGTAGAATGAAGAGAGCGTCGTATCGATTATGGAACTCTACTGGAAAGTAGTATACAATGGCCAGCAGGCCATTATTGATTTAGTTATTTTCGCTTTGTCAATATGAAACAGTATACCGAAGACCCAACCTGTCTCCAGATTCGTCCTGCATCATCCGACAAATTCTTCCATAACACGAAAACAGATACTTGGCGGGCTCTAAAATCTGAAACCTTGATAGGTCGCCTAGCTTTTACGATCTCTCTAATATTTGCGCACAAATATGACTATATCTCCAGTAAATGTAATGAAAAATGAGGGAAAACGAGCTCTCGAAGAGGATCCCAGGGGCAAGGGACTCTGAAGGGAGGCCATGCAGAGGTGGTATGAGAGGAGCGACCTGTCTAGTATTTGCAAGCATGGCTATATCTCAAGAAAATACGGCGAAAATGAGTGAAATGAACAACAAGTGAGGCCCTAGGAGCAAGGGAAGCAATGTAGTCAGGGAGACGGCGGATGCGCAGGTTATTAGTGGGGAAACTCTCGTGAGACATTGACTCATTGACTCTCTAAGTTTTCCATAATCTCTTGATCTGTCTACCTGACAAGAAATGGAGAGAGAAACGCGCCAATCCTATTACTCATAAGCAGTTTTATCAAGCGTTTGCCCATCCTTTCCTTCTTCTGAGGTAGGCTAACCTCACTGCAGAGATAACAGAGTTATATTAGTCAAGAAAGAAATTTTGCTTTCCTCGGTAAAATTGCTAGTTGCTGAAGAAATGGAGATGAAATCGAGGCGAGAGCTGGCAAATTGGGGGGGGGGAGTGAGAATATGGAATTAACGCAGCGCTGAAAACATTAAAATACGTGTGCTGAAAATCCCAAAATCCTGATAACCTCAAGGCAGACTGAGCGCTGAATTTGCTGGAGACGGAGGGTGGGTGGCAAACCGTGGGCACCTCAGCACAAACCCGGAAAGTATTTGGAATACGTGAAAATTCCGGGTCTCAAGGGATGAAAATGACGCGAATTATGTTTGGGAAGCGTGGATGGGCAAACAAATAGGAGGAAGAAAGACATGGAAATGTGTGGCTCATTAATTCAAGTGCGAAATCCAACACTTCCCGAAGCCACGTGTACCTAATGAGAGGATGATGGGTAATCGGAGATCACCATGCAAGAACCGGAATCTCTTCATTTCGCGCTGTCTCTAGCTCTGTCTGACCGGTTAGAGATAATTGACCATTTGCGAACCCAAGTAGTATACGGCTGCAGGCGCTTCTTCGCTTTCTGACCACCCCCTCCTCCCTCATCTAGCCCACTCATTTCTAGGTATTCCTCCCTGATTTTCGGCCGCTCAACCCCTCAATGATGGGCGGGAAATTGGGAGGGGGGTGGCCAGAAACCAAAGAAGTGCCCGGCTGCATACCATGTTTGACGGTTATGTGTTATCTAACCGAATGAGAACACGATGATTTCTTCCATCATGTTCATGAAAAACCAAGGAATGCGTTCATCACCTCGCACGTAAGTGGGACTTGTACCACTCTCTTAATTTCCCGGAATCTCAAGCTCTGTCTGACCAGTAAGATAACATTTGATTTTGAAATTAAGTTTACTCGGGAAATACGGCTTAAGAACCTATTTCAGGGATCAATAATGAGAGGATTTGAAACATTATGGTCGTCATGAGATTGAAAAAAACGCGTCTCGCGAGTGAACACGTGGGAACTTACTGACTCTATCCATCTCACACATCTTATTGCTCAGTCTACCCGATCAGATAGTATCGAATTGAGTAAAGAAAAAGAAGCACACCTATCACATGCAGAACCGTTCAGCTTTAGCTACTGCTCATTTCCCACTACTCTTCTCTCAAATTATCACCTTATCGGCAGTTTTCGTATCTGTCTCTCTACTAATGATCGGTTGCACAGCACACAATCGCCTGATTCTCTCCACATTACCCACTCTCTCGCTCTGTCTACCGGACAAGAAAGAGTTACTGAAGTAAATTGAGGTGGAATGGAGAGGGGAAGCTTTTCAAGCGGTAAACCCTCCAAGCAACTTGTCACTACTGATGAGAAATTTGATTGCGTTGCGGGACACAGCGCAATTCGGGCTGCCTTCTTATCTTCCATTTGCCATCAACTGGCAGAAAGCATTTTGTATGAACAATTGCTAGAGGGAAATAGAACGATGAGAGCCTGATGCCGTTTCACGAACACTGGTGGACGCACAAACTGCGCGAATCTCGTGAGAACGTTGCGACCGAATGGAATTAGAGTGCAAAAGAATCTGATCCGACCGATGGTCGCATGGCTCTGCTATCGAGATCGCTTCGGAATGAGTAAAAGTAAAGGTGCCTAAAGATAAAGGTACATCTCGTCCTTGTGACTGGGCTCGATAGTGCTCTCCACTGCTAGGCCAGTGTAAATTTTGGGCTCAGTCGGATTCAGTCAGAAGCGCCCACTGCTTTGAAAAAAGTAGAGTTCTAGAGATCATTTTCTCATCAATCTAAACCGGTCGAATGACGAGATGGTGTGCACTATGAGGAGAATGTGGTGTCGTTTCTCGAATTCCACGGGTGAAACTAATCGCATCTGCTAATATGGGAAGTTTAATCTTTTAACTTTGAGAACTATTCAGGTATGAAAATGGTCTGGCGTTATGATCGCTCTACTGTCCTGTTCTAACCAGAGTACGAATCGAGATATAAGAACAAAAGCTAATTTTTTGCGCTTCTGAATTCGAAATGAATCGCGTGCGCATTATTGTTGTAAACACAAATAACAAGCAAAAGCGAGCAGGTATACTTATTAATGTATGTCTCAGAAATAATTAATATTTTAGAGGGTGGTTCGATTATGACGATGCAACTCGCCTTGCTGACAGCCTCTTTCACTGTGCGCAGCAACTGACTGAGTATTCCTATGGTATGGCGTTTTAGTGCTGGTATTAGAGACCACTACTGTCGGACATCTTTGAATTTTGCACCGATAATGGAATTAAAACGCTATATTTCTCACCTCCTGTAGAATCCCATATTGATACCCCTCTTTCCGCCCAATCTGCCAATTTGCTAGTTTCAAAATTTTTGTTGTAAAAAATTGGCAATTGAACTCACTTTACTGGTTTGCAGTTCTAGAGACACATGCCGTTCGAGATTCTGTCCCGGCAGGATTCCACTATCTGGAATTAGTTCTTACAAATAGATAAATCCTTCCATTCGTCGCTATCTCTACCCCATTTCCATCTGTTCGGAAGAGATATGGATGCAAAAAGAGATAAATTTAATAAAAATGCACTAGTTCAACGAGTTTGGCAATTGTCGCTTTGGTAATTGTCACCCCCCCCCCCCAACACATCAAGTTTTGTTGAACGGCGAGTTACAATATTGAAGCAACATAATTCATCAGTCATGCCGCTTAGATATAGCGGCACGATTGTCCTCATCCGATTCGTACTCTGGTTAGAACAGGACAGTAGAGCGATCATAACGCCAGACCATTTTCATACCTGAATAGTTCTCAAAGTTAAAAGATTAAACTTCCCATATTAGCAGATGCGATTAGTTTCACCCGTGGAATTCGAGAAACGACACCACATTCTCCTCATAGTGCACACCATCTCGTCATTCGACCGGTTTAGATTGATGAGAAAATGGTATCATCTCTAGAACTCTACTTTTTTCAAAGCAGTGGGCGCTTCTGACTGAATCCGACTGAGCCCAAAATTTACACTGGCCTAGCAGTGGGGAGCACTATCGAGCCCAGTCACAAGGACGAGATGTACCTTTATCTTTAGGCACCTTTACTTTTACTCATTCCGAAGCGATCTCGATAGCAGAGCCATGCGACCATCGGTCGGATCAGATTCTTTTGCACTCTAATTCCATTCGGTCGCAACGTTCTCACGATCTATAGAATGCCAATCTGTGCATGAGCTGCAATCGATCTACATCCCATATTCCAATATTTTGCAGCCGCTTCGCCGCACCTCCAACGGAAAGTTGGTAGCAACATGCTCCTTCGCTGAAGGGGAGAAGATCTACAAAAGAGGCGACCGCGGCTGGAGTCCTGCAAGTTAACCATGCGAATTGGAATTCGATAGTTTATAATCAAACTCTTCCCGATTCCCCCTCTCTGAAAGTACGACATACGATCGTACCAGAGGGATTCATTTGAACCAACTGGGGTTCACATTTTAGTGGTAAATGGTCAAGAGTTGTTGATAGGAACAGTTCACTGCACGGAATTTACCATATTCACATGACGATTCTAGGCTCAACTACTCAAGGAGACTGAACACCTCAGCAAGCAGCTGACGCATATTTTCTAGGGCAACCAAGTGAGTTTTTTTCGAATTCGGGGGAAGTCCGCGGTTTGCGCGCGTTTGCATTTACTCCTCCTTTAAAGTTACCCAACAAGGACGAAATTGGCACATTTTTTTGTCCTCCATCGAATAGCCGATGGTTGAATTAGTATATAATGAATATACAGAAATGCCAACAATCAATAATCACATCAAAGGGAAAGCCGCAAATGATCAGCGTAATCCCGCGTTCTCTCACTTTTGCATACTCTCTCGTACAAGCGACGGTATCAGGGTTATATCAGGGTTGCGTCCTTGTTGGGTAACTTTAAAATATCAGTTCATAATAGCGCATGTCCCAAACTTCAATGTGTTCTATACCATACTGCTTACTGCACACTTGACTTGACCTGACCGTACCATACTGACCATTGACTTTACTTGACATCGCACCTGGAGAGCAGATATGCAACACAGGGGAGGCTGTCGCAGCAGGAGCCTTCCAGGTTAACCATGTGAGTTGGACGTTGTGGTATGATGTTTGCTTTTTGAACGCTCGAAGCTCTGTATATTCAACGTACACTCTTTAGTCAATGTATGTTGATATGCGTTCTCTCAAACATTACATTGGGAATACTTTCTAGGCATAACTGCTCAATGAGGCCGACCATATCAGCCAGCAATTGAAGCACATCTTCAAGGTGTACAACCTCGCCATCGATAAAGCAACAAAGTGAGCCAATTTCGAATTTGGGGGAATCCCTGGCTTTCACGAAAGACAAATGAGAAAAGGGTTAAAGGGACAAATCCGAGGTCGGTGGGGTGTACACTGCAGAGGGCAACTGCATGAAGGAGGTGAGATTCCTTAACATATCAGTGCTTATTACCGCAATCCCACTTCCCTCGTATGAATTAGTTGACCAAACTACACTGAAATTGAATAATGCATGGACATGGTGAAACAACAACAATGCACAGTATTAAACCCCGTGCAAAAGCAAATGCTCATTTCGCGCTCCTTTTCAAATTCAAAAAGTGACGAATTTGCACTTACAGGGAATTTCGTAGGAATTAGGAATTAGGAATTGGTAGGTTAGGAATTGCGATTTTCGAAATTGCCTGTTCCATGTCTGGCGCTTAATACAGTGAACATTCACAGGCTGGGGTCCGGGTGCGCAGGCTCTATCCCGCTTTCATCGAGAAGATGAACACACTTTCGCAGAAGAACGAACAGTGGGAAGACGAGGAACAGGTGGGATAATCTTGTAAGAAAAAAAAAGTATACTCAGAATAATATAACTAGCTAATTTTACCAATGCGAGCGAGCGCTCGTCATAGCATCGGTAGTAGCAAAAAAACTCGGTAATGAAAATTAGAGTTCGCAAATTTAATTTTCTCCTCACAATCAAGTTTCCACACTCTCTTCACTCGAGAGTCGTGAAAATATGGGAACGATCATAAGAAGTGCACATTCTACTGACATTTTTGACAAATTTTCACTTTCAGAATGAAACTTTCTCCAAATTGGTGGAGGATGGGGATCAATTTGAACTGAGTATCAAGCAGGCAAAGGCAAAGATGGACAAGTTGAACAAGATGTGAAGAGTGACTAGCCCAATGACACAATATCAAATTGTACCATTTCGTTCTCATTCGAATATTCGTTATTTTATTCGACCTTCTTTTCTTTATTATGCCTGTAAATACACTTTCAACATCGCATAGAATTGTATCGATACGATTGTGTTTTGTCGTAATTGTCGGCTTGTCAGCAAATTAACTTTATTATCCTTTTAACATGGCAATGAGGTCAAGAATGGATTGTTGAGTCCTAGAATGAAATCGATATATGGATGAATCGAACTGTAGATAACAAAGATGAGGTTGTGCTCGAATTCGAATTTAGCCTGTGAATATAGTTGCATGAATAATTCGTTTGTTGTATCGGGAGCCGATTTCCCCACGATCTTTGGCTGAATCAATTTAGAATGTAGATGAGAATGGATGGACTGGTCAAAAAGTGTGATAAGAAGGAAAGAAAATTCAAAGAACTCACGGGTACTGCCAGTAAATTCGCCGGTTGATCACTCGTTCCAGCAGGGATAGATCGACACCGTAGCAGTAGTGACGCTTGTGATTATCGATTAGTAGTCACGTCAACTTCAATCACATTAAATTACTAACTATTGTTGAATGATCATATGGCAACTCGAGCACGGCAAGTGGTAGGCCAAAAGCAATCGAATCTTCAAACTTCTCACTCGCACACATGGAGATCGTGTGCGTGATCTGGTTCGTCCTCCTCCAGTCCTAGTCTCCTCCCAACTTAAGTTGGCTCGAATCTGGAATGATTTGATCTTCCTCTCCAAGAAATAAGTCGTCTATATCTAATGCCTCGGTCACTTACATGCTCTGGTTATAAAGACAATGTCAATGGATCAGAAATGGTTCTCAGAAGATCTCATATGATTTCCCGGCATGCACTCCTAATCCCCGCTGCAATCTCTCAGTTTGTAGCACTGTTCCCTCGCCTGCTCGCACTCTTCCACGTTCGGCCACAGGGGAGACGACCGGAATTAATTTGTATTTTAATTAATTAATTAAAACGCGTTCTCTGTAAGAATGGGAGAGGGGTGGCACAATGGTTCAAAATGATCGTATCGAGTTCTAACTTGGAGGACGTGACGTATATGAGTAGTGAATACTTCCACATAAAAAGTAGGTCAACAGCTCAAATTTTGTCTTGATCTACCTATAAAAATCAAAGATACGGCCACATGTTATATACCATTCGAAAGAGCATCGAAAGTTGTGCATAAATCTCGCTTTTCATCGAGTTTCACCTTTTTTGACGTCCTGTGTGCATGAAAACGTCAATATTTTTAATGTTTTTGATTTTTAAAGATGCAAAGATGTCATTCCTTATTTCTAATTTTATGACCAGTAGATGCGTGAATTTTTACATAAGCGAACTATTTTCAACTTAAGTAATTCGTTCCTCCTAGTAGTCATTTCATGCATTTTCTAACAATAAAATCGTAGCGTGGGATCGAATCTCACAACTTCAAAATATGTTTCAGTGACTATTTAAAATGGTCTAATCAGTCTTGTTAAATATTCACTGGAACATATCTAAAGCAATCCACCATCATCCAACTCTCTCTCATTTCCCGTCTCGCTCCGGAAAGCGCGCGGTCAGACGCATATGATTTTTTTTATAAAATGCATGATATGACCACTAGGAGGAACGAGTTTCTTGAACTGAAAATTTTTCTCTTATGCAAAAATTCACGGCGCATCTACTGGTCATAAAATTATATTAAATGACATTTTTGTATCTAAAAATCAGAAACCTTAAAATGTGGACGTTTTCATGCACACAGGACGTCGGTAAAAGTGAAACTCGATGAAAAACGAGATTTACGCAAAACTTTCGATGCTCTTTCGAATGGTATATAACATGTGGCCGTATCTTTGATTTTTGTAGGTAGGTCAAAAAGTTGAGCTATTGACCTACTTTTTATGCGGAAGTATTCACTACTCATATACGTTACCTCCTCCAAGTTACAGCTCGATACGATAATTTTTAACCATTGTGCCACCCACTATAGGCGACTGTCCCACTATTACAGAGAATGCGTTTTAATTAATATTTGTATTTTTTTCGTCCACAGGCCAGTCCACAACTAGCGGAGGTCGGGAAAAGATATTTTTAAAAAAGTTCCCTTTGTTGAAGGCGTGAACAGCAACGACGGAAGTACAACAACATCAGCTTGAGCAAGGGCTCCTTCACCAGTCCCGTATAATTCACGCCTAGTAATCAGCTCGGCCCATTGTCCGTTCCTCTCCTTGGACAAATCCTCTTTCCCGAAAAATGGACCCTTCTGTAGTACTTTCACAGAATCATTTTTGACACTTTGGGAACCTACTGTGAACATGCAGGAGAAGGGTACTTTTTTGTTTGTCATCCGTCGGGTTCTCATCCGACCTAGTGCCCTTTCCCTTCTATTCAGGCGTCCTCTTCGCCTCGCCCACAATAATATATTTTGATTTTTTCACGCACGAGCGTCTTATGCAAATATAATTTATCAGTAATGTGAAACAAATTACAAATCGTATTTAGTCGTCGACTTTTTTCCACTCCACCATATCGAGATACTCCTGTCCACATGTGTCGACACATCTTTGCTGGAGAGCACGTTTGACATTCCCGAGTGTATTTTTTGTTCTGTAATTGAAAATCGATTCGCATTATATACCGACACCCTCCCACTTTTCCCTACTACAGAAAAAAAATAGTTTAAATAGGAATATAACTGGGAGCTTCGTGGAATATTTCGGGATCATATTCTTGATGGAATGATTATGGGAGGTTCGACCAGCTCGATATTGCTTCTGAGAGTTTAAACGTTTTGGAAGTCTCATTAACCTCTCTTGTTCTTCAATTCCAACAAGAATTATCCACTCTCAATCAACGATGGACAGGTCACCATGTGGCGGAGCCATTTGTACTTCATTTGATGCCGAATATTTGAGCGTGTTGTAGGAATCTTCGAGTGAGACGGTTTAGACATCTGGAATTTCATGACAAGAATCCATGAAATCCATGACTTCATGACACGATTAATATCGTAAGAGAACGAATTGAGTAATGAAAGGAGGAATCCATCAATATTACTGAATGTACATCGGACATACTTTTACATCGTTTCTTGCCGTCAGTTCGACTTAAAGCACGATACAAGCAATATATACGATATGGTGAAGAGAAGGCGATTGCTAATCGAAATTAGGTGGGAAATAGTGAAAATGCAATAACATAAAGGAATATAACGGAGTCAATTGCTGATATCCTCTCTTCTCTGACCAGAAGGATAACATCTATCGCCTCATCTCTCCTCTCTTCTCCTCCCCTCCTCGTCTTCCTGACCAACTGTTCGTCGCAAAAGCCGGACTTCGTTTCTATTACACATTCAACTCGCTCGGCCGAGTCGCTGAGAGTGAATGGGATGTGAATAGTGCTATTGACTTGTTCTTCAACTTCCCTCAGGTTGTTTTTTAATCCTCCCGACCGTTGTATATGTATTCTCTCAATACCTACTCTCCTATCGCACATCATTTGATATCTCCCCTGTTTCAATCAATGTGCCCAGTCATCACAGGATGAAGATACGCAGAAAATAGAGGGAAAAGACAATGATAGATAAAACAGTCGTTCCGCTGAAACGCTGAAACAGCTGATATGATAATTAGCATGATGCATATTTGATAGAAAGTAGCTGGCGAAAGTTAGAAAAGTCTGTATTGTAAACACATGTGGAACAATTTTATCTGTAAGGTATTCAGCAACGGAAATTGTCAGGTTGTCATCCTTCCTATTTATAAATTGTTAATGAAAAATGAATTATAACTTGTTTTCTTCGTAAAGCAGAAATGTTGGAAGGAATGTCAGCGTTTATCGGCGAGACTTTTCGTTCCACATCCCATCATTAGTGAGCTAAGCCCAAAATTACACGACGAAATATCAATTTCTAACTTTATACAAAGTGAATGGAATTACAATCTTCTTAAAATACGACAATGAATTAATTGCATGTTTGTTTTCGCTTGATCGTCGATAGTATTTGTCATTAAAATACTCCTCAATACTATAAATTTAACATCCATCTTCCCTCTCGTCGGAATGATATCGCAGGTTAATGAAAGGAATGCGCTGGTTGTTGGAAAAGGAATTTCCACCGATTACACACTCAAACAGTTAAAATACAATACACGAGAAGGGGACAAGGCATACAACAGGCATATAATGCTGCTACATGGTGCCAATGCGGGACTCAATCATCAAAAAGGGACTTAATCAGTGATGCCTAGACATGGCGAGATAGGGCTGAAACATCTGGGCTAGCACCGCAGATGCCGCTCGCGTCTCTCTCAAGATCTGAGAGTTCTCGGCAATGGCGGCCTCAATCCTTCTCAACATCCGATTGTACTCGGCAGTGGCCTCTTCAATCTTTCTCAAGATTCGATTTTGCTCAACAATGCAATCATCCGCAACTTCTTTCATATAGAAGAGCTGCAGATCGTTTCTGGCGTCGAGATTGTACTGTGGATAATAGAGTTCGAGAAACGATACCACGCTCTCTTCATTCTGCACACTCTCTAAACCGGTCGATCGGCGAGAGAGCGTGTAGAATGAAGGGAGCGTGGTATCGTTTCTCGAACTGTAGTGGATAAGTGGAGTGACAAAAGGATATATTATACATAATAATAAATATTCGTGTATTTATGTAAGTATGTATATATTATATATTACCAGCCTACAGGCCTTCGGCGGGGGACTTCGACTAGCGGGCTCCTCGCTTCGCGAGTCGCGGATAACTTATTACTACCAAACCTCTAACATCCACCGTCCTTTTCCTAATTTTTAGACGTTTCCAGTCTTTTTGGGAGATTCTGGAAGGTTCCCGTCGATTCTCCTAATTTTGGGAGATTCTGTAAGGTTCCCCCTCTTTCCTCTCTTTTTTTGGAAGATTCTAGAAGGTTCCCGATGTTTCCATTTTTTTTTGGGAAATTCTGGACGGTTCCCGTTGTTTCCCCCATTTTTTGGAGATTCTGGGAGGTTTCCGTTGTTTCCTCGCTTTTTGGAAGATTCTGGAATGTTCCAAGCGATTGACTTCTTTTTGAAATATCTTGGAAAATTGTCTCAATTTAACGCACTCTCTCACTGTCTCCGACCGGCGAGACAGCATTAGGAATGATAAATTGATTCCCAGGTGGATTTCATAAAGATACTGAAAATGGGGGGTGTGGTAGGTTTTGGCCACAGTAGAAGTACATTTGCAGTGGTCAATTTTGAAATGGGCGGTTCTTATACATTCTGGAAAGTCTCAGGACTTTCTTGATTTCCTCAATGCGAGAGCCACAGGCGTAGTCGCGCTGCCAGGTGCTACAGTCCAGTCACGTCCCTACATGAAAATGGGACTCCCCGGGAGTCCTCGGGTGTCCCCCCGTGTCCCCCCGCAATTTGGCGGCTCGGGCAGAGAAAGAACTAATTCGAATTTTTGGTTTTCAGACTCATGAGGTCCTTCCCGATCGATTGGCATATACTTCATAAATTCTTAAATTTGCGATAAATTGTAATTTAATTTTAAAAATCGAGGACAATTAATCGGAAACGAAGAACTACGGAAGTTAATTTGCGCATTCGCTGGTCTGGCTCTGGGTCCGTCTAGTTAACTACCGTAGTTCTTCGTTTCCGATTAATTACCCTCGATTTTTAAAATTAAATTACAATTTATCGCAAATTTATGAATTTGTGAATTATATGCCAATCGATCGGGAAGGCCCTCCTGAGTCTGAAAAACAAAAATTTGAATTAGTTCTTTCTTTGCCCGAGCCGCAAAATGGCGGGGGGACACGGGGGGACACCCAGGGACTCCCGGGGAGTCCCGTTTTCATGTAGAGATCTGACCGGACTGTATAAGCCCCTACCCCGCCCACTTATTTCACAACTCTCTTCCTCCCCGCCCCCATCCGCTTCCCTCTCCTTGATAATTCATCAACTATTTCGCAAACACACAAGTAGGGGGGGGGGGGTGACAAACACGCAAGTAGGGGGGGGGGGTGACAAAACGAAAAACGACAAAACGGAAACAATTCACAGATTCAACGAGATTCGTGCTAGGGAATTGGTAGCTGTCGCATTGTTACCACTATGCGCTCTACTACATTTACATATACAATTCTTGTTACAAGGCGATATTGAGTTTTAACGTATAGGGGTTAATGGAAATCGTTATACCATGAACCCCGGGTCGTTGATTTGGAGTGAAACTCAAAATCGCCTGGTAACAATAATTGTATATGTAGATTTAGTAGTGCGTATTCTGGTAACAATGCAGCAACTCCCAAGTTCCTTCGTCGATTCACGCGGGAGCTGTGATTTGTTTCCGTTTTGTCGTTTGTCTTTTTGTCACCCTCCCCACAAGTACAGTTGCAGTGATAAATTTTGAAATGGGCGGTGCTTATACATTCTGGAAAGTCTAATTTTTTTCACCTCTCTCTCTGCCTTTTTTCAATCCGGTCACACACGATAACACACACTGCTCATTGTATATGTATGTATTGATTATATTAATAGGATATCTATAACTATATATAAAGCGCAGTTCCTCTGCTCCGATTGCGAAACAATTGCGAAACGATTACGAAAGGTGGAGCGCGTGAGATCGCTCATCAACAGGTTGCGAAACGAGTGATTGCGAACCCTACTCCGCTAGCACGGGGCCCCCGCCGAAGGTGGGAGGCAGCCGGACTAGTATATTATAATATGCCCCCCAACAACTCGTTTCGCAACTTGTTGACGCGCGATCTTTATCTCATCATTTCGCAACTGTTTCGCAATCCGATCAGACGCGAGGAATTAGCGCTTTATAGGCATAGATATTGTGATGTGTAATAGGTAGCGTACCTTGATCAAGTTGAGAATATGCTCCTCCTGTGCACTAAGACTGGTAATTTCAGGCTGGCTGTTGGGAGCCTGTAAATCAGCAATCGTCTGACTCTCTTCAGTTTGCACGCTCTCTCGCCGGTCAGAGACACGAGAGAGCGTGCAAACTGAAGAGAACCGGACCATTGCTCCTTTTGCCGACGTTCATAGACAGTACGCTGGTACCGAGGGTGTATCATTTTAGAACTCTCATTTTAGAACTGGTCATTTTAGAACTCGGTCGTTTTAGAACTCGGTCATTTTAGAACTCTTCAACCAAAAGACGTCTGGCCTCGAAATTTCACATGATCGTTTTAGAACTCAAACAGCAAACAATGACATAGTCATTTTAGAACTGGTCATTTTAGAACTCGGTTATTTTAGAACTCTCCAAATAAAAGGCGCCTGGCCTCGAAATTGGACATGGTCGTTTTAGAACTCGAACAGTAAACAATGACATGGTAATTTTAGAACTGGTCATTTTAGAACTCGGTCATTTTAGAACTCTTCAACTAAAAGACGTCTGGCCTCGAAATTTTACATGATCGTTTTAGAACTCAAACAGTAAACAATGACATAGTCATTTTAGAACTGGTCATTTTAGAACTGGTCATTTTAGAACTCTTCAACTAAAAGACGTCTGGCCTCGAAATTTCACATGATCGTTTTAGAACTCGAACAGTAAACAATGACATGGTAATTTTAGAACTGGTCATTTTAGAACTCGGTCATTTTAGAACTGGTCATTTTAGAACTCTTCAACCAAAAGACGTCTGGCCTCGAAATTTCACATGATCGTTTTAGAACTCAAACAGTAAACAATGACATAGTCATTTTAGAACTGGTCATTTTAGAACTCGGTTATTTTAGAACTCTCCAAATAAAAGGCGCCTGGCCTCGAAATTGGACATGGTCGTTTTAGAACTCGAACAGTAAACAATGACATGGTAATTTTAGAACTGGTCATTTTAGAACTCGGTCATTTTAGAACTCTTCAACTAAAAGACGTCTGGCCTCGAAATTTTACATGATCGTTTTAGAACTCAAACAGTAAACAATGGCATAGTCATTTTAGAACTGGTCATTTTAGAACTCGGTTATTTTAGAACTCTTCAACAAAAAGGCGTCTGGCCTCGAAATTTGACATGGTCGTTTTAGAACTCGAACAGTAAACAATGAGATGGTCATTTTAGAACTGGTCATTTTAGAGCTCGGTCGTTTTAGAACTCTTCAACTAAAAGACGTCTGGCCTCGAAATTTCACATGATCGTTTTAGAACTCAAACAGTAAACAATGACATAGTCATTTTAGAACTGGTCATTTTAGAACTCGGTTATTTTAGAACTCTCCAAATAAAAGGCGCCTGGCCTCGAAATTGGACATGGTCGTTTTAGAACTCGAACAGTAAACAATGACATGGTAATTTTAGAACTGGTCATTTTAGAGCTCGGTCGTTTTAGAACTCGGTCATTTTAGAACTCTTCAACTAAAAGACGTCTGGCCTCGAAATTTTACATGATCGTTTTAGAACTCAAACAGTAAACAATGGCATAGTCATTTTAGAACTGGTCATTTTAGAACTCGGTTATTTTAGAACTCTTCAACAAAAAGGCGTCTGGCCTCGAAATTTGACATGGTCGTTTTAGAACTCGAACAGTAAACAATGAGATGGTCATTTTAGAACTGGTCATTTTAGAGCTCGGTCGTTTTAGAACTCTTCAACTAAAAGACGTCTGGCCTCGAAATTTCACATGATCGTTTTAGAACTCAAACAGTAAACAATGACATAGTCATTTTAGAACTGGTCATTTTAGAACTCGGTTATTTTAGAACTCTCCAAATAAAAGGCGCCTGGCCTCGAAATTGGACATGGTCGTTTTAGAACTCGAACAGTAAACAATGACATAGTCATTTTAGAACTGGTCATTTTAGAACTCGGTTATTTTAGAACTCTTCAACTAAAAGACGTCTGGCCTCGAAATTTCACATGATCGTTTTAGAACTCGAACAGTAAACAATGACATGGTCATTTTAGAACTGGTCATTTTAGAACTCGGTCATTTTAGAACTCTTCAACTAAAAGACGTCTGGCCTCGAAATTTCACATGATCGTTTTAGAACTCAAACAGTAAACAATGACATGGTAATTTTAGAACTGGTCATTTTAGAGCTCGGTCGTTTTAGAACTCGGTCATTTTAGAACTCTTCAACTAAAAGACGTCTGGCCTCGAAATTTTACATGATCGTTTTAGAACTCAAACAGTAAACAATGACATAGTCATTTTAGAACTGGTCATTTTAGAACTCGGTTATTTTAGAACTCTCCAAATAAAAGGCGCCTGGCCTCGAAATTGGACATGGTCGTTTTAGAACTCGAACAGTAAACAATGACATAGTCATTTTAGAACTGGTCATTTTAGAACTCGGTTATTTTAGAACTCTTCAACTAAAAGACGTCTGGCCTCGAAATTTTACATGATCGTTTTAGAACTCGAACAGTAAACAATGACATGATAATTTTAGAACTGGTCATTTTAGAACTCGGTCATTTTAGAACTCTTCAACTAAAAGACGTCTGGCCTCGAAATTTTACATGATCGTTTTAGAACTCGAACAGTAAACAATGACATGGTAATTTTAGAACTGGTCATTTTAGAGCTCGGTCGTTTTAGAACTCGGTCATTTTAGAACTCTTCAACCAAAAGACGTCTGGCCTCGAAATTTCACATGATCGTTTTAGAACTCGAACAGTAAACAATGACATGGTCATTTTAGAACTGGTCATTTTAGAACTCGGTCATTTTAGAACTCTTCAACTAAAAGACGCCTGGCCTCGAAATTTCACATGATCGTTTTAGAACTCAAACAGTAAACAATGACATAGTCATTTTAGAACTGGTCATTTTAGAACTCGGTTATTTTAGAACTCTCCAAATAAAAGGCGCCTGGCCTCGAAATTGGACATGGTCGTTTTAGAACTCGAACAGTAAACAATGACATGGTAATTTTAGAACTGGTTATTTTAGAGCTCGGTCGTTTTAGAACTCGGTCATTTTAGAACTCTTCAACTAAAAGACGTCTGGCCTCGAAATTTTACATGATCGTTTTAGAACTCAAACAGTAAACAATGACATAGTCATTTTAGAACTGGTCATTTTAGAACTCGGTTATTTTAGAACTCTCCAAATAAAAGGCGCCTGGCCTCGAAATTGGACATGGTCGTTTTAGAACTCGAACAGTAAACAATGACATGGTAATTTTAGAACTGGTCATTTTAGAACTCTGTCGTTTTAGAACTCGGTCATTTTAGAACTCTTCAACTAAAAGACGTCTGGCCTCGAAATTTTACATGATCGTTTTAGAACTCAAACAGTAAACAATGACATAATCATTTTAGAACTGGTCATTTTAGAACTCGGTTATTTTAGAACTCTCCAAATAAAAGGCGCCTGGCCTCGAAATTGGACATGGTCGTTTTAGAACTCGAACAGTAAACAATGACATGGTAATTTTAGAACTGGTCATTTTAGAGCTCGGTCGTTTTAGAACTCGGTCATTTTAGAACTCTTCAACTAAAAGACGTCTGGCCTCGAAATTTTACATGATCGTTTTAGAACTCGAACAGTAAACAATGACATAGTCATTTTAGAACTGGTCATTTTAGAACTCGGTTATTTTAGAACTCTCCAAATAAAAGGCGCCTGGCCTCGAAATTGGACATGGTCGTTTTAGAACTCGAACAGTAAACAATGACATAGTCATTTTAGAACTGGTCATTTTAGAACTCGGTTATTTTAGAACTCTCCAAATAAAAGGCGCCTGGCCTCGAAATTGGACATGGTCGTTTTAGAACTCGAACAGTAAACAATGACATAGTCATTTTAGAACTGGTCATTTTAGAACTCGGTTATTTTAGAACTCTTCAACTAAAAGACGTCTGGCCTCGAAATTGGACATGATCGTTTTAGAACTCGAACAGTAAACAATGACATAGTCATTTTAGAACTGGTCATTTTAGAACTCGGTTATTTTAGAACTCTTCAACTAAAAGACGTCTGGCCTCGAAATTTTACATGATCGTTTTAGAACTCGAACAGTAAACAATGACATGATAATTTTAGAACTGGTCATTTTAGAACTCGGTCATTTTAGAACTCTTCAACTAAAAGACGTCTGGCCTCGAAATTTTACATGATCGTTTTAGAACTCAAACAGTAAACAATGACATAGTCATTTTAGAACTGGTCATTTTAGAACTCGGTTATTTTAGAACTCTCCAAATAAAAGGCGCCTGGCCTCGAAATTGGACATGGTCGTTTTAGAACTCGAACAGTAAACAATGACATGGTAATTTTAGAACTCGGTCGTTTTAGAACTCGGTCATTTTAGAACTCTTCAACTAAAAGACGTCTGGCCTCGAAATTTCACATGATCGTTTTAGAACTCAAACAGTAAACAATGACATAGTCATTTTAGAACTGGTCATTTTAGAACTCGGTTATTTTAGAACTCTCCAAATAAAAGGCGCCTGGCCTCGAAATTGGACATGGTCGTTTTAGAACTCGAACAGTAAACAATGACATGGTAATTTTAGAACTGGTCATTTTAGAACTCTGTCGTTTTAGAACTCGGTCATTTTAGAACTCTTCAACTAAAAGACGTCTGGCCTCGAAATTTTACATGATCGTTTTAGAACTCGAACAGTAAACAATGACATAGTCATTTTAGAACTGGTCATTTTAGAACTCGGTTATTTTAGAACTCTCCAAATAAAAGGCGCCTGGCCTCGAAATTGGACATGGTCGTTTTAGAACTCGAACAGTAAACAATGACATAGTCATTTTAGAACTGGTCATTTTAGAACTCGGTTATTTTAGAACTCTTCAACTAAAAGACGTCTGGCCTCGAAATTTTACATGATCGTTTTAGAACTCGAACAGTAAACAATGACATGATAATTTTAGAACTGGTCATTTTAGAACTCGGTCATTTTAGAACTCTTCAACTAAAAGACGTCTGGCCTCGAAATTTTACATGATCGTTTTAGAACTCAAACAGTAAACAATGACATAGTCATTTTAGAACTGGTCATTTTAGAACTCGGTTATTTTAGAACTCTCCAAATAAAAGGCGCCTGGCCTCGAAATTGGACATGGTCGTTTTAGAACTCGAACAGTAAACAATGACATGGTAATTTTAGAACTGGTCATTTTAGAGCTCGGTCGTTTTAGAACTCGGTCATTTTAGAACTCTTCAACTAAAAGACGTCTGGCCTCGAAATTTTACATGATCGTTTTAGAACTCAAACAGTAAACAATGACATAGTCATTTTAGAACTGGTCATTTTAGAACTCGGTTATTTTAGAAC
This sequence comes from Pristionchus mayeri, assembly GCA_036245805.1. Taxonomy (NCBI): domain Eukaryota; kingdom Metazoa; phylum Nematoda; class Chromadorea; order Rhabditida; family Neodiplogasteridae; genus Pristionchus; species Pristionchus mayeri. Next base: position 43,618,979 of record BTRK01000003.1, on the reverse strand, counting down.
TCTTCAAATAAAAGGCGCCTGGCCTCGAAATTGGACATGGTCGTTTTAGAACTCGAACAGTAAACAATGACATGGTAATTTTAGAACTGGTCATTTTAGTACTCTGTCGTTTTAGAACTCGGTCATTTTAGAACTCTTCAACTAAAAGACGTCTGGCCTCGAAATTTTACATGATCGTTTTAGAACTCAAACAGTAAACAATGACATAATCATTTTAGAACTGGTCATTTTAGAACTCGGTTATTTTAGAACTCTCCAAATAAAAGGCGCCTGGCCTCGAAATTGGACATGGTCGTTTTAGAACTCGAACAGTAAACAATGACATGGTAATTTTAGAACTGGTCATTTTAGAGCTCGGTCGTTTTAGAACTCGGTCATTTTAGAACTCTTCAACTAAAAGACGTCTGGCCTCGAAATTTTACATGATCGTTTTAGAACTCAAACAGTAAACAATGACATAGTCATTTTAGAACTGGTCATTTTAGAACTCGGTTATTTTAGAACTCTTCAAATAAAAGGCGCCTGGCCTCGAAATTGGACATGGTCGTTTTAGAACTCGAACAGTAAACAATGACATGGTAATTTTAGAACTCGGTCGTTTTAGAACTCGGTCATTTTAGAACTCTACAACTAAAAGACGTCTGGCCTCGAAATTTCACATGATCGTTTTAGAACTCAAACAGTAAACAATGACATAGTCATTTTAGAACTGGTCATTTTAGAACTCGGTTATTTTAGAACTCTCCAAATAAAAGGCGCCTGGCCTCGAAATTGGACATGGTCGTTTTAGAACTCGAACAGTAAACAATGACATGGTAATTTTAGAACTGGTCATTTTAGAGCTCGGTCGTTTTAGAACTCGGTCATTTTAGAACTCTTCAACTAAAAGACGTCTGGCCTCGAAATTTTACATGATCGTTTTAGAACTCAAACAGTAAACAATGACATAGTCATTTTAGAACTGGTCATTTTAGAACTCGGTTATTTTAGAACTCTTCAAATAAAAGGCGCCTGGCCTCGAAATTGGACATGGTCGTTTTAGAACTCGAACAGTAAACAATGACATGGTAATTTTAGAACTGGTCATTTTAGAACTCTGTCGTTTTAGAACTCGGTCATTTTAGAACTCTTCAACTAAAAGACGTCTGGCCTCGAAATTTTACATGATCGTTTTAGTACTCAAACAGTAAACAATGACATAATCATTTTAGAACTGGTCATTTTAGAACTCGGTTATTTTAGAACTCTCCAAATAAAAGGCGCCTGGCCTCGAAATTGGACATGGTCGTTTTAGAACTCAAACAGTAAACAATGACATGGTAATTTTAGAACTGGTCATTTTAGAACTCTGTCGTTTTAGAACTCGGTCATTTTAGAACTCTTCAACTAAAAGACGTCTGGCCTCGAAATTTTACATGATCGTTTTAGAACTCAAACAGTAAACAATGACATAATCATTTTAGAACTGGTCATTTTAGAACTCGGTTATTTTAGAACTCTCCAAATAAAAGGCGCCTGGCCTCGAAATTGGACATGGTCGTTTTAGAACTCGAACAGTAAACAATGACATGGTAATTTTAGAACTGGTCATTTTAGAGCTCGGTCGTTTTAGAACTCGGTCATTTTAGAACTCTTCAACTAAAAGACGTCTGGCCTCGAAATTTTACATGATCGTTTTAGAACTCGAACAGTAAACAATGACATAGTCATTTTAGAACTGGTCATTTTAGAACTCGGTTATTTTAGAACTCTCCAAATAAAAGGCGCCTGGCCTCGAAATTGGACATGGTCGTTTTAGAACTCGAACAGTAAACAATGACATAGTCATTTTAGAACTGGTCATTTTAGAACTCGGTTATTTTAGAACTCTCCAAATAAAAGGCGCCTGGCCTCGAAATTGGACATGGTCGTTTTAGAACTCGAACAGTAAACAATGACATAGTCATTTTAGAACTGGTCATTTTAGAACTCGGTTATTTTAGAACTCTTCAACTAAAAGACGTCTGGCCTCGAAATTGGACATGGTCGTTTTAGAACTCGAACAGTAAACAATGACATAGTCATTTTAGAACTGGTCATTTTAGAACTCGGTTATTTTAGAACTCTTCAACTAAAAGACGTCTGGCCTCGAAATTTTACATGATCGTTTTAGAACTCGAACAGTAAACAATGACATGATAATTTTAGAACTGGTCATTTTAGAACTCGGTCATTTTAGAACTCTTCAACTAAAAGACGTCTGGCCTCGAAATTTTACATGATCGTTTTAGAACTCAAACAGTAAACAATGACATAGTCATTTTAGAACTGGTCATTTTAGAACTCGGTTATTTTAGAACTCTCCAAATAAAAGGCGCCTGGCCTCGAAATTGGACATGGTCGTTTTAGAACTCGAACAGTAAACAATGACATGGTAATTTTAGAACTCTGTCGTTTTAGAACTCGGTCATTTTAGAACTCTTCAACTAAAAGACGTCTGGCCTCGAAATTTCACATGATCGTTTTAGAACTCGAACAGTAAACAATGACATGGTAATTTTAGAACTGGTCATTTTAGAACTCGGTCGTTTTAGAACTCGGTCATTTTAGAACTCTTCAACTAAAAGACGTCTGGCCTCGAAATTTCACATGATCGTTTTAGAACTCAAACAGTAAACAATGACATAGTCATTTTAGAACTGGTCATTTTAGAACTCGGTTATTTTAGAACTCTCCAAATAAAAGGCGCCTGGCCTCGAAATTGGACATGGTCGTTTTAGAACTCGAACAGTAAACAATGACATGGTAATTTCAGAACTCGGTCGTTTTAGAACTCGGTCATTTTAGAACTCTTCAACTAAAAGACGTCTGGCCTCGAAATTTCACATGATCGTTTTAGAACTCAAACAGTAAACAATGACATAGTCATTTTAGAACTGGTCATTTTAGAACTCGGTTATTTTAGAACTCTCCAAATAAAAGGCGCCTGGCCTCGAAATTGGACATGGTCGTTTTAGAACTCGAACAGTAAACAATGACATGGTAATTTTAGAACTGGTCATTTTAGAGCTCGGTCGTTTTAGAACTCGGTCATTTTAGAACTCTTCAACTAAAAGACGTCTGGCCTCGAAATTTTACATGATCGTTTTAGAACTCAAACAGTAAACAATGACATAGTCATTTTAGAACTGGTCATTTTAGAACTGGTCATTTTAGAACTCTTCAAATAAAAGGCGCCTGGCCTCGAAATTGGACATGGTCGTTTTAGAACTCGAACAGTAAACAATGACATGGTAATTTTAGAACTGGTCATTTTAGAACTCTGTCGTTTTAGAACTCGGTCATTTTAGAACTCTTCAACTAAAAGACGTCTGGCCTCGAAATTTTACATGATCGTTTTAGAACTCAAACAGTAAACAATGACATAATCATTTTAGAACTGGTCATTTTAGAACTCGGTTATTTTAGAACTCTCCAAATAAAAGGCGCCTGGCCTCGAAATTGGACATGGTCGTTTTAGAACTCGAACAGTAAACAATGACATGGTAATTTTAGAACTGGTCATTTTAGAACTCTGTCGTTTTAGAACTCGAACAGTAAACAATGACATGGTAATTTTAGAACTGGTCATTTTAGAGCTCGGTCGTTTTAGAACTCGGTCATTTTAGAACTCTTCAACTAAAAGACGTCTGGCCTCGAAATTTTACATGATCGTTTTAGAACTCAAACAGTAAACAATGACATAGTCATTTTAGAACTGGTCATTTTAGAACTCGGTTATTTTAGAACTCTTCAAATAAAAGGCGCCTGGCCTCGAAATTGGACATGGTCGTTTTAGAACTCGAACAGTAAACAATGACATGGTAATTTTAGAACTCGGTCGTTTTAGAACTCGGTCATTTTAGAACTCTTCAACTAAAAGACGTCTGGCCTCGAAATTTCACATGATCGTTTTAGAACTCAAACAGTAAACAATGACATGGTAATTTTAGAACTGGTCATTTTAGAGCTCGGTCGTTTTAGAACTCGGTCATTTTAGAACTCTTCAACTAAAAGACGTCTGGCCTCGAAATTTTACATGATCGTTTTAGAACTCAAACAGTAAACAATGACATAGTCATTTTAGAACTGGTCATTTTAGAACTCGGTTATTTTAGAACTCTTCAAATAAAAGGCGCCTGGCCTCGAAATTGGACATGGTCGTTTTAGAACTCGAACAGTAAACAATGACATGGTAATTTTAGAACTGGTCATTTTAGAACTCTGTCGTTTTAGAACTCGGTCATTTTAGAACTCTTCAACTAAAAGACGTCTGGCCTCGAAATTTTACATGATCGTTTTAGTACTCAAACAGTAAACAATGACATAATCATTTTAGAACTGGTCATTTTAGAACTCGGTTATTTTAGAACTCTCCAAATAAAAGGCGCCTGGCCTCGAAATTGGACATGGTCGTTTTAGAACTCGAACAGTAAACAATGACATGGTAATTTTAGAACTGGTCATTTTAGAGCTCGGTCGTTTTAGAACTCGGTCATTTTAGAACTCTTCAACTAAAAGACGTCTGGCCTCGAAATTTTACATGATCGTTTTAGAACTCAAACAGTAAACAATGACATAGTCATTTTAGAACTGGTCATTTTAGAACTGGTCATTTTAGAACTCTTCAAATAAAAGGCGCCTGGCCTCGAAATTGGACATGGTCGTTTTAGAACTCGAACAGTAAACAATGACATGGTAATTTTAGAACTGGTCATTTTAGAACTCTGTCGTTTTAGAACTCGGTCATTTTAGAACTCTTCAACTAAAAGACGTCTGGCCTCGAAATTTTACATGATCGTTTTAGAACTCAAACAGTAAACAATGACATAATCATTTTAGAACTGGTCATTTTAGAACTCGGTTATTTTAGAACTCTCCAAATAAAAGGCGCCTGGCCTCGAAATTGGACATGGTCGTTTTAGAACTCGAACAGTAAACAATGACATGGTAATTTTAGAACTGGTCATTTTAGAACTCTGTCGTTTTAGAACTCGAACAGTAAACAATGACATGGTAATTTTAGAACTGGTCATTTTAGAGCTCGGTCGTTTTAGAACTCGGTCATTTTAGAACTCTTCAACTAAAAGACGTCTGGCCTCGAAATTTTACATGATCGTTTTAGAACTCAAACAGTAAACAATGACATAGTCATTTTAGAACTGGTCATTTTAGAACTCGGTTATTTTAGAACTCTTCAAATAAAAGGCGCCTGGCCTCGAAATTGGACATGGTCGTTTTAGAACTCGAACAGTAAACAATGACATGGTAATTTTAGAACTCGGTCGTTTTAGAACTCGGTCATTTTAGAACTCTTCAACTAAAAGACGTCTGGCCTCGAAATTTCACATGATCGTTTTAGAACTCAAACAGTAAACAATGACATAGTCATTTTAGAACTGGTCATTTTAGAACTCGGTTATTTTAGAACTCTCCAAATAAAAGGCGCCTGGCCTCGAAATTGGACATGGTCGTTTTAGAACTCGAACAGTAAACAATGACATGGTAATTTTAGAACTGGTCATTTTAGAGCTCGGTCGTTTTAGAACTCGGTCATTTTAGAACTCTTCAACTAAAAGACGTCTGGCCTCGAAATTTTACATGATCGTTTTAGAACTCAAACAGTAAACAATGACATAGTCATTTTAGAACTGGTCATTTTAGAACTCGGTTATTTTAGAACTCTTCAAATAAAAGGCGCCTGGCCTCGAAATTGGACATGGTCGTTTTAGAACTCGAACAGTAAACAATGACATGGTAATTTTAGAACTCGGTCGTTTTAGAACTCGGTCATTTTAGAACTCTTCAACTAAAAGACGTCTGGCCTCGAAATTTCACATGATCGTTTTAGAACTCAAACAGTAAACAATGACATAGTCATTTTAGAACTGGTCATTTTAGAACTCGGTTATTTTAGAACTCTCCAAATAAAAGGCGCCTGGCCTCGAAATTGGACATGGTCGTTTTAGAACTCGAACAGTAAACAATGACATGGTAATTTTAGAACTGGTCATTTTAGAGCTCGGTCGTTTTAGAACTCGGTCATTTTAGAACTCTTCAACTAAAAGACGTCTGGCCTCGAAATTTTACATGATCGTTTTAGAACTCAAACAGTAAACAATGACATAGTCATTTTAGAACTGGTCATTTTAGAACTCGGTTATTTTAGAACTCTTCAAATAAAAGGCGCCTGGCCTCGAAATTGGACATGGTCGTTTTAGAACTCGAACAGTAAACAATGACATGGTAATTTTAGAACTGGTCATTTTAGAACTCTGTCGTTTTAGAACTCGGTCATTTTAGAACTCTTCAACTAAAAGACGTCTGGCCTCGAAATTTTACATGATCGTTTTAGTACTCAAACAGTAAACAATGACATAATCATTTTAGAACTGGTCATTTTAGAACTCGGTTATTTTAGAACTCTCCAAATAAAAGGCGCCTGGCCTCGAAATTGGACATGGTCGTTTTAGAACTCGAACAGTAAACAATGACATGGTAATTTTAGAACTGGTCATTTTAGAGCTCGGTCGTTTTAGAACTCGGTCATTTTAGAACTCTTCAACTAAAAGACGTCTGGCCTCGAAATTTTACATGATCGTTTTAGAACTCAAACAGTAAACAATGACATAGTCATTTTAGAACTGGTCATTTTAGAACTCGGTTATTTTAGAACTCTTCAAATAAAAGGCGCCTGGCCTCGAAATTGGACATGGTCGTTTTAGAACTCGAACAGTAAACAATGACATGGTAATTTTAGAACTGGTCATTTTAGAACTCTGTCGTTTTAGAACTCGGTCATTTTAGAACTCTTCAACTAAAAGACGTCTGGCCTCGAAATTTTACATGATCGTTTTAGAACTCAAACAGTAAACAATGACATAATCATTTTAGAACTGGTCATTTTAGAACTCGGTTATTTTAGAACTCTCCAAATAAAAGGCGCCTGGCCTCGAAATTGGACATGGTCGTTTTAGAACTCGAACAGTAAACAATGACATGGTAATTTTAGAACTGGTCATTTTAGAGCTCGGTCGTTTTAGAACTCGGTCATTTTAGAACTCTTCAACTAAAAGACGTCTGGCCTCGAAATTTTACATGATCGTTTTAGAACTCAAACAGTAAACAATGACATAATCATTTTAGAACTGGTCATTTTAGAACTCGGTTATTTTAGAACTCTCCAAATAAAAGGCGCCTGGCCTCGAAATTGGACATGGTCGTTTTAGAACTCGAACAGTAAACAATGACATAGTCATTTTAGAACTGGTCATTTTAGAACTCGGTTATTTTAGAACTCTCCAAATAAAAGGCGCCTGGCCTCGAAATTGGACATGGTCGTTTTAGAACTCGAACAGTAAACAATGACATAGTCATTTTAGAACTGGTCATTTTAGAACTCGGTTATTTTAGAACTCTCCAAATAAAAGGCGCCTGGCCTCGAAATTGGACATGGTCGTTTTAGAACTCGAACAGTAAACAATGACATGATAATTTTAGAACTGGTCATTTTAGAACTCGGTCATTTTAGAACTCTTCAACTAAAAGACGTCTGGCCTCGAAATTTTACATGATCGTTTTAGAACTCAAACAGTAAACAATGACATAGTCATTTTAGAACTGGTCATTTTAGAACTCGGTTATTTTAGAACTCTCCAAATAAAAGGCGCCTGGCCTCGAAATTGGACATGGTCGTTTTAGAACTCGAACAGTAAACAATGACATGGTAATTTTAGAACTGGTCATTTTAGAGCTCGGTCGTTTTAGAACTCGGTCATTTTAGAACTCTTCAACTAAAAGACGTCTGGCCTCGAAATTTTACATGATCGTTTTAGAACTCAAACAGTAAACAATGACATAGTCATTTTAGAACTGGTCATTTTAGAACTCGGTTATTTTAGAACTCTTCAAATAAAAGGCGCCTGGCCTCGAAATTGGACATGGTCGTTTTAGAACTCGAACAGTAAACAATGACATGGTAATTTTAGAACTGGTCATTTTAGAACTCTGTCGTTTTAGAACTCGGTCATTTTAGAACTCTTCAACTAAAAGACGTCTGGCCTCGAAATTTTACATGATCGTTTTAGAACTCAAACAGTAAACAATGACATAATCATTTTAGAACTGGTCATTTTAGAACTCGGTTATTTTAGAACTCTCCAAATAAAAGGCGCCTGGCCTCGAAATTGGACATGGTCGTTTTAGAACTCGAACAGTAAACAATGACATGGTAATTTTAGAACTGGTCATTTTAGAGCTCGGTCGTTTTAGAACTCGGTCATTTTAGAACTCTTCAACTAAAAGACGTCTGGCCTCGAAATTTTACATGATCGTTTTAGAACTCAAACAGTAAACAATGACATAATCATTTTAGAACTGGTCATTTTAGAACTCGGTTATTTTAGAACTCTCCAAATAAAAGGCGCCTGGCCTCGAAATTGGACATGGTCGTTTTAGAACTCGAACAGTAAACAATGACATAGTCATTTTAGAACTGGTCATTTTAGAACTCGGTTATTTTAGAACTCTCCAAATAAAAGGCGCCTGGCCTCGAAATTGGACATGGTCGTTTTAGAACTCGAACAGTAAACAATGACATAGTCATTTTAGAACTGGTCATTTTAGAACTCGGTTATTTTAGAACTCTCCAAATAAAAGGCGCCTGGCCTCGAAATTGGACATGGTCGTTTTAGAACTCGAACAGTAAACAATGACATGATAATTTTAGAACTGGTCATTTTAGAACTCGGTCATTTTAGAACTCTTCAACTAAAAGACGTCTGGCCTCGAAATTTTACATGATCGTTTTAGAACTCAAACAGTAAACAATGACATAGTCATTTTAGAACTGGTCATTTTAGAACTCGGTTATTTTAGAACTCTCCAAATAAAAGGCGCCTGGCCTCGAAATTGGACATGGTCGTTTTAGAACTCGAACAGTAAACAATGACATGGTAATTTTAGAACTCTGTCGTTTTAGAACTCGGTCATTTTAGAACTCTTCAACTAAAAGACGTCTGGCCTCGAAATTTCACATGATCGTTTTAGAACTCGAACAGTAAACAATGACATGGTAATTTTAGAACTGGTCATTTTAGAACTCGGTCGTTTTAGAACTCGGTCATTTTAGAACTCTTCAACTAAAAGACGTCTGGCCTCGAAATTTCACATGATCGTTTTAGAACTCAAACAGTAAACAATGACATAGTCATTTTAGAACTGGTCATTTTAGAACTCGGTTATTTTAGAACTCTCCAAATAAAAGGCGCCTGGCCTCGAAATTGGACATGGTCGTTTTAGAACTCGAACAGTAAACAATGACATGGTAATTTCAGAACTCGGTCGTTTTAGAACTCGGTCATTTTAGAACTCTTCAACTAAAAGACGTCTGGCCTCGAAATTTCACATGATCGTTTTAGAACTCAAACAGTAAACAATGACATAGTCATTTTAGAACTGGTCATTTTAGAACTCGGTTATTTTAGAACTCTCCAAATAAAAGGCGCCTGGCCTCGAAATTGGACATGGTCGTTTTAGAACTCGAACAGTAAACAATGACATGGTAATTTTAGAACTGGTCATTTTAGAGCTCGGTCGTTTTAGAACTCGGTCATTTTAGAACTCTTCAACTAAAAGACGTCTGGCCTCGAAATTTTACATGATCGTTTTAGAACTCAAACAGTAAACAATGACATAGTCATTTTAGAACTGGTCATTTTAGAACTGGTCATTTTAGAACTCTTCAAATAAAAGGCGCCTGGCCTCGAAATTGGACATGGTCGTTTTAGAACTCGAACAGTAAACAATGACATGGTAATTTTAGAACTGGTCATTTTAGAACTCTGTCGTTTTAGAACTCGAACAGTAAACAATGACATGGTAATTTTAGAACTGGTCATTTTAGAGCTCGGTCGTTTTAGAACTCGGTCATTTTAGAACTCTTCAACTAAAAGACGTCTGGCCTCGAAATTTTACATGATCGTTTTAGAACTCAAACAGTAAACAATGACATAGTCATTTTAGAACTGGTCATTTTAGAACTCGGTTATTTTAGAACTCTTCAAATAAAAGGCGCCTGGCCTCGAAATTGGACATGGTCGTTTTAGAACTCGAACAGTAAACAATGACATGGTAATTTTAGAACTCGGTCGTTTTAGAACTCGGTCATTTTAGAACTCTTCAACTAAAAGACGTCTGGCCTCGAAATTTCACATGATCGTTTTAGAACTCAAACAGTAAACAATGACATGGTAATTTTAGAACTGGTCATTTTAGAACTCTGTCGTTTTAGAACTCGGTCATTTTAGAACTCTTCAACTAAAAGACGTCTGGCCTCGAAATTTTACATGATCGTTTTAGTACTCAAACAGTAAACAATGACATAATCATTTTAGAACTGGTCATTTTAGAACTCGGTTATTTTAGAACTCTCCAAATAAAAGGCGCCTGGCCTCGAAATTGGACATGGTCGTTTTAGAACTCGAACAGTAAACAATGATATGGTAATTTTAGAACTGGTCATTTTAGAGCTCGGTCGTTTTAGAACTCGGTCATTTTAGAACTCTTCAACTAAAAGACGTCTGGCCTCGAAATTTTACATGATCGTTTTAGAACTCAAACAGTAAACAATGACATAGTCATTTTAGAACTGGTCATTTTAGAACTCGGTTATTTTAGAACTCTTCAAATAAAAGGCGCCTGGCCTCGAAATTGGACATGGTCGTTTTAGAACTCGAACAGTAAACAATGACATGGTAATTTTAGAACTGGTCATTTTAGAACTCTGTCGTTTTAGAACTCGGTCATTTTAGAACTCTTCAACTAAAAGACGTCTGGCCTCGAAATTTTACATGATCGTTTTAGAACTCAAACAGTAAACAATGACATAATCATTTTAGAACTGGTCATTTTAGAACTCGGTTATTTTAGAACTCTCCAAATAAAAGGCGCCTGGCCTCGAAATTGGACATGGTCGTTTTAGAACTCGAACAGTAAACAATGACATGGTAATTTTAGAACTGGTCATTTTAGAGCTCGGTCGTTTTAGAACTCGGTCATTTTAGAACTCTTCAACTAAAAGACGTCTGGCCTCGAAATTTTACATGATCGTTTTAGAACTCAAACAGTAAACAATGACATAATCATTTTAGAACTGGTCATTTTAGAACTCGGTTATTTTAGAACTCTCCAAATAAAAGGCGCCTGGCCTCGAAATTGGACATGGTCGTTTTAGAACTCGAACAGTAAACAATGACATAGTCATTTTAGAACTGGTCATTTTAGAACTCGGTTATTTTAGAACTCTCCAAATAAAAGGCGCCTGGCCTCGAAATTGGACATGGTCGTTTTAGAACTCGAACAGTAAACAATGACATAGTCATTTTAGAACTGGTCATTTTAGAACTCGGTTATTTTAGAACTCTTCAACTAAAAGACGTCTGGCCTCGAAATTTTACATGATCGTTTTAGAACTCAAACAGTAAACAATGGCATAGTCATTTTAGAACTGGTCATTTTAGAACTCGGTTATTTTAGAACTCTTCAACAAAAAGGCGTCTGGCCTCGAAATTTGACATGGTCGTTTTAGAACTCGAACAGTAAACAATGAGATGGTCATTTTAGAACTGGTCATTTTAGAGCTCGGTCGTTTTAGAACTCTTCAACTAAAAGACGTCTGGCCTCGAAATTTCACATGATCGTTTTAGAACTCAAACAGTAAACAATGACATAGTCATTTTAGAACTGGTCATTTTAGAACTCGGTTATTTTAGAACTCTCCAAATAAAAGGCGCCTGGCCTCGAAATTGGACATGGTCGTTTTAGAACTCGAACAGTAAACAATGACATGGTAATTTTAGAACTGGTCATTTTAGAGCTCGGTCGTTTTAGAACTCGGTCATTTTAGAACTCTTCAACTAAAAGACGTCTGGCCTCGAAATTTTACATGATCGTTTTAGAACTCAAACAGTAAACAATGACATAATCATTTTAGAACTGGTCATTTTAGAACTCGGTTATTTTAGAACTCTCCAAATAAAAGGCGCCTGGCCTCGAAATTGGACATGGTCGTTTTAGAACTCGAACAGTAAACAATGACATAGTCATTTTAGAACTGGTCATTTTAGAACTCGGTTATTTTAGAACTCTCCAAATAAAAGGCGCCTGGCCTCGAAATTGGACATGGTCGTTTTAGAACTCGAACAGTAAACAATGACATAGTCATTTTAGAACTGGTCATTTTAGAACTCGGTTATTTTAGAACTCTTCAACTAAAAGACGTCTGGCCTCGAAATTTTACATGATCGTTTTAGAACTCAAACAGTAAACAATGGCATAGTCATTTTAGAACTGGTCATTTTAGAACTCGGTTATTTTAGAACTCTTCAACAAAAAGGCGTCTGGCCTCGAAATTTGACATGGTCGTTTTAGAACTCGAACAGTAAACAATGAGATGGTCATTTTAGAACTGGTCATTTTAGAGCTCGGTCGTTTTAGAACTCTTCAACTAAAAGACGTCTGGCCTCGAAATTTCACATGATCGTTTTAGAACTCAAACAGTAAACAATGACATAGTCATTTTAGAACTGGTCATTTTAGAACTCGGTTATTTTAGAACTCTTCAACTAAAAGACGTCTGGCCTCGAAATTTCACATGATCGTTTTAGAACTCGAACAGTAAACAATGACATAGTCATTTTAGAACTGGTCATTTTAGAACTCAGTTATTTTAGAACTCTTCAACTAAAAGACGTCTGGCCTCGAAATTTCACATGATCGTTTTAGAACTCGAACAGTAAACAATGACATGGTCATTTTAGAACTGGTCATTTTAGAACTCGGTCATTTTAGAACTCTTCAACTAAAAGACGTCTGGCCTCGAAATTTCACATGATCGTTTTAGAACTCAAACAGTAAACAATGACATAGTCATTTTAGAACTGGTCATTTTAGAACTCGGTTATTTTAGAACTCTCCAAATAAAAGGCGCCTGGCCTCGAAATTGGACATGGTCGTTTTAGAACTCGAACAGTAAACAATGACATGGTAATTTTAGAACTGGTCATTTTAGAACTCGGTCATTTTAGAACTCTCCAAATAAAAGGCGCCTGGCCTCGAAATTGGACATGGTCGTTTTAGAACTCGAACAGTAAACAATGACATGGTCATTTTAGAACTGGTCATTTTAGAACTCGGTCATTTTAGAACTCTTCAACCAAAAGACGTCTGGCCTCGAAATTTCACATTATCGTTTTAGAACTCAAACAGTAAACAATGACAAAGTCATTTTAGAACTGGTCATTTTAGAACTCGGTCGTTTTAGAACTCTACTCACCGAGTGCTATCCGAACCATCTATTCTTGCAGTAATGTCGCAGAACAAGATACAGAACACGACAAACCTAAGATGGAGAATAATGACGAGATGCCCAATAATGAGGAGAGCGATGTGATTGAGAAGAGTACGCAGGTCGGTACCAGCGAGGGTGTATCATTTTAGAACTCTCATTTTAGAACTCGGTCATTTTAGAACTGGTCATTTTAGAACTCGGTCATTTTTGAACTCTTCAACCAAAAGACGTCTGGCCTCGAAATTTTACATGATCGTTTTAGAACTCGAACAGTAAACAATGAGATGGTCATTTTAGAACTGGTCATTTTAGAGCTCGGTCGTTTTAGAACTCTTCAACTAAAAGACGTCTGGCCTCGAAATTTCACATGATCGTTTTAGAACTCAAACAGTAAACAATGACATAGTCATTTTAGAACTGGTCATTTTAGAACTCGGTTATTTTAGAACTCTCCAAATAAAAGGCGCCTGGCCTCGAAATTGGACATGGTCGTTTTAGAACTCGAACAGTAAACAATGACATAGTCATTTTAGAACTGGTCATTTTAGAACTCGGTTATTTTAGAACTCTTCAACTAAAAGACGTCTGGCCTCGAAATTTCACATGATCGTTTTAGAACTCGAACAGTAAACAATGACATAGTCATTTTAGAACTGGTCATTTTAGAACTCAGTTATTTTAGAACTCTTCAACTAAAAGACGTCTGGCCTCGAAATTTCACATGATCGTTTTAGAACTCGAACAGTAAACAATGACATGGTCATTTTAGAACTGGTCATTTTAGAACTCGGTCATTTTAGAAGTCTCCAAATAAAAGGCGCCTGGCCTCGAAATTGGACATGGTCGTTTTAGAACTCGAACAGTAAACAATGACATGGTAATTTTAGAACTGGTCATTTTAGAACTCGGTCATTTTAGAACTCTCCAAATAAAAGGCGCCTGGCCTCGAAATTGGACATGGTCGTTTTAGAACTCGAACAGTAAACAATGACATGGTCATTTTAGAACTGGTCATTTTAGAACTCGGTCATTTTAGAACTCTTCAACCAAAAGACGTCTGGCCTCGAAATTTCACATGATCGTTTTAGAACTCAAACAGTAAACAATGACATAGTCATTTTAGAACTGGTCATTTTAGAACTCGGTTATTTTAGAACTCTCCAAATAAAAGGCGCCTGGCCTCGAAATTGGACATGGTCGTTTTAGAACTCGAACAGTAAACAATGACATAGTCATTTTAGAACTGGTCATTTTAGAACTCGGTTATTTTAGAACTCTTCAACTAAAAGACGTCTGGCCTCGAAATTTCACATGATCGTTTTAGAACTCGAACAGTAAACAATGACATAGTCATTTTAGAACTGGTCATTTTAGAACTCAGTTATTTTAGAACTCTTCAACTAAAAGACGTCTGGCCTCGAAATTTCACATGATCGTTTTAGAACTCGAACAGTAAACAATGACATAGTCATTTTAGAACTGGTCATTTTAGAACTCAGTTATTTTAGAACTCTTCAACTAAAAGACGTCTGGCCTCGAAATTTCACATGATCGTTTTAGAACTCGAACAGTAAACAATGAGATGGTCATTTTAGAACTGGTCATTTTAGAGCTCGGTCGTTTTAGAACTCTTCAACTAAAAGACGTCTGGCCTCGAAATTTCACATGATCGTTTTAGAACTCAAACAGTAAACAATGACATAGTCATTTTAGAACTGGTCATTTTAGAACTCGGTTATTTTAGAACTCTCCAAATAAAAGGCGCCTGGCCTCGAAATTGGACATGGTCGTTTTAGAACTCGAACAGTAAACAATGACATAGTCATTTTAGAACTGGTCATTTTAGAACTCGGTTATTTTAGAACTCTTCAACTAAAAGACGTCTGGCCTCGAAATTTCACATGATCGTTTTAGAACTCGAACAGTAAACAATGACATAGTCATTTTAGAACTGGTCATTTTAGAACTCAGTTATTTTAGAACTCTTCAACTAAAAGACGTCTGGCCTCGAAATTTCACATGATCGTTTTAGAACTCGAACAGTAAACAATGACATGGTCATTTTAGAACTGGTCATTTTAGAACTCGGTCATTTTAGAACTCTCCAAATAAAAGGCGCCTGGCCTCGAAATTGGACATGGTCGTTTTAGAACTCGAACAGTAAACAATGACATGGTAATTTTAGAACTGGTCATTTTAGAACTCGGTCATTTTAGAACTCTCCAAATAAAAGGCGCCTGGCCTCGAAATTGGACATGGTCGTTTTAGAACTCGAACAGTAAACAATGACATGGTCATTTTAGAACTGGTCATTTTAGAACTCGGTCATTTTAGAACTCTTCAACCAAAAGACGTCTGGCCTCGAAATTTCACATGATCGTTTTAGAACTCAAACAGTAAACAATGACATAGTCATTTTAGAACTGGTCATTTTAGAACTCGGTTATTTTAGAACTCTCCAAATAAAAGGCGCCTGGCCTCGAAATTGGACATGGTCGTTTTAGAACTCGAACAGTAAACAATGACATAGTCATTTTAGAACTGGTCATTTTAGAACTCGGTTATTTTAGAACTCTTCAACTAAAAGACGTCTGGCCTCGAAATTTCACATGATCGTTTTAGAACTCGAACAGTAAACAATGACATAGTCATTTTAGAACTGGTCATTTTAGAACTCAGTTATTTTAGAACTCTTCAACTAAAAGACGTCTGGCCTCGAAATTTCACATGATCGTTTTAGAACTCGAACAGTAAACAATGACATAGTCATTTTAGAACTGGTCATTTTAGAACTCAGTTATTTTAGAACTCTTCAACTAAAAGACGTCTGGCCTCGAAATTTCACATGATCGTTTTAGAACTCGAACAGTAAACAATGACATGGTCATTTTAGAACTGGTCATTTTAGAACTCGGTCATTTTAGAACTCTTCAACTAAAAGACGTCTGGCCTCGAAATTTCACATGATCGTTTTAGAACTCAAACAGTAAACAATGACATAGTCATTTTAGAACTGGTCATTTTAGAACTCGGTTATTTTAGAACTCTCCAAATAAAAGGCGCCTGGCCTCGAAATTGGACATGGTCGTTTTAGAACTCGAACAGTAAACAATGACATGGTAATTTTAGAACTGGTCATTTTAGAACTCGGTCATTTTAGAACTCTCCAAATAAAAGGCGCCTGGCCTCGAAATTGGACATGGTCGTTTTAGAACTCGAACAGTAAACAATGACATGGTCATTTTAGAACTGGTCATTTTAGAACTCGGTCATTTTAGAACTCTTCAACCAAAAGACGTCTGGCCTCGAAATTTCACATGATCGTTTTAGAACTCAAACAGTAAACAATGACATAGTCATTTTAGAACTGGTCATTTTAGAACTCGGTTATTTTAGAACTCTCCAAATAAAAGGCGCCTGGCCTCGAAATTGGACATGGTCGTTTTAGAACTCGAACAGTAAACAATGACATAGTCATTTTAGAACTGGTCATTTTAGAACTCGGTTATTTTAGAACTCTTCAACTAAAAGACGTCTGGCCTCGAAATTTCACATGATCGTTTTAGAACTCGAACAGTAAACAATGACATAGTCATTTTAGAACTGGTCATTTTAGAACTCAGTTATTTTAGAACTCTTCAACTAAAAGACGTCTGGCCTCGAAATTTCACATGATCGTTTTAGAACTCGAACAGTAAACAATGACATGGTCATTTTAGAACTGGTCATTTTAGAACTCTTCAACTAAAAGACGTCTGGCCTCGAAATTTCACATGATCGTTTTAGAACTCAAACAGTAAACAATGACATAGTCATTTTAGAACTGGTCATTTTAGAACTCGGTTATTTTAGAACTCTCCAAATAAAAGGCGCCTGGCCTCGAAATTGGACATGGTCGTTTTAGAACTCGAACAGTAAACAATGACATGGTAATTTTAGAACTGGTCATTTTAGAACTCGGTTATTTTAGAACTCTCCAAATAAAAGGCGCCTGGCCTCGAAATTGGACATGGTCGTTTTAGAACTCGAACAGTAAACAATGACATGGTCATTTTAGAACTGGTCATTTTAGAACTCGGTCGTTTTAGAACTCGGTCATTTTAGAACTCTTCAACTAAAAGACGTCTGGCCTCGAAATTTTACATGATCGTTTTAGAACTCAAACAGTAAACAATGACATAATCATTTTAGAACTGGTCATTTTAGAACTCGGTTATTTTAGAACTCTCCAAATAAAAGGCGCCTGGCCTCGAAATTGGACATGGTCGTTTTAGAACTCGAACAGTAAACAATGACATGGTAATTTTAGAACTGGTCATTTTAGAGCTCGGTCGTTTTAGAACTCGGTCATTTTAGAACTCTTCAACTAAAAGACGTCTGGCCTCGAAATTTTACATGATCGTTTTAGAACTCAAACAGTAAACAATGAGATGGTCATTTTAGAACTGGTCATTTTAGAACTCGGTCGTTTTAGAACTCGGTCATTTTAGAACTCTTCAACCAAAAGACGTCTGGCCTCGAAATTTCACATGATCGTTTTAGAACTCGAACAGTAAACAATGACATGGTCATTTTAGAACTGGTCATTTTAGAACTCGGTCATTTTAGAACTCTTCAACTAAAAGACGTCTGGCCTCGAAATTTCACATGATCGTTTTAGAACTCAAACAGTAAACAATGACATAGTCATTTTAGAACTGGTCATTTTAGAACTCGGTTATTTTAGAACTCTCCAAATAAAAGGCGCCTGGCCTCGAAATTGGACATGGTCGTTTTAGAACTCGAACAGTAAACAATGACATGGTAATTTTAGAACTGGTCATTTTAGAGCTCGGTCGTTTTAGAACTCGGTCATTTTAGAACTCTTCAACTAAAAGACGTCTGGCCTCGAAATTTTACATGATCGTTTTAGAACTCAAACAGTAAACAATGACATAGTCATTTTAGAACTGGTCATTTTAGAACTCGGTTATTTTAGAACTCTCCAAATAAAAGGCGCCTGGCCTCGAAATTGGACATGGTCGTTTTAGAACTCGAACAGTAAACAATGACATGGTAATTTTAGAACTGGTCATTTTAGAACTCTGTCGTTTTAGAACTCGGTCATTTTAGAACTCTTCAACTAAAAGACGTCTGGCCTCGAAATTTTACATGATCGTTTTAGAACTCAAACAGTAAACAATGACATAATCATTTTAGAACTGGTCATTTTAGAACTCGGTTATTTTAGAACTCTCCAAATAAAAGGCGCCTGGCCTCGAAATTGGACATTGTCGTTTTAGAACTCGAACAGTAAACAATGACATGGTAATTTTAGAACTGGTCATTTTAGAGCTCGGTCGTTTTAGAACTCGGTCATTTTAGAACTCTTCAACTAAAAGACGTCTGGCCTCGAAATTTTACATGATCGTTTTAGAACTCAAACAGTAAACAATGAGATGGTCATTTTAGAACTGGTCATTTTAGAACTCGGTCGTTTTAGAACTCGGTCATTTTAGAACTCTTCAACCAAAAGACGTCTGGCCTCGAAATTTCACATGATCGTTTTAGAACTCGAACAGTAAACAATGACATGGTCATTTTAGAACTGGTCATTTTAGAACTCGGTCATTTTAGAACTCTTCAACTAAAAGACGTCTGGCCTCGAAATTTCACATGATCGTTTTAGAACTCAAACAGTAAACAATGACATAGTCATTTTAGAACTGGTCATTTTAGAACTCGGTTATTTTAGAACTCTCCAAATAAAAGGCGCCTGGCCTCGAAATTGGACATGGTCGTTTTAGAACTCGAACAGTAAACAATGACATGGTAATTTTAGAACTGGTCATTTTAGAGCTCGGTTATTTTAGAACTCGGTCATTTTAGAACTCTTCAACTAAAAGACGTCTGGCCTCGAAATTTTACATGATCGTTTTAGAACTCAAACAGTAAACAATGAGATGGTCATTTTAGAACTGGTCATTTTAGAACTCGGTCGTTTTAGAACTCGGTCATTTTAGAACTCTTCAACCAAAAGACGTCTGGCCTCGAAATTTCACATGATCGTTTTAGAACTCGAACAGTAAACAATGACATGGTCATTTTAGAACTGGTCATTTTAGAACTCGGTCATTTTAGAACTCTTCAACTAAAAGACGTCTGGCCTCGAAATTTCACATGATCGTTTTAGAACTCAAACAGTAAACAATGACATAGTCATTTTAGAACTGGTCATTTTAGAACTCGGTTATTTTAGAACTCTCCAAATAAAAGGCGCCTGGCCTCGAAATTGGACATGGTCGTTTTAGAACTCGAACAGTAAACAATGACATGGTAATTTTAGAACTGGTCATTTTAGAGCTCGGTTATTTTAGAACTCGGTCATTTTAGAACTCTTCAACTAAAAGACGTCTGGCCTCGAAATTTTACATGATCGTTTTAGAACTCAAACAGTAAACAATGACATAATCATTTTAGAACTGGTCATTTTAGAACTCGGTTATTTTAGAACTCTCCAAATAAAAGGCGCCTGGCCTCGAAATTGGACATGGTCGTTTTAGAACTCGAACAGTAAACAATGACATGGTAATTTTAGAACTGGTCATTTTAGAGCTCGGTCGTTTTAGAACTCGGTCATTTTAGAACTCTTCAACTAAAAGACGTCTGGCCTCGAAATTTTACATGATCGTTTTAGAACTCAAACAGTAAACAATGAGATGGTCATTTTAGAACTGGTCATTTTAGAACTCGGTCGTTTTAGAACTCGGTCATTTTAGAACTCTTCAACCAAAAGACGTCTGGCCTCGAAATTTCACATGATCGTTTTAGAACTCGAACAGTAAACAATGACATGATAATTTTAGAACTGGTCATTTTAGAACTCGGTCATTTTAGAACTCTTCAACTAAAAGACGTCTGGCGTCGAAATTTTACATGATCGTTTTAGAACTCAAACAGTAAACAATGACATAGTCATTTTAGAACTGGTCATTTTAGAACTCGGTTATTTTAGAACTCTCCAAATAAAAGGCGCCTGGCCTCGAAATTGGACATGGTCGTTTTAGAACTCGAACAGTAAACAATGACATGGTAATTTTAGAACTGGTCATTTTAGAGCTCGGTTATTTTAGAACTCGGTCATTTTAGAACTCTTCAACTAAAAGACGTCTGGCCTCGAAATTTTACATGATCGTTTTAGAACTCAAACAGTAAACAATGAGATGGTCATTTTAGAACTGGTCATTTTAGAACTCGGTCGTTTTAGAACTCGGTCATTTTAGAACTCTTCAACTAAAAGACGTCTGGCCTCGAAATTTTACATGATCGTTTTAGAACTCAAACAGTAAACAATGAGATGGTCATTTTAGAACTGGTCATTTTAGAACTCGGTCGTTTTAGAACTCGGTCATTTTAGAACTCTTCAACTAAAAGACGTCTGGCCTCGAAATTTTACATGATCGTTTTAGAACTCAAACAGTAAACAATGACATAGTCATTTTAGAACTGGTCATTTTAGAACTCGGTTATTTTAGAACTCTCCAAATAAAAGGCGCCTGGCCTCGAAATTGGACATGGTCGTTTTAGAACTCGAACAGTAAACAATGACATGGTAATTTTAGAACTGGTCATTTTAGAGCTCGGTCGTTTTAGAACTCGGTCATTTTAGAACTCTTCAACTAAAAGACGTCTGGCCTCGAAATTTTACATGATCGTTTTAGAACTCAAACAGTAAACAATGAGATGGTCATTTTAGAACTGGTCATTTTAGAACTCGGTCGTTTTAGAACTCGGTCATTTTAGAACTCTTCAACCAAAAGACGTCTGGCCTCGAAATTTCACATGATCGTTTTAGAACTCGAACAGTAAACAATGACATGATAATTTTAGAACTGGTCATTTTAGAACTCGGTCATTTTAGAACTCTTCAACTAAAAGACGTCTGGCGTCGAAATTTTACATGATCGTTTTAGAACTCAAACAGTAAACAATGACATAGTCATTTTAGAACTGGTCATTTTAGAACTCGGTTATTTTAGAACTCTCCAAATAAAAGGCGCCTGGCCTCGAAATTGGACATGGTCGTTTTAGAACTCGAACAGTAAAAAATGACATGGTAATTTTAGAACTGGTCATTTTAGAGCTCGGTTATTTTAGAACTCGGTCATTTTAGAACTCTTCAACTAAAAGACGTCTGGCCTCGAAATTTTACATGATCGTTTTAGAACTCAAACAGTAAACAATGAGATGGTCATTTTAGAACTGGTCATTTTAGAACTCGGTCGTTTTAGAACTCGGTCATTTTAGAACTCTTCAACTAAAAGACGTCTGGCCTCGAAATTTTACATGATCGTTTTAGAACTCAAACAGTAAACAATGAGATGGTCATTTTAGAACTGGTCATTTTAGAACTCGGTCGTTTTAGAACTCGGTCATTTTAGAACTCTTCAACTAAAAGACGTCTGGCCTCGAAATTTTACATGATCGTTTTAGAACTGAAACAGTAAACAATGACATAATCATTTTAGAACTGGTCATTTTAGAACTCGGTTATTTTAGAACTCTTCAACTAAAAGACGTCTGGCCTCGAAATTTTACATGATCGTTTTAGAACTCAAACAGTAAACAATGAGATGGTCATTTTAGAACTGGTCATTTTAGAGCTCGGTCGTTTTAGAACTCGGTCATTTTAGAACTCTTCAACTAAAAGACGTCTGGCCTCGAAATTTTACATGATCGTTTTAGAACTCAAACAGTAAACAATGAGATGGTCATTTTAGAACTGGTCATTTTAGAACTCGGTCGTTTTAGAACTCGGTCATTTTAGAACTCTTCAACCAAAAGACGTCTGGCCTCGAAATTTCACATGATCGTTTTAGAACTCGAACAGTAAACAATGACATGGTCATTTTAGAACTGGTCATTTTAGAACTCGGTCATTTTAGAACTCTTCAACTAAAAGACGTCTGGCCTCGAAATTTCACATGATCGTTTTAGAACTCAAACAGTAAACAATGACATAGTCATTTTAGAACTGGTCATTTTAGAACTCGGTTATTTTAGAACTCTCCAAATAAAAGGCGACTGGCCTCGAAATTGGACATGGTCGTTTTAGAACTCGAACAGTAAACAATGACATGGTAATTTTAGAACTGGTCATTTTAGAGCTCGGTTATTTTAGAACTCGGTCATTTTAGAACTCTTCAACTAAAAGACGTCTGGCCTCGAAATTTTACATGATCGTTTTAGAACTCAAACAGTAAACAATGACATAATCATTTTAGAACTGGTCATTTTAGAACTCGGTTATTTTAGAACTCTCCAAATAAAAGGCGCCTGGCCTCGAAATTGGACATGGTCGTTTTAGAACTCGAACAGTAAACAATGACATGGTAATTTTAGAACTGGTCATTTTAGAGCTCGGTCGTTTTAGAACTCGGTCATTTTAGAACTCTTCAACTAAAAGACGTCTGGCCTCGAAATTTTACATGATCGTTTTAGAACTCAAACAGTAAACAATGAGATGGTCATTTTAGAACTGGTCATTTTAGAACTCGGTCGTTTTAGAACTCGGTCATTTTAGAACTCTTCAACCAAAAGACGTCTGGCCTCGAAATTTCACATGATCGTTTTAGAACTCGAACAGTAAACAATGACATGATAATTTTAGAACTGGTCATTTTAGAACTCGGTCATTTTAGAACTCTTCAACTAAAAGACGTCTGGCCTCGAAATTTTACATGATCGTTTTAGAACTCAAACAGTAAACAATGACATAGTCATTTTAGAACTGGTCATTTTAGAACTCGGTTATTTTAGAACTCTCCAAATAAAAGGCGCCTGGCCTCGAAATTGGACATGGTCGTTTTAGAACTCGAACAGTAAACAATGACATGGTAATTTTAGAACTGGTCATTTTAGAGCTCGGTTATTTTAGAACTCGGTCATTTTAGAACTCTTCAACTAAAAGACGTCTGGCCTCGAAATTTTACATGATCGTTTTAGAACTCAAACAGTAAACAATGAGATGGTCATTTTAGAACTGGTCATTTTAGAACTCGGTCGTTTTAGAACTCGGTCATTTTAGAACTCTTCAACTAAAAGACGTCTGGCCTCGAAATTTTACATGATCGTTTTAGAACTCAAACAGTAAACAATGAGATGGTCATTTTAGAACTGGTCATTTTAGAACTCGGTCGTTTTAGAACTCGGTCATTTTAGAACTCTTCAACTAAAAGACGTCTGGCCTCGAAATTTTACATGATCGTTTTAGAACTCGAACAGTAAACAATGACATGGTAATTTTAGAACTGGTCATTTTAGAGCTCGGTTATTTTAGAACTCGGTCATTTTAGAACTCTTCAACTAAAAGACGTCTGGCCTCGAAATTTTACATGATCGTTTTAGAACTCAAACAGTAAACAATGACATAATCATTTTAGAACTGGTCATTTTAGAACTCGGTTATTTTAGAACTCTCCAAATAAAAGGCGCCTGGCCTCGAAATTGGACATGGTCGTTTTAGAACTCGAACAGTAAACAATGACATGGTAATTTTAGAACTGGTCATTTTAGAGCTCGGTCGTTTTAGAACTCGGTCATTTTAGAACTCTTCAACTAAAAGACGTCTGGCCTCGAAATTTTACATGATCGTTTTAGAACTCAAACAGTAAACAATGAGATGGTCATTTTAGAACTGGTCATTTTAGAACTCGGTCGTTTTAGAACTCGGTCATTTTAGAACTCTTCAACCAAAAGACGTCTGGCCTCGAAATTTCACATGATCGTTTTAGAACTCGAACAGTAAACAATGACATGATAATTTTAGAACTGGTCATTTTAGAACTCGGTCATTTTAGAACTCTTCAACTAAAAGACGTCTGGCCTCGAAATTTTACATGATCGTTTTAGAACTCAAACAGTAAACAATGACATAGTCATTTTAGAACTGGTCATTTTAGAACTCGGTTATTTTAGAACTCTCCAAATAAAAGGCGCCTGGCCTCGAAATTGGACATGGTCGTTTTAGAACTCGAACAGTAAACAATGACATGGTAATTTTAGAACTGGTCATTTTAGAGCTCGGTTATTTTAGAACTCGGTCATTTTAGAACTCTTCAACTAAAAGACGTCTGGCCTCGAAATTTTACATGATCGTTTTAGAACTCAAACAGTAAACAATGAGATGGTCATTTTAGAACTGGTCATTTTAGAACTCGGTCGTTTTAGAACTCGGTCATTTTAGAACTCTTCAACTAAAAGACGTCTGGCCTCGAAATTTTACATGATCGTTTTAGAACTCAAACAGTAAACAATGAGATGGTCATTTTAGAACTGGTCATTTTAGAACTCGGTCGTTTTAGAACTCGGTCATTTTAGAACTCTTCAACCAAAAGACGTCTGGCCTCGAAATTTCACATGATCGTTTTAGAACTCGAACAGTAAACAATGACATGATAATTTTAGAACTGGTCATTTTAGAACTCGGTCATTTTAGAACTCTTCAACTAAAAGACGTCTGGCCTCGAAATTTCACATGATCGTTTTAGAACTCGAACAGTAAACAATGACATGATAATTTTAGAACTGGTCATTTTAGAACTCGGTCATTTTAGAACTCTTCAACTAAAAGACGTCTGGCCTCGAAATTTTACATGATCGTTTTAGAACTCAAACAGTAAACAATGAGATGGTCATTTTAGAACTGGTCATTTTAGAACTCGGTCGTTTTAGAACTCGGTCATTTTAGAACTCTTCAACTAAAAGACGTCTGGCCTCGAAATTTTACATGATCGTTTTAGAACTCAAACAGTAAACAATGAGATGGTCATTTTAGAACTGGTCATTTTAGAACTCGGTCGTTTTAGAACTCGGTCATTTTAGAACTCTTCAACTAAAAGACGTCTGGCCTCGAAATTTTACATGATCGTTTTAGAACTGAAACAGTAAACAATGACATAATCATTTTAGAACTGGTCATTTTAGAACTCGGTTATTTTAGAACTCTTCAACTAAAAGACGTCTGGCCTCGAAATTTTACATGATTGTTTTAGAACTCAAACAGTAAACAATGAGATAATCATTTTAGAACTGGTCATTTTAGAACTCGGTTATTTTAGAACTCTTCAACTAAAAGACGTCTGGCCTCGAAATTTTACATGATCGTTTTAGAACTCAAACAGTAAACAATGAGATGGTCATTTTAGAACTGGTCATTTTAGAACTCGGTTATTTTAGAACTCTTCAACTAAAAGACGTCTGGCCTCGAAATTTTACATGATCGTTTTAGAACTCAAACAGTAAACAATGAGATAATCATTTTAGAACTGGTCATTTTAGAACTCGGTTATTTTAGAACTCTTCAACTAAAAGACGTCTGGCCTCGAAATTTTACATGATCGTTTTAGAACTCAAACAGTAAACAATGACATAATCATTTTAGAACTGGTCATTTTAGAACTCGGTTATTTTAGAACTCTTCAACTAAAAGACGTCTGGCCTCGAAATTTTACATGATCGTTTTAGAACTCAAACAGTAAACAATGAGATGGTCATTTTAGAACTGGTCATTTTAGAACTCGGTCGTTTTAGAACTCGGTCATTTTAGAACTCTTCAACTAAAAGACGTCTGGCCTCGAAATTTTACATGATCGTTTTAGAACTGAAACAGTAAACAATGACATAATCATTTTAGAACTGGTCATTTTAGAACTCGGTTATTTTAGAACTCTCCAAATAAAAGGCGCCTGGCCTCGAAATTGGACATGGTCGTTTTAGAACTCGAACAGTAAACAATGACATGGTAATTTTAGAACTGGTCATTTTAGAGCTCGGTCGTTTTAGAACTCGGTCATTTTAGAACTCTTCAACTAAAAGACGTCTGGCCTCGAAATTTTACATGATCGTTTTAGAACTCAAACAGTAAACAATGAGATGGTCATTTTAGAACTGGTCATTTTAGAACTCGGTCGTTTTAGAACTCGGTCATTTTAGAACTCTTCAACCAAAAGACGTCTGGCCTCGAAATTTCACATGATCGTTTTAGAACTCGAACAGTAAACAATGACATGGTCATTTTAGAACTGGTCATTTTAGAACTCGGTCATTTTAGAACTCTTCAACTAAAAGACGTCTGGCCTCGAAATTTCACATGATCGTTTTAGAACTCAAACAGTAAACAATGACATAGTCATTTTAGAACTGGTCATTTTAGAACTCGGTTATTTTAGAACTCTCCAAATAAAAGGCGCCTGGCCTCGAAATTGGACATGGTCGTTTTAGAACTCGAACAGTAAACAATGACATGGTAATTTTAGAACTGGTCATTTTAGAGCTCGGTCGTTTTAGAACTCGGTCATTTTAGAACTCTTCAACTAAAAGACGTCTGGCCTCGAAATTTTACATGATCGTTTTAGAACTCAAACAGTAAACAATGACATAGTCATTTTAGAACTGGTCATTTTAGAACTCGGTTATTTTAGAACTCTCCAAATAAAAGGCGCCTGGCCTCGAAATTGGACATGGTCGTTTTAGAACTCAAACAGTAAACAATGGCATAGTCATTTTAGAACTGGTCATTTTAGAACTCGGTTATTTTAGAACTCTTCAACAAAAAGGCGTCTGGCCTCGAAATTTGACATGGTCGTTTTAGAACTCGAACAGTAAACAATGAGATGGTCATTTTAGAACTGGTCATTTTAGAGCTCGGTCGTTTTAGAACTCGGTCATTTTAGAACTCTTCAACCAAAAGACGTCTGGCCTCGAAATTTCACATGATCGTTTTAGAACTCGAACAGTAAACAATGACATGGTCATTTTAGAACTGGTCATTTTAGAACTCGGTCATTTTAGAACTCTTCAACTAAAAGACGTCTGGCCTCGAAATTTCACATGATCGTTTTAGAACTCAAACAGTAAACAATGACATAGTCATTTTAGAACTGGTCATTTTAGAACTCGGTTATTTTAGAACTCTCCAAATAAAAGGCGCCTGGCCTCGAAATTGGACATGGTCGTTTTAGAACTCGAACAGTAAACAATGACATGGTAATTTTAGAACTGGTCATTTTAGAGCTCGGTCGTTTTAGAACTCGGTCATTTTAGAACTCTTCAACTAAAAGACGTCTGGCCTCGAAATTTTACATGATCGTTTTAGAACTCAAACAGTAAACAATGACATAGTCATTTTAGAACTGGTCATTTTAGAACTCGGTTATTTTAGAACTCTCCAAATAAAAGGCGCCTGGCCTCGAAATTGGACATGGTCGTTTTAGAACTCGAACAGTAAACAATGACATGGTAATTTTAGAACTGGTCATTTTAGAACTCTGTCGTTTTAGAACTCGGTCATTTTAGAACTCTTCAACTAAAAGACGTCTGGCCTCGAAATTTTACATGATCGTTTTAGAACTCAAACAGTAAACAATGACATAATCATTTTAGAACTGGTCATTTTAGAACTCGGTTATTTTAGAACTCTCCAAATAAAAGGCGCCTGGCCTCGAAATTGGACATGGTCGTTTTAGAACTCGAACAGTAAACAATGACATGGTAATTTTAGAACTGGTCATTTTAGAGCTCGGTCGTTTTAGAACTCGGTCATTTTAGAACTCTTCAACTAAAAGACGTCTGGCCTCGAAATTTTACATGATCGTTTTAGAACTCAAACAGTAAACAATGAGATGGTCATTTTAGAACTGGTCATTTTAGAACTCGGTCGTTTTAGAACTCGGTCATTTTAGAACTCTTCAACCAAAAGACGTCTGGCCTCGAAATTTCACATGATCGTTTTTGAACTCGAACAGTAAACAATGACATGGTCATTTTAGAACTGGTCATTTTAGAACTCGGTCGTTTTAGAACTCGGTCATTTTAGAACTCTTCAACCAAAAGACGTCTGGCCTCGAAATTTCACATGATCGTTTTAGAACTCGAACAGTAAACAATGACATGATAATTTTAGAACTGGTCATTTTAGAACTCGGTCATTTTAGAACTCTTCAACTAAAAGACGTCTGGCCTCGAAATTTTACATGATCGTTTTAGAACTCAAACAGTAAACAATGACATAGTCATTTTAGAACTGGTCCTTTTAGAACTCGGTTATTTTAGAACTCTCCAAATAAAAGGCGCCTGGCCTCGAAATTGGACATGGTCGTTTTAGAACTCGAACAGTAAACAATGACATGGTAATTTTAGAACTGGTCATTTTAGAGCTCGGTTATTTTAGAACTCGGTCATTTTAGAACTCTTCAACTAAAAGACGTCTGGCCTCGAAATTTTACATGATCGTTTTAGAACTCAAACAGTAAACAATGACATAATCATTTTAGAACTGGTCATTTTAGAACTCGGTTATTTTAGAACTCTCCAAATAAAAGGCGCCTGGCCTCGAAATTGGACATGGTCGTTTTAGAACTCGAACAGTAAACAATGACATGGTAATTTTAGAACTGGTCATTTTAGAGCTCGGTCGTTTTAGAACTCGGTCATTTTAGAACTCTTCAACTAAAAGACGTCTGGCCTCGAAATTTTACATGATCGTTTTAGAACTCAAACAGTAAACAATGAGATGGTCATTTTAGAACTGGTCATTTTAGAACTCGGTCGTTTTAGAACTCGGTCATTTTAGAACTCTTCAACCAAAAGACGTCTGGCCTCGAAATTTCACATGATCGTTTTAGAACTCGAACAGTAAACAATGACATGATAATTTTAGAACTGGTCATTTTAGAACTCGGTCATTTTAGAACTCTTCAACTAAAAGACGTCTGGCCTCGAAATTTTACATGATCGTTTTAGAACTCAAACAGTAAACAATGACATAGTCATTTTAGAACTGGTCATTTTAGAACTCGGTTATTTTAGAACTCTCCAAATAAAAGGCGCCTGGCCTCGAAATTGGACATGGTCGTTTTAGAACTCGAACAGTAAACAATGACATGGTAATTTTAGAACTGGTCATTTTAGAGCTCGGTTATTTTAGAACTCGGTCATTTTAGAACTCTTCAACTAAAAGACGTCTGGCCTCGAAATTTTACATGATCGTTTTAGAACTCAAACAGTAAACAATGACATAATCATTTTAGAACTGGTCATTTTAGAACTCGGTTATTTTAGAACTCTCCAAATAAAAGGCGCCTGGCCTCGAAATTGGACATGGTCGTTTTAGAACTCGAACAGTAAACAATGACATGGTAATTTTAGAACTGGTCATTTTAGAGCTCGGTCGTTTTAGAACTCGGTCATTTTAGAACTCTTCAACTAAAAGACGTCTGGCCTCGAAATTTTACATGATCGTTTTAGAACTCAAACAGTAAACAATGAGATGGTCATTTTAGAACTGGTCATTTTAGAACTCGGTCGTTTTAGAACTCGGTCATTTTAGAACTCTTCAACCAAAAGACGTCTGGCCTCGAAATTTCACATGATCGTTTTAGAACTCGAACAGTAAACAATGACATGATAATTTTAGAACTGGTCATTTTAGAACTCGGTCATTTTAGAACTCTTCAACTAAAAGACGTCTGGCCTCGAAATTTTACATGATCGTTTTAGAACTCAAACAGTAAACAATGACATAGTCATTTTAGAACTGGTCATTTTAGAACTCGGTTATTTTAGAACTCTCCAAATAAAAGGCGCCTGGCCTCGAAATTGGACATGGTCGTTTTAGAACTCGAACAGTAAACAATGACATGGTAATTTTAGAACTCGGTCGTTTTAGAACTCGGTCATTTTAGAACTCTTCAACTAAAAGACGTCTGGCCTCGAAATTTCACATGATCGTTTTAGAACTCGAACAGTAAACAATGACATGGTCATTTTAGAACTGGTCATTTTAGAACTCGGTCATTTTAGAACTCTTCAACTAAAAGACGTCTGGCCTCGAAATTTCACATGATCGTTTTCGAACTCAAACAGTAAACAATGGCATAGTCATTTTAGAACTGGTCATTTTAGAACTCGGTTATTTTAGAACTTTTCGACAAAAAGGCGTCTGGCCACGAAATTTCACATGATCGTTTTAGAACTCAAACAGTAAACAATGGCATAGTCATTTTAGAACTGGTCATTTTAGAACTCGGTTATTTTAGAACTTTTCGACAAAAAGGCGTCTGGCCACGAAATTTGACATGGTCGTTTTAGAACTCGAACAGTAAACAATGAGATGGTCATTTTAGAACTGGTCATTTTAGAGCTCGGTCGTTTTAGAACTCGGTCATTTTAGAACTCTTCAACCAAAAGACGTCTGGCCGCGAAATTTCACATTATCGTTTTAGAACTCAAACAGTAAACAATGACAAAGTCATTTTAGAACTGGTCATTTTAGAACTCGGTCGTTTTAGAACTCTACTCACCGAGTGCTATCCGAACCATCTATTCTTGCAGTAATGTCGCAGAACAAGATACAGAACACGACAAACCTAAGATGGAGAATAATGACGAGATGCCCAATAATGAGGAGAGCGATGTGATTGAGAAGAGTACGCAGGTCGGTACCAGCGAGGGTGTATCATTTTAGAACTCTCATTTTAGAACTCTTCAACTAAAAGACGTCTGGCCTCGAAATTTCACATGATCGTTTTAGAACTCAAACAGTAAACAATGGCATAGTCATTTTAGAACTGGTCATTTTAGAACTCGGTTATTTTAGAACTTTTCGACAAAAAGGCGTCTGGCCACGAAATTTGACATGGTCGTTTTAGAACTCGAACAGTAAACAATGAGATGGTCATTTTAGAACTGGTCATTTTAGAGCTCGGTCGTTTTAGAACTCGGTCATTTTAGAACTCTTCAACCAAAAGACGTCTGGCCGCGAAATTTCACATTATCGTTTTAGAACTCAAACAGTAAACAATGACAAAGTCATTTTAGAACTGGTCATTTTAGAACTCGGTCGTTTTAGAACTCTACTCACCGAGTGCTATCCGAACCATCTATTCTTGCAGTAATGTCGCAGAACAAGATACAGAACACGACAAACCTAAGATGGAGAATAATGACGAGATGCCCAATAATGAGGAGAGCGATGTGATTGAGAAGAGTACGCAGGTCGGTACCAGCGAGGGTGTATCATTTTAGAACTCTCATTTTAGAACTCGGTCATTTTAGAACTGGTCATTTTAGAACTCGGTCATTTTAGAACTCTTCAACTAAAAGACGTCTGGCCTCGAAATTTTACATGATCGTTTTAGAACTCAAACAGTAAACAATGACATAGTCATTTTAGAACTGGTCATTTTAGAACTCGGTTATTTTAGAACTCTCCAAATAAAAGGCGCCTGGCCTCGAAATTGGACATGGTCGTTTTAGAACTCGAACAGTAAACAATGACATGGTAATTTTAGAACTCGGTCGTTTTAGAACTCGGTCATTTTAGAACTCTTCAACTAAAAGACGTCTGGCCTCGAAATTTCACATGATCGTTTTAGAACTCGAACAGTAAACAATGACATGGTCATTTTAGAACTGGTCATTTTAGAACTCGGTCATTTTAGAACTCTTCAACTAAAAGACGTCTGGCCTCGAAATTTCACATGATCGTTTTCGAACTCAAACAGTAAACAATGGCATAGTCATTTTAGAACTGGTCATTTTAGAACTCGGTTATTTTAGAACTTTTCGACAAAAAGGCGTCTGGCCACGAAATTTCACATGATCGTTTTAGAACTCAAACAGTAAACAATGGCATAGTCATTTTAGAACTGGTCATTTTAGAACTCGGTTATTTTAGAACTTTTCGACAAAAAGGCGTCTGGCCACGAAATTTGACATGGTCGTTTTAGAACTCGAACAGTAAACAATGAGATGGTCATTTTAGAACTGGTCATTTTAGAGCTCGGTCGTTTTAGAACTCGGTCATTTTAGAACTCTTCAACCAAAAGACGTCTGGCCGCGAAATTTCACATTATCGTTTTAGAACTCAAACAGTAAACAATGACAAAGTCATTTTAGAACTGGTCATTTTAGAACTCGGTCGTTTTAGAACTCTACTCACCGAGTGCTATCCGAACCATCTATTCTTGCAGTAATGTCGCAGAACAAGATACAGAACACGACAAACCTAAGATGGAGAATAATGACGAGATGCCCAATAATGAGGAGAGCGATGTGATTGAGAAGAGTACGCAGGTCGGTACCAGCGAGGGTGTATCATTTTAGAACTCTCATTTTAGAACTCTTCAACTAAAAGACGTCTGGCCTCGAAATTTCACATGATCGTTTTAGAACTCAAACAGTAAACAATGGCATAGTCATTTTAGAACTGGTCATTTTAGAACTCGGTTATTTTAGAACTTTTCGACAAAAAGGCGTCTGGCCACGAAATTTGACATGGTCGTTTTAGAACTCGAACAGTAAACAATGAGATGGTCATTTTAGAACTGGTCATTTTAGAGCTCGGTCGTTTTAGAACTCGGTCATTTTAGAACTCTTCAACCAAAAGACGTCTGGCCGCGAAATTTCACATTATCGTTTTAGAACTCAAACAGTAAACAATGACAAAGTCATTTTAGAACTGGTCATTTTAGAACTCGGTCGTTTTAGAACTCTACTCACCGAGTGCTATCCGAACCATCTATTCTTGCAGTAATGTCGCAGAACAAGATACAGAACACGACAAACCTAAGATGGAGAATAATGACGAGATGCCCAATAATGAGGAGAGCGATGTGATTGAGAAGAGTACGCAGGTCGGTACCAGCGAGGGTGTATCATTTTAGAACTCTCATTTTAGAACTCGGTCATTTTAGAACTGGTCATTTTAGAACTCGGTCATTTTTGAACTCTTCAACCAAAAGACGTCTGGCCTCGAAATTTCACATGATCGTTTTAGAACTCAAACAGTAAACAATGACATAGTCATTTTAGAACTGGTCATTTTAGAACTCGGTCGTTTTAGAACTCGGTCATTTTAGAACTCTTCAACCAAAAGACGTCTGGCCTCGAAATTTTACATGATCGTTTTAGAACTCGAACAGTAAACAATGATATGATCATTTTAGAACTGGTCATTTTAGAACTCGGTCATTTTAGAACTCTTCAACTAAAAGACGTCTGGCCTCGAAATTTCACATGATCGTTTTAGAACTCAAACAGTAAACAATGGCATAGTCATTTTAGAACTGGTCATTTTAGAACTCGGTTATTTTAGAACTTTTCAACAAAAAGGCGTCTGGCCACGAAATTTGACATGGTCGTTTTAGAACTCGAACAGTAAACAATGAGATGGTCATTTTAGAACTGGTCATTTTAGAGCTCGGTCGTTTTAGAACTCGGTCATTTTAGAACTCTTCAACCAAAAGACGTCTGGCCGCGAAATTTCACATTATCGTTTTAGAACTCAAACAGTAAACAATGACAAAGTCATTTTAGAACTGGTCATTTTAGAACTCGGTCGTTTTAGAACTCTACTCACCGAGTGCTATCCGAACCATCTATTCTTGCAGTAATGTCGCAGAACAAGATACAGAACACGACAAACCTAAGATGGAGAATAATGACGAGATGCCCAATAATGAGGAGAGCGATGTGATTGAGAAGAGTACGCAGGTCGGTACCAGCGAGGGTGTATCATTTTAGAACTCTCATTTTAGAACTCGGTCATTTTAGAACTGGTCATTTTAGAACTCGGTCATTTTTGAACTCTTCAACCAAAAGACGTCTGGCCTCGAAATTTCACATGATCGTTTTAGAACTCAAACAGTAAACAATGATATGATCATTTTAGAACTGGTCATTTTAGAACTCGGTCATTTTAGAACTCTTCAACTAAAAGACGTCTGGCCTCGAAATTTCACATGATCGTTTTAGAACTCAAACAGTAAACAATGGCATAGTCATTTTAGAACTGGTCATTTTAGAACTCGGTTATTTTAGAACTTTTCAACAAAAAGGCGTCTGGCCACGAAATTTGACATGGTCGTTTTAGAACTCGAACAGTAAACAATGAGATGGTCATTTTAGAACTGGTCATTTTAGAGCTCGGTCGTTTTAGAACTCGGTCATTTTAGAACTCTTCAACCAAAAGACGTCTGGCCGCGAAATTTCACATTATCGTTTTAGAACTCAAACAGTAAACAATGACAAAGTCATTTTAGAACTGGTCATTTTAGAACTCGGTCGTTTTAGAACTCTACTCACCGAGTGCTATCCGAACCATCTATTCTTGCAGTAATGTCGCAGAACAAGATACAGAACACGACAAACCTAAGATGGAGAATAATGACGAGATGCCCAATAATGAGGAGAGCGATGTGATTGAGAAGAGTACGCAGGTCGGTACCAGCGAGGGTGTATCATTTTAGAACTCTCATTTTAGAACTCGGTCATTTTAGAACTGGTCATTTTAGAACTCGGTCATTTTTGAACTCTTCAACCAAAAGACGTCTGGCCTCGAAATTTCACATGATCGTTTTAGAACTCTAACAGTAAACAATGAGATGGTCATTTTAGAACTGGTCATTTTAGAACTCGGTCGTTTTAGAACTCGGTCATTTTAGAACTCTTCAACCAAAAGACGTCTGGCCTCGAAATTTCACATGATCGTTTTAGAACTCAAACAGTAAACAATGACATAGTCATTTTAGAACTGGTCATTTTAGAACTCGGTTATTTTAGAACTCTCCAAATAAAAGGCGCCTGGCCTCGAAATTGGACATGGTCGTTTTAGAACTCGAACAGTAAACAATGACAAAGTCATTTTAGAACTGGTCATTTTAGAACTCGGTCGTTTTAGAACTCTACTCACCGAGTGCTATCCGAACCATCTATTCTTGCAGTAATGTCGCAGAACAAGATACAGAACACGACAAACCTAAGATGGAGAATAATGACGAGATGCCCAATAATGAGGAGAGCGATGTGATTGAGAAGAGTACGCAGGTCGGTACCAGCGAGGGTGTATCATTTTAGAACTCTCATTTTAGAACTCGGTCATTTTAGAACTGGTCATTTTAGAACTCGGTCATTTTAGAACTCTTCAACCAAAAGACGTCTGGCCTCGAAATTTTACATGATCGTTTTAGAACTCGAACAGTAAACAATGAGATGGTCATTTTAGAACTGGTCATTTTAGAACTCGGTCATTTTAGAACTCTTCAACTAAAAGACGTCTGGCCTCGAAATTTCACATGATCGTTTTAGAACTCGAACAGTAAACAATGACATGGTCATTTTAGAACTGGTCATTTTAGAACTCGGTCATTTTAGAACTCTTCAACTAAAAGACGTCTGGCCTCGAAATTTCACATGATCGTTTTAGAACTCAAACAGTAAACAATGACATAGTCATTTTAGAACTGGTCATTTTAGAACTCGGTTATTTTAGAACTCTCCAAATAAAAGGCGCCTGGCCTCGAAATTGGACATGGTCGTTTTAGAACTCGAACAGTAAACAATGACAAAGTCATTTTAGAACTGGTCATTTTAGAACTCGGTCGTTTTAGAACTCTACTCACCGAGTGCTATCCGAACCATCTATTCTTGCAGTAATGTCGCAGAACAAGATACAGAACACGACAAACCTAAGATGGAGAATAATGACGAGATGCCCAATAATGAGGAGAGCGATGTGATTGAGAAGAGTACGCAGGTCGGTACCAGCGAGGGTGTATCATTTTAGAACTCTCATTTTAGAACTCGGTCATTTTAGAACTGGTCATTTTAGAACTCGGTCATTTTAGAACTCTTCAACCAAAAGACGTCTGGCCTCGAAATTTCACACGATCGTTTTAGAACTCGAAAAGTAAACAATGACATGGTCATTTTAGAACTGGTCATTTTAGAACTCGGTCATTTTAGAACTCTTCAACTAAAAGACGTCTGGCCTCGAAATTTCACATGATCGTTTTAGAACTCAAACAGTAAACAATGGCATAGTCATTTTAGAACTGGTCATTTTAGAACTCGGTTATTTTAGAACTCTTCAACAAAAAGGCGTCTGGCCACGAAATTTGACATGGTCGTTTTAGAACTCGAACAGTAAACAATGAGATGGTCATTTTAGAACTGGTCATTTTAGAACTGGTCATTTTAGAACTCGGTCGTTTTAGAACTCTACTCACCGAGTGCTATCCGAACCATCTATTCTTGCAGTAATGTCGCAGAACAAGATACAGAACACGACAAACCTAAGATGGAGAATAATGACGAGATGCCCAATAATGAGGAGAGCGATGTGATTGAGAAGAGTACGCAGGTCGGTACCAGCGAGGGTGTATCATTTTAGAACTCTCATTTTAGAACTCGGTCATTTTAGAACTGGTCATTTTAGAACTCGGTCATTTTAGAACTCTTCAACCAAAAGACGTCTGGCCTCGAAATTTCACATGATCGTTTTAGAACTCAAACAGTAAACAATGACATAGTCATTTTAGAACTGGTCATTTTAGAACTCGGTCGTTTTAGAACTCGGTCATTTTAGAACTCTTCAACCAAAAGACGTCTGGCCTCGAAATTTTACATGATCGTTTTAGAACTCGAACAGTAAACAATGAGATGGTCATTTTAGAACTGGTCATTTTAGAACTCGGTCATTTTAGAACTGGTCATTTTAGAACTCGGTCATTTTAGAACTCTTCAACCAAAAGACGTCTGGCCTCGAAATTTCACATGATCGTTTTAGAACTCTAACAGTAAACAATGAGATGGTCATTTTAGAACTGGTCATTTTAGAACTCGGTCGTTTTAGAACTCGGTCATTTTAGAACTCTTCAACCAAAAGACGTCTGGCCTCGAAATTTCACATGATCGTTTTAGAACTCAAACAGTAAACAATGACAAAGTCATTTTAGAACTGGTCATTTTAGAACTCGGTCGTTTTAGAACTCTACTCACCGAGTGCTATCCGAACCATCTATTCTTGCAGTAATGTCGCAGAACAAGATACAGAACACGACAAACCTAAGATGGAGAATAATGACGAGATGCCCAATAATGAGGAGAGCGATGTGATTGAGAAGAGTACGCAGGTCGGTACCAGCGAGGGTGTATCATTTTAGAACTCTCATTTTAGAACTCGGTCATTTTAGAACTGGTCATTTTAGAACTCGGTCATTTTAGAACTCTTCAACCAAAAGACGTCTGGCCTCGAAATTTCACATGATCGTTTTAGAACTCGAACAGTAAACAATGACATGGTCATTTTAGAACTGGTCATTTTAGAACTCGGTCATTTTAGAACTCTTCAACTAAAAGACGTCTGGCCTCGAAATTTCACATGATCGTTTTAGAACTCAAACAGTAAACAATGAGATGGTCATTTTAGAACTGGTCATTTTAGAGCTCGGTCGTTTTAGAACTCGGTCATTTTAGAACTCTTCAACCAAAAGACGTCTGGCCTCGAAATTTCACATGATCGTTTTAGAACTCAAACAGTAAACAATGAGATGGTCATTTTAGAACTGGTCATTTTAGAACTCGGTCATTTTAGAACTCTTCAACAAAAAGGCGTCTGGCCACGAAATTTGACATGGTCGTTTTAGAACTCGAACAGTAAACAATGAGATGGTCATTTTAGAACTGGTCATTTTAGAGCTCGGTCGTTTTAGAACTCGGTCATTTTAGAACTCTTCAACCAAAAGACGTCTGGCCGCGAAATTTCACATTATCGTTTTAGAACTCAAACAGTAAACAATGACAAAGTCATTTTAGAACTGGTCATTTTAGAACTCGGTCATTTTAGAACTCTTCAACAAAAAGGCGTCTGGCCACGAAATTTGACATGGTCGTTTTAGAACTCGAACAGTAAACAATGAGATGGTCATTTTAGAACTGGTCATTTTAGAGCTCGGTCGTTTTAGAACTCGGTCATTTTAGAACTCTTCAACCAAAAGACGTCTGGCCGCGAAATTTCACATTATCGTTTTAGAACTCAAACAGTAAACAATGACAAAGTCATTTTAGAACTGGTCATTTTAGAACTCGGTCGTTTTAGAACTCTACTCACCGAGTGCTATCCGAACCATCTATTCTTGCAGTAATGTCTCAGAACAAGATACAGAACACGACAAACCTAAGATGGAGAATAATGACGAGATGCCCAATAATGAGGAGAGCGATGTGATTGAGAAGAGTACGCAGGTCGGTACCAGCGAGGGTGTATCATTTTAGAACTCTCATTTTAGAACTCGGTCATTTTAGAACTGGTCATTTTAGAACTCGGTCATTTTAGAACTCTTCAACCAAAAGACGCCTGGCCTCGAAATTTCACATGATCGTTTTAGAACTCAAACAGTAAACAATGACATAGTCATTTTAGAACTGGTCATTTTAGAACTCGGTCGTTTTAGAACTCGGTCATTTTAGAACTCTTCAACCAAAAGACGTCTGGCCTCGAAATTTCACATGATCGTTTTAGAACTCGAACAGTAAACAATGACATGGTCATTTTAGAACTGGTCATTTTAGAACTCGGTCGTTTTAGAACTCGGTCATTTTAGAACTCTTCAACCAAAAGACGTCTGGCCTCGAAATTTCACATGATCGTTTTAGAACTCGAACAGTAAACAATGAGATGGTCATTTTAGAACTGGTCATTTTAGAACTCGGTCGTTTTAGAACTCTTCAACCAAAAGACGTCTGGCCTCGAAATTTCACATGATCGTTTTAGAACTCGAACAGTAAACAATGACATGGTCATTTTAGAACTGGTCATTTTAGAACTCGGTCGTTTTAGAACTCGGTCATTTTAGAACTCTTCAACCAAAAGACGTCTGGCCTCGAAATTTCACATGATCGTTTTAGAACTCGAACAGTAAACAATGACATGGTAATTTTAGAACTGGTCATTTTAGAACTCGGTCATTTTAGAACTCTTCAACTAAAAGACGTCTGGCCTCGAAATTTCACATGATCGTTTTAGAACTCGAACAGTAAACAATGACATGGTCATTTTAGAACTGGTCATTTTAGAACTCGGTCATTTTAGAACTCGGTCATTTTAGAACTCTTCAACCAAAAGACGTCTGGCCTCGAACTTTCACATGATCGTTTTAGAACTCAAACAGTAAACAATGACATAGTCATTTTAGAACTGGTCATTTTAGAACTCGGTTATTTTAGAACTCTCCAAATAAAAGGCGCCTGGCCTCGAAATTGGACATGGTCGTTTTATAACTCGAACAGGAAACAATGACATGGTCATTTTAGAACTGGTCATTTTAGAACTCGGTCATTTTAGAACTCGGTCATTTTAGAACTCTTCAACCAAAAGACGTCTGGCCTCGAAATTTTACATGATCGTTTTAGAACTCGAACAGTAAACAATGACATGGTCATTTTAGAACTGGTCATTTTAGAACTCGGTCGTTTTAGAACTCGGTCATTTTAGAACTCTTCAACCAAAAGACGTCTGGCCTCGAAATTTCACATGATCGTTTTAGAACTCGAACAGTAAACAATGACATGGTCATTTTAGAACTGGTCATTTTAGAACTCGGTCGTTTTAGAACTCGGTCATTTTAGAACTCTCCAAATAAAAGGCGCCTGGCCTCGAAATTGGACATGGTCGTTTTATAACTCGAACAGGAAACAATGACATGGTAATTTTAGAACTGGTCATTTTAGAACTCGGTCATTTTAGAACTCTTCAACTAAAAGACGTCTGGCCTCGAAATTTCACATGATCGTTTTAGAACTCGAACAGTAAACAATGACATGGTCATTTTAGAACTGGTCATTTTAGAACTCGGTCATTTTAGAACTCGGTCATTTTAGAACTCTTCAACCAAAAAAGACGTCTGGCCTCGAAATTTTACATGATCGTTTTAGAACTCGAACAGTAAACAATGACATGGTCATTTTAGAACTGGTCATTTTAGAACTCGGTCGTTTTAGAACTCGGTCATTTTAGAACTCTTCAACCAAAAGACGTCTGGCCTCGAAATTTCACATGATCGTTTTAGAACTCGAACAGTAAACAATGAGATGGTCATTTTAGAACTGGTCATTTTAGAACTCGGTCGTTTTAGAACTCTTCAACCAAAAGACGTCTGGCCTCGAAATTTCACATGATCGTTTTAGAACTCGAACAGTAAACAATGACATGGTCATTTTAGAACTGGTCATTTTAGAACTCGGTCGTTTTAGAACTCGGTCATTTTAGAACTCTTCAACCAAAAGACGTCTGGCCTCGAAATTTCACATGATCGTTTTAGAACTCGAACAGTAAACAATGACATGGTAATTTTAGAACTGGTCATTTTAGAACTCGGTCATTTTAGAACTCGGTCATTTTAGAACTCTTCAACTAAAAGACGTCTGGCCTCGAAATTTCACATGATCGTTTTAGAACTCGAACAGTAAACAATGACAAAGTCATTTTAGAACTGGTCATTTTAGAACTCGGTCGTTTTAGAACTCTACTCACCGAGTGCTATCCGAACCATCTATTCTTGCAGTAATGTCTCAGAACAAGATACAGAACACGACAAACCTAAGATGGAGAATAATGACGAGATGCCCAATAATGAGGAGAGCGATGTGATTGAGAAGAGTACGCAGGTCGGTACCAGCGAGGGTGTATCATTTTAGAACTCTCATTTTAGAACTCGGTCATTTTAGAACTGGTCATTTTAGAACTCGGTCATTTTAGAACTCTTCAACCAAAAGACGCCTGGCCTCGAAATTTCACATGATCGTTTTAGAACTCAAACAGTAAACAATGACATAGTCATTTTAGAACTGGTCATTTTAGAACTCGGTCGTTTTAGAACTCGGTCATTTTAGAACTCTTCAACCAAAAGACGTCTGGCCTCGAAATTTTACATGATCGTTTTAGAACTCGAACAGTAAACAATGACATGGTCATTTTAGAACTGGTCATTTTAGAACTCGGTCGTTTTAGAACTCGGTCATTTTAGAACTCTTCAACCAAAAGACGTCTGGCCTCGAAATTTCACATGATCGTTTTAGAACTCGAACAGTAAACAATGAGATGGTCATTTTAGAACTGGTCATTTTAGAACTCGGTCGTTTTAGAACTCTTCAACCAAAAGACGTCTGGCCTCGAAATTTCACATGATCGTTTTAGAACTCGAACAGTAAACAATGACATGGTCATTTTAGAACTGGTCATTTTAGAACTCGGTCGTTTTAGAACTCGGTCATTTTAGAACTCTTCAACCAAAAGACGTCTGGCCTCGAAATTTTACATGATCGTTTTAGAACTCGAACAGTAAACAATGACATGGTCATTTTAGAACTGGTCATTTTAGAACTCGGTCGTTTTAGAACTCGGTCATTTTAGAACTCTTCAACCAAAAGACGTCTGGCCTCGAAATTTCACATGATCGTTTTAGAACTCGAACAGTAAACAATGAGATGGTCATTTTAGAACTGGTCATTTTAGAACTCGGTCGTTTTAGAACTCTTCAACCAAAAGACGTCTGGCCTCGAAATTTCACATGATCGTTTTAGAACTCGAACAGTAAACAATGACATGGTCATTTTAGAACTGGTCATTTTAGAACTCGGTCGTTTTAGAACTCGGTCATTTTAGAACTCTTCAACCAAAAGACGTCTGGCCTCGAAATTTCACATGATCGTTTTAGAACTCGAACAGTAAACAATGACATGGTAATTTTAGAACTGGTCATTTTAGAACTCGGTCATTTTAGAACTCTTCAACTAAAAGACGTCTGGCCTCGAAATTTCACATGATCGTTTTAGAACTCGAACAGTAAACAATGACATGGTCATTTTAGAACTGGTCATTTTAGAACTCGGTCATTTTAGAACTCGGTCATTTTAGAACTCTTCAACCAAAAGACGTCTGGCCTCGAACTTTCACATGATCGTTTTAGAACTCAAACAGTAAACAATGACATAGTCATTTTAGAACTGGTCATTTTAGAACTCGGTTATTTTAGAACTCTCCAAATAAAAGGCGCCTGGCCTCGAAATTGGACATGGTCGTTTTATAACTCGAACAGGAAACAATGACATGGTCATTTTAGAACTGGTCATTTTAGAACTCGGTCATTTTAGAACTCGGTCATTTTAGAACTCTTCAACCAAAAGACGTCTGGCCTCGAAATTTTACATGATCGTTTTAGAACTCGAACAGTAAACAATGACATGGTCATTTTAGAACTGGTCATTTTAGAACTCGGTCGTTTTAGAACTCGGTCATTTTAGAACTCTTCAACCAAAAGACGTCTGGCCTCGAAATTTCACATGATCGTTTTAGAACTCGAACAGTAAACAATGACATGGTCATTTTAGAACTGGTCATTTTAGAACTCGGTCGTTTTAGAACTCGGTCATTTTAGAACTCTCCAAATAAAAGGCGCCTGGCCTCGAAATTGGACATGGTCGTTTTATAACTCGAACAGGAAACAATGACATGGTAATTTTAGAACTGGTCATTTTAGAACTCGGTCATTTTAGAACTCTTCAACTAAAAGACGTCTGGCCTCGAAATTTCACATGATCGTTTTAGAACTCGAACAGTAAACAATGACATGGTCATTTTAGAACTGGTCATTTTAGAACTCGGTCATTTTAGAACTCGGTCATTTTAGAACTCTTCAACCAAAAAAGACGTCTGGCCTCGAAATTTTACATGATCGTTTTAGAACTCGAACAGTAAACAATGACATGGTCATTTTAGAACTGGTCATTTTAGAACTCGGTCGTTTTAGAACTCGGTCATTTTAGAACTCTTCAACCAAAAGACGTCTGGCCTCGAAATTTCACATGATCGTTTTAGAACTCAAACAGTAAACAATGACATAGTCATTTTAGAACTCGGTCGTTTTAGAACTCGGTCATTTTAGAACTCTTCAACTAAAAGACGTCTGGCCTCGAAATTTCACATGATCGTTTTAGAACTCGAACAGTAAACAATGACATTGTCATTTTAGAACTGGTCATTTTAGAACTCGGTCATTTTAGAACTCGGTCATTTTAGAACTCTTCAACCAAAAGACGTCTGGCCTCGAACTTTCACATGATCGTTTTAGAACTCAAACAGTAAACAATGACATAGTCATTTTAGAACTGGTCATTTTAGAACTCGGTTATTTTAGAACTCGGTCATTTTAGAACTCGGTCATTTTAGAACTCTTCAACCAAAAGACGTCTGGCCTCGAAATTTCACATGATCGTTTTAGAACTCGAACAGTAAACAATGACATGGTCATTTTAGAACTGGTCATTTTAGAACTCGGTCATTTTAGAACTCGGTCATTTTAGAACTCTTCAACCAAAAGACGTCTGGCCTCGAAATTTCACATGATCGTTTTAGAACTCGAACAGTAAACAATGACATGGTCATTTTAGAACTGGTCATTTTAGAACTCGGTCATTTTAGAACTCGGTCATTTTAGAACTCTTCAACCAAAAGACGTCTGGCCTCGAAATTTCACATGATCGTTTTAGAACTCGAACAGTAAACAATGACATGGTAATTTTAGAACTGGTCATTTTAGAACTCGGTCATTTTAGAACTCTTCAACTAAAAGACGTCTGGCCTCGAAATTT
The DNA here is from genome assembly GCA_036245805.1 of Pristionchus mayeri. Taxonomy (NCBI): domain Eukaryota; kingdom Metazoa; phylum Nematoda; class Chromadorea; order Rhabditida; family Neodiplogasteridae; genus Pristionchus; species Pristionchus mayeri. The sequence continues at coordinate 43,575,148 of BTRK01000003.1, read as the reverse complement.
CACATGATCGTTTTAGAACTCGAACAGTAAACAATGACATGGTCATTTTAGAACTGGTCATTTTAGAACTCGGTCATTTTAGAACTCGGTCATTTTAGAACTCTTCAACCAAAAGACGTCTGGCCTCGAACTTTCACATGATCGTTTTAGAACTCAAACAGTAAACAATGACATAGTCATTTTAGAACTGGTCATTTTAGAACTCGGTCGTTTTAGAACTCGGTCATTTTAGAACTCTTCAACCAAAAGACGTCTGGCCTCGAAATTTCACATGATCGTTTTAGAACTCGAACAGTAAACAATGAGATGGTCATTTTAGAACTGGTCATTTTAGAACTCGGTCGTTTTAGAACTCTTCAACCAAAAGACGTCTGGCCTCGAAATTTCACATGATCGTTTTAGAACTCGAACAGTAAACAATGACATGGTCATTTTAGAACTGGTCATTTTAGAACTCGGTCGTTTTAGAACTCGGTCATTTTAGAACTCTTCAACCAAAAGACGTCTGGCCTCGAAATTTCACATGATCGTTTTAGAACTCGAACAGTAAACAATGACATGGTAATTTTAGAACTGGTCATTTTAGAACTCGGTCATTTTAGAACTCGGTCATTTTAGAACTCTTCAACCAAAAGACGTCTGGCCTCGAACTTTCACATGATCGTTTTAGAACTCAAACAGTAAACAATGACATAGTCATTTTAGAACTCGGTCGTTTTAGAACTCGGTCATTTTAGAACTCTTCAACTAAAAGACGTCTGGCCTCGAAATTTCACATGATCGTTTTAGAACTCGAACAGTAAACAATGACATTGTCATTTTAGAACTGGTCATTTTAGAACTCGGTCATTTTAGAACTCGGTCATTTTAGAACTCTTCAACCAAAAGACGTCTGGCCTCGAACTTTCACATGATCGTTTTAGAACTCAAACAGTAAACAATGACATAGTCATTTTAGAACTGGTCATTTTAGAACTCGGTTATTTTAGAACTCGGTCATTTTAGAACTCGGTCATTTTAGAACTCTTCAACCAAAAGACGTCTGGCCTCGAAATTTCACATGATCGTTTTAGAACTCGAACAGTAAACAATGACATGGTCATTTTAGAACTGGTCATTTTAGAACTCGGTCATTTTAGAACTCGGTCATTTTAGAACTCTTCAACCAAAAGACGTCTGGCCTCGAAATTTCACATGATCGTTTTAGAACTCGAACAGTAAACAATGACATGGTCATTTTAGAACTGGTCATTTTAGAACTCGGTCATTTTAGAACTCGGTCATTTTAGAACTCTTCAACCAAAAGACGTCTGGCCTCGAAATTTCACATGATCGTTTTAGAACTCGAACAGTAAACAATGACATGGTAATTTTAGAACTGGTCATTTTAGAACTCGGTCATTTTAGAACTCTTCAACTAAAAGACGTCTGGCCTCGAAATTTCACATGATCGTTTTAGAACTCGAACAGTAAACAATGACATGGTCATTTTAGAACTGGTCATTTTAGAACTCGGTCATTTTAGAACTCGGTCATTTTAGAACTCTTCAACCAAAAGACGTCTGGCCTCGAACTTTCACATGATCGTTTTAGAACTCAAACAGTAAACAATGACATAGTCATTTTAGAACTGGTCATTTTAGAACTCGGTTATTTTAGAACTCTCCAAATAAAAGGCGCCTGGCCTCGAAATTGGACATGGTCGTTTTATAACTCGAACAGGAAACAATGACATGGTAATTTTAGAACTGGTCATTTTAGAACTCGGTCATTTTAGAACTCTTCAACTAAAAGACGTCTGGCCTCGAAATTTCACATGATCGTTTTAGAACTCGAACAGTAAACAATGACATGGTAATTTTAGAACTGGTCATTTTAGAACTCGGTCATTTTAGAACTCTTCAACTAAAAGACGTCTGGCCTCGAAATTTCACATGATCGTTTTAGAACTCGAACAGTAAACAATGACATGGTCATTTTAGAACTGGTCATTTTAGAACTCGGTCATTTTAGAACTCGGTCATTTTAGAACTCTTCAACCAAAAGACGTCTGGCCTCGAACTTTCACATGATCGTTTTAGAACTCAAACAGTAAACAATGACATAGTCATTTTAGAACTGGTCATTTTAGAACTCGGTTATTTTAGAACTCTTCAACCAAAAGACGTCTGGCCTCGAAATTTTACATGATCGTTTTAGAACTCGAACAGTAAACAATGACATGGTCATTTTAGAACTGGTCATTTTAGAACTCGGTCGTTTTAGAACTCGGTCATTTTAGAACTCTTCAACCAAAAGACGTCTGGCCTCGAAATTTCACATGATCGTTTTAGAACTCGAACAGTAAACAATGAGATGGTCATTTTAGAACTGGTCATTTTAGAACTCGGTCGTTTTAGAACTCTTCAACCAAAAGACGTCTGGCCTCGAAATTTCACATGATCGTTTTAGAACTCGAACAGTAAACAATGACATGGTCATTTTAGAACTGGTCATTTTAGAACTCGGTCGTTTTAGAACTCGGTCATTTTAGAACTCTTCAACCAAAAGACGTCTGGCCTCGAAATTTCACATGATCGTTTTATAACTCGAACAGGAAACAATGACATGGTAATTTTAGAACTGGTCATTTTAGAACTCGGTCATTTTAGAACTCTTCAACTAAAAGACGTCTGGCCTCGAAATTTCACATGATCGTTTTAGAACTCGAACAGTAAACAATGACATGGTAATTTTAGAACTGGTCATTTTAGAACTCGGTCATTTTAGAACTCTTCAACTAAAAGACGTCTGGCCTCGAAATTTCACATGATCGTTTTAGAACTCGAACAGTAAACAATGACATGGTCATTTTAGAACTGGTCATTTTAGAACTCGGTCATTTTAGAACTCGGTCATTTTAGAACTCTTCAACCAAAAGACGTCTGGCCTCGAACTTTCACATGATCGTTTTAGAACTCAAACAGTAAACAATGACATAGTCATTTTAGAACTGGTCATTTTAGAACTCGGTTATTTTAGAACTCTTCAACCAAAAGACGTCTGGCCTCGAAATTTTACATGATCGTTTTAGAACTCGAACAGCAAACAATGACATGGTCATTTTAGAACTGGTCATTTTAGAACTCGGTCGTTTTAGAACTCGGTCATTTTAGAACTCTTCAACCAAAAGACGTCTGGCCTCGAAATTTCACATGATCGTTTTAGAACTCGAACAGTAAACAATGAGATGGTCATTTTAGAACTGGTCATTTTAGAACTCGGTCGTTTTAGAACTCTTCAACCAAAAGACGTCTGGCCTCGAAATTTCACATGATCGTTTTAGAACTCGAACAGTAAACAATGACATGGTCATTTTAGAACTGGTCATTTTAGAACTCGGTCGTTTTAGAACTCGGTCATTTTAGAACTCTTCAACCAAAAGACGTCTGGCCTCGAAATTTCACATGATCGTTTTAGAACTCGAACAGTAAACAATGACATGGTAATTTTAGAACTGGTCATTTTAGAACTCGGTCATTTTAGAACTCTTCAACTAAAAGACGTCTGGCCTCGAAATTTCACATGATCGTTTTAGAACTCGAACAGTAAACAATGACATGGTCATTTTAGAACTAGTCATTTTAGAACTCGGTCATTTTAGAACTCGGTCATTTTAGAACTCTTCAACCAAAAGACGTCTGGCCTCGAACTTTCACATGATCGTTTTAGAACTCAAACAGTAAACAATGACATAGTCATTTTAGAACTGGTCATTTTAGAACTCGGTTATTTTAGAACTCTCCAAATAAAAGGCGCCTGGCCTCGAAATTGGACATGGTCGTTTTATAACTCGAACAGGAAACAATGACATGGTAATTTTAGAACTGGTCATTTTAGAACTCGGTCATTTTAGAACTCTTCAACTAAAAGACGTCTGGCCTCGAAATTTCACATGATCGTTTTAGAACTCGAACAGTAAACAATGACATGGTAATTTTAGAACTGGTCATTTTAGAACTGGTCATTTTAGAACTCGGTCATTTTAGAACTCGGTCATTTTAGAACTCTTCAACCAAAAGACGTCTGGCCTCGAACTTTCACATGATCGTTTTAGAACTCAAACAGTAAACAATGACATAGTCATTTTAGAACTGGTCATTTTAGAACTCGGTTATTTTAGAACTCTCCAAATAAAAGGCGCCTGGCCTCGAAATTTTACATGATCGTTTTAGAACTCTAACAGTAAACAATGAGATGGTCATTTTAGAACTGGTCATTTTAGAACTCGGTCGTTTTAGAACTCGGTCATTTTAGAACTCTTCAACCAAAAGACGTCTGGCCTCGAAATTTCACATGATCGTTTTAGAACTCGAACAGTAAACAATGACATAGTCATTTTAGAACTGGTCATTTTAGAACTCGGTTATTTTAGAACTCTCCAAATAAAAGGCGCCTTTCCTCGAAATTGGACATGGTCGTTTTATAACTCGAACAGGAAACAATGACATGGTAATTTTAGAACTGGTCATTTTAGAACTCGGTCATTTTAGAACTCTTCAACTAAAAGACGTCTGGCCTCGAAATTTCACATGATCGTTTTAGAACTCGAACAGTAATCAATGACATGGTCATTTTAGAACTGGTCATTTTAGAACTCGGTCATTTTAGAACTCGGTCATTTTAGAACTCTTCAACCAAAAGACGTCTGGCCTCGAACTTTCACATGATCGTTTTAGAACTCAAACAGTAAACATTGACATAGTCATTTTAGAACTGGTCATTTTAGAACTCGGTTATTTTAGAACTCTCCAAATAAAAGGCGCCTGGCCTCGAAATTGGACATGGTCGTTTTATAACTCGAACAGGAAACAATGACATGGTAATTTTAGAACTGGTCATTTTAGAACTCGGTCATTTTAGAACTCTTCAACTAAAAGACGTCTGGCCTCGAAATTTCACATGATCGTTTTAGAACTCGAACAGTAAACAATGACATGGTCATTTTAGAACTGGTCATTTTAGAACTCGGTCATTTTAGAACTCGGTCATTTTAGAACTCTTCAACCAAAAGACGTCTGGCCTCGAAATTTCACATGATCGTTTTAGAACTCAAACAGTAAACATTGACATAGTCATTTTAGAACTGGTCATTTTAGAACTCGGTTATTTTAGAACTCTCCAAATAAAAGGCGCCTGGCCTCGAAATTGGACATGGTCGTTTTATAACTCGAACAGGAAACAATGACATGGTAATTTTAGAACTGGTCATTTTAGAACTCGGTCATTTTAGAACTCTTCAACTAAAAGACGTCTGGCCTCGAAATTTCACATGATCGTTTTAGAACTCGAACAGTAAACAATGACATGGTCATTTTAGAACTGGTCATTTTAGAACTCGGTCATTTTAGAACTCGGTCATTTTAGAACTCTTCAACCAAAAGACGTCTGGCCTCGAAATTTCACATGATCGTTTTAGAACTCGAACAGTAAACAATGACATAGTCATTTTAGAACTGGTCATTTTAGAACTCGGTTATTTTAGAACTCTCCAAATAAAAGGCGCCTGGCCTCGAAATTGGACATGGTCGTTTTATAACTCGAACAGGAAACAATGACATGGTAATTTTAGAACTGGTCATTTTAGAACTCGGTCATTTTAGAACTCTTCAACTAAAAGACGTCTGGCCTCGAAATTTCACATGATCGTTTTAGAACTCGAACAGTAAACAATGACATGGTCATTTTAGAACTGGTCATTTTAGAACTCGGTCATTTTAGAACTCGGTCATTTTAGAACTCTTCAACCAAAAGACGTCTGGCCTCGAAATTTCACATGATCGTTTTAGAACTCGAACAGTAAACAATGACATAGTCATTTTAGAACTGGTCATTTTAGAACTCGGTTATTTTAGAACTCTCCAAATAAAGGCGCCTTTCCTCGAAATTGGACATGGTCGTTTTATAACTCGAACAGGAAACAATGACATGGTAATTTTAGAACTGGTCATTTTAGAACTCGGTCATTTTAGAACTCTTCAACTAAAAGACGTCTGGCCTCGAAATTTCACATGATCGTTTTAGAACTCGAACAGTAAACAATGACATGGTCATTTTAGAACTGGTCATTTTAGAACTCGGTCATTTTAGAACTCGGTCATTTTAGAACTCTTCAACCAAAAGACGTCTGGCCTCGAACTTTCACATGATCGTTTTAGAACTCAAACAGTAAACAATGACATAGTCATTTTAGAACTGGTCATTTTAGAACTCGGTTATTTTAGAACTCTCCAAATAAAAGGCGCCTGGCCTCGAAATTGGACATGGTCGTTTTATAACTCGAACAGGAAACAATGACATGGTAATTTTAGAACTGGTCATTTTAGAACTCGGTCATTTTAGAACTCGGTCATTTTAGAACTCTTCAACCAAAAGACGTCTGGCCTCGAACTTTCACATGATCGTTTTAGAACTCAAACAGTAAACAATGACATAGTCATTTTAGAACTGGTCATTTTAGAACTCGGTTATTTTAGAACTCTCCAAATAAAAGGCGCCTGGCCTCGAAATTTTACATGATCGTTTTAGAACTCTAACAGTAAACAATGAGATGGTCATTTTAGAACTGGTCATTTTAGAACTCGGTCGTTTTAGAACTCGGTCATTTTAGAACTCTTCAACCAAAAGACGTCTGGCCTCGAAATTTCACATGATCGTTTTAGAACTCGAACAGTAAACAATGACATAGTCATTTTAGAACTGGTCATTTTAGAACTCGGTTATTTTAGAACTCTCCAAATAAAAGGCGCCTTTCCTCGAAATTGGACATGGTCGTTTTATAACTCGAACAGGAAACAATGACATGGTAATTTTAGAACTGGTCATTTTAGAACTCGGTCATTTTAGAACTCTTCAACTAAAAGACGTCTGGCCTCGAAATTTCACATGATCGTTTTAGAACTCGAACAGTAAACAATGACATGGTCATTTTAGAACTGGTCATTTTAGAACTCGGTCATTTTAGAACTCGGTCATTTTAGAACTCTTCAACTAAAAGACGTCTGGCCTCGAAATTTCACATGATCGTTTTAGAACTCGAACAGTAAACAATGACATGGTCATTTTAGAACTGGTCATTTTAGAACTCGGTCATTTTAGAACTCGGTCATTTTAGAACTCTTCAACCAAAAGACGTCTGGCCTCGAACTTTCACATGATCGTTTTAGAACTCAAACAGTAAACATTGACATAGTCATTTTAGAACTGGTCATTTTAGAACTCGGTCATTTTAGAACTCTTCAACTAAAAGACGTCTGGCCTCGAAATTTCACATGATCGTTTTAGAACTCGAACAGTAAACAATGACATGGTCATTTTAGAACTGGTCATTTTAGAACTCGGTCATTTTAGAACTCGGTCATTTTAGAACTCTTCAACCAAAAGACGTCTGGCCTCGAAATTTCACATGATCGTTTTAGAACTCAAACAGTAAACATTGACATAGTCATTTTAGAACTGGTCATTTTAGAACTCGGTTATTTTAGAACTCTCCAAATAAAAGGCGCCTGGCCTCGAAATTGGACATGGTCGTTTTATAACTCGAACAGGAAACAATGACATGGTAATTTTAGAACTGGTCATTTTAGAACTCGGTCATTTTAGAACTCTTCAACTAAAAGACGTCTGGCCTCGAAATTTCACATGATCGTTTTAGAACTCGAACAGTAAACAATGACATGGTCATTTTAGAACTGGTCATTTTAGAACTCGGTCATTTTAGAACTCGGTCATTTTAGAACTCTTCAACCAAAAGACGTCTGGCCTCGAAATTTCACATGATCGTTTTAGAACTCGAACAGTAAACAATGACATAGTCATTTTAGAACTGGTCATTTTAGAACTCGGTTATTTTAGAACTCTCCAAATAAAAGGCGCCTTTCCTCGAAATTGGACATGGTCGTTTTATAACTCGAACAGGAAACAATGACATGGTAATTTTAGAACTGGTCATTTTAGAACTCGGTCATTTTAGAACTCTTCAACTAAAAGACGTCTGGCCTCGAAATTTCACATGATCGTTTTAGAACTCGAACAGTAAACAATGACATGGTCATTTTAGAACTGGTCATTTTAGAACTCGGTCATTTTAGAACTCGGTCATTTTAGAACTCTTCAACCAAAAGACGTCTGGCCTCGAACTTTCACATGATCGTTTTAGAACTCAAACAGTAAACAATGACATAGTCATTTTAGAACTGGTCATTTTAGAACTCGGTTATTTTAGAACTCTCCAAATAAAAGGCGCCTGGCCTCGAAATTTTACATGATCGTTTTAGAACTCTAACAGTAAACAATGAGATGGTCATTTTAGAACTGGTCATTTTAGAACTCGGTCGTTTTAGAACTCGGTCATTTTAGAACTCTTCAACCAAAAGACGTCTGGCCTCGAACTTTCACATGATCGTTTTAGAACTCGAACAGTAAACAATGACATAGTCATTTTAGAACTGGTCATTTTAGAACTCGGTTATTTTAGAACTCTCCAAATAAAAGGCGCCTTTCCTCGAAATTGGACATGGTCGTTTTATAACTCGAACAGGAAACAATGACATGGTAATTTTAGAACTGGTCATTTTAGAACTCGGTCATTTTAGAACTCTTCAACTAAAAGACGTCTGGCCTCGAAATTTCACATGATCGTTTTAGAACTCGAACAGTAAACAATGACATGGTCATTTTAGAACTGGTCATTTTAGAACTCGGTCATTTTAGAACTCGGTCATTTTAGAACTCTTCAACCAAAAGACGTCTGGCCTCGAACTTTCACATGATCGTTTTAGAACTCAAACAGTAAACAATGACATAGTCATTTTAGAACTGGTCATTTTAGAACTCGGTTATTTTAGAACTCTCCAAAGAAAAGGCGCCTGGCCTCGAAATTGGACATGGTCGTTTTATAACTCGAACAGGAAACAATGACATGGTAATTTTAGAACTGGTCATTTTAGAACTCGGTCATTTTAGAACTCTTCAACTAAAAGACGTCTGGCCTCGAAATTTCACATGATCGTTTTAGAACTCGAACAGTAAACAATGACATGGTCATTTTAGAACTGGTCATTTTAGAACTCGGTCATTTTAGAACTCGGTCATTTTAGAACTCTTCAACCAAAAGACGTCTGGCCTCGAACTTTCACATGATCGTTTTAGAACTCAAACAGTAAACAATGACATAGTCATTTTAGAACTGGTCATTTTAGAACTCGGTTATTTTAGAACTCTCCAAATAAAAGGCGCCTGGCCTCGAAATTTTACATGATCGTTTTAGAACTCTAACAGTAAACAATGAGATGGTCATTTTAGAACTGGTCATTTTAGAACTCGGTCGTTTTAGAACTCGGTCATTTTAGAACTCTTCAACCAAAAGACGTCTGGCCTCGAAATTTCACATGATCGTTTTAGAACTCGAACAGTAAACAATGACATGGTAATTTTAGAACTGGTCATTTTAGAACTCGGTCATTTTAGAACTCTTCAACTAAAAGACGTCTGGCCTCGAAATTTTACATGATCGTTTTAGAACTCAAACAGTAAACAATGACATAGTCATTTTAGAACTCGGTTATTTTAGAACTCTCCAAATAAAAGGCGCCTGGCCTCGAAATTGGACATGGTCGTTTTAGAACTCGAACAGTAAACAATGGCATGGTAATTTTAGAACTGGTCATTTTAGAACTCGGTCATTTTAGAACTCTTCAACTAAAAGACGTCTGGCCTCGAAATTTCACATGATCGTTTTAGAACTCGAACAGTAAACAATGACATGGTCATTTTAGAACTGGTCATTTTAGAACTCGGTCATTTTAGAACTCTCCAAATAAAAGGCGCCTGGCCTCGAAATTTTAAATGATCGTTTTAGAACTCTAACAGTAAACAATGAGATGGTCATTTTAGAACTCGGTTATTTTAGAACTCTCCAAATAAAAGGCGCCTGGCCTCGAAATTTTACATGATCGTTTTAGAACTCAAACAGTAAACAATGACATAGTCATTTTAGAACTCGGTTATTTTAGAACTCTCCAAATAAAAGGCGCCTGGCCTCGAAATTGGACATGGTCGTTTTAGAACTCGAACAGTAAACAATGGCATGGTAATTTTAGAACTGGTCATTTTAGAACTCGGTCATTTTAGAACTCTTCAACTAAAAGACGTCTGGCCTCGAAATTTCACATGATCGTTTTAGAACTCGAACAGTAAACAATGACATGGTCATTTTAGAACTGGTCATTTTAGAACTCGGTCATTTTAGAACTCTCCAAATAAAAGGCGCCTGGCCTCGAAATTTTACATGATCGTTTTAGAACTCTAACAGTAAACAATGAGATGGTCATTTTAGAACTGGTCATTTTAGAACTCGGTCGTTTTAGAACTCGGTCATTTTAGAACTCTTCAACCAAAATACGTCTGGCCTCGAAATTTCACATGATCGTTTTAGAACTCGAACAGTAAACAATGACATGGTAATTTTAGAACTGGTCATTTTAGAACTCGGTCATTTTAGAACTCTTCAACTAAAAGACGTCTGGCCTCGAAATTTTACATGATCGTTTTAGAACTCAAACAGTAAACAATGACATAGTCATTTTAGAACTGGTCATTTTAGAACTCGGTTATTTTAGAACTCTCCAAATAAAAGGCGCCTGGCCTCGAAATTGGACATGGTCGTTTTAGAACTCGAACAGTAAACAATGGCATGGTAATTTTAGAACTGGTCATTTTAGAACTCGGTCATTTTAGAACTCTTCAACTAAAAGACGTCTGGCCTCGAAATTTCACATGATCGTTTTAGAACTCGAACAGTAAACAATGACATGGTCATTTTAGAACTGGTCATTTTAGAACTCGGTCATTTTAGAACTCTTCAACTAAAAGACGTCTGGCCTCGAAATTTGACATGATCGTTTTAGAACTCAAACAGTAAACAATGGCATAGTCATTTTAGAACTGGTCATTTTAGAACTCGGTTATTTTAGAACTCTTCAACAAAAAGGCGTCTGGCCTCGAAATTTGACATGGTCGTTTTAGAACTCGAACAGTAAACAATGAGATGGTCATTTTAGAACTGGTCATTTTAGAGCTCGGTCGTTTTAGAACTCGGTCATTTTAGAACTCTTCAACCAAAAGACGTCTGGCCGCGAAATTTCACATGATCGTTTTAGAACTCAAACAGTAAACAATGACAAAGTCATTTTAGAACTGGTCATTTTAGAACTCGGTCGTTTTAGAACTCTTCAACAAAAAGGCGTCTGGCCGCGAAATTTCACATGGTCGTTTTAGAACTCGAACAGTAAACAATGACATAGTCATTTTAGAACTGGTCATTTTAGAACTCGGTTATTTTAGAACTCTTCAACTAAAAAACGTCTGGCCTCGAAATTTCACATGATCGTTTTAGAACTCAAACAGTAAACAATGACAAAGTCATTTTAGAACTGGTCATTTTAGAACTCGGTCGTTTTAGAACTCTACTCACCGAGTGCTATCCGAACCATCTATTCTTGCAGTAATGTCGCAGAACAAGATACAGAACACGACAATCCTAAGATGGAGAATAATGACGAGATGTCCAATAATGAGGAGAGCGATGTGATTGAGAAGAGTATGCAGGTCGGTACCAGCGAGGGTGTATCATTTTAGAACTCTCATTTAAGAACTCGGTCATTTTAGAACTGGTCATTTTAGAACTCGGTCATTTTAGAACTCTTCAACCAAAAGACGTCTGGCCTCGAAATTTGACATGATCGTTTTAGAACTCAAACAGTAAACAATGGCATAGTCATTTTAGAACTGGTCATTTTAGAACTCGGTTATTTTAGAACTCTTCAACAAAAAGGCGTCTGGCCTCGAAATTTGACATGGTCGTTTTAGAACTCGAACAGTAAACAATGAGATGGTCATTTTAGAACTGGTCATTTTAGAGCTCGGTCGTTTTAGAACTCGGTCATTTTAGAACTCTTCAACCAAAAGACGTCTGGCCGCGAAATTTCACATGATCGTTTTAGAACTCAAACAGTAAACAATGACAAAGTCATTTTAGAACTGGTCATTTTAGAACTCGGTTATTTTAGAACTCTCCAAATAAAAGGCGCCTGGCCTCGAAATTGGACATGGTCGTTTTAGAACTCGAACAGTAAACAATGACATAGTCATTTTAGAACTGGTCATTTTAGAACTCGGTTATTTTAGAACTCTCCAAATAAAAGGCGCCTGGCCTCGAAATTGGACATGGTCGTTTTAGAACTCGAACAGTAAACAATGACATGGTAATTTTAGAACTGGTCATTTTAGAACTCGGTCGTTTTAGAACTCTACTCACCGAGTGCTATCCGAACCATCTATTCTTGCAGTAATGTCGCAGAACAAGATACAGAACACGACAATCCTAAGATGGAGAATAATGACGAGATGTCCAATAATGAGGAGAGCGATGTGATTGAGAAGAGTATGCAGGTCGGTACCAGCGAGGGTGTATCATTTTAGAACTCTCATTTAAGAACTCGGTCATTTTAGAACTGGTCATTTTAGAACTCGGTCATTTTAGAACTCTTCAACCAAAAGACGTCTGGCCTCGAAATTTCACATGGTCGTTTTAGAACTCGAACAGTAAACAATGGCATAGTCATTTTAGAACTGGTCATTTTAGAACTCGGTTATTTTAGAACTCTTCAACAAAAAGGCGTCTGGCCTCGAAATTTGACATGGTCGTTTTAGAACTCGAACAGTAAACAATGAGATGGTCATTTTAGAACTGGTCATTTTAGAGCTCGGTCGTTTTAAAACTCGGTCATTTTAGAACTCTTCAACCAAAAGACGTCTGGCCTCGAAATTTCACATGATCGTTTTAGAACTCAAACAGTAAACAATGACATAGTCATTTTAGAACTGGTCATTTTAGAACTCGGTTATTTTAGAACTCTCCAAATAAAAGGCGCCTGGCCTCGAAATTGGACATGGTCGTTTTAGAACTCGAACAGTAAACAATGACATAGTCATTTTAGAACTGGTCATTTTAGAACTCGGTTATTTTAGAACTCTCCAAATAAAAGGCGCCTGGCCTCGAAATTGGACATGGTCGTTTTAGAACTCGAACAGTAAACAATGACATGGTAATTTTAGAACTGGTCATTTTAGAACTCGGTCGTTTTAGAACTCTACTCACCGAGTGCTATCCGAACCATCTATTCTTGCAGTAATGTCGCAGAACAAGATACAGAACACGACAATCCTAAGATGGAGAATAATGACGAGATGTCCAATAATGAGGAGAGCGATGTGATTGAGAAGAGTATGCAGGTCGGTACCAGCGAGGGTGTATAATTTTAGAACTCTCATTTAAGAACTCGGTCATTTTAGAACTGGTCATTTTAGAACTCGGTCATTTTAGAACTCTTCAACCAAAAGACGTCTGGCCTCGAAATTTCACATGGTCGTTTTAGAACTCGAACAGTAAACAATGACATAGTCATTTTAGAACTGGTCATTTTAGAACTCGGTTATTTTAGAACTCTCCAAATAAAAGGCGCCTGGCCTCGAAATTGGACATGGTCGTTTTAGAACTCGAACAGTAAACAATGACATGGTAATTTGAGAACTGGTCATTTTAGAACTCGGTCATTTTAGAACTCTTCAACTAAAAAACGTCTGGCCTCGAAATTTCACATGATCGTTTTAGAACTCGAACAGTAAACAATGACATGGTCATTTTAGAACTGGTCATTTTAGAACTCGGTCATTTTAGAACTCTTCAACTAAAAGACGTCTGGCCTCGAAATTTCGCATGATCGTTTTAGAACTCAAACAGTAAACAATGGCATAGTCATTTTAGAACTGGTCATTTTAGAACTCGGTTATTTTAGAACTCTTCAACAAAAAGGCGTCTGGCCTCGAAATTTGACATGGTCGTTTTAGAACTCGAACAGTAAACAATGAGATTTTCATTTTAGAACTGGTCATTTTAGAACTCGGTTATTTTAGAACTCTCCAAATAAAAGGCGCCTGGCCTCGAAATTGGACATGGTCGTTTTAGAACTCGAACAGTAAACAATGACATGGTAATTTTAGAACTGGTCATTTTAGAACTCGGTCATTTTAGAACTCTTCAACTAAAAGACGTCTGGCCTCGAAATTTGACATGATCGTTTTAGAACTCAAACAGTAAACAATGGCATAGTCATTTTAGAACTGGTCATTTTAGAACTCGGTTATTTTAGAACTCTTCAACAAAAAGGCGTCTGGCCTCGAAATTTGACATGGTCGTTTTAGAACTCGAACAGTAAACAATGAGATGGTCATTTTAGAACTGGTCATTTTAGAGCTCGGTCGTTTTAGAACTCTTCAACCAAAAGACGTCTGGCCGCGAAATTTCACATGATCGTTTTAGAACTCAAACAGTAAACAATGACAAAGTCATTTTAGAACTGGTCATTTTAGAACTCGGTCGTTTTAGAACTCTACTCACCGAGTGCTATCCGAACCATCTATTCTTGCAGTAATGTCGCAGAACAAGATACAGAACACGACAATCCTAAGATGGAGAATAATGACGAGATGTCCAATAATGAGGAGAGCGATGTGATTGAGAAGAGTATGCAGGTCGGTACCAGCGAGGGTGTATCATTTTAGAACTCTCATTTAAGAACTCGGTCATTTTAGAACTGGTCATTTTAGAACTCGGTCATTTTAGAACTCTTCAACCAAAAGACGTCTGGCCTCGAAATTTCACATGGTCGTTTTAGAACTCGAACAGTAAACAATGACATAGTCATTTTAGAACTGGTCATTTTAGAACTCGGTTATTTTAGAACTCTCCAAATAAAAGGCGCCTGGCCTCGAAATTGGACATGGTCGTTTTAGAACTCGAACAGTAAACAATGACATGGTAATTTGAGAACTGGTCATTTTAGAACTCGGTCATTTTAGAACTCTTCAACTAAAAAACGTCTGGCCTCGAAATTTCACATGATCGTTTTAGAACTCGAACAGTAAACAATGACATGGTCATTTTAGAACTGGTCATTTTAGAACTCGGTCATTTTAGAACTCTTCAACTAAAAGACGTCTGGCCTCGAAATTTCGCATGATCGTTTTAGAACTCAAACAGTAAACAATGGCATAGTCATTTTAGAGCTCGGTCGTTTTAAAACTCGGTCATTTTAGAACTCTTCAACCAAAAGACGTCTGGCCTCGAAATTTCACATGATCGTTTTAGAACTCAAACAGTAAACAATGACATAGTCATTTTAGAACTGGTCATTTTAGAACTCGGTTATTTTAGAACTCTCCAAATAAAAGGCGCCTGGCCTCGAAATTGGACATGGTCGTTTTAGAACTCGAACAGTAAACAATGACATAGTCATTTTAGAACTGGTCATTTTAGAACTCGGTTATTTTAGAACTCTCCAAATAAAAGGCGCCTGGCCTCGAAATTGGACATGGTCGTTTTAGAACTCGAACAGTAAACAATGACATGGTAATTTTAGAACTGGTCATTTTAGAACTCGGTCGTTTTAGAACTCTACTCACCGAGTGCTATCCGAACCATCTATTCTTGCAGTAATGTCGCAGAACAAGATACAGAACACGACAATCCTAAGATGGAGAATAATGACGAGATGTCCAATAATGAGGAGAGCGATGTGATTGAGAAGAGTATGCAGGTCGGTACCAGCGAGGGTGTATCATTTTAGAACTCTCATTTAAGAACTCGGTCATTTTAGAACTGGTCATTTTAGAACTCGGTCATTTTAGAACTCTTCAACCAAAAGACGTCTGGCCTCGAAATTTCACATGGTCGTTTTAGAACTCGAACAGTAAACAATGGCATAGTCATTTTAGAACTGGTCATTTTAGAACTCGGTTATTTTAGAACTCTTCAACAAAAAGGCGTCTGGCCTCGAAATTTGACATGGTCGTTTTAGAACTCGAACAGTAAACAATGAGATGGTCATTTTAGAACTGGTCATTTTAGAGCTCGGTCGTTTTAAAACTCGGTCATTTTAGAACTCTTCAACCAAAAGACGTCTGGCCTCGAAATTTCACATGATCGTTTTAGAACTCAAACAGTAAACAATGACATAGTCATTTTAGAACTGGTCATTTTAGAACTCGGTTATTTTAGAACTCTCCAAATAAAAGGCGCCTGGCCTCGAAATTGGACATGGTCGTTTTAGAACTCGAACAGTAAACAATGACATAGTCATTTTAGAACTGGTCATTTTAGAACTCGGTTATTTTAGAACTCTCCAAATAAAAGGCGCCTGGCCTCGAAATTGGACATGGTCGTTTTAGAACTCGAACAGTAAACAATGACATGGTAATTTTAGAACTGGTCATTTTAGAACTCGGTCGTTTTAGAACTCTACTCACCGAGTGCTATCCGAACCATCTATTCTTGCAGTAATGTCGCAGAACAAGATACAGAACACGACAATCCTAAGATGGAGAATAATGACGAGATGTCCAATAATGAGGAGAGCGATGTGATTGAGAAGAGTATGCAGGTCGGTACCAGCGAGGGTGTATCATTTTAGAACTCTCATTTAAGAACTCGGTCATTTTAGAACTGGTCATTTTAGAACTCGGTCATTTTAGAACTCTTCAACCAAAAGACGTCTGGCCTCGAAATTTCACATGGTCGTTTTAGAACTCGAACAGTAAACAATGACATAGTCATTTTAGAACTGGTCATTTTAGAACTCGGTTATTTTAGAACTCTCCAAATAAAAGGCGCCTGGCCTCGAAATTGGACATGGTCGTTTTAGAACTCGAACAGTAAACAATGACATGGTAATTTGAGAACTGGTCATTTTAGAACTCGGTCATTTTAGAACTCTTCAACTAAAAAACGTCTGGCCTCGAAATTTCACATGATCGTTTTAGAACTCGAACAGTAAACAATGACATGGTCATTTTAGAACTGGTCATTTTAGAACTCGGTCATTTTAGAACTCTTCAACTAAAAGACGTCTGGCCTCGAAATTTCGCATGATCGTTTTAGAACTCAAACAGTAAACAATGGCATAGTCATTTTAGAACTGGTCATTTTAGAACTCGGTTATTTTAGAACTCTTCAACAAAAAGGCGTCTGGCCTCGAAATTTGACATGGTCGTTTTAGAACTCGAACAGTAAACAATGAGATTTTCATTTTAGAACTGGTCATTTTAGAACTCGGTTATTTTAGAACTCTCCAAATAAAAGGCGCCTGGCCTCGAAATTGGACATGGTCGTTTTAGAACTCGAACAGTAAACAATGACATGGTAATTTTAGAACTGGTCATTTTAGAACTCGGTCATTTTAGAACTCTTCAACTAAAAGACGTCTGGCCTCGAAATTTCACATTATCGTTTTAGAACTCAAACAGTAAACAATGGCATAGTCATTTTAGAACTGGTCATTTTAGAACTCGGTTATTTTAGAACTCTTCAACAAAAAGGCGTCTGGCCTCGAAATTTGACATGGTCGTTTTAGAACTCGAACAGTAAACAATGAGATTTTCATTTTAGAACTGGTCATTTTAGAGCTCGGTCGTTTTAGAACTCGGTCATTTTAGAACTCTTCAACCGAAAGACGTCTGGCCGCGAAATTTCACATGATCGTTTTAGAACTCAAACAGTAAACAATGACAAAGTCATTTTAGAACTGGTCATTTTAGAACTCGGTCGTTTTAGAACTCTACTCACCGAGTGCTATCCGAACCATCTATTCTTGCAGTAATGTCGCAGAACAAGATACAGAACACGACAATCCTAAGATGGAGAATAATGACGAGATGTCCAATAACGAGGAGAGCGATGTGATTGAGAAGAGTATGCAGGTCGGTACCAGCGAGGGTGTATCATTTTAGAACTCTCATTTTAGAACTCGGTCATTTTAGAACTGGTCATTTTAGAACTCGGTCATTTTAGAACTCTTCAACCAAAAGACGTCTGGCCTCGAAATTTCACATGATCGTTTTAGAACTCTAACAGTAAACAATGAGATGGTCATTTTAGAACTGGTCATTTTAGAACTCGGTCGTTTTAGAACTCGGTCGTTTTAGAACTCTTCAACCAAAAGACGTCTGGCCTCGAAATTTCACATGATCGTTTTAGAACTCAAACAGTAAACAATGACATAGTCATTTTAGAACTGGTCATTTTAGAACTCGGTTATTTTAGAACTCTTCAACAAAAAGGCGTCTGGCCTCGAAATTTGACATGGTCGTTTTAGAACTCGAACAGTAAACAATGAGATTTTCATTTTAGAACTGGTCATTTTAGAGCTCGGTCGTTTTAGAACTCGGTCATTTTAGAACTCTTCAACCGAAAGACGTCTGGCCGCGAAATTTCACATGATCGTTTTAGAACTCAAACAGTAAACAATGACAAAGTCATTTTAGAACTGGTCATTTTAGAACTCGGTCGTTTTAGAACTCTACTCACCGAGTGCTATCCGAACCATCTATTCTTGCAGTAATGTCGCAGAACAAGATACAGAACACGACAATCCTAAGATGGAGAATAATGACGAGATGTCCAATAACGAGGAGAGCGATGTGATTGAGAAGAGTATGCAGGTCGGTACCAGCGAGGGTGTATCATTTTAGAACTCTCATTTTAGAACTCGGTCATTTTAGAACTGGTCATTTTAGAACTCGGTCATTTTAGAACTCTTCAACCAAAAGACGTCTGGCCTCGAAATTTCACATGATCGTTTTAGAACTCTAACAGTAAACAATGAGATGGTCATTTTAGAACTGGTCATTTTAGAACTCGGTCGTTTTAGAACTCGGTCGTTTTAGAACTCTTCAACCAAAAGACGTCTGGCCTCGAAATTTCACATGATCGTTTTAGAACTCAAACAGTAAACAATGACATAGTCATTTTAGAACTGGTCATTTTAGAACTCGGTTATTTTAGAACTCTCCAAATAAAAGGCGCCTGGCCTCGAAATTGGACATGGTCGTTTTAGAACTCGAACAGTAAACAATGACATAGTCATTTTAGAACTGGTCATTTTAGAACTCGGTTATTTTAGAACTCTCCAAATAAAAGGCGCCTGGCCTCGAAATTGGACATGGTCGTTTTAGAACTCGAACAGTAAACAATGACATGGTAATTTTAGAACTGGTCATTTTAGAACTCGGTCATTTTAGAACTCTTCAACTAAAAGACGTCTGGCCTCGAAATTTCACATGATCGTTTTAGAACTCAAACAGTAAACAATGGCATAGTCATTTTAGAACTCGGTTATTTTAGAACTCTTCAACAAAAAGGCGTCTGGCCTCGAAATTTGACATGGTCGTTTTAGAACTCGAACAGTAAACAATGAGATGGTCATTTTAGAACTGGTCATTTTAGAGCTCGGTCGTTTTAGAACTCGGCCATTTTAGAACTCTTCAACCGAAAGACGTCTGGCCGCGAAATTTCACATGATCGTTTTAGAACTCAAACAGTAAACAATGACAAAGTCATTTTAGAACTGGTCATTTTAGAACTCGGTCGTTTTAGAACTCTACTCACCGAGTGCTATCCGAACCATCTATTCTCGCAGTAATGTCGCAGAACAAGATACAGAACACGACAATCCTAAGATGGAGAATAATGACGAGATGTCCAATAACGAGGAGAGCGATGTGATTGAGAAGAGTATGCAGGTCGGTACCAGCGAGGGTGTATCATTTTAGAACTCTCATTTTAGAACTCGGTCATTTTAGAACTGGTCATTTTAGAACTCGGTCATTTTAGAACTCTTCAACCAAAAGACGTCTGGCCTCGAAATTTCACATGATCGTTTTAGAACTCTAACAGTAAACAATGAGATGGTCATTTTAGAACTGGTCATTTTAGAACTCGGTCGTTTTAGAACTCGGTCGTTTTAGAACTCTTCAACCAAAAGACGTCTGGCCTCGAAATTTCACATGATCGTTTTAGAACTCAAACAGTAAACAATGACATAGTCATTTTAGAACTGGTCATTTTAGAACTCGGTTATTTTAGAACTCTCCAAATAAAAGGCGCCTGGCCTCGAAATTGGACATGGTCGTTTTAGAACTCGAACAGTAAACAATGACATAGTCATTTTAGAACTGGTCATTTTAGAACTCGGTTATTTTAGAACTCTCCAAATAAAAGGCGCCTGGCCTCGAAATTGGACATGGTCGTTTTAGAACTCGAACAGTAAACAATGACATGGTAATTTTAGAACTGGTCATTTTAGAACTCGGTCATTTTAGAACTCTTCAACTAAAAGACGTCTGGCCTCGAAATTTCACATGATCGTTTTAGAACTCAAACAGTAAACAATGGCATAGTCATTTTAGAACTCGGTTATTTTAGAACTCTTCAACAAAAAGGCGTCTGGCCTCGAAATTTGACATGGTCGTTTTAGAACTCGAACAGTAAACAATGAGATGGTCATTTTAGAACTGGTCATTTTAGAGCTCGGTCGTTTTAGAACTCGGCCATTTTAGAACTCTTCAACCGAAAGACGTCTGGCCGCGAAATTTCACATGATCGTTTTAGAACTCAAACAGTAAACAATGACAAAGTCATTTTAGAACTGGTCATTTTAGAACTCGGTCGTTTTAGAACTCTACTCACCGAGTGCTATCCGAACCATCTATTCTTGCAGTAATGTCGCAGAACAAGATACAGAACACGACAATCCTAAGATGGAGAATAATGACGAGATGTCCAATAACGAGGAGAGCGATGTGATTGAGAAGAGTATGCAGGTCGGTACCAGCGAGGGTGTATCATTTTAGAACTCTCATTTTAGAACTCGGTCATTTTAGAACTGGTCATTTTAGAACTCGGTCATTTTAGAACTCTTCAACTAAAAGACGTCTGGCCTCGAAATTTCGCATGATCGTTTTAGAACTCAAACAGTAAACAATGGCATAGTCATTTTAGAACTGGTCATTTTAGAACTCGGTTATTTTAGAACTCTTCAACAAAAAGGCGTCTGGCCTCGAAATTTGACATGGTCGTTTTAGAACTCGAACAGTAAACAATGAGATTTTCATTTTAGAACTGGTCATTTTAGAACTCGGTTATTTTAGAACTCTCCAAATAAAAGGCGCCTGGCCTCGAAATTGGACATGGTCGTTTTAGAACTCGAACAGTAAACAATGACATGGTAATTTTAGAACTGGTCATTTTAGAACTCGGTCATTTTAGAACTCTTCAACTAAAAGACGTCTGGCCTCGAAATTTCACATTATCGTTTTAGAACTCAAACAGTAAACAATGGCATAGTCATTTTAGAACTGGTCATTTTAGAACTCGGTTATTTTAGAACTCTTCAACAAAAAGGCGTCTGGCCTCGAAATTTGACATGGTCGTTTTAGAACTCGAACAGTAAACAATGAGATTTTCATTTTAGAACTGGTCATTTTAGAGCTCGGTCGTTTTAGAACTCGGTCATTTTAGAACTCTTCAACCGAAAGACGTCTGGCCGCGAAATTTCACATGATCGTTTTAGAACTCAAACAGTAAACAATGACAAAGTCATTTTAGAACTGGTCATTTTAGAACTCGGTCGTTTTAGAACTCTACTCACCGAGTGCTATCCGAACCATCTATTCTTGCAGTAATGTCGCAGAACAAGATACAGAACACGACAATCCTAAGATGGAGAATAATGACGAGATGTCCAATAACGAGGAGAGCGATGTGATTGAGAAGAGTATGCAGGTCGGTACCAGCGAGGGTGTATCATTTTAGAACTCTCATTTTAGAACTCGGTCATTTTAGAACTGGTCATTTTAGAACTCGGTCATTTTAGAACTCTTCAACCAAAAGACGTCTGGCCTCGAAATTTCACATGATCGTTTTAGAACTCTAACAGTAAACAATGAGATGGTCATTTTAGAACTGGTCATTTTAGAACTCGGTCGTTTTAGAACTCGGTCGTTTTAGAACTCTTCAACCAAAAGACGTCTGGCCTCGAAATTTCACATGATCGTTTTAGAACTCAAACAGTAAACAATGACATAGTCATTTTAGAACTGGTCATTTTAGAACTCGGTTATTTTAGAACTCTCCAAATAAAAGGCGCCTGGCCTCGAAATTGGACATGGTCGTTTTAGAACTCGAACAGTAAACAATGACATAGTCATTTTAGAACTGGTCATTTTAGAACTCGGTTATTTTAGAACTCTCCAAATAAAAGGCGCCTGGCCTCGAAATTGGACATGGTCGTTTTAGAACTCGAACAGTAAACAATGACATGGTAATTTTAGAACTGGTCATTTTAGAACTCGGTCATTTTAGAACTCTTCAACTAAAAGACGTCTGGCCTCGAAATTTCACATGATCGTTTTAGAACTCAAACAGTAAACAATGGCATAGTCATTTTAGAACTCGGTTATTTTAGAACTCTTCAACAAAAAGGCGTCTGGCCTCGAAATTTGACATGGTCGTTTTAGAACTCGAACAGTAAACAATGAGATGGTCATTTTAGAACTGGTCATTTTAGAGCTCGGTCGTTTTAGAACTCGGCCATTTTAGAACTCTTCAACCGAAAGACGTCTGGCCGCGAAATTTCACATGATCGTTTTAGAACTCAAACAGTAAACAATGACAAAGTCATTTTAGAACTGGTCATTTTAGAACTCGGTCGTTTTAGAACTCTACTCACCGAGTGCTATCCGAACCATCTATTCTTGCAGTAATGTCGCAGAACAAGATACAGAACACGACAATCCTAAGATGGAGAATAATGACGAGATGTCCAATAACGAGGAGAGCGATGTGATTGAGAAGAGTATGCAGGTCGGTACCAGCGAGGGTGTATCATTTTAGAACTCTCATTTTAGAACTCGGTCATTTTAGAACTGGTCATTTTAGAACTCGGTCATTTTAGAACTCTTCAACCAAAAGACGTCTGGCCTCGAAATTTCACATGATCGTTTTAGAACTCTAACAGTAAACAATGAGATGGTCATTTTAGAACTGGTCATTTTAGAACTCGGTCGTTTTAGAACTCGGTCGTTTTAGAACTCTTCAACCAAAAGACGTCTGGCCTCGAAATTTCACATGATCGTTTTAGAACTCAAACAGTAAACAATGACATAGTCATTTTAGAACTGGTCATTTTAGAACTCGGTTATTTTAGAACTCTCCAAATAAAAGGCGCCTGGCCTCGAAATTGGACATGGTCGTTTTAGAACTCGAACAGTAAACAATGACATAGTCATTTTAGAACTGGTCATTTTAGAACTCGGTTATTTTAGAACTCTCCAAATAAAAGGCGCCTGGCCTCGAAATTGGACATGGTCGTTTTAGAACTCGAACAGTAAACAATGACATGGTAATTTTAGAACTGGTCATTTTAGAACTCGGTCATTTTAGAACTCTTCAACTAAAAGACGTCTGGCCTCGAAATTTCACATGATCGTTTTAGAACTCAAACAGTAAACAATGGCATAGTCATTTTAGAACTCGGTTATTTTAGAACTCTTCAACAAAAAGGCGTCTGGCCTCGAAATTTGACATGGTCGTTTTAGAACTCGAACAGTAAACAATGAGATGGTCATTTTAGAACTGGTCATTTTAGAGCTCGGTCGTTTTAGAACTCGGCCATTTTAGAACTCTTCAACCGAAAGACGTCTGGCCGCGAAATTTCACATGATCGTTTTAGAACTCAAACAGTAAACAATGACAAAGTCATTTTAGAACTGGTCATTTTAGAACTCGGTCGTTTTAGAACTCTACTCACCGAGTGCTATCCGAACCATCTATTCTTGCAGTAATGTCGCAGAACAAGATACAGAACACGACAATCCTAAGATGGAGAATAATGACGAGATGTCCAATAACGAGGAGAGCGATGTGATTGAGAAGAGTATGCAGGTCGGTACCAGCGAGGGTGTATCATTTTAGAACTCTCATTTTAGAACTCGGTCATTTTAGAACTGGTCATTTTAGAACTCGGTCATTTTAGAACTCTTCAACCAAAAGACGTCTGGCCTCGAAATTTCACATGATCGTTTTAGAACTCTAACAGTAAACAATGAGATGGTCATTTTAGAACTGGTCATTTTAGAACTCGGTCGTTTTAGAACTCGGTCGTTTTAGAACTCTTCAACCAAAAGACGTCTGGCCTCGAAATTTCACATGATCGTTTTAGAACTCAAACAGTAAACAATGACATAGTCATTTTAGAACTGGTCATTTTAGAACTCGGTTATTTTAGAACTCTCCAAATAAAAGGCGCCTGGCCTCGAAATTGGACATGGTCGTTTTAGAACTCGAACAGTAAACAATGACATGGTAATTTTAGAACTGGTCATTTTAGAACTCGGTCATTTTAGAACTCTTCAACTAAAAGACGTCTGGCCTCGAAATTTCACATGATCGTTTTAGAACTCAAACAGTAAACAATGGCATAGTCATTTTAGAACTGGTCATTTTAGAACTCGGTTATTTTAGAGCTCTTCAACAAAAAGGCGTCTGGCCTCGAAATTTGACATGGTCGTTTTAGAACTCGAACAGTAAACAATGAGATGGTCATTTTAGAACTGGTCATTTTAGAGCTCGGTCGTTTTAGAACTCGGTCATTTTAGAACTCTTCAACCGAAAGACGTCTGGCCGCGAAATTTCACATGATCGTTTTAGAACTCAAACAGTAAACAATGACAAAGTCATTTTAGAACTGGTCATTTTAGAACTCGGTCGTTTTAGAACTCTACTCACCGAGTGCTATCCGAACCATCTATTCTTGCAGTAATGTCGCAGAACAAGATACAGAACACGACAATCCTAAGATGGAGAATAATGACGAGATGTCCAATAACGAGGAGAGCGATGTGATTGAGAAGAGTATGCAGGTCGGTACCAGCGAGGGTGTATCATTTTAGAACTCTCATTTTAGAACTCGGTCATTTTAGAACTGGTCATTTTAGAACTCGGTCATTTTAGAACTCTTCAACCAAAAGACGTCTGGCCTCGAAATTTCACATGATCGTTTTAGAACTCTAACAGTAAACAATGAGATGGTCATTTTAGAACTGGTCATTTTAGAACTCGGTCGTTTTAGAACTCGGTCGTTTTAGAACTCTTCAACCAAAAGACGTCTGGCCTCGAAATTTCACATGATCGTTTTAGAACTCAAACAGTAAACAATGACATAGTCATTTTAGAACTGGTCATTTTAGAACTCGGTTATTTTAGAACTCTCCAAATAAAAGGCGCCTGGCCTCGAAATTGGACATGGTCGTTTTAGAACTCGAACAGTAAACAATGACATAGTCATTTTAGAACTGGTCATTTTAGAACTCGGTTATTTTAGAACTCTCCAAATAAAAGGCGCCTGGCCTCGAAATTGGATATGGTCGTTTTAGAACTCGAACAGTAAACAATGACATGGTAATTTTAGAACTGGTCATTTTAGAACTCGGTCATTTTAGAACTCTTCAACTAAAAGACGTCTGGCCTCGAAATTTCACATGATCGTTTTAGAACTCAAACAGTAAACAATGGCATAGTCATTTTAGAACTGGTCATTTTAGAACTCGGTTATTTTAGAACTCTCCAAATAAAAGGCGCCTGGCCTCGAAATTGGACATGGTCGTTTTAGAACTCGAACAGTAAACAATGACATGGTAATTTTAGAACTGGTCATTTTAGAACTCGGTCATTTTAGAACTCGGTCATTTTAGAACTCTTCAACCGAAAGACGTCTGGCCGCGAAATTTCACATGATCGTTTTAAAACTCAAACAGTAAACAATGGCTTAGTCATTTTAGAACTGGTCGTTTTAGAACTCGGTCATTTTAGAACTCTTCAACTAAAAGACGTCTGGCCTCGAAATTTCACATGATCGTTTTAGAACTCAAACAGTAAACAATGGCATAGTCATTTTAGAACTGGTCATTTTAGAACTCGGTTATTTTAGAACTCTCCAAATAAAAGGCGCCTGGCCTCGAAATTGGACATGGTCGTTTTAGAACTCGAACAGTAAACAATGACATGGTAATTTTAGAACTGGTCATTTTAGAACTCGGTCATTTTAGAACTCGGTCATTTTAGAACTCTTCAACCGAAAGACGTCTGGCCGCGAAATTTCACATGATCGTTTTAAAACTCAAACAGTAAACAATGGCTTAGTCATTTTAGAACTGGTCGTTTTAGAACTCGGTCATTTTAGAACTCTTCAACCAAAAGAGCCTGGCCGCGAAATTTCACATGATCGTTTTAGAACTCAAACAGTAAACAATGACAAAGTCATTTTAGAACTGGTCATTTTAGAACTCGGTCGTTTTAGAACTCTACTCACCGAGTGCTATCCGAACCATCTATTCTTGCAGTAATGTCGCAGAACAAGATACAGAACACGACAATCCTAAGATGGAGAATAATGACGAGATGTCCAATAACGAGGAGAGCGATGTGATTGAGAAGAGTATGCAGGTCGGTACCAGCGAGGGTGTATCATTTTAGAACTCTCATTTTAGAACTCGGTCATTTTAGAACTGGTCATTTTAGAACTCGGTCATTTTAGAACTCTTCAACCAAAAGACGTCTGGCCTCGAAATTTCACATGATCGTTTTAGAACTCTAACAGTAAACAATGAGATGGTCATTTTAGAACTGGTCATTTTAGAACTCGGTCGTTTTAGAACTCGGTCATTTTAGAACTCTTCAACCAAAAGACGTCTGGCCTCGAAATTTCACATGATCGTTTTAGAACTCAAACAGTAAACAATGACATAGTCATTTTAGAACTGGTCATTTTAGAACTCGGTTATTTTAGAACTCTCCAAATAAAAGGCGCCTGGCCTCGAAATTGGACATGGTCGTTTTAGAACTCGAACAGTAAACAATGACATAGTCATTTTAGAACTGGTCATTTTAGAACTCGGTTATTTTAGAACTCTCCAAATAAAAGGCGCCTGGCCTCGAAATTGGACATGGTCGTTTTAGAACTCGAACAGTAAACAATGACATGGTAATTTTAGAACTGGTCATTTTAGAACTCGGTCATTTTAGAACTCTTCAACTAAAAGACGTCTGGTCTCGAAATTTCACATGATCGTTTTAGAACTCGAACAGTAAACAATGACATGGTCATTTTAGAACTGGTCATTTTAGAACTCGGTCATTTTAGAACTCTTCAACTAAAAGACGTCTGGCCTCGAAATTTCACATGATCGTTTTAGAACTCAAACAGTAAACAATGGCATAGTCATTTTAGAACTGGTCATTTTAGAACTCGGTTATTTTAGAACTCTTCAACAAAAAGGCGTCTGGCCTCGAAATTTGACATGGTCGTTTTAGAACTCGAACAGTAAACAATGAGATGGTCATTTTAGAACTGGTCATTTTAGAGCTCGGTCGTTTTAAAACTCGGTCATTTTAGAACTCTTCAACCAAAAGACGTCTGGCCGCGAAATTTCACATGATCGTTTTAGAACTCAAACAGTAAACAATGACAAAGTCATTTTAGAACTGGTCATTTTAGAACTCGGTCGTTTTAGAACTCTACTCACCGAGTGCTATCCGAACCATCTATTCTTGCAGTAATGTCGCAGAACAAGATACAGAACACGACAAACCTAAGATGGAGAATAATGACGAGATGTCCAATAATGAGGAGAGCGATGTGATTGAGAAGAGTATGCAGGTCGGTACCAGCGAGGGTGTATCATTTTAGAACTCTCATTTTAGAACTCGGTCATTTTAGAACTGGTCATTTTAGAACTCGGTCATTTTAGAACTCTTCAACCAAAAGACGTCTGGCCTCGAAATTTCACATGATCGTTTTAGAACTCTAACAGTAAACAATGAGATGGTCATTTTAGAACTGGTCATTTTAGAACTCGGTCGTTTTAGAACTCGGTCATTTTAGAACTCTTCAACCAAAAAACGTCTGGCCTCGAAATTTCACATGATCGTTTTAGAACTCAAGCAGTAAACAATGAGATGGTCATTTTAGAACTGGTCATTTTAGAGCTCGGTCGTTTTAAAACTCGGTCATTTTAGAACTCTTCAACCAAAAGACGTCTGGCCTCGAAATTTCACATGATCGTTTTAGAACTCAAACAGTAAACAATGACATAGTCATTTTAGAACTGGTCATTTTAGAACTCGGTCGTTTTAGAACTCGGTCATTTTAGAACTCTTCAACCAAAAAACGTCTGGCCTCGAAATTTCACATGATCGTTTTAGAACTCGAACAGTAAACAATGACATGGTCATTTTAGAACTGGTCATTTTAGAACTCGGTCATTTTAGAACTCTTCAACTAAAAGACGTCTGGTCTCGAAATTTCACATGATCGTTTTAGAACTCGAACAGTAAACAATGACATGGTCATTTTAGAACTGGTCATTTTAGAACTCGGTCATTTTAGAACTCTTCAACTAAAAGACGTCTGGCCTCGAAATTTCACATGATCGTTTTAGAACTCAAACAGTAAACAATGGCATAGTCATTTTAGAACTGGTCATTTTAGAACTCGGTTATTTTAGAACTCTTCAACAAAAAGGCGTCTGGCCTCGAAATTTGACATGGTCGTTTTAGAACTCGAACAGTAAACAATGAGATGGTCATTTTAGAACTGGTCATTTTAGAGCTCGGTCGTTTTAAAACTCGGTCATTTTAGAACTCTTCAACCAAAAGACGTCTGGCCGCGAAATTTCACATGATCGTTTTAGAACTCAAACAGTAAACAATGACAAAGTCATTTTAGAACTGGTCATTTTAGAACTCGGTCGTTTTAGAACTCTACTCACCGAGTGCTATCCGAACCATCTATTCTTGCAGTAATGTCGCAGAACAAGATACAGAACACGACAAACCTAAGATGGAGAATAATGACGAGATGTCCAATAATGAGGAGAGCGATGTGATTGAGAAGAGTATGCAGGTCGGTACCAGCGAGGGTGTATCATTTTAGAACTCTCATTTTAGAACTCGGTCATTTTAGAACTGGTCATTTTAGAACTCGGTCATTTTAGAACTCTTCAACCAAAAGACGTCTGGCCTCGAAATTTCACATGATCGTTTTAGAACTCTAACAGTAAACAATGAGATGGTCATTTTAGAACTGGTCATTTTAGAACTCGGTCGTTTTAGAACTCGGTCATTTTAGAACTCTTCAACCAAAAAACGTCTGGCCTCGAAATTTCACATGATCGTTTTAGAACTCAAGCAGTAAACAATGAGATGGTCATTTTAGAACTGGTCATTTTAGAGCTCGGTCGTTTTAAAACTCGGTCATTTTAGAACTCTTCAACCAAAAGACGTCTGGCCTCGAAATTTCACATGATCGTTTTAGAACTCAAACAGTAAACAATGACATAGTCATTTTAGAACTGGTCATTTTAGAACTCGGTCGTTTTAGAACTCGGTCATTTTAGAACTCTTCAACCAAAAAACGTCTGGCCTCGAAATTTCACATGATCGTTTTAGAACTCAAGCAGTAAACAATGAGATGGTCATTTTAGAACTGGTCATTTTAGAACTCGGTCGTTTTAGAACTCGGTCATTTTAGAACTCTTCAACCAAAAGACGTCTGGCCTCGAAATTTCACATGATCGTTTTAGAACTCAAACAGTAAACAATGACATAGTCATTTTAGAACTGGTCATTTTAGAACTCGGTTATTTTAGAACTCTCCAAATAAAAGGCGCCTGGCCTCGAAATTGGACATGGTCGTTTTAGAACTCGAACAGTAAACAATGACATAGTCATTTTAGAACTGGTCATTTTAGAACTCGGTTATTTTAGAACTCTTCAACAAAAAGGCGTCTGGCCTCGAAATTTGACATGGTCGTTTTAGAACTCGAACAGTAAACAATGAGATGGTCATTTTAGAACTGGTCATTTTAGAGCTCGGTCGTTTTAGAACTCTTCAACAAAAAGACGTCTGGCCTCGAAATTTCACATGATCGTTTTAGAACTCGAACAGTAAACAGTGACATGGTCATTTTAGAACTGGTCATTTTAGAACTCGGTCATTTTAGAACTCTTCAACTAAAAGACGTCTGGCCTCGAAATTTCACATGATCGTTTTAGAACTCAAACAGTAAACAATGGCATAGTCATTTTAGAACTGGTCATTTTAGAACTCGGTTATTTTAGAACTCTTCAACAAAAAGGCGTCTGGCCTCGAAATTTGACATAGTCGTTTTAGAACTCGAACAGTAAACAATGAGATGGTCATTTTAGAACTGGTCATTTTAGAGCTCGGTCGTTTTAAAACTCGGTCATTTTAGAACTCTTCAACCAAAAGACGTCTGGCCTCGAAATTTCACATGATCGTTTTAGAACTCAAACAGTAAACAATGACATAGTCATTTTAGAACTGGTCATTTTAGAACTCGGTTATTTTAGAACTCTCCAAATAAAAGGCGCCTGGCCTCGAAATTGGACATGGTCGTTTTAGAACTCGAACAGTAAACAATGACATAGTCATTTTAGAACTGGTCATTTTAGAACTCGGTTATTTTAGAACTCTCCAAATAAAAGGCGCCTGGCCTCGAAATTGGACATGGTCGTTTTAGAACTCGAACAGTAAACAATGACATGGTAATTTTAGAACTGGTCATTTTAGAACTCGGTCATTTTAGAACTCTTCAACTAAAAGACGTCTGGCCTCGAAATTTCACATGATCGTTTTAGAACTCGAACAGTAAACAATGACATGGTCATTTTAGAACTGGTCATTTTAGAACTCGGTCATTTTAGAACTCTTCAACTAAAAGACGTCTGGCCTCGAAATTTCACATGATCGTTTTAGAACTCAAACAGTAAACAATGGCATAGTCATTTTAGAACTGGTCATTTTAGAACTCGGTTATTTTAGAACTCTTCAACAAAAAGGCGTCTGGCCTCGAAATTTGACATGGTCGTTTTAGAACTCGAACAGTAAACAATGAGATGGTCATTTTAGAACTCTTCAACCGAAAGACGTCTGGCCGCGAAATTTCACATGATCGTTTTAGAACTCAAACAGTAAACAATGACAAAGTCATTTTAGAACTGGTCATTTTAGAACTCGGTTATTTTAGAACTCTTCAACAAAAAGGCGTCTTGCCTCGAAATTTGACATGGTCGTTTTAGAACACGAAACAGTAAACAATGAGATGGTCATTTTAGAACTGGTCATTTTAGAGCTCGGTCGTTTTAGAACTCGGTCATTTTAGAACTCTTCAACCAAAAGACGTCTGGCCGCGAAATTTCACATGATCGTTTTAGAACTCGAACAATAAACAATGACATGGTCATTTTAGAACTCGGTCATTTTAGAACTCTCCAAATGGCACCTGGCCTCGAAATTAGACATGGTCGTTTTAGAACTCGAACAGTAAACAATTACATGGTCATTTTAGAACTCTTGATGTTTCGCTTCAAAACTTCTCAAATGATATTTTTCAGAGGTGAGATGAGAAAATATCACATTCGATAGTTACAGTAACCCGATCTGAGCATGGTCATTTTAGAACTCTTGATGTTTCGCCTCAAAACTTCTCAAATGAAATGATGAAATAATAATGATAAGGTGAAGTAAGAATAATGAAGAATTACGAAATTCAAAACATTTAAACAGTAGAGCAGCTTTAATATTATTTAAAAAAATGTAAACATTCAATAATTCTTCGCTACAGTATACTATTTGAGTAAATTTATCATATTTATCCTGACGTCAGGCACAATGGTCCTGTAGGAGGGTGACTTCAGTGTGGAGGGAATGGGGATCTTCGGTCTCAGAGCGTCGTTAGGCCAAGGGATGGGATCTTCTTTGGCTTCTCTGGTCAACTGTAGGGACGATCGTGAAGGATCTCCGTTGAGCGTCGAAGTAGATCATCCTGCCGCCGAACACCTGACTTGCGCCGGTTAGGAACTCACAACGCAGACAGCGGGGCTTTCTTGACGGTAGATCACTCGAGACGATGGGAATCCGTCCGTGCTCCTCCTCTTGAAGTGTACCAAGTAGGCGATACTCTCCGTGTTGCCCAAGCTGACGGGAGAGGATTCCCCAAACTAGGTCGGAAAAGAGCGGGGTCAGGGACGACCGCCCATCACGAGCGCTAGAATGGAGAATTTGAGTAAATTAGTACACATTAAATCGTTGACGTGAGGTCAAACATTTAGAACAGAATTTTGACCGGTTCAACATATATAATATATTTAAATATTTATATACAATATCGCTCTAAAGAGCGTATCAAGAAAGATAAATTATAGTATATTATAGAGAGTCGAATTTTATGATTATAATATTTGGTCATAATGATTGTATAATTCTTAGATTTCATTAATCTATCAACTACAAATTTGTTCATCTCGAGTTCTAAAATTACCGAGTTCTAAAAACGACCGAGTTCTAAAATGGCCAGTTCTAAAATGACCAGTTCTAAAAAGACCATCTCATTGTTTACTGTTCGAGTTCTAAAACGACCATGTCAAATTTCGAGGCCAGACGTCTTTTGGTTGAAGAGTTCTAAAATGACCGAGTTCTAAAACGACCGAGTTCTAAAACGACCGAGTTCTAAAATGACCAGTTCTAAAATGACCTTCTCATTGTTTACTGTTCGAGTTCTAAAACGATCATGTGAAATTTCGAGGCCAGACGTCTTTTAGTTGAAGAGTTCTAAAATGACCGAGTTCTAAAATGACCAGTTCTAAAATGACCATGTCATTGTTTACTGTTCGAGTTCTAAAACGATCATGTGAAATTTCGAGGCCAGACGTCTTTTAGTTGAAGAGTTCTAAAATGAGAGTTCTAAAATGATACACCCTCGCTGGTACCGACCTGCGTACTCTTCTCAATCACATCGCTCTCCTCATTATTGGATATCTCGTCATTATTCTCCATCTTAGGTTTGTCGTGTTCTGTATCTTGTTCTGCGACATTACTGCAAGAATAGATGGTTCGGATAGCACTCGGTGAGTAGAGTTAGAAAATTAATCAAGTAAGTCGTTATTTATCATGTGAATCGCTCTTCACTCTCTTCATTCTTCCCCCTCTCTGGTACAGTTAGCGGTGAATTGGCATGATAAATGACATGTTACATGGTTGCATTTCGCAGTCTAAACGTAAAAAAAGTAAGTTGAGGCATCCACGCTAGGCGGTTTTGCCACCCGCGCGCCAATTCTGCGTTCAATCTGTCCTGAGGTTATCAGCGACCTATGCGTCAGGCTACCGCCCGTGTTATGTGCGCGTGGGGTATTTCTGGCCTATTTCTTAACCCCCGTGATCTGGGTGGATCTGCAGGCAAGGGGGTCGAACTCATGAACATCGGATTCGCATTCCTGGCACACAACCACTGCGCCACCTTACCCGAAGTGGAGGTGGCACGGCACACATCACCAAATACATTATGCCAATTTTCACTTGACGGCTACCGTAAACGAATGGAGCTGAACCAATGTAGCAGGTTGACTACTGTGTGGATCCCCTACAACAGAAGCCCTCCCCAGGGTCGCGCTGGAGACATGACCTGAGAACAACAATTGGTGCCCACTTGTGGTCTGCATCTACCGAAGAATTTCGACCTATGCTCATGTAGCGTTAACGCTTGAAATGATAGATATTGATCTATTGAATGATATAAAGAAATGAATAACGTGCAAAACAAGAAACTGTTCAAAAGAAGTAATTTGAAAAGGGCAAAAATAAAGGAGGGGATACGGGTGAATGCTCTTTCTCTATTCAGTGAACAGCGTCAAGACCGTGTCAAGGTCACTCATTGCGTCTCTGTGCTGCTGCCTTCCCATTTTCCCCACATCCAGAAGAATATCAGTGCCGCTTAGTTTTCTTTATTTGAATAACTTTTTTCGATTCTCGGTTATTATTTTCATCTCGCTCTCAGTAGACAGTGCCGAACGGTCTCCCCCTGACAGCAAAAATTACGCTTACCTAGGTGATTACAATCGTTTCGATGGAGATGATTATTAAAGGTCAATCTATTCACACTTTTACTCGATAAAGTCACGTCGTCTGAAAGGAATCATACAAGAAAAAAACGGTATGGTGAATTGCGAAAAACTCAAATAATTCACTTCGCATCTTCAGGACAGTGCCTACTTGTCTTATATGATAACAAATTGAACCATACATAAAAAAATAGGAAAGGGAAGGTATAAAAACGATGCAAATTAATGTGCAGAACGAGTGAGAAGAAAATGGAGATTGAATGACCATCCCAAGATTATTTTAGGTTAATGTAACATCGCAGAAAGATTCTCACGGGTGTTCACCGAACATGCATTCTCACTAGAGTTCGAGAAATGACACCACGGTCTCTTCATTCTATGCACTCTCTCACCGATCGACCGGTCTAGAGAGCTTGTAGAATGAAGAGAGCGTGACCCGAATTACGAACTCTAGTTCGCACACTCCATTGCCTATTGTGGATACTCCACTATTGAAAATAATTGACTAAGATGAGGAAAGACGAGACCGCATTGTGGCGAGAAAGAGAAAGAGAGGGAGAGTGACTATCCGAAGATCAATCGATTGGTCAATTATATTGTAGTCTCTGGTTTGCAGAATGAAACAACGCTTATATGAATTCAATAAGCTTTCTACTATAGTTCGTAATGCGGGTCACTGTTTCTTCATTCCCCGCACTCCCTTGAAGCTCGACCAGACTAGAGTCAGACGATTGCTCTTCAATAATATATCTATGAAGCAGACTGACATACGACGATATTAATGAAGCATTCTGAGCGAAGTAGGAATATTACAAAAAGCAGTCACAACAGTCCTCATTTCAAGCGAAAAGTGGTGCGAGGATAAAAGTGAACACAGTCGATGCATAGTAAGATAAGATCACGCGTAGCAGAAAGGGCGCGTTCTACTTTGGCACTGCTTGACACTCACCAATGTCATTTTCGTCTCTCACTTTTCCTCTAAATCGATTACAATTTGAAGTTCGCTCGAGATTCGAAAGGAAGAGTTGATATCCGGGTAATGGAGGCGTTTCACTCACTAAAAGTTCAAACTAACTTTCCAAAGACTTGATTAAGAAATGAATCAACCCTAACAATCCTAAGCGCACCCAACTCAACGAAGATTTCATTGTCATTATGTTGAAGCCATCACACGGGTTCACATTGGTTATCGCCACGTTCGTAAACAATTCTGTGCAAAATTCAGATCACCTTCTCCTCATTTCCCACTCTCTCATCACTCGACCCGTCAAGTGGGCACTAGGCAGGATGAGAACTATGACGTCATACCGACTTTGATATATTTGATAAATTGATAAATCAAAGACGACATGATAATTTTCAGTCATAATTTTCAGTCGGCCAATTGAGTGTTGGGAATGAATGACTCGAATTACGATCTCAACATGTTGTAGAAGAGATCAATGTAAAATAGGGATAATAAATGATGCGAGAAGCCGCCGACGTTCATCGACGACCATCAACGACCCGATACACGCTGGAAATACACAATGATGTGAATATCCGTGCAGTACACATTAGAGTCCGAGTAACCATGCCACCGCCTTTTCACTTTGCACTCTCTCTCA
Organism: Pristionchus mayeri; assembly: GCA_036245805.1. Taxonomy (NCBI): domain Eukaryota; kingdom Metazoa; phylum Nematoda; class Chromadorea; order Rhabditida; family Neodiplogasteridae; genus Pristionchus; species Pristionchus mayeri. The sequence continues at coordinate 43,539,634 of BTRK01000003.1, read as the reverse complement.
ATCTCTCTCAATTGTGAGTGTTTAGAGAAACGCAGAATTACGTGACCGATGAATCGCTTTTCAAACTCCAATACTCACGTTAGGACGATCTGCAGGCATACAAGAACTTGTAGAAATACAGAGAATGTGAATTCTTCCTCACACTCCCGATACTTGGGGATAAGCCTGCATTTCAAATCAATCAATCAACCATAAATCGGGATTTATCATTTCTAACACATATGCAAGTAGGCTAATGCGTTTTTAACACTCTAAGTGCCCACCTCGGAAACATCAAGGGTTCGAATGTTGGTGCCCATCCCATTCCAGAAAGTTATATCATACATGAATCTTAGTTAATCTTAGCTTAAACGAAGTTTCTTCGGTCATCTGAGAAGCGAAAACACGAGTAGGTAAATGGACGTACCAAAAACTCGCCATTTCAATCCAAGCTACTGTGAGCTCCACTTTAAGAACAGCTCTAGTTGAGAACATACTGCTTATGAAATTGTTTAATCCTTTAGTGTTGCTTTAAGCGTCACGGTATTGTAGAGATGGCGTAGACATCTCGGATATGATTCTTTAAATTGGAACAACAATCACACGATTGAACGACATTAAAGGATCATAAGTTAGGCAAGAAATTATGTGATCTCCATAAATTAAACAGGAGATGAAGCGCAGTCAAAAAACTTAAGTAAAAAATGAAACTCTTATTTTTGTAGTCAATGCCTATGCACAGCTTAGAAGGGCGACACAAGGACAAACGATTGAGAATTGACGGACCTTTTCGCTCTCTGGCCCCTTCATACCAGATGAATTACTCAACTAGGTCGGATGATCACCATCAATTTCCCTATTCACCACCTTTCCCTATTATTTGAACAGTAGTTTTGCGAAGTTTCAAAGCGTATTATGCGCAAATACTGGACACAGTTATGGTGGTCATCCTGTATAGTGCCGAGTCCCTCGCTCCTTTTTGTTTGTCTTCATATCTTATCAGCACTTCGTTGCCTCTTAATATTATTGGTTGTGCAAGATATGCATGTCTCTCTGCGGTTTTCTCCGGTTAGACCAGATATATAGAACACAAAACAAAGAGGTGATTCCTTAGGGGTGACTGTGTTGTGTGTAATAAATAGTGTTTTCAACGAGAGAAGGAAAACATGTGTAAATAAGAAAACAGTTGGTGATTTCAAACTTTAGTGAGCCACTGACGTAGATGGATGCACAATAAACGACGCTCTTCTGTTTGTGTGCTCTCTCACCGTCATGACTAGCAAGACTACAAAGATACGATAGATTGTGCAGGCATAACTACATTTCGCCTATAATAAGACGCCTTCCTATCCAATTAATCGATCAATCACAAAGTTACACGAAGTTACACGTTTCACTACAAGTTTTAAAGATTCCACAAAGGATCGGATGACAAGAAAGCGTTGTTTCAATCTCTGCTCTCCTATTCGTCAGAAGGAGCGGCGAGAAGACACGCGGAATGAAGATGACCATTTCTTGAAGCGAATGAAGTCATGCATGAAGTAGAATCAGAGAAGGGAAACGAATGAATGAAGAGAATTAGAATGCGAATGAGTGAATCGAATGAAGCCTAATGAAGTCATTTATATCGAAAGAAGTCCCCCCCCCCTCTCGTATACACAGTAGTGATGCCAAAACGGTGCGCGCTCTCTTCGTTTCACATGCTCTCTCGCTTTGTCTGACCTGTGAGAGAGCGTGTGAAACGCGGAGGGCGCGCACCGTTTTGGCATCACTAATACCAGGAAGTATCCCTGCGGTCCACTGTACGCACCAGCCCGCCGCGCACGCACATGATCAATGTAATTAGCACGTATATGAGAATTGATTTATTTAGAAATATAATCGAGCTTTCGAAGAATCTTTCACAGCTCAACAACAAAAAAATGATTCTTGCGAATTAAAAAAATACACATTGAAGGCAGACGATAATGCAATACAAATGGAAATGTTTGATCACACTAATTCTCTCTTAATTGCTTTTCGACGGTATATTGTTAGCAGATTCCCCTTCAGATTCCTTACTGTCTCTCTCGCTCTCACTTTCCTCATCACGCTGCAAGGATCAGACTCTCCTCAGTTTGTACACTATCGAACATGTTAGAGAAAGAGAATGAGCATGCACCATGAAGAGAGTCAGAGAGTTACTCCCTTCCCCCCAATCATCTTCCGATTCAAAGTGCGTCGTCAGAATTTTGATAACTGACGTCATCTTCGAGATTCAGAAGGCCAAACATGGTAATATTACCTTAACGAAGTCAAATCGGGCGCATTTAATTTATCATAACATCGTTTAAATTAAAGGTAGAAGGCCGTTCTTTTTTATAATAAAAGAGGAGATCCAGGGCTACAACTTCTATGTTGGCAATGTTATTCCATGTGCACGGCCCTGAGCGGGGCGGCCGGTCGGACTAAAAATGCCTATTTTTTTCAAATCGGAAAAAACCCCCAAAGTCATTGTGCGGAAGTTATAGTCCCTATAGATGACTAACTTTTCGCGAAAAACTAGGCAAATCGAGAATATGAAAAAAATAAGGGCGCACTTTTGTAGGTTGGGTCCAAAATCCAAAAACGTCCAAAACAACATTTCTAGTTGTTTTCTCAATATATATAACACTTTCTTTGGACAAAAACTACAGTATGAAATGAAGTTGGAAAATCAATATTTTTACCCTCAACAACCTATGGGATGGATTCTATTGCACTAAATAGGTTCCGAGTAGTGTAGGAACATCCTTTGAAACGTGTCAAAGAAACAACTGTAAACATGTTATTTCATCTGAGAAATCCGTGGAAAGGCGCAAAACTGACATTTCGACCAAAATAATCATAGGGACCCGCTTTATGGCTAGAATTATAGAGCGTAATGAGCTGAACATTTCAACTGTTGAAAGTTAGCTTCTATCTTTCCATTGAAGCGCGCTAGAAGGCGTGAAAGTTCGTCGAAAACGATTGTGGAGGCGCGCGAAAGAGCGCCAAAAAGAGGGGAGGGAGAGAGAGGTCAGAGGGCGAGAGCGCCAGACGGTTAGAGCACGCACCCTAGGGCGGAGTCTAGCCCATTTCTGGTCGTCTTCCACGCCCTCTTGCGCGCTTCAAAGGAAAGCTAACTTTCAACAGATAAAATGTTCAACTCATCATTCTCTACCTTTCTAGCCATGATGCGGGTCCCTTCGACTATGTTGTTTGAAATGACAGTTTTGTGCCTTTCCACGGATTCGTCAGATGAAATAACATGTTTACAGTTGCCCTCATTCTTTGAGACGTTTAAACGATGTTATGATAAATTAAATGCACCCGATTTGACTTCCGAAAGGTGATAGTTCCATGTTTCGCATTCCGAATCTCGAATATGACGTCAGTTATCAAAATTCTGACGACGCAGTTTGAAAGAGCATAATTTGAAATACTTTGTGCCAAATTTTTGAAGGGATTTGTTGAGTTTGAATTTCACTGCCGCTGAGTAGTCGATTCTCTCGCGATTCCTCTCATTTATAATATTGTTTTCAACGAATTTATGTCAATGAAAAGATGCACGTTCGGACGATTTAATTAACATAACACAACAAACTTGTACAAATACAAGTAATGAAAGTATGAAAAGGTATTTTTTTCAAAACAACAATTAAAGACATTATTATTGCAAAATATTATTATTGCATTGATCATTTCATTTACTTGTCGAAGGTTCCGATTTATATTCGGATTCCTCACAGTTATCATCTTCTTCGCTTTCATCTCTACTGTCCTTATCATCTGACCATACGCCGCGACTCACTACCTCTTCTGATTCATTATCTTCTTCCTTCCTTGCAGATCGATGAATGCTCTGAAAATATAAATTATGCCAATAAACATAATATAATTTATATTAAAAAACACACATTTTGCTTCTTGATAAAGAAATACAACAAACCATCTGATATGCACTTTCCATATCAATAGATTCTTTTGGGATCTGCTCAGAACCTGCAAATATTCAATTATTTAAAATATCAACAATTTCGTAAAGAATTCTTACTCACGCTCGTGTATTTTCATGTGCCGCTTCAGGGATGATTTTTCAGTAAATCTTGACTTGCAGATGACACACTTGAAAGCTTGTTTACTTTCCAAATCACCTGTAAATTATACATTCAAACTCAACGATCTCAAAAGATTTCTCCACTTTCTGAACAGATATTTCAAAGAACTTTTGTTTTTTTTTTAAACTAACACATTCCCATGTTAATGGCCAATTTAGCGTCCTTAAGAGACCGTCCTCCAGATAACGTAATAACTGTGCAGGGGTCCACGTATGACCAAAAATTCGATAAATCCCAAACTTTGTTTGTGAAGTGTGGGTACCGAGTGCTGATTGACGGCCTTAATGACTAAGGCTAGGAGTCGATTTTGAAAAAGTTACAGGCACCCCCTAATTTGGGGTCGAAAATTTCGATATCACAGAATTATGGTAAATATAGATTTTCTGGTGTATTTATTAAAATAGCATGTTACTATTTAAAATATTTTACTAATTATTTTTTTAATAATATAAAATTTTGAATGATCTCACTTGAATGTGTTTTCATATGCCGTCTGATATTCGAATTATAAGGGAACCCCTTTCCACAGACTGTACACACTGAAGTTTGTCTCTCCACGTCATCTATAAACATAAATAGATGGGTTCATTTTTTTAAAAATACTTGTTGCTCCATGATTGGCCCTCTGGTTATCATTACATTCTTTTCCATGAATAGTTTGATTTTTATTACTTTTACGATTCGAAAACTAACGCGAATGTGTCTTCTTGTGCGCATTCAAATTTCCTCTATTTGTGAACCTCTGATCGCATTCTTCACATTTGTAAGGGCGCCGTGCTTCTTCGTTCTCTGAAATATTCAATCGTTTGAAATCAACGAGGTACAAATCAGAAGAAATTGTAATTATTTAGAAAAAAATTTTATTTAGAAATTTTAAGAAACATTAAAATGAGATTTTGTCCCACCGTTATGTAGACGTTTGTGTGTAATCGAAAACTAACCCAAATGCGTCCTCTTGTGACTTTTCAAACTTGTTGCATGACTGAACCTCCGACCGCATTCTTCACATTCGAAAGGACGTCGTACTTCATCATAATCTGAGATGGAAACTTGAATGAATGCGTTAAAATAAGAAAACACAATGAGAAAAAAATAATAATACATATAGTGCTATGCCGAGAATCCATGCATTAGGCTCACCGTTATGCAGACGTTTATGTGTAACTAAATTGCAAGATTGAGTAAAAAAATTTCCCGCAAAATTCACATTCATATTTCTTCTTACGAGGATCATTTTCAGCTGAATTTGTTAGAATAATGACGAAATCAACCAATAAACTTGCCAATGTGAGTATTTTCATGTTTACGAAGATTAGATTTACAGGAAGATCTTAGACCGCAAATTGCACAATCAAATTGCTTCTTGTTGGGGTCGTTGTCATCTGAAATAAATCATTCGCGATATTTGGCATTAAATGGGTGCTCCGGGGAATGTTCAGTCACCCATGGTGACAGTTTGGATATTGTAGAGAACACTAACCCGATCAGACATCACTTTGTCCGAAGTTCCACAGATGACTCTGAGACTATTTACATACGCGCAAAGTTCATTGATAGCGCAGGGTCGTAACTGATTATATTATGTTTCACTTGCTGTACTTCATACTCGCCTCTTTATCGGGCTAAATTAGTTACAGTTTCCCATTGACAGCGCAGAATTTTCGCGGTGGGACTCCCTAGCAGTCATTCCCCGGAGCACTCCTTTAATTTCATTTCGACATTTTTGAAACTTACCAAGATGAGAAATCTCATGTTGTTTGCAATCGTGCAACCTTGCGAATCTTTTCTCACAATATGTGCATTTGTGTGGAAGCCTCTGCTTCTCGTCCTCTGAGAGTGAATATTAATCCCATTTCACCGAGCTTGTTCAAGATTGGATTAATGATCAATCTCATAATCACACAGAGCTTAGGATATTTTCACTCAACGTTCAATATGATCAAACAGAAATTGACGCGGATATTCAGGTTTAGGTATTTCATCTTAACGATAGTATTTTATATTCAGAGTATTAGGTTGTAACATAAGTTTTGTCGCATTTCGGAGGTTCACAATATTTCCATGAAGGATACTTCTCAAACATTATCAATGCCTGACCTCCTAGTATATGTTTGGGGTGTTCATGCACATTCAAACCATAGGGTAGAGCTGAACTGCGCACGCTGGCTATGCGAAAAATATTAACATGAACTGATTTAAATTTGGTGCAGATTTTTTTAATTCGTTTGATCAGGTGCTAGTTCGCAGAGATGAATAATGAACCAAACTTCTACAGCATGGTGATATACCCCGTCAATGCTCTTTCAAAATATACGCCAGATATGGTGCTATGCTGAGCGGAATCAAAGATATACTTCACTGAGTGTAAGGTTAGCCGCTGATTCGTAGCCAACTTGATCAACTCTTCTGAATCCAGAATTGCAACAACAGTGACTAACATAAGTGCGTTCCAATTACCACTCATGGAGGTATAATTTATCATTAAACAAGTGAGAGAAAGAACACTCCACTTGTGGGAAATTTGAATTTTTATTAATTCAATTCGCGCACAATTTTACCAAAATATGCAAGTTTAGGTGTTTCGAATTAAAGATTGTCATTTAAAAGCTATTTATTTCCAAACTTATCCCAAGTAGATACTAGTAAGGGAAGGGTTTATGGTTAGGATGGACACAACAAATCAGATATTGAACATGTGTGTGAGGTAGGAATGTGAACAAAGTGCCGATTTCATTAGTTTAATTTACATACCATCGTTCTGAATAGAGCCACTTATCTCAACAGAACCCAATCTACCCCAAACTTTGTCTGCATACTGACCACTTTGGGTGAACTATATTCCACCACTATTTGGATCTGGATATCTATTGAGAAGAAAATTCGGCTTGCGAAAGTTTTCGCGACCGTCACCAACCATCCACATTATACAAACTCGTCTACATTTCTAGAACGATTTTCGTTTGTCATTATCCGTGAGTGGTTCAAAATTATGCACATATGTAGTACTTTACGCAAATCACACAAAATCGGCATAATTTATCCTTTCAAGAAGAGCTGATGCGTGAAAATGATTTGTAATCCTTATCTCAGTACAACTTTGTCTGACTAATGTGCCTCCTCAACTGCCTTGACAGGACTGAAGTAAAGCGCGTAAGAAAGAGTACGAAGGCCCTCACTGATGATGAATAACGAAATTGAGATTAAATTAATTCGAAGAATTTCTGAGGTTAAAATGCATAAGAGATTGGACGCGACAAAACTTATGTTACAACCTGATATTTGCGATATTCTCCAACTAACTCGGATTCCACTTGGCCAGGGGATTGTCAACTTCCACATCTTCTGGATTGACATTCATCAGTGATACATTTAAGAACACTTCTTCGTCTCTATCACAATCATCTTCAGACACATCTTCCTCCTGCAACAAAACAATTTTTATATAATATTTTTTTATATTTTATATATAAAAGGGGCAAAACTATTATTTTTTTAGGTGGACATTTGATATTATTGCGTGAATATATTACATAGGAAGCAGTTTTAGTAATGTCTCGTTTTTGCAATTTGGGCTAAGCTCAATGTTTTGGAATGTTGTAACTCACCTTTTTAATCCGTCGCTCCATCTTCTCCTCTATGATCCATTCCATTGCAGTGTCGATCGATGTCACCAATGAGGTTAGAAGATTGGAAAAGGTAGAATCGCTGAAGAGGTAATTAATAAGAAATTAGAATCGTGCAATACCTCGGTTTGCCTGAGCTTTGAACCATTTGACGATCCATCTCAATTGATGCAATGGTAGCACGAATTTCCTGGAAATATGTAAATATTATATATTGAATGCTGAAGGAACTGAACGAACCTCGGGGTCTTCGGAATTATCCTTCACTTGCTCCAAAAGATCGATCGCCTTTTGAACCAGATTCTCGAGTGAATTATTCGACATCTCTATAAAACAAGACATATGAAAAAGATTCAATAGGACGGTTGGGATGGATGATCATGGTGCCCAAGGCTCAAGTTCTATGGGAATGCATGTGTCGCGATGCAAAATGCTAAAATATCGCACAAAAATGAAAACAATGAGTGATTGAAAGAAATACTTCTAGGGATCTTTGTTTGCAAACAAAACACGAAGGGACACGTGAAATAATCGAATATATTGACAAAAAGGAGTGAGAAAATGAGTGGCAAGTTCAGGTCTTACTGACCACATTCAGAGAGTGAGTCAGTGGTAGAGTGAGTGGGTACATAATAGACAAAGGATCGACACTGTCGTTCCCAGGATAAATGACACTCTCTTGACAGAACATAACAGCCAGAGGGAGAAATCCCTTCTCAATAGTGTTTACATATCGGCGCCTCTTGGACTATCGGTCACCCCCGCTCTCAGCCATCTATTATTTCCCATCGCATCATGCTGTGAGAACGAGAACCATGTAAATATATATACATAAATGAACGGGAATGGGAGGCCATATATCCAAGAAGTGCCCACATCTCGGCTCGCGCTCTCCTCATATCACATACTCTCTCGCCTGCCAGGGGAAACTCAAGCGCAAGCGAATCTAAAAGAATGTGACTTCAAAATGGTTTTTGCAGCCACTACAAGCGATTTTACAGTCCTGTACTGCAGTGAGGCCGACTACTGTTTAGACTACGTATCCCTGCTGTCCAAAGTGCTTCTAGGGAACGTTTCATTTCGCGACCGGGGTCCTTACCATTTTACCGACCCCGGGGGGATGGAGGGCTTTCGCTCTCTCGCCTGCCAGGGGAAGCGCAGTGGCGCCTCGCACCACTGCGCCACCACGCCACTGAAAATAAGGTATGGCGTTTAAGTTAGATACGCTTAACAAGAAAGTCATATCTCGCATAAATGAGCGTGTTCTTTTGTCCCTCTGAACAGTGAGAAGCACGCGCACAATGAACTGAGCCGAATCTTACGAAGTCATTCCTATTATAACGAAATGATAGAGAAAGAGGCAAACGAATATTAAAAACGGGGAATGATTGTGCTCATTAAAAAGGAATGGAGGGTTTGAGGGAAGAATTAGTGGAGAGAGATAGAGGGGATTAGCGGACTCAGAACTGCATCAAAGTTGGGATAATCTTGTTCGGCTAATTGGGGTGGTGCCCAAAATGTGCCCACCTCCCCTTGGCAGTACCTCGCCTTTCCTTTGTGAAGAGATGAATACTGACAGAGTGATCGATGTATCGTGTCCCAAAATATGAAATTGTTGACTAATACGACAAAGAGCAAAACAGATAAATTCTTTAATGAATCTGCCAAAACGAGAGCTAACATTCAGATACCAGTCTCTTGCTGCACTAAGCGGTCCAGATTGAGCGAAAAAAGACCCATGATTCCATGAAAGTAGGCAGGGGAGGGGCAGATCCATCAGCAGTGGTCACCCATCACAATTAGACTCGGCCCTTCCCCTTCCCTACTCACCTTTTGTTTATCGCCTTGTCCCCGATCGTTCTGTGGATTCAAGTAGGAGAGGTGTGTCTCCCCTAGTTGCAAGTGCCCTCGCTCTATCTCCTCTCGTTAAATGTGATCTCTCTGTCTGACCTGTTGGGGAACGCACACTAAGCTACTTCCAGAATTGCCCACACTGAGGTGAAAGGAGCTCAAATAGTGGTGGAAGTTTGGATAATTGTCTATTGTTTTTGAATATTCCCCCGCTACTGCAAAGGGAGTGTAAACTGAAGTGATAATTTCACGAATTTATAGTAATCCCTTGGAGTGAGCAAGTCATAAAGGCACACGGGAGTCAACCATCCACCGTTTCGTCACTTCTTGCTCATATATACACAACACCGTGTATCAACGATTTCATATGAAGCCGGTCGCCTAAGAATCGGGAAATCGTGTGTAGAGGCGTGAAAATATGAAAATTTGTAGAAATTTGTAATATCATCATGGTCTACTTCATTTCTCACCAATTCTACCTGTGCAGCCGAGCTGCATGGTCTATCTTTGTCGTTATTTTTCGTTTTTTTTCGCCATAATTCAGGATGCAGAAAACATGAAGGAACACGTCGAGTGATTGTGAACAGGTGCGAAAAAAAGTGATTTTGTGCGAGTTTCATTGTTTGTGAAATATATGATAGTCAGAGAGAAAATATCAAATATATATTAGATAAACGGATGCAATGAACAATTGAACAAAAAAGGGAGCCAAAGTGCATCAATGTATTCATGACAACTTATGAATGGACAGACACTGCCGTCCCCAGGAAAAGCGACAAGAGACTGCCAGAACATAGCAGCTAGCAGGCGAAATCCCATAACACTTGTGTTCCCATCTCGGCACTTCTTGCATAACTGGTCACCACCGTTCTCATCACCACTTCATTTCCCATTTTCCCTCCACTGAGCGATTGTGAGAGTGAGAACCAAGGTGGGCTCTGTAGAAATGAATGAGATGAGGCAGGGAGTGGCTAGTTATCAAATAATTTCCCACATCTCGACTCGTGTTCTCCTCAAATCTCACACACTTTCTTGCATATCAGAATGTGCATGAGCGCATGAAAACCGAAAGATATATGATTTTAAGATTATAAATTGAATACTGATGACTCTGTTAGAGGATTAACTACTCAGAGGTGCCTCAAAGGAGGGATAATCGTATTCGGCTAATATCAAAGAACGTTACAATGACAGTGATCGATGTATCTGATCCTTGAGTGTTGTAAGACACTGAAGGATCGTGCTATATTTTAGACAAAAAAGGATAGGCTATTTCCTGACTTGCGAATGGAGCTCTTGCACTCAACGGACCAGATCATGAGAGAAAGGGCAGAAACAATTCCATGAACGTAAATGGAAAGAAGGGATCAGTAGTGGTATCCACCACAAAAGTATCGGACCACAAAAGTATCGGACCACAAAAGTATTGGGACCACAAAAATATGATGTATTATATATTACAGGCTCTTGGGCCCACAAAAGTATGGGACCACAAAAGTATCGGACCACAAAAGTAAGGGACCACAAAAGTATCGGACCACAAAACTATCGGACCACAAAAGTATGGTACCACAAAAGTATGGGACCACAAAAGTATCGGACCACAAAAGTGTATTGGGACCACAAAAGTATCAGGTGGGACCCGCGTTTTACTACAGAGCCAAATTTTTAACATCAGCGCGCTGGCGCGCGCGAATGGGAATCGCAATTCTGTTGATGCTGATGGGGTACCCTCATCGTGTAGTGCGTGTAGGATGCCTCTAAAACATGTTTCCTCCGATTCGATTTGGGTACTGTAGGTCAGTTTTTCCACATTTTTGCAAATTTCTTTCAAGATGGTGTCATATTTTTAAAAAAATATTTTAATAGGTACCAACTTCCCAATTCAAATTTAAAATAAAAATATTACTACCTTAGCATCTGACAGATCTAAAATTTAAAGTCGATGGATTTTAATCCGTTTGAGAAGAAACTTGGTTCGGATAATTAGCAGGCAAGGCGCGATTCTTTCTAAATATTTCCCGTTCCGATCGATAGCGAAAGAGGAAAATGGGATACCGTAATTTTTCCGAAAAGCGGCGCATTTCTCAGCGCTTCATCTAGATAACTAAATATGCCACCGCTGTACTACACTCACCGAGTACTACATGTGGGCACATTTTGGAGGAATTCGATTTTTGGCCTAATGCCAAGCATATGTTCACTGACTCAAAAAGTCTCTCATATATGCCTGCCAAGCTGCCTGATAGGCCGCCGCCGGTGATGGGTGACAACGATCGTGATATAATATCGTGTCAACTAAAAAAGCGAATAAAAATTCATTTTGAAATTAATCAGTTTATGATAACCGCTTGGTACGGTAGCATAAGTACCGTATTCAGGGTTACGGTATAATCTTGAGTTACTGTAATAATCAATCAACAAAAGAACCAAATAAAAGAAAAAAATAAATACTTGAATAAAAACAGTTCTCGATACCCACATGTACAGTAGCATGAGTATTGTAATTGAGGTTTCTGTATAATCTTGAGTTACTGTAATAATCAAACAACCAAAGGACCAAATCAAAGAACAAAATGAATACTTGAATAAAAACAGTTCTCGATAACCACAGGTACGGTAGCATGAGTACTGTAATTGGGGTTGCGGTATAATCTTGAGATACTGTAATAACCAATCAATCAAAGAACCAAATCCAATAACAAAATTAATATTTTAATAAAATCAGTTCTCGATAACCACAGGTACGGTAGCATTGTACTGTAATTGGGGTTACGGTATAATCTTGAGTTACTGTAATAATCAAACAACCAAAGGACCAAATAAAAGAACAAAATAAATACTTGAATAAAAACAGTTCTCGATACCCACAGGTACAGTAGCATGAGTACTGTAATTGAGGTTACTGTATAATCTTGAGTTACTGTAATAATCAATCAACCAAAGAACCAATTCAAAGAACAACATAAATATTTGAATAAAACCAGTTTTCGATAACCACAGGTACGGTAGCATGAGTACTGTAATTGGGATTACGGTGTAATATTGAGTTACTGTAATAATCAAACAACAAAAGAATAAAATCAAAGAACAAAATAAATATTTGGAAAAAAACAGTTCTCGATAACCACAGGTACGGTAGCATGAGTACTGTATGTGGGGTTACGGTATAATCTTGAGATACTGTAATAACCAATCAATCAAAGAACCAAATCCAATAACAAAATTAATATTTTAATAAAATCAGTTCTCGATAACCACAGGTACGGTAGCATTGTACTGTAATTGGGGTTACGGTATAATCTTGAGTTACTGTAATAATCAAACAACCAAAGGACCAAATAAAAGAACAAAATAAATACTTGAATAAAAACAGTTCTCGATACCCACAGGTACAGTAGCATGAGTACTGTAATTGAGGTTACTGTATAATCTTGAGTTACTGTAATAATCAATCAACCAAAGAACCAATTCAAAGAACAACATAAATATTTGAATAAAACCAGTTTTCGATAACCACAGGTACGGTAGCATGAGTACTGTAATTGGGATTACGGTGTAATATTGAGTTACTGTAATAATCAAACAACAAAAGAATAAAATCAAAGAACAAAATAAATATTTGGAAAAAAACAGTTCTCGATAACCACAGGTACGGTAGCATGAGTACTGTATGTGGGGTTACGGTATAATCTTGAGATACTCTAATAACCAATCAATCAAAGAACAAAATCAAAGAACAAAATATATATTTGAATAAAACCAGTTCTTGATAACCACCGGTACGGTAGCATGAGTACTGTAATTGAGGTTACGGTATAATCTTGACTTACTGTAATAATCAATCAATTAATGAACAAAATACAAATTTGAAGAAAATCAGTTATCGATAACTGTGGGGTACGGTAGCTACAAAATTATTGAAAATCCTTGTTTGAATTTGCGCGCTTGCTGTTCATGGCTTTAGCCGCGAATTTGAAAAAAATGGTTGATTTCGGAGGACCTTTAACTTTATTATCGAAACATTCGGTTTGGTCTCCTTAATGTCTGATTGCCAATCTCCCTTACTGACTGCGAGATAGGAATAAGCGGGAAGAGCATGGCAAATAATGGATGAGCGAACAAATTCACACTATTGTTACAGTTAATAGAAGGGAACGAATATGATTAGTAAATATAATGGAACGACAACCTGAAGTGTACTAGCCAATATCATCCCCCGTCAGCTGTTTATCTCTAGCTTGGTAAACAAGTGAAACACAGTGAATGTGAATCTAGTGAGGAGTGAGTGTTAAAAAGGCGTGAATGAGAGGAAAGGAGGGAAATGCACGAGTTGTTGATGTATGAGCAGTCCACACATCTGGAATGTTTTCAATGGGAAGCAAGGAAATTATACCCGTCCCATTCTGGCCATTCCGCTCCCTCTATCACCGACCGGGAAATTCGAAGGGCTGCCAAAGACAGTGTAAATTGAGGAGAGTTGAAAGAACAAGTGTTGAATTTACAGTTTGATTATCTTACTCATTTTATCTCTCCATCTTTTACAAATATTCACGCTTAGGAAATCAAAATACATTGTCATTCACGAAATCAAAATACATTGTCATTCATTGCCCAATATCATCGTTCCGAACGGCCAGTCTTCACTCGGAAATGGAAGGGAAACACTGGATCACTGAGAAAAAAATACCACCCAGTATCGATCATGTGTCGGTAAACACGCCCTCAGAATTCGTAGGGAACTATTGAAAACTGAAATCGCCTGTTGTTTTTGGTCCCGACGGCTGATGAACACTTGGCAGAATGCTCTCGTTAGTGTATTCTCGTTACTGTCTGAACATCATTTTATCGGTTTCCCTTCCTCGTATGTTCGTAATTGGAGAGGATTTCCAAGGTATTATAGTTGGAACACCCGGCGAAGTAATCGTGGGATGATCTACTCTTCCTTTAAATCCCGTTCTCTCACACCTTGTTTATTCCCACCGCGGGAGCATTTCAATGCTCATTCCTGTGACTATTATAGATTTTGTGTTTCATAGTTTCAGTTACTATTACAGATTTTTTTAATTTCATGTGTTATCTCTTAACTTTATTCCACTGGCCATCAAGTGCTGTACACCATTGTATTGTCGTCTCTCTTATGCCAATAAATTGTTATATTTATTTGCTTCAGTCTACCATATTTCAGTGTTCTACATCCACTCTGATGACAGCCTATATTTCGGCCAGCATTTAGTACATTTTACAAATGCTTTCAACTTCGACTCTATTCGCAAAAGCTAAATACTATTAGGAGAATCCCTACAAGCACCAAGTATCCGTTCCCGGGAAGGTCTGCAATGTATTGTGCAAATAATTTACAAAATCTAATGAATAGTTTTTTTGATTGAGGCTTTTGCAGACTCACAAAACGCAGTCGAGATCTCAACAACCAGCAACTGGACATATTATAGAACAATCACACATAATCTTGAAACGAAAATAATCACAATTTTCACGGTTAATTTATTTTATTCAATTTCGATTTAAATGATAAAGGAGTCAAGAATGGATTGTTGAGTCATCGAACGAATTTTATGAAAGGTTGTAATTTGTAGACAGAAGTAGAAGATCAGACGTGGTTGAGATTGTGCTCGAACCTGTAGTATGCAATCTATTCTTTAGAACATTTAGAAAACGCTTCGACATTAAAGCGGGACTATCAGCAAAACTAGCAAGGACAAATTCAACATTGACCCTGACGGCGGGCAACGAATGAGAGAGCACGTGACTTGAGGAGAGTTTTCTCCCTATTTGAAAGATATTTTAGCCAGGCGCATTTTTGCTGAGTGCCCTGCTTTAAAAGCGCCATCTCAAATTGGACCGAAGGGAGGAGAAATGATTGAATGATCAGATCAGAAATTCTAAGAGCAGCGAGAACTGCCGTAGTTCGTAATTCGGGCCTTCGTCTCTTCATTTTACACGCTCTCTCGACCGGTCGATCGGCGAGAGAGTGTAAAGAATGAAGAGACCGTGGTATCGTTTCTCGAACTCTACTGCCAATTCACTCACGCGTATTGCGAGTAAATTCGCTGGTTGATCACTCGCTTCAGCAGGGATCGATCGACACCGTAGCAGTAGTGAGCCACCTGAAATCGGTGCAATGGTCTGACTCCTTTCAGTTTCCAGGCTCTCTCGCCGGTCAGAGAGACGAGAGAGCGTGCAAACTGAAGAGAGTCAGACGATTGATCAGATTCCGTGGCGTCATTTGGCTATTTCTACCCATCACTCGGTTCACCTGCACACATGGATGGAGGTCGTGTGCGTGGTCTGGTTCGTCCTCCTCCAGTCCCAGTCTCCTCTCAACTGAAGTCGGCTTGAATCTGAAATGATCTTTGACCTTTGATTTTACTTTCCACTTTATCTTTGCCCCTCCCCCATTCCTTTTCGAAAAGAAAAAAAACGTTTTCCTCTAATCTTTCAGTTACATCACTTATTCTGTTTTTGGCCACCCCTCTCATTTCCCATCCCCGATCATTATTGAGGGGTTGTGCGGTCGGAAATCAGGGAGGGAAAATTAGAAATGAGTGGGATAGATGAGGGAGAGGGGAGGGGTGGCCAGAAGCCGAAGAAGTGCACATAATCGCTCATATTTGTCATCAGTATTTATATGTTTGGTTGAATCGATTCAAATGTTTAATTAAATTAATTATAATTAAATTAAGTACTCACTTAATTCCCTGCATGCACTCCCAATCCTCGCTGCAATCTCTGAGTATGTATGTAGCACTGTTCCCTCGCCTGCTCGCACTCTTCCACGTTCGTCCACAGGGGAGAAGACTGGAATTAATCAGCGAAACTTCTTCCGGCACTTCTTCGATGTCCACCCCCCCCCCCTCCCCTATCATGTCTCATTCCCTACCCATTGCAAAGAGGCTGTGTGACCGAAAATAAGGGAGGGAAACCTAGAAGTGAGTGGGTGTAGGGGAGGAAGGGAGGGGTGGGCCAAATATCGAAGAAGTGTCGGAGATTGGAATTATTTAATTAATTAATCAATGTTTTCAAATTTATTTCCAACCGCTTCTTCGAAATTGTCCAATCCGACGAAGATCATGTTGCGCGCCAATTCTGAATTTTGAACATATTTTTCCAATTTTTCCCATCCTTGTTCGAAAAATGTAAGAAGGGTTATAAATATTAAGTGAAACTTAGTTTGCTCACCCAGATTGGCCTTGGCCTTCTCACAATGGACATCGACTGTAGTGAGAGTGAGAAGGAGGAGCAGACAGTAGAACAGATGAGACTGAAAGCAATAATTGATCCCACCTTTCGCTGATTCAATCCTTAGGACTCCAACTCGAAACCCTAAGCACACCCTAGCCTAAAGCCCTAACTCGTTCATGTATTTTTTTGGCTAATGTTGACGAAAAGAGGGTGGTCGGATTCAGGAGGGACCAACCATTTAGTGAAGGGCGAATAGAGAAGAGTGAGTCGACTGCTCGCCACGCGAGAAATGAGCAGGAATGAAGAGGGTGACGTGAGAAACTCGAGGATGATTGATTTTGAATTTCATCAAATCGAAAGATCAAATATTCAACATTGGCAATATTCTAATCACTCCAAAATATGCACTTCTCCCTGCAGTTGCGAATCAGATGATCTGCATAATCTACAGAAGAAAAAAACTCAATTCTAGGACACGATACGCGTCTGACTACTGTACAAGTAGCCTAGTACTCCTTGAGCGACTTCTCATTCCTATCTCCGCCTTCCCTAATTGGCACTCGATATCTCAGAGTGAAATTCGTGCCAAAGAAGAATGAATCATTATCCTTCTCTCACTCCCAACTCCTACTTCTTCATTTGTACTGATCTACACTCCCTCCCCTTCTTTCCTTTCACTTATCCTTGCTTTTTTTTATCAATATTTGCAGTTGCCTACTCCAGCTCAATTGACGAAAACGTCGCGAATTTGAATAAGTTTGATTACAATGTGAAGGAAATTAAGCAGGAAAATAACAAACAGGTATTCTACATTTGTCTTGGATTACGTAAAAAAAATGTTTCCTGAACTCTGCATTTCTCATGCATGTTGGTATCTCTGATCGCTGGGACATCGTGAGAAATCGAGAGTGCGAGAAACTTTTCGCGCACCCGATGAAAAAGCATACGTTCACTTCAAGCGAGCAATCATCTGACTCTCTTCAGTTTGCACGCTCTCTCGTCTCTCTGACCGGCGAGAGAGCGTGCAAACTGAAGAGAGTCAGACGATTGCTCCTTGAAGCATTTCTATTCGGAATCGAAATGATTCATAATTGGAGGTGTTCGTCATTCAGAACGGGTTACCGAGGCAGGAGGAAATTCCGCCAAAAGATTATCGTAAGCAAATATGACGTCATGCCGCCTTTGATATATCAAAGGCGGAATGACGTCATAGTTCCCATCCGACGTAGTACTTTCTAACCTTAATGATCGATTCTTCAGGACAGGTGTGCATCGTGTTCTTCCCTTTAAAACAGATCGGGCGATCGGATTCCGAAAAACTGAGATGTCACAAACATTTTTTGTAAATTCTGTATTGAGTGATAAATGATAAATTTTACTAAAAATGTAACAAAACAGCAACACAGACAATAACAGTGTACAAATGTCTGGTATCCGTTTCTTGTATGCATTCACATCATTCTTGAAAGCTGACCCTAACGGTTCAGTTTGCACGCTCTCTCGTCTCTCTGACTGGCGAGAGAACGTGCAAACTGAAGAGAGTCAGGCCATTAATGGAGTATATGAATGAATGAATACTCGTCATTCACATTCGACTACTGTACGAATGGGAAAAAACTGTACTTTGCCTTCCCTAATTGGCACTTGCCTTGTGATTTCCAGTCTCGTGTCGAAGAAGAGACCTATCCTGCTAGATACTCACCTCTCTCATTTCTTCACTCGTACTACCTCGATACTTTCATTTTCTCCATAATTATTACTTTTTGATTAGTATTTGCTTCAACACGTGTTCGACTCTTTTTTCAGTTGCTTATTCCAACTCAACTGTGATAGACATCACGAAATTGAAATAATTTTATGAAATTACGAAGGAATTAGGCGTGAAGAAACAAGCTCCTTTGAAAGTATACTCTCATTTCGTGACTTTCTATTTGAAATGATTCGAAATTACAGATGTTCGTCATTTCGAACAGGTCCGGGTAGCAGGAGGAAATTCCGTCAAGATATAATCGTAAGCACAGTCTTAATTTGTCTCTTTACTCCAGTCTAACTCGGCACTACATCTGATGAGAACTATGACGTCATGCCACATTTGATATATCAAAGGCGGCATGACGTCATTGTTATCATCCGATGTAGCACCTTCTATCTCTTTAATGATCTTCGATTTCTGCAGGTCAGATGTGCATCATGTTCTTTCCTTTAAAACAGATCGGGCGATCGAATTCAGCGAGATGGGCATTTCACAAGCATTCTTTGTAAATTTTGTATTTAGTGATAAATAATAAATTTTAAAAACAACACAAGCAATATTCGTCTTTCCGGCGAGAGAGCGTGAAAACTGAAGAGAGTCAGACGGTTCCAAACGGAATAAATACATGCATGAATACTCGTCATTCACATACGACTACTCTACGAATGAGCTCGCTCTTGGAAATCCTCCTTCTCCCTTTTGCCTTCCCTAATTGGCACTTGCCGTGTGATTTCCAGTCTCGTGTTGATGCACGTATCCTTTTAGATACTCATCCCTCTTATTTCTTCACTCGTACTGCCTCGCCATTTTGTTCTCTTTAATTCTTACTTGTTTCGAGTTGTATTTTCTTCCAAATGTGTTCGACACTTTTTCAGTTGCTTAATCCAACTCAACTGCCCAGTTTTCACACAACTAGAAACTTTATTTAAATATTATGTCGGAATAAGAGCAAAACAGGTATTTTATCACTGTTGGGCGTAAACATTTTCCTCAGTTCGAAAACGAGACAAATATTTGCAATTTCAGATACTCTCGGTGTTTCGACAACTTGTACAGCATGAGAGAGATTCGAGGATCTGGAGTATTTCATAAGTACACTCGCTCGTTTCTCTATTTTATTCCAGCTAGTAATGATAATTGATCTTTGCATGTAATGGAAATGATCGAGTATTGTTCTTCAATTCTCACGATAAGAATCATCTCGTTCAGAAAAAGAATGTTTTCGGGCACATATATTGAAGTTATTTCACGATAAATTGTGTTTATCAGAGTATGCTCTCACTCCACACAAGCAATATTTGACAGTTAATGACATCCTTAGAAACACATACTGTAGTGAACGGGAAGCGGGAGAGCCAAACTATTCCTTCTCTACAGGAACATCGACATTTACATCCAAAGTACTCTCTAAATGGGATCGCGCTCCTTGATCGACTCACATTTCTTCCCCTTGCCTTCCCTAATTGGCACTTGTGTCGTGATTTTCAGTCTCGCGTGAAGGAAGGGATGAATTACTCATCTCCGCTTGCTTTTCCTCATTTCTCTTATCCCTTATATTCATACTACTCTTCCTTGCTTGCTTTCTTTACTCGTCGCTCACGACATCCAAAAGCTGATCGATATCGTAAGTGCACTCATTTTTCATAATGATCTTTAATCTCTGCAGGTAATTAATGGTTTGTTTCATTATCATAATTGCCTGAATTCTTTCATGCTCATCGATGACGTAAGTGCCCTCTCCATTTCTATTCCGATCTTTGATCTTTGAGAATGCTCCATTTGCTTAGAGTCCAGCAGCTAAGAAGAGATGCAGCGATCATTGTATTTGTATTACTCGTTGATAAAGAATGTTTAGCCAGACATGTCCTCAACGCATACTATCAATGTTTTATTGCACTACGGCACTCTCAGACCCGAGAGAGTAGAGTTGGCTTTGTGGTAAACGGTCTCTCTAATCTGAACACTCTCTCGCCTATCTCGTCGGTGAGAATGCACCCATAATGAAGCTCACCCGAGCCCAAAATACCACCTGATCTCTCTTCATCGAAGCCTTCAAGGCAGAATCTCTGTCCAATCCTAATGGTGAATAAAGTATAAGTACAAGTATAAGTGAAAGATATCATTTCACAAGAAGCCAACCCTTCGAGAGAGTGCGGGAAACGGAGAGAATCAGAAGCGACTACATTTGGACCAGAACACCTTGAGAAAGTGAGAGGCGAGAGAGTGCATAGAATGAAGAGATCGTGGGCTCGCTGTCTATTTATGCTCTTTCCTTTTTTTGATTTTAAACTACTTGAAATCTGAAAATGCGGCTCTTTTGCAGTTGCCTGCTCCAACTCAATACTACTGAAGCTATAAGATGTTATGGACGTGTGTTAAATTACATTTTAATTGGAAAGAAGCCTGACAGGTTTCCTACTGTTACCTCATTACTCCAATTGAATTACATTTTAATTGGAAAGAAGCCTGACAGGTTTCCTACTGTTACCTCATTACTCCAATTGAAGATTAATTCCAATTTAGTTCGTTATTTCAACATCTCGCGAAAGGATATTGTCAAAGGTTCCACTCCTACAATCGCCCGATCCGTAAGTACTCCATATCATTCATTTCGGTACTAGGTCGGATGCGAACTATGACGTCATACCGCCTTGGTTATATCAAAGGCGGAATGGCGTCATAGTTCTCATCTGGCATTGTGCCACATTGTGCCTTCCTTTTTCCCCTCTAACTTGGAGTGATCTCTGAACTCTACAGGGAAGATCTGCATAACCTTTTTCCTTCCTCACATGACAAGTTATTCCATTCAGAGAGATGCAGATTCTACGCTCATATTTGTGTTGTAAATTTTGTAGAGATTCAGCGATGAATATATAATTTTCAATAACATGTATTTCATCGAACACGTAGGGTTTGTCTCGGTGGGTTAAGTGGGAAAGGGATTAGAAGGAACATATCTTTATCATCTTGAATGGAAGGGAATGAGAGAATTGGATCGGTGGATCAGGGGGGAGGGGGAGGAGCCCGACACTGGGTTGTTATTTGAATTGAATGTGAATACGCAATTACCTCCCTGTTATCGGATGTTGCGGGGGGGAGGGGGGCAATTGCGAATTAGCACTTTCACTTCTAATTGTCAACCCAATAATACAATGATGGCAATTTCCATTTTTACACGTATCGTTGTGTCTTGCGCAAGAGAGTGTATGGAATAGGAATGAATCAGCTTACTATCCTTTCGCATCCGACTACAGTCTAGCTGGTCTCGTACTCCTTTCGCGAATTCTTTTTCCTCCCTTTGTTTCCCTAATTGGCACTCGTGATCACTCGAAAGCCATGGGATGCTTTCCTCTCCTTCCTCCCACTTACTCACCTTAATTACTCATGTTTCCATTCAGTTTAACTTCCTCTTCTGCTTGTATCCTAACATTTTTCGGCTCTGTGCGAATAACGTGGTACGTGCTTTGTCCTATGCGACTAACGTGGTACGTATCACGTACCATGTGGTACCTATCATTTATCATGGTACGTAACTTTTTATTATGGTACGTTACGTTTTTTTTGCAAAGTTGACCAAATATGCTCTATATGCGCATAATTACATAATTGATCCCGCCTCCAAGCGAATCCAAGCTCCCACCTTGTCCCCGCAATTCATTCCCTCTGATCTGCTCCTACCACTTCTCTTTCAGTGGAGCACCTACCCTTTGACTAGGTGACCTGAAAGACTCGGCTCCCCAACCGATTCATGTTGCTCCTGCTCCCGATTATACATTTGAAGAAACGGACATGAATATGATAGACCATTATCAAGAGCAAATTGATGCCCATCAGCATGTACAGGAGAATCCCTATACGAACGTACAAACGGGGCAGTATGAGGGACAAGTCGATGCTGCTGTACATCGCGTTTCTGAATCCCTACAACACGCAATGTCAAAAGTCGGGAACATAAGGAACAGTGAGCCGATAGAAAGGCAGGCTTACGATCATTCCGATCGTACAGTCCAGGATGAAACGGGTCGAAAATCCAAATCAACGTTGTCGAGTACTCTGAAATCCACCACTGCCTCGTCGCTGTCGAAAAAAGTAAAATTTGCACTTACTGAGCGAGATCGATGAAATGAACACATATACCACAAAGGGTTGGGCCAATACAGCACATATAGGTCATATATTTGACCGATTCAACAATAAAAGTTACGTACCATGATAAAAAATTACGTACCATAATAAAAAGTTACGTACCACGGGGGGATCGGTACGTACCATAATAAAAGTTACGTACCATGTGGTACGTAGTACGTCCCTTAATAAACGGCACGTACCACGTTATTCGCACAGAGCCCATTTTTCTAGATCTCCTCACTTTCCAAATTTGTTTGCCATTACCTGATCCTCACAATAAATGCCCCCATTTCCAGATGATTGTTCCTATTCAAACCTGAAGAATTATTAAAGAACGTCGATAAAACATGAAGCAATCCAATCTTGCGAAACTATCTAGATGATACGAACCAAGTACGTTCTAATTAAGGACTAAAATTGATGTTTTAGTACTCAATATTTTATCATCAATTGGTACAAATAACGGACAAACAGATTGAAATTTCAAGACCCGACATTCAAAACAAAAAAAAACGAAATTTACCTAAACGTTATATTTATGGGAACATCTACTGCCGCTATTACTTATGATATATAACTGAAGAGGCGATATAATTGACAGCTCTATTCAAAAAATTGAGTGATATGGGGAAAGTGAGGTGCTGTTTTTCACCATTAGAGATATGGGAATAAAAGATGATTCGTCGTCAAAAGAAGATTACAAAAACAATTATTTAACACAGTCGAATAAGATATTATGAAATGGTGTGGAGTAGGTCCTAACGAGCTCGTTACCTCCTCTCATTTTGCTAAGCCTATTGTGGAGTGAGTAATGGTCTGACTCTCCGAGATTTGCATGCTCTCTCGTCTCTCTACCCGATGAGAGAGTGTGCCGTTTGGAGAGAGCGAGACCATTGCTCTGTGAAGTGCATGCGTCAATCAGAAGTGCATCGTCCACATGTACGGGCGCATTGAGTGCTCATGAGAGCGTAGTAGCGGCTATCTTGGCATAGAGAAGATCTGCGGCAGAGGAAAGGTTGATTAATTGAAAAATCGAATCGGTCTAAAATACTAGCTTACGTGAGTCCACTGGATGGGAACCATGTATTGAACAGTATTTTCACATTCGTTTCCCAGGCATTTATTTTTTTTCTTCGGAAATACAACGGGGCGAGTACTATGATTGTTTCTGGTCTGGTGGGTTCCCATCCGACCTAGTGCTAAAATATGACGATAAATTCAATAGCTTACTGCTGCCCGCAATCGGAGTATCCAGTGTCGGGGTTGAGCTGGTCGGAGCAAGTGCCTGTAGAATTACATTTGAGTTAGCACCTATCACGATCACTTTATTTGCGCAAAGAAGAGGCAACTACCACCACTATTGATATTACCCCCATTCCTACATCTCGCTCAGAGCGAGCCTGAAGACTGACCTACTCTACCCCCACTTTATCCCCTGATTAACGATTATCAATTCGTCGGTGAGATTAAAGATTAAGTGTTCACACTAATTCTCACCTGCTGCTGGCTGATGTAGAGTTGAGTTGCACCGACCACACGTCTGCGGGCACTGTTGCGTCATCAGATTGTAGTACGCAGGAACGGAACAGTACGCCTCCCTGAATCAGGCGATGAATCAACCTAAGTTGTCTATTCTGAGCAGAATTGCGATAACACAATTCTGCTCCGAATAGCCAACCCTAGTGCCGGTGACGGTCAATCTGTCAATCTGTCAGTTTTCAATCTGACAATTTCTCACATTGACGTGCAGTCGGATGCAAATTGAATAGTCTGGCTGTCCTCTTTCTCATGTATCATTGGCTTCAAGAAGAGCGAAAATAGAAAATTTGGATATTCTCACATTGAAGGGCAGTCGGAAGTGCAGAGATCGGCGGATGTGCTCATCGCCCCCGTGCATCGATCGCCGCCCGCGCAGCAAGAGAAGGGATTGTACTGATCGAGGCATGCTGGAATTAAAATGCGATGTTAGCAAACACTGCAAAGATCGGATCTCTGTCGAAGTTTCTGTCGTAATACATGAAAATATTTAAGAGTGATGTTTTAACATCAGTTGAGGAAGCTCTATGCAAATGCGTGGTGCTGCTTACAAAAGAAGGAAATGCCTAGATATAGAGCAATAAAGCTTGAAGATTCCCACCGTTTCCTCTCCAATTACTGGAATTACTTACTCGCTCTCGCGGAGCTCGTGCAGAATCCGCACGTCAGCGGACACTGAATTTGCATTACCGAGAAGTAATTGGCGTTCGAACAGAGATTGCTCCTTAAATACACATCATTGTTAACTTCACTGAACCACGAGTCGAACCAACTTCACTGAACCACGAGTATTAGATTTGGCTTTGAGGGGGAAATTGTCGCTTAATGCTGCACGCGCTCTCGCCAAATAACCCGATGAAAGCACGCACGGAATGAAGAGAGTCATTTCCCAAGAAGCCATCACTAGTCACTAGGGAGGGATGTAGGAACGAATTTGCGCTATTCACCCTCTCTGGGTCGCTTCCCTTCCCTCTCTCGTGTTCCTATCGAGAGGTCAATCCCCTCTCTCTCAACGAATAGTTCGCGCACTAGTGAGTATGACTCGAGATGCATCGAATAAAATGGCAGTGCCCAGTTGTAATGCCCGCATTAGGTCAGACAATAAGATTCATCTTCCGGATGATAACCAAAGATGGACCCTTCCCAGTAATTTCGCGGTAGTCTGATCTGTGTGAATTTGTATTGAATACACAAGGGAAGGGCACTATTGTTTTGCTTATCTCCCGACACTGATCATTGGATCAAGTGCCTAATCCCTTTCCCCGCAGAGTACGTGCATATTTTGTAGCCGCCAGCTGATTCAGTCCCTTAAGTGCACTTGACCATTGAGACTAGTTTGCTCGCTCACAATAGAGGGCAATAGCTCGGTAGAGATCTATGACGTCATGCCGCCTTTACAAGGAAACCGCAAAACGCGTCCTAACTCAAACCGAAATTGGAGTATACTAGTAGCTAGGAACCCCGAAGGGATGTCCAAAACCGTTTTCACAACTATGGGATATCACTTGCTAATTACCGGAATACCGACTGAGCCAGCTGGGCTGATGTGAGTGATACCCTACGAATCGTATACTAGCATGGGCAAAAGGTAATTAGCAAGTGATATCCCATAGTTGTGAAAACGGTTTTGGACTTCCCTTAGGGGTACATAGCTACTAGTATACTCCAATTTCGGTTTTTTTGAGTTAGGACGCGTTTTGCGGTTTCCTTGTTAACCTAGTACCTAATAAGATCATGGGCTACTTATTAGGTTGGCAATAAGAAGGGATGTAGCGAACTTGGTGCGCATTTCCTCCTAAAACACTCGAAATAAGCGGAGGGAGAGGCGTAACGAGCTCGCTACCTCTCCTCGTAGTGCTAACCCTATCACTTATCTATCTCTCACCTTTTGGTGCAATCCGACTCTCCTGTCAGGGAATTGACGGAGTCGAAGCAAGCGTCTGCTGCGGGTGTAGCAGTCGGGGGTGACGCAGTTGTTGTTGTTGTTGTTGTGGTGGTGGTGGTGGTGGTGGTCGTTGTTGTTGTTGTTGTGCCATTGGGAAGGACAAAGGCGTCTATGCAGCAAACTGCAAAACTGGCATCATGATGTGAATAGAGACAGTGGAAACAGAAAAGTTAGTATGCAAATGAAACTCAGGAGAGGCGGGTGGGGTGTCTACACCCAGGGACCAAAATATCCATCCTCTCCATCTAGGAAGTCCTCCTCTTCCTCCCTTTTCCAGGCACATCTCGTATTATTGAATTCCTTCATTATTGAATGTCTTCTTTCAAAGAAGCACATACTTGGTTTGGGTAGGTTGATGAGACAAGTGGATCCAGCCGGGCAAAGAGCTGTTGTGAGATCTCCAGGGACGAGGAAGAGGCACTCATCTGTAAGACGATGAGAGCTAAATCCAGAAGTACTGAGATTTTTGTCGAGGTCGTGAGGCCCTCAATCTCCCATCAATTAGAGGATGCGGAGCCCGCGACCTCACACAGTAGATCACGGCCCAAATGACCAACACTCCTCTTCACCAATCACTAGATTTATCTTAATGGACAATTACAGCTCCGTTTTGGGTATGTTTCAAGTGCGTTATATAACGGACGAGCTTTTGTTTATGTTGCGCGTCGAAAATACAACGACAATTTTCCAATAATAGAACCCTACCAATGACTCCCTGCTCCGCACAGGCCGCCGTCTGTAGCGGTGGAAGGACGATGAAGGTATCACGGCAGCAAACTGTAATGAAAGTATAATTCGGCTCTCACGACAAGGCGTACATTGCCACGCACCAATTCAGCGTTCAGTCTGTCCTAAGGTTATCAGCGACCTATGCGTGAGGCTAACCGCACGTGGTGGGGGATTTTACTTTCGCGACCTTTGAGCCACTACAAGATTTCTAATCCCCCTTGGTGTGGGTGAGGCAAACTGTAATGATATGTTCAAAATTACCGCAAATATCGGATCTTTGTCGACGATTTTGCTGCAAAGTATGCAAAATCCGATCTTTGAGGCGATTTTTAACATCGCATAAGATGGTGTATTATGATAGAATGAGCGTGCTAAGTATACTACTAACTTAATTGATCCCCGAGGATGTTAATTGACAAAATAAACCATACTTGGATCGGGCAGATTTATGAGACAAGTGTACCCGATTGGACACATAGCTGTTGTGAGATCGCCAGGGACGAGAAAGAGACACTCATCTGCAAAAAAAGAGAGGATGAAGCGCATGGAAACGACCATCTAGACATCATAGAAAGATACAGTAGTTCTCGTTTCTCTCCTCACTATGGTTAGAAATTAGAATTGTAATTGCGAATTCGCAATTAGGAGCGATTGTTAATTCGTAT
Organism: Pristionchus mayeri; assembly: GCA_036245805.1. Classification (NCBI taxonomy): domain Eukaryota; kingdom Metazoa; phylum Nematoda; class Chromadorea; order Rhabditida; family Neodiplogasteridae; genus Pristionchus; species Pristionchus mayeri. The sequence continues at coordinate 43,512,104 of BTRK01000003.1, read as the reverse complement.
TCGACTTCGAATTACCAACCCTACTCCTCACCAAGGATTCCCCCCTCCGCACACTTCTGACAGAGCGCGACATCGAAGAGGAAGCTCATAAGAAGGAACACACAGCGAAAAACGCGCATTGATTTGGCCTGAAAGAACGATTAGGAGGAATAAAGTACTATAAAATAAAAGGATGCTAGAATCACCATAAGTAGACGAAATATTAGAGATATTTATCAGATAGATTTAACTCAGGTTGGAAGTCAGGTTTTTTCCTGAAGTCAGGGTAGGATTGATAATGCCTGTAAGAACGAAAAAAAATATGCTAGAATGACAATATGCCGACGAAATACTGGAGATATTCATCAGATAGACTTAGATGCTGGGAGGAGACAATGACGGGCGGGTCAATTGATCAGATCAAGTACAAAGATTGACAATGGCAGAACAGATCAGAAGATGATCAAAGGGAACCGAGCTTCAGAGAGGGGCGAGTAAACAAGTTCGGTATTGTGCGCGAGAACAAGAGGACATTTGTACCCGTTGATTGCACTCATCAAAGTGGGCACAACGAAAATATCACGGCGAGTTGTTGGGAGAGTTCACCTGTTGAACATGAGAAACAAATCGTGCCAGAGAAATCATCAATGTGAACGCCGCCTTTGATAAGGGAGCAAGCTCGTCTTATTGTTTGTTCACTGCTGCCAGTCGGTCAGCGCATTTCGAGTTACTGGAAGAGTTCGGGTGTCGAACGTAAGATCGCGCCCAATGCATACTGTGAGAGCCGCCTTTGATGGAGGCGACAATCGCAATATTTGTCATAATGCTTGTTCATTCCTGCCAGCCGGTCAGTTCTGGCTAATTTTGATAAAATAACTAACCGAAGCTGAATTTGATGCATCAAGGATTATGTGTAGGGGTAAGGAGTGAGAACTGGACAACGGCACTTACTCAGCTAGTCATAAATCGGTCATAGATAACTATCAGCACAAAAATCTCGATTATGGAGCGAAGGGATTTCAAATCGATTTTTTGTCATTTTCGTATTCAATTCGCGATATTTTATGCATGCTGTGACGTGGTAATTTTCACTTTTTCGCCCTCTTGCTCCGTCTCTCAAGGAGAGCCAGGCAGTAATTCTGACTCATTCAAAAAGCATACGCATCCGACCGCTGTAAAAGTGGGCGCTTTGAGAAATTTAGTATCGAGCGTTCCAATGCGAACTGATCTTTGATATCTGTGGGTAGTGGAGAGGACTGTGGAATCTTCTTGGAGCTCAGAAATCCATCACAATCGATGCCGTAAGTACACTTTCAATTTGCCTCTTGAAAACAGTTCCGTGATCTTCTGTGATCTATCCAGACAGGTCAGCCAAATAGAACAGTGATGTCTTTATAAATTTTGTATTGCAGCGAATTACATTTAAAGATTATCCTCCTTGAATACAGTCCATATTGCGAGTGTTCATTTCTTGCTCTGAGCCGCGTACGAGAGTGAACTGGAAATTAGAGTGCGCAATTCGGGTAACCGTCTATTCATTTCGCGTACTCTCTCGACCGGTTGAGTGGTGAGAGAGTATTTGAAATGAAGAGACAATTATCCGAATAGCGCATAATACTGGAAATGTAGTTAGTCAATAGATTAGTCAGCATTTGCATTCAACTAATGTGCAATTGGGCTTTGAAGATTCCTCTTCCTCCTTTTGCTGCTTGACACTCGTGGTCTCGCGAAAATCATGGGATATTCCCCCTCCCTCTTTACTCCACCGTGATTAATCATATTTTTTCATTCGGTCTGACTTCCTTATTCTGCTACAGCCTGACTACTTCCAGCTCTCTTTCATTCCGATTTTTTAAAAATATTTTCCACTTCTCAATCAATGTTTCCAGTTGCCTATTCCAACTCAGATCTGAAGAATTCGTCATGGAAATCGATTTAAAATTAAGCAAGCAATGCAACCTAGCGAAGATAACTGAAGAATATGCACCGAGTACGTTCAAATTAAGCTGTAAAATTGAAACAAATGTAAAGTATCGAGTACTTGATTATTTTTTTTTTTAAATATTTCTAGAAATGAAAATGTATCCTTTTTCCTTGCAGTCAATTCCATCATGCGCGCTTACACGAATACATCTGCTACATCATAAACTAGGACAAGAATGAAGACGTATAAAGGGTCCCCTGAACGACAGAAACTCGTGCTAATTGTATTTTTAAAATTAAACCCTTTGTAACCCATATTTAAAGAGAAATATGCTGAATATTCCCTTTAAATATGGGTTACAGAGAGATCAAGGGTCAGTCGTAAGTAAATTTATGTTCTATCGTTTCGTATAAACATTTCCGGCAGAGAGAGAGAGAGAGAGAGCCACAGGATTCTCATAGCTTCAACTTTCCATATTGTGTGTTATGCGTAGAAAGCGAAAAAAAAAATGAATAAAACTCCGTCTCCTAACATCGTGCTGCTCTCTTTCTTAACACCATCTTAACACCGGATTTTGCCATTGTTGATTATGTAAATACTCATCGGATTCAAACTTTTAATAGTTGCTCTCAACCGTTTTCAAGTGAATTCGTTGTTCGAGCTATCATTTATTTTAGACATAGATGAGAAAAAATGTAATTCAAATATTTCATCTTCTCCTTGACTTTTTCCGCGCCAAGTATGAATCATCTCCTTGTAGAGCTGATTTCGAACAAAGAGCGAGGGGAGGAGTTAGACGGAAAAAGGAAGGCGATGAAATTGCCGGCACTGTCGTTCTTTCTTTGAGAGGGTTGGTATTCATAGAGTTCACCCCTATATGGTCCCGTCCCTTCTCTTCTCTATTGTCTGTTCGATTCCAGACAATGCAGAATGAAGAGTGAAGAGAGTACTTTCTTGCGAAATCAGGCGAATTTCATCACTCCGGTCGAGCAATCGTCTGACTCTCTTCAGTTTGCACGCTTTCTCGTCTCTCTGACGGGCGAGAGAGCGTGGAAACTGAAGAGAGTCAGACCATTGTTCCTCCGGTCCTAATGCACTCCGCAATCCAGTCCTCCTTCGTCCTCATCCGTCGTTATCTGTTGTCTCGTTAGCTATCTGGATCGATATCTCAATCGATATTTTCTTCTTTAGCCCAGACTCTCTCATGTTTTCATACGATCTCGCTCTGTTTTTCGCCTCTCTCTAGTTCTCTTCCCTCTCGCCAGATGGCTCATTCAGTGTCCCATTGCTGCGAGTGTCCTTTCACAGTCTTACGCTTACGCGCCCCTAGACTGCCCATTTTCAAGGCACGGTCACTCGAACGCGGCATTTCGAAATAGAGCTAGTGCCGGCCTAGTGCCCTCCGCAATCCAGTTCTCCCTCATCTTATTATTCGTTATCTGTTGTCTGGTCAGTTATCTTAATCGATTTCTCTTCGATCGTTCCTCTCTTCCTTAACCCAGACTCTTCTATTTTTAGGCTCTTTTTTCTTACATCTCCTTTTCTCTTGCCTCTCTCTCTCCAAATTTCATGTGCCTCATTCATTCTCCCATTGTGACGTGCACCCTCGTTATTTCACTGCCTTATGGGTACTCTTCCCCTAGACTGTGACCATTTTCAATCCAATAGGAAGGATGAGTACTAGTTTGAATGCCGTCTTTGATCTATTAAAGGCGACATTGAGTAATAGTACTTTCTCTTAGTTGTGTGAATTCCCATCATCGGCCGCAAATTCTTGTCGCTATTTACTCTCTAGATACCATAGTTGGAAACTAATCAAACATGCCGATACATGTTCCGCCTCAGGTTACTAATAAATAGAGTGTAGAGCTAGATGAATCATTTTAGAGTGATCAATTTGATTGCGTTTAAAGCCCGTGCTCTCCCACTCACATTTCTGAGAGGAATTGTGAGCGTGTAGTCGTGTGTAGTCTAATTATACAGTACCGCTCAATCGGCTCCCTAACGGGCGACGCGCGGCGAGTCGCGGCGAGTCGCATCACGACGCCTCGACTTTGATGTGGCCTAAACCACATTCACAGTGTATATTTTTTGGGCTATTTTTGGCTGTGGGCTTCTCTCATGAGTGCGAATCATTCTACGAAATCTGCTTTCGAAAATATTGATTTTGAGCTATGTCCTGGAGGTCATCATTAGAGTCTTTCTCCCCTCTCCTCCCCTCATTTCCCTACGATACCGCTCCTTCGAAAGATGGAGATTTGGAATGAGGAAATGTAGGGAAATGAGGGGAGGGGAGGGGAGAGAGACTCGAATGATGCCCCCTCAGGGCATAGCTCAAAATCAATATTTTCGAAAGCAGATTTCGCAGAATGATTCACGCTGATGAGAGAAGCCCACAGCCAAAAATTGCCCCAAAAATATGCACTTTGAAGGTGGTTTAGGCTGCATCAAAGTTGAGGCGACGTGAGGCGACTCGCCGCGACTCGCCGTGCCTCGCCCGTTAGGGAGGCGATCGAGCGGTACTGTATATATACGTAAAGTGAGTGAAAACTATAGGGAGACATTATAGGGAGATTCGATGATCATACATTTATTTAATGCAAACACGAAATTAAAAAGAGATACACTGAACTCTACAAGGTTGGATCGGCATCTAGTAGCACCAAGTGAGAGGGGGGCATGAGAGGGGACCTGTGGGTGAGATTACAAATAAAGGAGAGAACCGGTGGGTGAGATTACAAATAAAACATAACATAGGTATCAGAACCGGGTTAAAAGTGAGGGATGATCACAAATTACTAACATCGAAATACTATAGCTAAAAATATTAAATAATTTCATTTATATTGCATAGGCTCCAGGCAATTAAATTTTTTTTTGGGGGGGGATAATGCGTGGTACTTGGATGGTGTGAAATAAATGATGCAGGAAATGTTTCAATATCGTGCAGCAACGAACAAAAAATGAAACAGAAGATAGACATAGCAGCAACACGAATAATAATATGAGAGTAAAGGGTTTTTTTACAATATAAAGTGAAATAGTTCAAATAATGGTTAGATATCGCGTTAGCCAAAGTACTGCCACCACAGCTTCTTCCTGTGCCTCAAAATCCTTATTCGAAGTGTACTTCCAAGCATCCCTCGTTAAAGGGCTTTACACTGCAACAATATATATTACCAGGGATGGCAATGCAAGAAATGAAGCACGAGCGGCGGCCCACGTAACTGCGCCACCCGCTAAAACCCGTAGGCAAGAATATGAAAAATAACAAAATCACTCGTAATTTTTTAGTTCTTGCTGAACAATTTCCATATTCCTCCCGAGTCGATTTGGAGAATGGTTCCCTCTTCCTGAAAAAAAAATAACTTGACACTTGAATACTGGTCTAATCGAATCGAACATTATCCGTATCATTAAATAACAATTATGCAGCTCACCGACGATTACGTACATTCTTTTGACGTTTGAATTTCCTGAAAAGAATGCGATACACTATTTATATATTTGTATATACGACAAATATGCTATTATGCCCTTTCTCGCTCGAATCATTAAAATTTTAATAAAATGCAGAAAACTATGCACAACTTGTAGGGACTTTTTTGATAATACTAACGTTATTAAACGTAATCAGAAAGCATACGTTTTAGCTTCTCTTTGATTTGATTCTCTAACATCCTCGTCATAGCGTTCGCCGGCACTCCGTGCAGATCAATTACGTCATCGTTAAGGAAGCCATTCCATCTGAACCATTGAACCGCTTGCAATATATTCCTTCGTACATCTGACTCACGCTTCAACTCTCTCGTAAATTGCATCCTCTGCATTTTTCTTCTCCGTGGTTAATTCATTCACGGCCTTGTAGTTCTGAGGCGGTATTGTTATTAGCCTCCACTGAATAATCAACATTTTTTTCCATTTTCTTACATTGCTCAACATAGCCTTTGAAAATTTTGTTCAACAGAACAACTAGTTCGCCTAGATTAAATTAATCACTAATCGAACATGGATGTGATAGTTATTCTCTTCATTTTGAACTTATTGAGGAAAGATAGTGTGAACAAAGGCCCCGCCCTGAGGGAGCAGTACTGCGCGTTAGCTTACAATCAGTGGGACTGTAACCTGTGAACTGTTTTCGCAAAATACTAAATTCGTCACTCACTTGAGGTTCACTTCTCGATGAGATGAGTGGAAGACAGGTATTGGCCGTGTCCACACCTGGAAATGGCAAAGATGTATTGAGTAGGATGTGAGACAGGACAATCTAGAAAACCCAAATAAAATCATAATTAATTATCACTGTCCAAAAGGTGTCTGGTGCGCGAGCGGAATATCGTATTTTTTGAATTTTCGAAAAACAGCAGGTTTTCGGTATTTCCAGCGCTGAAACCTCCCGGGAAAAAGTTGAAATGATCCGAAATCAATATCCCTGGCGTAGAATTGCACGTAGAATCTGATTTTGAAATAACAAATTGGGTAATCGTTGACAAATTTTTCAGGGTAACAATTTTTTAGAACTACAATTCGCCTTTTACAACTTATCTATATGTCAAATTGAGTTTTCAAAAAAGTCCTTGACAGATGAATTAAAGAACACGTCGAGGCGGTCAGTTTGCTTTTTTGAACGACTTTCTAGCTCAACTTTGAAGTATGTTATGATTTTTTGAAATTTTGAAATGTCGAGAGCCGGCTTTTAGGTAGTTTCAATTTTACGGCTTCACCACTTGAATATAAAAGTCTACGACCAGGGATACATCAACTGATATTGTGTCGATAAGATTAAATCAGTTTGAATTTGTTGTTCCCATGCACCTGCCTTCTCTCAGAATATCTGTGTTATTCTATACTTACCAACTCTTTATGGAATGGGATTGGTAGCATTTTGCTCCGTAACACCACCCGAAAAAGATTCAGTCGTGATGGAAATGCTTGGGGAATGGGAAAATTATCAAAACTTGACCACATTGATTACTCGGTGTCACATTGTTCAAAATTTGGCAACTTGCGTATTTCCAAAAGAAAATTCGTACGCATCAGTCTGAAAGTAGCTAGTCAACAATTAGATGACAAATGAGCAGAGTGAAATCTGATACTTGTTCAGTTTGTACACTAGCATAGCAAAAGCAGAAAATACAGCGACTGCTCTTACAGAGTTGGAAATCTTGTTTTCCTATACATTGTAAAAACATTATTTAAATTTTTAATAATTAATCCATCAATGCTCCCACCCATTGGGAGAGGGCAGTTGGTGGTATAGATCTCGCTGGAAACTAGGTCTGTGAAAGTTGGGCAGCCTGAATCCGACCAAATTGGCACTCGCCTAGCAGTGTTCTTCCGCAAGCCCAGTCTAGAAGACGAGACATGCTTTTACTTTTAGCTTTATGAGAAAAATTTTTCAGGGTAACAACTTTTTAGAACCGACAATTCGCCTTTTACAACTATATGTCAAATTGAGTTTTCAAAAAAGTCCTTGACAGATGAATTAAAGAACACGTCGAGGCGGTCAGTTTGCTTTTTTGAACGACTTTCTAGCTCAACTTTGAAGTATGTTATGATTTTTTGAAATTTTGAAATGTCGAGAGCCGGCTTTTAGGTAGTTTCAATTTTACGGCTTCACCACTTGAATATAAAAGTCTACGACCAGGAATACATCAACTGATATTGTGTCGATAAGATTAAATCAGTTTGAATTTGTTGTTCCCATGCACCTGTCTTCTCTTAGAATATCTGTGTTATTCTATACTTACCAACTTTTTATGGAATGGGATTGGTAGCATTTTGCTCCGTAACACCACCCGAAAAATATTCAGTCGTGATGGAAATGCTTGGGGAATGGGAAAATTATCAAAACTTGACCACATTGATTACTCGGTGTCACATTGTTCAAAATTTGGCAACTTGCGTATTTCCAAAAGAAAATTCGTACGCATCAGTCTGAAAGTAGCTAGTCAACAATTAGATGACAAATGAGCAGAGTGAAATCTGATACTTGTTCAGTTTGTACACTAGCATAGCAAAAGCAGAAAATAAAGCGACTGCTCTTACAGAGTTGGAAATCTTGTTTTCCTATACATTGTAAAAACATTATTTAAATTTTTAATAATTTTTAATTTTAATAATTTAATAATTAATCCATCAATGCTCCCACCCATTGGGAGAGGGCAGTTGGTGGTATAGATCTCGCTGGAAACTTCTACATCTGATCTTTGATCTTTGGTCAACTGACGACAAAACGGCAACGAGCCATAACATCACTCAAAATCATCCCACAGCTCTCGGATCGGTATCAATCGATTGCTAATGATCTGATCTACCCATTCTACATCTTATCTTTGATCTTTGGTCAACTGACGACAAAACGGCAACGAGCCATAACATCACTCAGAATCATCCCACAGCTCTCGGATCGGTACCAATCGATTGCTAATGATCTGATCTATCCATTCTACATCTGATCTTTGATCTTTGGTCAACTGACGACAAAACGGCAACGAGCCATAAAAATCAAATCAAATCAATTTATTCAAACTTCAGGGCATGGGCCTGTTGAATCATGCCGTCGGTCCATTTATCGGGGTATCTTCTGCAAATATCAGCCCAGTTTATTCCTACTCGCTCCACTATTTCATCCCGCCATCTCGTTCTTGGTCGTCCAATCGGTCTTTCCTTATCCCACGGTGTCCAGAAAACAATTCTCTGCGTCCATCTATCGTCGTCCAGTGATGCAATTCGTCGTGCCCAAGTCCATTTCTTGTGCATAGCTCGGACTCGAACATCTTGTATGGGTACTTTGTTTGCTAACCACTCATTGCTCTTCCTATCCATTCTCGTTACTCCGGCCATTTTTCTCATCATCGAACGCTGTGCCACAATCGATCTCGTTCTTGCTTTCTTCGTCGAGCTCCAGATTTCACTGCCATACAGTAAAGCAGGCTCTATGCACATACGGTAAACTCTAGCTTTCAGTCCCATTGCGACAGCCCGGTTGGTAAGAAAATCGTGAAATTTGTTGAATGCTTTCCACGCACTTCCGATCCTTCTGTTTAGTTCAAGCAATAAGTTGTTGTCAAATGATACTCGGACGCCAAGGTAGACAAAACTGCAGACATAGCTCAAAGAATCTTGTTGGATGTGAAGTGATACTTGAGTACGGTTCGTCATGGCGACAGTTTTCTTTTGGTTTATTTTTAATCCAACCTTTTTGCTCGCATTCACCAATTCACGCAACATACTTGAAACATCTTTGGGGTCATGTGAAATTAGGACGATGTCATCTGCGTATCGCAAATGGGTCAGATTACTTCCGTCGATCCTTATTCCAAAATCATCCCAATTCATTTCACGAAATACACCTTCCAGTACACTGTTGAAGAGGTGGGGAGACAACGGATCTCCTTGACGGACGCCTCTTTCTACATCAATGGGCACTTTGCTCGATCCAACTCTTACGAAAACATTGGCCTTTTGGTATACTTGTCGCAAGGTGTTCACGATCTTCGAGTGGATTCCTTGTTGAAATAATGCACTCCACAAGCCACTGAATTCTACCGAATCAAAAGCTTTTGCAAAATCAATGAAGACCAGGTACAATGGAAAGTTGTACTCAACCGACTTGCTCATCAGTTCGTGGAGAGTAAACATGTGGTCCGTTGTTGCATAGTTCTTGCGAAAGCCGGCTTGCTCCGGTGGTTGGCTCGTGGACAACGTTTTTTCTATTCGATTATCGATGGCCGAGGTGAATGTTTTGTATATCAGATTTAAGAGTGCAATTGGACGGTAGTTTGAAATGTCGAGTTGATTTCCTTTCTTATAAATGAGTGATATCAGTGAGTTTGGCAGAGTATCGGGAACAGTCTCCTCCAGTATCCATTTGTTGAACAGAGAGCAAAGGGGTTTGACAAGGATGTCACTACCGTACTTCAACATCTCTGCTGTTATCTTGTCCGGGCCAGGGGACTTTCCGTTTTTCAGTTTGTAAATCGCGTGCCATACTTCACTTTCGATAATTGGTGGGAAGAAGTCATTTGTCAGAAATTTTTCTCGTTTCGGCCGTCTCGTTCTTCGGAATAAGTCATCGTAATAATTCTTGACTACAGTATCCAGTTCATTCTTCGTGTTCGCAATTGTTCCATCTTCTCGTTCGAGTTGGAATAGTTTTGTCTGTCCTATTTGTGAACTCCTTAGAGCCTTTTTCGTACTATATCCATATTCCACTGCTTGTCGAACTATTTCCAGATGACGCTTTCTTATGTCGTTTTGAATCGAGAAACGCAGTGCTTTACTAGTGACTGAAAACTGCATTCGAATGATCGGCGTAGGATTTTAATCTCTTAATCTTCGTCTTTCAGCAAACAGTTTCTTGGTTTGTGGTAAAAATCGATCTTCAGATGGAACCTGTGTCGTGGATTCGTCAGCAATTGTTTGGATTGCAGAAGTCATCCTTTCGTAACTATTCACATCGGTTCGCGTTAGAGACAATATTCCGGACACAAATTTGTTCTTATCAAGTTGCACTTTTGGCCGAGACTTGTGGAAACGACGTTTCACTTCTGACGTTATTTTGACTGTGGCCATCAAAAGCCTATGGTCAGTTGCGAAATCAAAGCTCCCAACAATAAAGACGTCGTTATAACATCACTCAAAATCATCCCACAGCTCTCGGATCGGTACCAATCGATTGCTAATGATCTGATCTATCCATTCTACATCTGATCTTTGATCTTTGGTCAACTGACGACAAAACGGCAACGACATAACGGCAAGCGACAAAACGGCAACGGATCATAACTCAATGGGGAGTTGTCCTAGAACATCGGGAGTGGTCTGTATCTTATCAGTGTATTTTCCCCGTTATTATCAATAACATGATCTTTGATCTTTTGGGAATCGACGACAAAACGGCAACGAGCCATAACATCACTCAGAATCATCCCACAGCTCTCGGATCGGTATCAATCTATTTCTAATGATCTGATCTATCCATTCTACATCTGATCTTTGATCTTTGGTCAACTGACGACAAAACGGCAACGAGACATAATTGAGTTAATGTAATGAAAACAAGATTCCTCTCATTTATTACTAATGTCGAGCAAAATGAACAATATATTTGGTGATATATAAAGAAACATTTTCTTGCAGTTTTTTTAAATTTGAGCACGTTTGTTGAGGTTACGGTGTAGCCAAGTGCATATCGATCGACTCGATCGATTCCAAAACACGTTTTAACTTGTTTCACATTGAACATAAGTCGAATTTAGTTGTATTTTTGTTTGCTATTTTGATTTTTTTTATACTTTTAATTATTCATATTTAATTTAAAGGTAATCACGATGGCTACTGCTTCTGTTAGCAACAAGGGCAAATTGATCGTTTATGACGACGGAGGATTCGAATATCGAAAATATCATGTCGATAAAAGCGGGCAGCAGCTGTACCGGTAATTATTTACCTTCTATTTTTGTCCGTGTCTTAAGAATGGTTCAGAGTATTCTTTTAACGAAAGATTTAAGATGCTTGACGTACAAATGCGCCGGCAAGGCAAAGATGATCAACGGGAAATTGACAATCTACAATGACCATAAGCCGGTTCATCTTCCGCCAGATCCCGGAGACGAGGTAATATTTATTTTAATTTACACATTTCTTTGCGGAAATACTCGTTTTCAGATTCGCAATGTACGCAAGAAGGCACAAGATGACAGAAAAATCGGAATATCTACTGCCGATGTGATCAAAAGCAATGTCATCAATGCGCCGCCGCACCTGAAGCCCCATTTAAATGCATCGGCAATTACCAGATCGGTACAGAGAAGTGGGGAAGTCCGGGGGATCAAAGTCTGTCCTGCTACATTAGACGCATCCAAATTCGGTAGGTTGATCATCTCATAAGCCTTACCTTTTTAATAACTCGAGCAAGGAAATTCAATTGCTTTGATTCATTAAACTCTTACAGATATTACATTCCTTCGAGAAGATAATTGTCATCTATTTCGCAAAGGGGATGCGGGAGCGCACAAAATTCTACTCAGTGATGCAGGTAGTGTTTTGCTTCCCCATAATATATTCTTTGAAAATAATATTATTTTGAAATTTATTTAATCTTTTGATAGGCCTGAGACTGCTTCGCACAGTGCCCGATTGGAGCGCTGACGGCACCTTCTTCGCAGCTCCACACGATTTTGCACAGATCCTCATTGTGGGAGTACAGGTTGCATTTTGAAATTCTTTTCCTAGATATTTATTTTGAACTAATTAGGAAGATAACCTTCTCACTCCTTGCCTGTATGCCTTTCTTTCCTCGAAGACAACAGCGACATATGAGAATGTATTTGCATGGTTGAATGCACAAGGCGTTCCCTCGCCGTTGACTCTTTCTTGTGGTTAGTATATGCTTATTTGGCAGCTAATTTGAGTGCTTGCTTTAGATTTTGAGAATGCATTGTCGAGTGGATTCCTTAACGTTTTCCCCACCACTGCAATTTCTCGTTGTGCATTTCATCTCTACCAGGCAGTTTTCCGCAAAATTCAAGTTAGAACTATTAGTTGAACATGAACGTTATCGAATTTATTTCAGTCTTTGAAACTGACCGATTTCTATAGTGCGCCCAGGACAAAGCGATACTTCAAAGGCCTCATGGCGTTGAGCCTTGTCCATGCGAACGATATTCCTTCGTACTTCGAAGAATTGAAAAATGAAGCGCTAGATTATTTTTATCCTATAATTTCGGCTGCTAGATATGTCAAGGTCGAGGGTAAGTAGGGAACGTATTGTGGGGTTTTTTTAAAATTTTTGCAGATCTGTACGAATATTTCGAAAGAACCTATGTTGGGGTGAAGGCTCCCAATGGTGTACGGGTTTCTCCGATGTATCCCCCCCAAACATGGTCAATTCATGATCGAGTTCTTGCGAAAATGCAGATTGGAAACTCTACAATTGAGTCATTCAACAGTAAGCTGCAGGTAAGGCATAGTCGTGGATTTTTTAACATTTTTTTCTTGTAGTCTGCCCCAGCGGATTCAGCTGCTCAAAAAGTGGCGGCAATTCTACTCGAACATGATAAAGTATACACTGCCAAGCATGAAACGGCCAGGCTGCAGCAGCTCACAATTGCTCAGGCATACCCGCAAAGTGACCAGGTGACTAGACGCCATACGCGTAGATACAACGCTGTCTCAAATGGCCGCATGGGTCAATCCATCGTAGACCATATTATTGCATTGTCAACCCATATTTGCACTCCATTCTGAAGTCATTTCCACATTATTCATAATTTTGAAGTTGCGCATATACTAGAGTAAATAGGAAGATATTTTGTGAAATTATGTTCGAAATTTATATTGTTTTGATGTTGAATCAGAAGATTGATCTAATAGGTTCGGTTTGATCTAATGGCGTCGTTGCCTTGTGGACTTGCCTAGCTGCGTGCATGGGTTTCGGCTCATGTACTTCGTGCGACACTTAACGGTTGACTTAGAACTGGTACGGACTCGGGAAATCCGACTGTCTAATTAAAACAGAGGAGATAGATGGTCCTTGCGGACGTTGACTATCTCTGATTTCTGCCCAGTGCTCTGAATGCTAACGTGGAGTAATCTGCTTAAGCGCGGGTAAACGGCGGGAGTAACTATGACTCTCTTAAGGTAGCCAAATGCCTCGTCATCTAATTAGTGACGCGCATGAATGGATTAACGAGATTCCCACTGTCCCTATCTACTATCTAGCGAAACCACAGCCAAGGGAACGGGCTTGGAAAAAACAGCGGGGAAAGAAGACCCTGTTGAGTTTGACTCTAGTTTGACTCTGTGACGAGTCTTGAGAGACGTAGTATAAGTGGGAGACTTCGGTCGCAATTGAAATACCACTACTTTCATCGATTCTTTACTTATTCGGTAATGCGAGGATTGGAGCTCGTTCTCCTTCCTTCTGGTGTTAAGCGTCGGCACTCGGTGCCTTCGCGACTCGGACCGAAGACAGTGTCAGGCCGGGAATTTGACTGGGGCGGTACATCTATCAAAACGTAACGTAGGTGTCCTAAGGTGTGCTCAGAGGGGACGGAAACCTCTCGTAGAGCAAAAGGGCAAAAGCCCACTTGATCTTGATTTCCAGTACTAATACAGACCGCGAAAGCGTGGCCTATCGATCCTTAAAACCTTGATGGTTTCAAGTTTGAGGTGTCAGAAAAATTACCACAAGGATAACTGGCTTGTGGCAGCCAAGCGTCCATAGCGACGTTGCTTTTTGATCCTTCGATGTCGGCTCTTCCTATCATTGCGAAGCAGAATTCGCGAAGCAGAAACTTGCAGATTCAATGAGCACGAAATCGTTGAATGCACATTGCGCCGGCGAGAAATCGTCGGCATGTATGGATTAGTGTTGAATGTACTATTGTGTCACTCTCGAGTGACTTTGTCGTGGCGCGAGCTTCTTGGTAAGTTCCCGTCATCAGATCTATAGTGGCAACACTTGCAAACTTGTTTGCAAACCGCACCTCGTCGTGCCTTCTGTCTGTCGTTTTGTGATAGGACGTTGCGTGTCGTAAGCCGCCGCTCTTGGCTTGCTCTCGTGCATTACCCTATTCCCGTCGTGCATCGTGTACGGGCGAAACTTGAGCGTCCATAGAAGGCTGACTATGAGGATTCTAGTATGAATCAACCTAATCTCATGCATGACTACCCGCTGAACTTAAGCATATCAGTAAGCGGAGGAAAAGAAACTAACAAGGATTCCCTGAGTAACGGCGAGTGAAACGGGAAAAGCCCAGCGTGTAATCGCTCAGGTCTTACCTGTAGCGAGGTGTCACGTATAGGCGCGTCTGTCTGGTTTTCGTTGAGGTCCGAAGTGCGTTCGAACGCGTCTTCCCGTAGTGGGTGCTAGGCCCGTACGGATCTCGACTTGGCCAGTTGGGCGTGTCTTGGAGTAGAGTTGCTTGGAAGTGCAGCTCAAAGTGGGTGGTATACCACATCTAAGGCTAAATATGACCAGGATTTCGATAGCGAACAAGTACCGTGAGGGAAAGTTGCAAAGAACTTTGAAGAGAGAGTTCAAGAGAATGTGAAACCATGTGGGGCTAAGCGGATAGAGTTGACGAAACTGGCAGTGTTCAGTAGTCGTGATCGGGTTTCGACTCGTGATCGTCTGCGCATTCATTGTCGGTACGTGCTGGGACGTTTGGCGAGCCCTTCTGAAGGCTTCAGAGTCACCCAAGCTTCGGCCTGGTAGTGTTTTGTTGTCGGAAGTTGATGTGCTTGCTAAGCGTAATGTTGGCCAGGCCTCTGCGCGTTCGGCTGTTGGTTAGCGCTCTGCTTGGTAGTCGGACATGTCTGGCTGCCTCGTACGTGTGTTGATCAGTGGTTGCTCGCCTATGGTCCAATCCCGGTATGTGAAAGTCGACCACCTATCCGACCCGTCTTGAAACACGGACCAAGAAGTCTAGTATGTACGCGAGTCATTGGGTATCAAAACCTATTGGCGCAATAAATGTGAAGGGCGGCTTGTTCGTCTGATATGTGATCCGTTAGTCTCGGCTGGCGGCGCAACATAGTCCCATGCCTACTGCTTGCAGTGGTGTGGAGATGGAGCGTACACACTAGGACCCGAAAGATGGTGAACTATGCCTGAGCAGGACGAAGTCAGAGGAAACTCTGATGGAAGTCCGAAGCGGTTCTGACGTGCAAATCGATCGTCGGACTCGGGTATAGGGGCGAAAGACTAATCGAACCATCTAGTAGCTGGTTCACACCGAAGTTTCCCCCAGGATAGCTGGCACTTATGTTTGTTGTATCTTGTAAAGCTAATGATTAGAGGAATTGGGGACGAAATGTTCTTAACCTATTCTCAAACTTTCAATGGGTATGATGTCGCGGTTGCTTAAGTGAACCGTGGCTGCGAAAACGAGTGCCAAGTGGGCCATTTTTGGTAAGCAGAACTGGCGATGTGGGATGAACCAAACGTTGGGATAAGGTGCCTAACTCTCCGCTCATGAGACCCCATAAAGGGTGTTGATTGATATAGACAGCAGGACGGTGGCCATGGAAGTCGGAATCCGCTAAGGAGTGTGTAACAACTCACCTGCCGAATCAATCAGCCCCGAAAATGGATGGCGCTTGAGCGGGGGACCTAAGACCAACCGTTGTTGGCTTGTACGTTTCGTGCGTCTGGCCTCAACGAGTAGGTGTGTCGCGGTGGTTAGCGTCGAAGGCTTAGGGCGTAGGCCCAGCTGGAGCTTCCATCGGTGCAGATCTTGGTGGTAGTAGCAAATAATCAAGTGAGAATCTTGATGACTGAAGTGGAGAAGGGTTCCACGTGAACAGTAGTTGAATGTGGGTTAGTCGATCCTAAGATACTGGCTAATGCCTTGTATCATTGACGTCGAGCTTCGTGCTTCTCGTCTAATATCGAAAGGGAAACGGGTTAACATTCCCGTTCCGGTAAATGTGAATTTGTAGGCGCAAGCTTGCATTGGCGGTAACGCATTCGAACTTGGCGATGCCATGTGTGATCCGGGCTAGAGATCTCTTCTCTAGTTAAGGAACGGACTCCCTGGAAACGGTTCAGCCGGAGATAGGGACGTTGTTTCCGTATAGCGCCACGGTTTCTGTGGTGTCCCGTGTATTATGCATGGCCCTTGAAAAGCCAAGGGAGCAATTCAATTCACATTACCGATCGTACCCATATCCGCAGCAGGTCTCCAAAGTTCGTAGCCTCTAGTCGATAGAATAATGTAGATAAGGGAAGTCGGCAAATTAGATCCCTACCTTCGGAATAAGGATTGGCTCTAAGGACCGGTCTGTACGGGCGAGAATGTATTTGCATGGTTGAATGCACAAGGCGTTCCCTCGCCGTTGACTCTTTCTTGTGGTTAGTATATGCTTATTTGGCAGCTAATTTGAGTGCTTGCTTTAGATTTTGAGAATGCATTGTCGAGTGGATTCCTTAACGTTTTCCCCACCACTGTAATTTCTCGTTGTGCATTTCATCTCTACCAGGCAGTTTTACGCAAAATTCAAGTTAGAACTATTAGTTGAACATGAACGTTATCGAATTTATTTCAGTCTTTGAAACTGACCGATTTCTATAGTGCGCCCAGGACAAAGCGATACTTCAAAGGCCTCATGGCGTTGAGCCTTGTCCATGCGAACGATATTCCTTCGTACTTCGAAGAATTGAAAAATGAAGCGCTAGATTATTTTTATCCTATAATTTCGGCTGCTAGATATGTCAAGGTCGAGGGTAAGTAGGGAACGTATTGTGGGGTTTTTTTTGAATTTGTGCAGATCTGTACGAATATTTCGAAAGAACCTATGTTGGGGTGAAGGCTCCCAATGGTGTACGGGTTTCTCCGATGTATCCCCCCCAAACATGGTCAATTCATGATCCAGTTCTTGCGAAAATGCAGATTGGAAACTCTACAATTGAGTCATTCAACAGTAAGCTGCAGGTAAGGCATAGTCGTGGATTTTTTTACATTTTTTTCTTGTAGTCTGCCCCAGCGGATTCAGCTGCTCAAAAAGTGGCGGCAATTCTACTCGAACATGATAAAGTATACACTGCCAAGCATGAAACGGCCAGGCTGCAGCAGCTCACAATTGCTCAGGCATACCCGCAAAGTGACCAGGTGACTAGACGCCATACGCGTAGATACAACGCTGTCTCAAATGGCCGCATGGGTCAATCCATCGTAGACCATATTATTGCATTGTCAACCCATATTTGCACTCCATTCTGAAGTCATTTCCACATTATTCATAATTTTGAAGTTGCGCATATACTAGAGTAAATAGGAAGATATTTTGTGAAATTATGTTCGAAATTTATATTGTTTTGATGTTGAATCAGAAGAACTAATGCATCATTTTCATCCCATTTACTCTTTGATAATCCGAGAAGTGTTATACAAATAAATTAAGACCAGGAAATGTGTAATTGTTTTAAGCAAAATATTCTACGAACATATACACAGCGTTCTGACCCCCCATTGTTCTCTCCAGATAAGGGTAGACAAAGGGATTAATATTTTGAATTTTCCCGCGAAAACCCGAACTGCAAATAGGCTGTTTGAAAGATCTTCAATATTTGGGAATCCTCTGAAACATAAAATAATGCCCCCAATTTGATCACTCTGAACACTTTTGCGTCTCATAGTTGGAGTGAAACACAAATCAGCCTAGTCTGTTCCGTTCACCGAGAGGGCGATTCACGGAGGGAGATTTTATGTTTCAGAAGGATTTCAAGTATACTCATTGCAGTTCGACTCAGCTCCCTTTTCTGTCGAGTCAGAATGCTGTGTATAGAGATCAAAAAACAACTCGAAAAGAGGGAAGAGTAAAAAGCACGCTCATGTGCAAGCTTGCATATTACTCGGAATTATTGCCGTTTTGTCGTCAGTTGACCAAAGATCAAAGATCAGATGTAGAATGGATAGATCAGATCATTAGCAATCGATTGGTACCGCTCCGAGAGCTGTGGGATGATTTTGAGTGATGTTATGGCTCGTTGCCGTTTTGTCGTCAGTTGACCAAAGATCAAAGATCAGATGTAGAATGGATAGATCAGATCATTAGCAATCGATTGGTACCGATCCGAGAGCTGTGGGATGATTCTGAGTGATGTTATGGCTCGTTGCCGTTTTGTCGTCAGTTGACCAAAGATCAAAGATCAGATGTAGAATGGATAGATCAGATCATTAGCAATCGATTGGTACCGATCCGAGAGCTGTGGGATGATTCTGAGTGATGTTATGGCTCGTTGCCGTTTTGTCGTCTGTTGACCAAAGATCAAAGATCAGATGTAGAATGGATAGATCAGATCATTAGCAATCGATTGGTACCGATCCGAGAGCTGTGGGATGATTTTGAGTGATGTTATGGCTCGTTGCCGTTTTGTCGTCAGTTGACCAAAGATCAAAGATAAGATGTAGAATGGATAGATCAGATCATTAGCAATCGATTGGTACCGATCCGAGAGCTGTGGGATGATTTTGAGTGATGTTATGGCTCGTTGCCGTTTTGTCGTCTGTTGACCAAAGATCAAAGATCAGATGTAGAATGGATAGATCAGATCATTAGCTATCGATTGGTACCGATCCGAGAGCTGTGGGATGATTCTGAGTGATGTTATGGCTCGTTGCCGTTTTGTCGTCTGTTGACCAAAGATCAAAGATCAGATGTAGAATGGATAGATCAGATCATTAGCTATCGATTGGTACCGATCCGAGAGCTGTGGGATGATTTTGAGTGATGTTATGGCTCGTTGCCGTTTTGTCGTCGACTCCCAAAAGATCAAAGATCATGTTATTGATAATAACGGGGAAAATACACTGATAAGATACAGACCACTCCCGATGTTCTAGGACAACTCCCCATTGAGTTATGATCCGTTGCCGTTTTGTCGCTTGCCGTTATGTCGTTGCCGTTTTGTCGTAAATAAGCCGTGTTGCCGTTTTGTCGTTGCCGTTTTGTCACCCCCCCGCTTTTCTTGTTTCTAGAGCGAGCTTGAATCGAGTTGCATCGATCTGTCGTTGCCCGTAGAAATGTCAACCTCTTGGGAAGAACGTAAAAAGATTAAGGATATCAGCGGATATGGGAGAAAGTGGGAGAAAGTGCGACCAATCGCAAGCGAGTTCGGAGGCAAGCGAGTATAGGAGAGACAGGACAGGAAGACAGGAGAGTGGAGAGATAAAAGTCAAAAATTCCTCGGCTCACAATGGCTCGCGGCGGATACATAAGAACTGCCCCCACACCGGCATGCGCATAATCCCTTCCTCATCATGTCCCTGAAGACTCTTCTTCTCCTCTTTCTCCTTGCTGCTGCTGTCTTCTGCTGCGCGCCACATTCGCCGAAACTCAATAATGAGCCCAAAAATGAGCCGAAAAGTGAGTCCAAAATTTCCAGATTTGATGAGAACGAAAATAGTGAACTTCTCTAGTATTCTCCAGGATTTAGCTAATAATTTTCGTTCAGAATTTGCGGATCTGAGTGAGATTACGGCTGAGCAACTGAAGAATAACCCGAACACCAATCTCGCGAAGCACGGAAAGGCTACAATCACGGAGACCTCAGCTTCCTGCGGTGCGACGTATCCGTTTGCGA
Source organism: Pristionchus mayeri (assembly GCA_036245805.1). Lineage (NCBI taxonomy): Eukaryota > Metazoa > Nematoda > Chromadorea > Rhabditida > Neodiplogasteridae > Pristionchus > Pristionchus mayeri. The sequence goes on along the minus strand of BTRK01000003.1, from coordinate 43,492,107 downwards.
TGAAGGTATGCTCAAGAGGAAATGGCACTTTGCAAAAAAATGAGAGAGAGAGAATGAAAATTACCCGACGGCCACAATTGCAACGCCTCTCCTTCGGCTGATTGTGAAAATAGGGAAAAGGGAGGCGCTACATCGTTGCAACGCGATTGTGAATATGCCAATCACATGGTAGATTACCGAACTGTTGTGCGCGCCTATCCAATCTTATTAATGAATGAATCGTAGACGATCGGCAGCGACAAGATCATATCGCATCCGCTTACCACGAAACTTGAATGCTCTGAAGGAGATTGGCTGTTTGTCAGCGGCAACGAGCGAAGGAAGCTCGGCGCAACTACGGCTGCTGTTTGCTGTGTAGTACTCTAATGGTGTAATCTAGAGTTCTAAAGCTGTAATCTTAATCGTTCAATGTGGAATAAACGAACGCCTCCTTCGCGACTAGCATCTACATGGCAAATGCGCTTAAGGGGAGCGGTGTTTCGGCGTGTATGAAGGAGGTGGGAAGGAGGAGGTCTCTCCTTACTCCCGCGACAAACTCAACAGTTGTACAATGAGGGCAGTCGTCTCTTCACTCTACACACACACTCTCTCTCTCTCTCGCCATTGGAACGGTCTATACAGCGTGTAAAATGAAGATACATTGAACAGAATCGCGGCGAGTTCTAGCGGACAGTGAAGGACGCGATTTCAAGGAACAGAAAGACTAGATATCCCTCACGCAAAACGGCCATTATCGAGCTATTTTCATTGCCGTCTCAGAATCAGAAATCTCTCGCTCGTAAATATATTATTGCGTCTGAAAAACACGTGTTTTTCCATTGCATATGGAACAAAGTCTGATGAACTCGACCTTGTGGCTATAGGATCTAACATAGAGAACGTGAACGAGGAGTTCCTTCCTCATCTTTTCACCAAAAATATTGACTGGTTTAGTTTTCGAGAACGAACGCGCTAATCTACCTGCTCTTTTCCGGCAGAATTTTCGAAATTGAGCTGTTGAATCAACTATCGTAACTATCGTATCTACTCTTTCATATTCGCACCATATCAACATTGCCCAATCAGAGAGGCGAGAACAGGATCCAGTTAAAATTTCGAAAATTCATCCATCGAAAATGCAACATTTTCAATATTCTATTTCCTATGAAGCATGAACGCTCAATTCATGGTGGTTATATGAAGCTCTCATCTTTACCCTATACATAATTTTTCTTATGGATGCTGGAAATTAGATCCTTTCGAGGAATGAGTTGATCTGCAAAATGACTGCATGATGCATTTCTATGTTCACTTTGCATATTTCTGAAAAATGAGGAATTCCGATTTTCTGAAAGGGGAAACAAGCAGGCGCCAATATTTCTTATGAGGATATAGCCTCTTCGTGGGTGCATACAGCGCACACATGACGGAGCCTGTATGCTTGGTCCTCCATTCAGAAAAGCAGGTACAAGTCACATGCAGCCTGGGTCTGCTCATATTTTTGCTATGAGCCCGTTCGCGTAAGAGTCGAACAAATCTTGGCACACCAAATTTTCGAAAAGTTGTAGAAAGGGGTTGTCGAAGGTGCTGATCATTTTGTTCAACTTAATTTTGCACCAATTCATCCGGTTAAGCCAGGCTGCACATGGGCTGCATCTAGACTTCTGCCCATATCCCGGCAACCGATTTACGAATCTTCTTGAAAATTGTAAATGTGATAGCTAGTTTCACTACGAAGCCGCAGTCACCAAAATATCACATGCTTTTTCATGAGAGCATTATCATTTCGACGATCTCGAATATAAGGTAGAAACAAAAGCCACGAAACATATGGTGAGATGCGTTGTGCTCTGGGGATTATTTTTCGTATAATATGTGTTGGGTTAAAGCTAGACATTTTTTCGCTATACCTCGTTTTCCGACGCATTTATCAGCTCAATGCCGATAATTCAATGGGTGATGGTGTAGAATGAATCTAATTCCTTTGTTCTGCCTCATTCGAACGGGTCAGATAATTAAATTATTCTTCATTTTCCTCTCTCGCCCATTGAATTATCGGCATAAAGCTGATAAATGCGTCGGAAAGCGAGGTATAGCGAAAAAATGTCTAGCTTTAACCCAACACATAGTATACGAAAAATAATCCCCAGAGCACAGCGCATCTCAGCATATATTTCGTGGCTTTGGTTTCTACCTTATATTCGAGATCGTCGAAATGATAATGCTCTCATGAAAAGCATGTGATATTTTGGTGACTGCGGCTTCGTAGTGGCACTAGCTATCATATTTACAATTTTCAAGAAGATTCGTGCAAAATTTATTTGAACAAAATGATCAGCACCTTCGACAACCCCTTTCTACAACTTTTCGAAAATTTGGTGTGCCAGACCCTCCAACACTTTGTTCGACTCTTACGCGAACGGGCTCCTATCATGTAATTTGTTTCAAACGCACTCACATGACAGGTCTAACCTATTTTTTGAAAGAACATCAATGGTACTTCTCACCAAACATTATGAAGTTGTTTCATGAATTTTCCCTTCAAATATCTAGATAAATAAATTTAAATAAATTTAATTTTGTGGTTCTTTTGCAATTGGGTTAATCACAATTGCTTGCGTTGGTTGAATGATCCGTTTGATTGAAATATACGTGAGCAAAATTCAAGTATATCCCTAAACAACACCACGTTTATTGGCCATTGAGATTTGAGACACGCGAATTATGATCGTTCAAAGTACTGACCCAAAAAACCACAAGACATTTGCAACAGCCTAATTGAACATTAATATAGGCTCTAGAAAATGAGACGCATTTCATCAGTCGTATTCCAGGCTCTAAACCTCTCGAGTTCGGATCCTCCAATGTGCACGGTGCTTACGAGAACGCTCAGTCTGATGGATACAGTGGAGAAGGAGGGAGTTAATGCGGAGGTAGGTGTTAACTTGTGACGGCACTAGGCCGGAGAAGAATTATGACGCCAAGCCGTCTGCGATATATCGATTGCGACATGACGTCATAGTTTAAATCCGACCTGGTGATGGTATCGTTGCGTGCTCTTTTCAATTTGCATGCTCTCTCACCTATCGGACAGAGCGAAAAAAGAGAGTGAGAAATGAGATTGAAAGTATGAAAAATAATCACAAAAATTTCAATTTTTGATATTCTGCTTTCGCAAAATAACACGAAAACTTCTTGCAGAGTCTGGGATTTGGATTGGCATATATGAGTCGCGAACGGGAACTGGCTATGAATCTCGTCCAAAATAAGTGAGTTAATTTGTACTCCGGGGAAGGAATGCATGTCCTACCACGAATATCATCATCATCATCATTTTTATCCAGGTCGAAAAAGAAAACAATGGGGGTCGTACAATAAAACAACAAAGAAACGAAAGGGAAAATACATTCTCCTGCGCTCTCAATGGGATTCTGTATCGAATTCAGAACGGCAACGAGGCGATAACTACGTAGAACGAGTGAAATGCAATGGAACTAGCCACAACCCTGCGCGTTCAATGTACATTGCGCGGGCGTGAATAGCATGAGATGCGTCTGTGGAACTTAGGACCAAGCGATCTATGTTCGGTTGAGCGGCATGTACAGCTTTAAAACTCTCACTATTTGTGGTTGTATATTCCTCAGAGCACACATTTAGTATATTAACTACATTTGCATAGTGAACTAAGGTCGGCGGTAATGCAACATTAAAATATATTGAGAAAATACATTAAGGAACGACCCTCTTCGTTACGTGATCTACAAAACTAGCGCGCATCTTGAGAGAATGGTCGGATCACTGCGGGCAAAGGAGAATCGAGAAGGGCTGAATGGAAATGCCTCTACGCTCGCCGTCGAAGATTGGACTCGACAGGTAACCAGGTTGTTCATGTTAATATTCACAATTAAGCATGCACATCGATATTCAACGATATTTCAAACATACTATTGGTAATGGTAACATTATCAAAAATAAAGTATTATATTATAGGCACTAAACCTTTCGCGATTGGATTCTCCCTTGGGAACCCTGCTAACCAAATCACTGCGACTTATGGATACTGTGGATAAGGAAGGAATTGTCGAATCGGTGCGGTTGTTGTGCTTTTTGATATTTAGAAAAGCGAACGACAAAGAGAAACAATTTTAATTGTATTAACGTAACATGAATCACATTCTGAGAGTTAAAACCCTTACGATTTCATTTGCTCAGGAATTCATAATTGTGAAGTAACATTGCGTTTTTTATGATAGTGAGAATAGGTTCCCAATTTGTTTTCCTTTAGAATTTTCAATCTACAGTAGTATTCATTCAATCAGAGCGAAAATTGGCTTGGGAACTCGATCCAAACAGGTGGGTGATGAAGTGTATATAAAACACTAGACAATTATAATTCTACGAAAATCCAAGAGTGAAAATTATGGTAATTGGGCTTATGAATCGAATAATGTTCACAACAATTACAAAAACAATATTTTCAGAGACAATGCTTTCCGCCAAATCATCTACGGGATACGCGAATCGCTCGAGCATATGATCAATGCTCTGATTGCAAGGAATATAGAAGAGCTGGCAAAAGGCGCTGAGAACATCTCCGAACAAGTAAGACGATGTAACGATACAAGCATTTTCTTCACCATGCGATGGTCATTGACAGCTCTATGCTTTAGTCAAATCAAGCGATTAATCATCGATTACTTAGGTGGATCCGATATTTATAAAAACAAAATTTCTTCGGGGAGAATGGGAGGGGTGGGCCAATTATCCAAGTGACAAAATTGCGCCTGCATGTACCTCCAGCTCTCGGCATGATTTCTGAAGAAGCAGCAGATCTTGTTCAACCAGCTGCTCCATTGCATCAGCTACTAAATCCGAACGTTGATGCGAAAAATTTAGAACATGGAACGCCACGATTCAGTGCAGCTCGGCTGATTAAAATGGAAGACGAGACTGCAATCGATGAAGCGCTGCCCGCGCAAGAAGTAAGATAAATATATTATTCTAATTTTTTTTATTTTAGTTTTATTATTATATTTGTTTTTAGTTTTTAAACAAATATCTATATATTTTGTTAATCCGTTCGATTTTATCAACTTTCAGAGTCATCTTGGTTCAGTTGTTACCGGGATTGAACAGCGCGACGATTCTGTTCGTGGTCATGGAAAAGTGAAGACAGAGGAGGATACAGATGCGAATGGTCTCGGAGAAGTAAACTCTCAATCTGAGGTAAAATCTTTTGAATTATGCAATGGTTATTCGTGTTTGTTAGACGAACCGACACTCGAAAATATAACACAAAACTTTTTCGCGAAAGAAATATTATAGCTTATAAATATACGACAAAATATATATTGATATAAAACGGGCCAAACTAATTTTTCCTAGAGTTAGCGTCAGTTTCGTGAAACTCATTCTGTGCGAATCATTAATACACGAAAAATCAAAAATTCGGTGATTTTAGGAAAAACACGTGACGATGTAATCTAGGGTGATGCACGATTTTTTTGTTTTCCTTTGTATGTTAATAAGATACTTGAAATGTTCATTGCGACATAAATTTTTATCTTATTTATGTGGTAAAGGGAATTGGATAATCTCTTCTTAGTTTCCACTCCAATTTTTCGCCCGATTCTTTACACGCACGTTACGAGTTCAGAGGCACTGCAATGTGATATCATATTTACAATTGATAGAAATAACTCTAACATCGAATGATTCGAAATGAGACCATGTTTTATCTTCCCTAATTCCGCGCGCCTCTCGCAATGAGAGGGAGGGGAAATTACACGATAATCAACTTGATAATCGTGTAAAGGGGAGAGAGACGAGCTCGATTTTCTATTTGAAACATAACTCATTGCGAGAGGCGCGCGGAATTAGGGAAGATAAAACATGGTCTCATTTGGAATCATTCGATGTTAGAGTTATTTCTATCAATTGTAAACATGATATCACATTGCAGTGCCTCTGAACTCGTAACGTGCGTGTAAAGAATCGGTCGAAAAATTGGAGTGGAAACTAAGAAGAAATTATCCAATTCCCTTTACCACCTAAATAAGATAAAATAGTGTGATAACCAATATTGAAAATGTAAAAAACACAAATACACATTATTTTGGTGTGGAAAACATGCATCTTCGAGAAAAAAAGTGAAATTTTCTGAGACGAAAATATTATTTTACTGGATTGGGATGTTTTCCAAGTATTTCATGTAAAAATTTTCGATGTTCATGGTGAGTTTCACGAAACTGACTCTACCTCCAGGAAAAATTAGTTTGGTCCGTTTTTTATCTATTGGTTTGAGTGCAAACATTATTTTAAAGAAAAAAATATTCATTCGGCTTGTTTAATCTGTCAGAAATGTGCGAGAAAAGTTGCGTAAAAAGTTGCGTAAAAAGTTCGCGAACTTCTGATTCTCTCCATTTCGCATGCTCTCTCTCTTTCTCTAACCAGGTCGTTGAAAAGTTCGTGAACTTTTCAAGGAGCTGCGTGAAAAGTTAGAGAAAGGCGAGAGAGCACGCGTTCTTGAGAGAGGGAAAAGGAAGCAGTGATTGTTTACTTCCTTTTCCCTCTCTCAAGAATGCGTGCTCTCTCGCCTTTCTCTAACTTTTCACGCAGCTCCTTGAAAAGTTCGTTAAAAACCGGCATTAATTCGTTCGAAATTCGTACTTTTCTTTTGTTTTACTTATTTTTATCAATTATTTTTGCTCTTAACTTATGACTGCGTATAAGAACAACCTTCCCTCTGATGGAATAGCTTGACATTACAGGGTGGGGAAAGTGGTGACCCATTTTCGAAAAAAATACTCCAACCCTGTTTACTTTCACAACGCTGTATTCTGAAGCTATTCCAGCTAAGGGAAGGTTGTCATTATAAGACATCATAAGTTAAAAGCAAAAATAGTTTATAAAAGTAAGTAAAACAAAAGAAAAGTATGATTTTCGAACACAGTTCGTCGAAAAGTTCGTGAACTTTTCATCGACTTGGTTAGAGAAAGAGAGAGAGCATGCGAAATGGAGAGAATCAGAAGTTCGCGAACTTTTTACGCAACTTTTTCTCGCACATTTCTGACAGATTAAACAGGCCGATTGTAAAAAATCATTGAAAATTATTCAACAAAAAATATTTTCAGATGCGCGATGCTTCCGCCTCTGACGATACTGATGATGAGGATTTTAATTCGGACGATTGTGATGATGATTCAGAACTATCCGACGAATCAGACTCGGGCGAAGATGAGGACGCACAAACGAATTCCATGATGGACACTTTCGAGGTGAGCATTGGCCGATCGCTGAAATGACTCGATTTGCATTCTGCTGTAGAACCTTCAGAAAGGTTGCTTTAGATTGCCTTAGACTTATTACCTTATTGCTTGGATTGCATATTTGCCTTAGAAAAAAGCCTCCAGAAAGGCCTCCAGAATTTCAATTTTTTCTAAATTTCACATGTAGAAAAAAAGTGAAGTTCCGCATTTTCACAGGACTCACAAGAAACTGTCGACCACAGCCTGCTGACTGAAGACAAAGACGAGAATGCTGCGAGCACGCATTATGAAGTATCCATTGATGAAATGGATCAGCACAATGCGCTCGAGGAGCAGCCGCATGATGACGTTGCCATGGACTTGGAGCAAACCTGTTCAGAACCCCTGACATTGGAGCAGAAGAACGAAATAGATGTTGGTCAGGTTGGTGGAAACCGAAAATAGCATATCTCGATATATTTTGTGTAGTGTACTTGTCATGTCGGTAACATGTCATGAAAACACCAGGAATAGGGATCATTTTGGCATCATTGAGAATATTATCAAAATTATTAGAATAATGACACATCACACTGGAAATATAGCTAACTTTTAAGTCTGCGATAAGGTCGACTGCAGTCAGTGAAGCATCAAGAGTCGAGCGTAATCAGAGGAAACGTGGGAAGAAATTCAAATGTGGACAATGCGAGAAGAGCTTCTTGCAAATTCACGGATTGAAATATCATGAGAGAACACATCTCGGTTAGTTTACGAGGAACCGTTGACTAGCAAAATGATTTAATCCGTTTCCGTCTTCTTAATTGAAAGGGGGGGGACGTTCTTAATATTATCGGAATGATTTAGACTGATATCGTGATTATGTAGTATCTTGCTTTATTCCAGACGCTGACGACCCAAGCAAAAAGGTGCATAAATGCGCTATCTGCGGTAAACAATATTCGACGAGTTATTATCTGGGTGTCCACGCACGAATTCATGCCGGTAAAACTATGTAAAACAAAAATAATTAATACAACAGTCCATAAAAACTTACTATAAAACTGTTTTGGATCAGCGATTAATCTCGTTTTCCAAAATAGTTTTTTTTTCATTAAAAGTATCGCAACGATAAGTTACACGAACCGACATTGTAGATGGCATACATTTTCAAAATTATGCAACTTTAACGCAATTTAGGAATATGACCTCATAAGAGAACACACAAATGCACTATTTGCACTTTTCGACGAACTTTGCCCTGCTATTCATGTTGGAGCTTATCTAATTTACTGTCTGTGCATTTCAATGAATTCAATGAAACCTGCGTTTGCCGTAAGTCGAAATAAGTATTAATACCAATCAGGTGATGGAACGAAAGCTGCTTCTCACAAAATACGTAACTTCAAACACTGTGGTCGAAAATTTAACACACGTCAAACTCTTAATATCCATGAGAACCGTCATCTGGGTAAGATCTTATTTGCTTTTAAAATGTCCTCAAAAATGCTTTGGTTTAATTCTGCATTTCCTCAATAAGTACGAAATGTTATGGATATTATTTATTGAGCACTATGTCGGGATGATCACCATCGGATTATAACATACTAGATGATAACCAAAAATGGACCTTTCTGTAGAACTTTCACAGTATGCCCAAAGTGTCAAAAATGATTCTGTGAAAGTTCTACAAAAGGGTTCATTTTGTATTTTTCATCCAGTAGGTTACCCTACGACGGGGATCATCCGACTTAGTGCCATTTATTTTCATCGTGATTCGTAAAACAATTGTTATTTCAGTTGACTACGGCCCTAGGAGAATCAAGCATATATGCAACATTTGTGGGAGAGGATGCACGACCTCTTCTTCTCTTCTTCTACACAAGCGCCTTCATGAAGGTGGGTGAAACCGACAGTAATAATAGTGCATATGTTGTGTGATCATGTGGCATTATTTAAAATATTATAAAGTGAAACTACTATTACTGATTTCAAAATGGCCAGATAAGGGAGAGATGTCTCGCCCGCATGCATGCAGACACTGCGGTTTCCCGCGCTTGACAAACTCAAGATACACGAGAATAATCATCTCAGTGAAACGTTTTTCCGTTAACCCGCTACCAAAAGGAAACACACATTGGGTTCCCCATATGAGCTCGAAAATATCTAGGGCGTCTCGGATGATTGTTGCTTTCAAATTATCTCCAAAATAACGCATTATTTCTAAGTGTATGATTGTCGTGTACTGTAGCTGCATATACGACTATAAAGATTATGCCAAACAAATGAGCACGATTGGTGCAAAATTAATGGGAACATTTACGATTGTTAACATTTTAATAATAATTGATAATCAAGCTCTTACTTCTTGTGGCATGATTTGTCATAATTGTACATGATTTGCCCTATCATAATTTGTTATTTAAGGTGACAACGACCCAAACAAAGTAAAGCACATATGCGATGTGTGTGGCAAATCATGTGCGCATGCTTCTTCCCTACTTAGACACAAGCTCATGCATGAAAGTAAGTGATTTCAGCATAAGGGAGGATGATTACCGTTTGCAAAAAATATTACAAAAAAATGTATCCGAGAGGATTCATATACAATAGTCGTACAAAAAAAAGAGATTTCTAATTTAAACATGTGTATAGGTTAAACTTTTCACGGAGTCCGAAAATCAACCTTAGAAATCCGTACTCTCTTACCCTTCATTCTCTGTGCTGCGCCGACGTAGGCGGACGGTTTTTGAAACTTTTGTTTGAAGTTACCAAACACCATGAATATAGATATTCTGAAAGATCTGTCCAGACTGTAGTAGCGCGACTCCACTGCTCCAGATTCATTTGCCTAATTGTGAGTGCCCACCGTGCTTTCCGTTTCAATCCCTCCTCGACCCAGTATCTTAGCTTGGTGATTCCACGAACTCGCTCATTCTTCGAACGATCTCTGATCGTAACTCCCAACATCCACCGTTCCATCTTTCGTTGAGTAACACTCAGTCGTTCCTTCTCACTCGATCGTAATGCCCAGACTTCGCATCCTTAGAGTACTGTACTTGTGATGCAGCTTTCAAAGAGCCGTCGCCTGATCTTCATGGGTAAAAGGCGTGACGATAGAAGATGGGACAGCTTACTCCATGCGTACCAGCCCAGTCCAATCCGATGTTCAATTTCGTCGGAGTGATCTAGGGGAAGACTGATTCGCCCTCCTAGATATGTGGCTCTTTCGACAAATTCGAACCGTAGATTGTCAATGGTGATTGGATTCCTGGTAGAGGTGCAGGAGGTGAGTAGATTGGTCTTTGCTGCATTGATTTCGAGACCAACTCTTCTGCAAGCGCTCATCAACTTCTTCAACATTTTCTCCAATTCGGGTCGCGACTTCGCGATGAGAACTACATCGTCCGCGTATTCCAAATGGCATAGATTCCTCCCATCTATTTGGATTCCATCCTTCTCCCAGTCAATCTTGTCCATCGCAGATCTTAGCACAGCGTTGAAAAGGCGAGGGGAGAGAGTATCCCCTTGGCGAACTCCTCTTCTCACGGTGACAGGGACGAGTTCTTCGTTTACTCGAATGAGTGTGGAAGAAGACTCGTAAAGACGACGCAGAAGGTGGACGAGGACGGGGTGGGCTCCGAAGGAGAAGAGGGCGTTCCAGCAGGCATTCCACTCAACGCAGTCGAAGGCTTTGCGGAAGTCGACAAACGCCAAGTAGATATGGATACCGTAATCGTGGGCTCTTTCTGCTACCTGCTTGATCGCATGAAGGTTATCGAGGGTGCTGAATCCGCGACGAAACCCGGTTTGGGCCGTCGATTCATTCTCTTCCAACACTTGCTCGAATCTTCTCAAAATCACCCTTGTCATCGTCTTGAGAGTGACGGTGAGGAGCGAAATGGGGCGGAAATTGCCGATGTTCTAAGGATCTCCCTTCTTATGCAACAATGAAACGACTGCTTCCGTCAAATCGCTTGGAACTGCGTCTCCGGCAACCAGTCGATTGAGCAGATCAGCGATGTCTGGGGCCAAGTGATCTCTGGCGAGGAAGAGCATCTCAGGGAGAATTCCATCCGAACCAGGGGAATGACCGCATTTCAGGAGAGACATCTCATGCCTGATCTCATCGGATTGGAAGGGTGGCAATGGGTCTAGAGCGGGAGGGGACACAGTGAGAGGAAGCTGCACTCCTGGCGTGTAGAGGTCCTCAAAGAAGGTCTTCACCGCTGTCTTGGTTGCTGCTTGAGAGAGTGCACCAGAGACAGGATCGGGGACGAGAAGACGCTGCTTCGACGACTGAAGAGACAGCATACACTTCACAATGCTCCTTCCCATCATCGCTGCTTGCCGTGCTTGTTCTTCCTTCCGTTTCCTGATATCCGCTATGAGACTCATTCGAGCAGCCTTGCTTGCGATGGAATAGGCGACAGTTCCTTGCGAATTGGATTGCAATTGGTGACGTGTGGCAAGAAGGTTCTTTGTTGCGGTCGAGATCCAGGGTGGGGAATGGCGTTTCCTCCAACAGTTGACTGCCGCGGTCTAAGTGAAAGCCTTGATCTTGCAGTAGGCATCGGCGGCAGAATTGGGGCGACCAAGGGGCAGTGACGAAAGGAGGGATGCGTTGGCAGTAAAAGCTACCCGATCGAAATCAAGCCGCTTTCTGCATCTTTTCTGCCTGACCTGGTCGGGGAGAAAGAGACATAGACGGACGAGGCGATGATCCGAGTTGAACTCGAACCTTCCAATTGACTACTCTCGCTGTGGTGGGCGCTGCAACGTAGTCAATTTGATGGAATGTTGAGCCGTTGGGGGAGCGCCAGGTCCAGATCCGTCCGAGCCGCCTCTTGGGGAACGTGTTCCATAGCCGCATCCTGTTCCTCACACAGACTTCAATGAAGGTCCGACCGCATGGGTTCGGGGTCGAGGAGGCGAAATCACCGACATATATTTCATTGCCACGTTCTCTCGCCACTCGACAGTTGAAGTCACCGACCAGGATGGGCATGTGGCCTTTTGGGGCACTCTTCAGGGCGCTCTCAATCTGGTCCATGAAGTCCTCGTACGCCAGATCGTCGTAGGAAGAGGTTGGGGCGTAGGCGCAGACTAGAAAGAGCCGCAGGTGTGAGAGGGAGAGAGTGGCCAAGCGGGGGGAGAGACCATTGAACACGGCTCCGCGCGCAAGGTGCGGTCGGAGTAAGAAAGCCACGCCATGGGAAGCAGTGGGCCCGCCAGAATGGAATACTACAGTGCCTGAAGACTAAAGGTTGAATGAAGCACAACCCACAATCCTAGACACCTGCACTGCAAGCACGTCCCATTTGATCTTGTCGAGGGCGAGCTCCAACTCGATCTGCTTGTCCTTGGTCGCGAGCGTCCTGGCATTGATGGTCCCGATGTAGAGATGGCGACTCATCAAGGTACAACTCCCGCGGGCCAAACGCGTCTGGGAGAGGGAATCCGGGCGGGAGGAATCGGAGAGACGAACTCGCACTCAACCGCCACACACTTGTGAACCAAAAATCGATAAAATCGTTTAAAGTTGAGTCATCAAGTTGACCAAAAAACAGAATGATCTGCACGAGAAAGCGAACAACTTTGATGCTGAGCATGAAACGGCACATTGACTGATAAATTTGGGAAAAACGGAAACGTGTTTTGTTGACATTTTTTGACCCGAAAATTGGCTCGCTTGAAAAAACATATTCCATTGTTCCCTGAGTTCTCTTCAGATTCGGAATCTACGCACTTTTTACCCTATTCACATTCTTTGCAAAGAGATTATCGCCAAATAAAAGTTTTCCGAATGGTTCAAATAACCGAATTTTTGTAACACTGGATCTTATCAGATATTTATGATTGTAGATGCCGTTTGCTACCTCCAATGGCCTTCAAATTTTGCACAACACTCACACTGGAGCATATAAACGTGTTCATATGCAAAAATCACCAAAATGAAAAAAATTGAAATTTTTTTTTTGGGCCAAAATGGTCGAAAAATCGAAATTTCAAAATTTTCCCATATACAGTAGCGCCGGAAAGTATTAGGTTGAACAGAAAGTCTTTATAAACTGTTTTGCTCGATCACTGCTCAGTGCACGAGACCTTTGGTGTTCACTCGCCTCTAGTGAATAACAAATGACAAAGGGACTATGTGGTCAACAACTCCCCATTCCACGCCTTTCATTCTGCTACTAGTAAGATCACGATGTTTGTTCACACGGCCTTGCACATCCGCAACGTTCTGTTATTCGTATTCCTCTCTCACACTACAATGAAGGAATAGGAACGTCAGTTGGCTGAAGTGTACGATTCATATGCCACTCCTTACCAGACCATGCGCAATTGGTACCAACTCTTCGAGAAGGGGGACTTTTCCATGGATGATCATGACCGGTCTGGGAGGCCACCCGAGCTGGATTTGGATGCGCTACGGATCGTAGGGGAATTGGATCCTTTCCAAATACCCGCGACATGGCAGCCACACTTGGGGTATCGCAAAGCACCATCGTAAAATGATTGGTCTCCATTGGCAAGAAGAAGAAGCTAGGCCGTTTCATACCCCACAAATTGACCCAAGACCAGTTTGACCACCGTGTCGACGATTCCCTTTCTCTACTCACTCTTCACGCTGGAGATCGATGGGTGGACCGTCTCATAACAGGGCTCGATAAGTGGGTCTGCTATGAGAATCACCATAGGAAGGCACAGTGGGTGGATGCCAATGAGACCCCACAGGACGTCGCAAAGCCTGACCTTCACCCTATGAAAATCTTGCTCTCTGCCTGGTGGGGAGAGGATGGCCCGATTTACTGGGAGCTCCTACCCGAGAAGCGGATAATTACTGGATATGTCTACACTAAACAACTACGGAATCTCAAGAAGAAATCCGCACAATCTGCCCTGAACGGCAAGAAAGTGTACTATCAACACGATAACGCCCGACCCCATGTTGTACGGGAGGTCAAGCAGGAGCTGTCCAAATATGGCTGGATGGTTCTCCCTCATACACCGTATTCTCCTGGCTTGGCCCCTTCGGATGATTGGTTGTTCTCGGATCTGACCCGTCATCTCGATCAGAGATCCTTCACTTCCCGTGGGGCGATCGAGGCCGCACTCAAGCAATATTTTGATTCGCGCCGAGATGGGTTCTATAAGGAGGGAATCCATAAGTTGCCTGAACGTTGGAGATTTGTCGTAGATAACAATGATGCATACGTTTGATTTCGCTCTTGCGCTTTTTTGTCAGAAGAATTGAAATAAAAAGTTTATAAAGACTTTCTGTTCAACCTAATATTCATACGATTTGATTTTTCATATAACTTTTTCTGCAGTTGACTTAGCAAGTTAAATGTTGTAGCGCTATATATCAAACCCATCGAAGAATACGATGCGAGTATTGCATCATCACGTGAACCTTAACGGATTGCGTAGTGATGACGCAATCGAATTTCACTTTTTCAAACAGGCGTTATTCTTATACAGAATTTTTCCAGCTTGCAAAACTTTCTCATGTTGGAGATAGGACGGAGGTCTATCCAGAATAAAAATTTGAAGTTGCTGCTCGGTCGCACATTGGCTGCAGCCTTGCTGCAAAATCGATGTCAAAAATTAAGATATCGGCCCCTAGTCAAGCTAGAGACTGTTTCAAAGCATTAAAATGATCGTCATCATGAGTCCAGATTTTCCAGAGAATATGAAAACAATATCTCAATATTTGCCCTCAGGGCATGGAAAAATAACTTTTTCACATGACCACTTTTTGGAGATTCATAACTTTTCGGCAAATCTGTATAAAAATCTGATTTTTGCTTAGACATGTTCAAAATTTCTTATTTTTATGATTCCCAAATTTTTGGAGTGTTTGGATACCTTTCCTGGCCGCGGCGTGCGGCTTTCGGAGGTGCGCCGTGGTCCTGAATGCATGACCCTTCGGAAACAAGTGTGTGCGAAAGTTAAGGAAATCAATTGTTATTGTGTGTGCCTGTCCAACATGTCCTGAATAACCGATTCCCAACTTTTTGAAATGTTTTAATAACTTTGGGCACAGCTGTAGAGAGAGTGCCGACGAAAATAGCGGGTTGGGGACTCGAAAGCGCCTCTGAAACCCGCACGCCGCGGGCAGGAAAGATATCCAAACAATCTAAAAAGTAGGGAATCATATATATAAGACATTTTGAATATGCCTAAGCAAGAATCAGATTTGCCGAAAAGTTATGAATCTCCAAAAAGTGGTCATGTGAAAAAGTGATTTTTCCATGCACTGAGGGCAAATATTGAGATATTGTTTTCATATTCTCAGGAAAATCTGGACTCATGATGACGATCATTTTGATGCCTTGAAACTGTCTCTAGCTTGACTAGGGGCCGATATATTAATTTTTGACATCGATTTTGCAGCAAGGCTGCAGCCAATGTGCGACCGAGCAGCAACTTTAAATTTTTATTCTGGATAGACCTCCGTCCTATCTACAACATCAGAAAGTTTGGCAAGCTGGAAAAATTCTGTATAAGAATAACGCCTGTTTGAAAAAGTGAAATTCGATTGCGTCATCACTACGCAATCCGCTAAGGTGCACGTGATGACGCAATACTCGCATCGTATTGTTCAATGGGTTTGATATATAGCGCTACAATATTTAACTTGCTAAGTCAACTGCAGAAAAAGTTATAAGAAAAAATCAAATCGTATGAATACTTTCCGGCGCTACTGTACGTCTATGAGCACAGGTTTTTTGATTGATTGACATTCGGAAGGTTAACATCCATCATAGTTCCGTGATTTCACATCATATTTTTTATTTTACAGAATAAAAATAAAGAAAACGAGAGAAAATATATTTGCGTTCAGGTGACCCGGAGAAGAGACGTTCGTATAAGTGTAGACACTGTGAGAGAGGATTTATTACCCGTCAACATTGCGACCGTCACGAGAACTCACATTTAGGCGAGTAATTCGTAAAAACATTTCTAAAATAATACTAAAATGAAAACTCTAGTAATGCGTGTATTTTACTATATCGTAGTTACATTTTTCGTATGTTTAAATGCGTGGTATTGCAACTAACGACGACCCTAACAACCTTAAATGACCTTAAATGCCTTAAAGACCTTAAATGACCTTAAATGACGACCTTAAATGACCTTAACCTTAGACGACCTTAAATGCGTGGTATTGCAGCTAACGACGACCCTAACAAAATCAAGCACATCTGCAATATGCCCTTATTGAGAAATGGAAACGCTCCTCCTGTAAAACCCCGAGAACATTGACCTTTCATTCATAAAACGAATTGCCGTACCCATTTCCGAAGCACTTGAAATCATTTTTAGGAACTCCTATCAATCTGGAAAGGTCCCCTCCCATTGGCGACATTCCATAGTAACACCAGTTAAGAAATCACCCCCCTTTTCCAATCCCCTAAACTACAGGCCCATCTCAATTACATCCTTCTTTTGTCGAGTTTTTGAACGCATTTTGTGCAAATCCATTATCACCCATTGTGAACAATTAGATATTTTCCCCGATGAGCAATACGGATTCCGTAAGAAACGATCGCGTGAACTTCAAATGCTCGAAGTCCTCGAACACTGGACAGCATTTATTAGTGAAGGGAAACCAGTTGACGTCATCTATTTTGATTTTGCAAAAGCCTTTGATAGAGTCTCCCACCCCAAGCTAAAACTCAAGCTCACCACCATAGGTCTCTCCGATAATACAGTCAACTGGATAACAGGATATCTCACTCATAGATCATTCCAAGTGAGAGTAAAAGATGCGCTTTCTACCTCAATGCCTGTAACTAGCGGCGTTCCA
Source organism: Pristionchus mayeri (assembly GCA_036245805.1). Classification (NCBI taxonomy): domain Eukaryota; kingdom Metazoa; phylum Nematoda; class Chromadorea; order Rhabditida; family Neodiplogasteridae; genus Pristionchus; species Pristionchus mayeri. The sequence continues at coordinate 43,475,067 of BTRK01000003.1, read as the reverse complement.
CAAGGGTCAGTCTTAGGCCCTCTGTTATTTCTTATTTACACCTCAGAAATCCCTTCCCTAGTTCAAAACCACGGAGTCGTTGCGAGAATGTATGCCGATGACATAAAAATATATCGATCCTTTAGAAAGGGAAATTCGCCTGCCCCACTACAAGCTGCGATTGATACTATCGTAAACTGGTCCGAAGAGTGGCAACTCCCCCTTACTGCGCATAAGTGTAACTCACTGCACCTAGGCAGAGCAAATACAAAGCGAACATATGCTATTGGAACCACAACTCTGGAACAAAAAGAAAAAGTGAAAGACCTCGGCTTTGTTATCCAGAAAAACCTCTCATTCTCTGACCATTGTTCTACCGTATCCACTAAAGGCAAAACTGCATGTCACACTATCCTCAGAGCCTTACGAACCAAAAATATAGAAGTACTTCTCAAAACGTACTCAATGTATATTAGACCGATTTTAGAAAGCGCTTCCTCCGTCTTCAATCCGTACCAAAATAAAGATAAAAAAGAACTCGAAAAAGTACAGAACTACTTCACAAGACGTTTATTTATGCGCTGTTTTAATCATACCTGGGAAAACATGCCCACTGCTCTCGCTCGCAACAAGAAACTGGGCATTGAGTCCCTAGAGAAGCGTAGAATAGCGATTGATAAGAGAGTAGCCACAAATCTCATCCGAGGCAAATATAGTATTTCCAACCGAAAACCACATTATTTCAAAATCTACTACACTCGAAACGGCATGAACTTCAATAATCCTGGATCGAACCACAACTACAGACACAATAGCTTCTTTCCAAGAGCGGCAAGGCTTTTAGTAAATACCGAGAATCAAACCAGTTCATCTGAGTAGATCCCCCCGACCCTATTATCCCAATAACCACTCGTCATTTTAACCGTCATTAATTGCCTATTCTATTTCAATTCTGTGAACGTTATTTCGAACGAAATAGCATAAATATATATAATATTTGCGGAAGAGTTTGCTCAAGTTCTCAGTCACTTCATAGGCACAAGAAGCTTCACGAAGGTATGGGTCACAAGTCATTCCTAAAACATATAGTAAAGTTTGCTGAGGTTGTTTTGAAGAAACAAAACTGCAAACAAATCAAGTTTTAAAACGCAGAATCGAAAGCGGTAATTTTGAGTTTTGGGGTTCCGAAGGTGCAATTTCGACAAGCAATGATTTTGAGTCTAATATCGTTTTCTTAACAAAAGTTGTACTTCTGCTAACGACGCTCACAAAATCAAGCATATATGCGACATCTGTGGGAAAGAGTGCAGTCGATCGTATGCTCTACTTGTACACAAGCGTCTCCATGAAGGTAATCGGTAGTTGAGCAATGGTCTGGCTCTCTTCAGTTTGCACGCTCTCTCGCCGGTCAGAGAGATGAGAGAGCGTGCAAATAGGAGAGAGTCAGACGATTGCTCCGGTAGTTGCAACAAGGCAAATGGCATGAACACATGAATTTTGCAGCTGACGAGGAGAAGCGTCACCCGTACAAGTGCAGTCAGTGCGAGAAGAGGTTTCTTACACCCCATAGATGCAATTCCCACGAAAACAGTCATCTGGGCAAGTTTTTAAAACATATATTTTTCTAATTCAATATTTAATTTGATCATCTTATCGAATATATACAGGGTGGCACAAAAGTATTGACCCACATGTAACCTCGAATATCTTTCGAACATTTAAGAGTTCTTATCTCTGCTCGTGCCTGACTAATCCTCCATACAATTCCTACAATCCCCATGTCTCCTGTAAAACTCAATTGATTGGATATACTGTAGTATTGTCAAATGCAAATCAGTTGTGCGTCACCTTGACCCGCAACTGATTTTCGCGAACATTTCGTTGTAAGAAAAGACCAGATAAGCAAGTTCCGGTTAATCAAGTTGATCATAGACAGGAACCATTCCACTTTTAGGAACTGTTAAGGAAATGGTTAAATGAATTCTAGATGTAGAGAAATAGAAATTTTGCGATACCATAATTTTGGCGCATAAAATGCACATTTTTGGAGTTTACGTTCAACATATCGATATCAGGCTAAAAACTTCTGTGTGGTTTAACAGTGTCGAAGTATGAATTTTAAAAATATAAACATGGATGAAAACAGCGATTAAATAGTTGAAACGCGCATCAAAAATGTTTCACCAAAATTGCCAGGCAGAAGCGTTTGGACAAATATTAGGATGTGCGATTGGCATCCAGCTAGGTATAGAGTGCATATTTATGAACCTTAAAGGTTGAGATTAATGCTTACACATGCAATGATTGGGTATCTTTTGAATTCGGAGAATACATTTGATTTAATCTGAAACATTTGGTTGGGCGCCGTTCTTATTCAACCCGTTCTTCGACCGTTTCGGAAGTTTCGGAAGCTATTTAAATTAAATGAATAACATATTTTAAGTCACTGATGGTTGCTTTTATTAATACAAATATGATAACTATTACATCATTGGTATTCGTGCAACGCGGCGAGGAAGAATCAAATTCAATTTCCTGAGAAATCTCACTAAATTTACAGATAATATTTTTCAGAAGTTGAAACTCGTATATTGTTTCGAATGGAGATCCGAATACTGTCAAATATATTGCTAATTAGCTTAGCTGTGCTATGCTAAAAGATGTGGCTGAAAAGTGTTGCCCGTTAGAAATGAGGGCGGTCGGGCGGACCAAAAGTGGCGTAACTTTGGAAATCAGAAAAAGATCATGGGTTATCATGCTTAAGTTGTGGAGCATACATTTGCCTATCTTCTCGCTAAAAATAAGGCAAATCGGAGTTGGAACAAAAAAAAGGGGCTCACTTTTGATCACGCAGATCAAATGCAGCCACATGCTACTCGCTTCAACATGAAACAAGAAAATTAATTTTGCCTGGAACATTCCCGCCACTACAAGCACGTTTTAGTGCGCTCCGAATCTTGATCTCAGTAATCTTCGAACTCTTCTTACAACGAATAAAATTGAAATAACCACCTCTCCCAACTTCGTTTTCTTCTCCTCATCCCACCACTCCGTTTATCGTTTCATCAATGAATCGATAACGGGCAGAATGGACAGCAGTTCTCACAGGTAATACCTACGATGGTTGCGGTATCCAATATTAAAATTACCGCCTCATAAGCGATGTGTCCCTCGTAGGAAAAAAAACGAGAAAGACACGACCGATGGATGAAATCCAGGTTTCATCAGTAGAACATCATGAATGTATGGCAGAGTTATCAATGCAGCCTCGGAGGGGTTTTCATAGTGTCCATCATACTTCTAAAATATTAGTCCACTCGTTGAGTATTAAAAGAACAACAAAATATCAATAAAATATCTAATCTACACTTTTATTCCTACATGTTTCCATCCCCGCGAAGAATGCACTTTGGAATACCGACCCCATATAAGAAAACACACATCGTGCGCCTAGTCTTTTCAACGACGCACGTGTGTCATGTCATGATTATTTTTGAACAGATGTGAAATTTAATCTGAAATGAAACAGGAAAGTGAAACATGACGGGATCACCTCTACTCTAACCTTCTTTAGAAAACCATTTTCAGATTTAAAATGAGGGGAAAAATCATCCTGTGCTATTTATGTTTCACGAACTCATCAAGATCTCATATTACCATTTAACGGCAGTATTCCAGGAATTTCATTGGCAAAAAACAATAAAGTGAAAAGAGCCAAAGTGAAATAACCGCCCTGTACATTTGCCGTTTCACACCCTGGACTATGTGTGCTCAGGTGCTAGCAGTTTTTGTACAGTCTAGGTCAAAACTATTCATTCCGGCACTTTACAATCGCTTCAATCGCTTCCCCCATTACCTCTTCTCTAAGATCCCTCCACTAGTAGTTCCTCCCCACTACGAGTAGAAACTGCAATTATTGATTCATTTATCGCGCCATTCTATCAACTCCTATTCCCTTTTCTAAAGTATATTAAGTTTTTCATGTTTTAGGTCTTCCATTTTCCAGATGATAAATTGAAAAAATCCGCCCTGCTCTATTGATATTTCTCGAAATCACTAAGATCGCGAACGAAAAGCCACGAACGATGTTGAAACAGAATTGGATAAACAAACTAATCAATAGCTCGTCAGAGTAAAACACGCTCAATTGCCGTTTCACAAACATATTTTGAGTTTTAATGCTCGGAATCGAGTAAAGATGAGCTTATCTTCTTCTCATCTGTAGGTTATTCACACAGTGACCTCCTATCAACTTATCCATCCCTCCACCAACAACAATTTCTCCTCAATATGGGTAGAACCTGCAATTATCAATGCATTAGTCTCTCGATCGAACGAAGTAATTACCCAGTAGGGCATTTCACAATTCCAAGATTGTATTCCAAAATAAATCATGGTTATAACATTAATGACTCCCTGTCATCTTCTCCCCGATTCGTTCACCTCCTCCGAACCCAAAGATCAATTCGAAAATTACTCTCTGTGCACAGTAGACGAGTTGGTTCATGTAGGTTCTATAATTGAGAGATATTATGCGTTTCGGATCGAAAACATAAAAATTGTGCGCCATATTACTGCCACAACCTGCATAATTAGTTCTATTGAAGCCGAATGGGTAATGTATAACTCTGTTAGGCTTGTTAAAATAATAACAGTTTATTCTTCGTCGACACTCATACAAACCTATTATTAAACATATAATTCCAAACTCTGTGTGAGTGAGCAATGGGGATTCCATCTGAGAAAAAAATATAAGATGCAATTATTGCCTGGAAAGAAAGAATTAATGAGGATTATTTTTAAACGAAGCTATGAAGTAAATATTGAAAGATGAAATACATTCTAGATATGACAATTATTTGAAACCTAAGAAAGCCCATTTCGTTGCGTAATTTCTCGATATCATTTATTTATCATGCATTTCTTGCAAGTATATTAAATTACAGATTATAGGTGGCAAATGAGGTACATGAAATTACGACGAATAAAATAAAAAACGAATACAATAAATAAAAAAAATCAATAAAAATCTACCGTGCCTATTGATAATCTTCGCAGCCAGTATACATCCCATTGCGATCGATACTGGAAATATCGATGAAGAAATGTCTACTTGAAGATTAGAGATAATTGATTCAGAGAGGAAACAGAGCAGTGGAAAGCGATGGAATCGCCTCTACTTTAGAATACTCCTTGTCAAATTAGAAGAAGAGTAACTAAATACAACTAGGCTACTGTCCTGTCCTTTCCAAAAAAGGTGGAATTTTTCATTATTGAGCAGATAGAAAAGATCGAGGAAAGACTGGATTGTAGGGACGAATTCGATATTTGTATTATTGAAAAAAATGGCGATTTCTTGTCGGAGAAAACGGCAAGAAGCTATTGAGTAGTGCAGCAATAATTGTTTTTTTTGTAATTGATCTTTATCAACGATTATTTGAGCCTAACACGACTGCATTTATAGCAAGACCGAATCATCAAACTGACGGGTGTGATGGGATCCGGGATCGGGATCGGAGGTGATCGGATCAATAATCCTCCTCGCACGCCTAGAATCTCGCGTCCGCTGCATTCGATTCGACTTTGGCATAATGAAATACAAATATTTTGCATACTCACACATTATATATAACTGCTATCTAGGCAATGCGTCGTTTCAAGTAATATATAGATCCCGCCTAGAACAAAGCGATAAGCGATGCACGTCATATTTAAATTTAAAAAAAAAGTTAAGCTCGTTTTGTGTTTCATAATTCCGTCAAGACGCTGCCATGCTCAATTGATCGCCAGCGGGTGTTGAAACAAACAAGAAATATAGCATACCATCCTCATCACTTCGCTGACCATTCCTTCCACGTCCTTCAGACCCTCTCCTCTCTCATATCTCCTCTTTCCAGAGGAGAGATGAGAGAGGCCTAACTGTTTCTCTGACAATATCTGAGCAGATGCCCAAGCGATCCTTGAGATACTGGGCTAAAGACGAAGCAGAGATCTAGAGGCACTCTCTCGGTAACGCGTTGTTCTCTCTACATGAGCGAATGTCTCCGTACAGTATGTGTTTTTATCCCAACCATCACACTTTGCTAGTCGCGTACTAGGCCTGGAGGGTTAATGATGGACGGCCTCATCAACTGCTCCAAGGAATCGCTCAAGTGAGTATTTCTCCCACATCACAAACATTTTACAATGGAGTGCTTTCAAAATAATATCTTAATTATTCCAGTTCTACTAATTAAATATCGTTCTATCATATTATGAAATAATTTTAATCTATTTTCGTGGGCGTTAATTTTAATTTATGGATGCACATGGTATTTTTTTTTGAAAAAAAGCGTGTCATCATTTTTGGCATGATTCCTAGTCATTGAGCTATTACGCCCCCACCCTGGTAGCCAACCTTATGAGTCAATCCTAAACAGGCTTCCCAGATATTTTGGGTATTTGACTATCATACATTAAATGTATGATGCAGATACGTGCTGGGCGATCGTCGCAAGAGGCAGTAAGCTGGTGGTGGGAGAAGCAGAGGAGGCGCTCGATGCCCATCCCGGTAAGCACGTGCACACCCTCAACGAATGGAAGGTACTCATATCTCCTACCCATAAACCGTCAGCTAGCCATGATTCTGACCAACGGGTTTAGGTGAGCAGGGGTTGAAGCTGAGAAAGAAATACCAGTGAGGAATACGGGACCAAAACCCGGGTAGGGGAAGTTCAAAACCAGTGGGGTCTTGAGGTTGGCTTCACTGGTATTCGCCTATGCTTCTTGTCAATAACTGATTATCGTTAGGCAGGACAAAATCACCTAGACGAGTGGGACATCGTGGGCGAGCTGGGTTGATGCGCCTTCGGAAAGGCCGAGAAGGCCGTGGGCAAGGCTGATCCGTTGAGAGTCACAGCTGCTAAGGTGAGCAGAAAGGGGTTCTGACGATGACAAAGGTATTTGTCAAAGCGCTGTATATTGAACTTGGGCGAATGACTCATTATTATGTACATCGTGATAAAAGAAAGGGGCTATCAACAAGCGGCGGAAGTATCAATAAAACACCCCGTTGCCATTTAGCCGCGAGTAAAACTCTTGTAATTGCTGGCATTTTCTTTGCTTGATTGGCTGACATCGAAAGGAGGCGAAAAGAAAAGGTTGTGGCTATTGCTCGATGAAAGTGAACCTGCATTGGGCAGACTTGTATTGAAATAATGCCTTCACGGTTTCGCTCTCTTTATCTTCTGGTTGTTTATGTGTACACGTCAGCTTATATTGAAATTACAGCTTTACGTGCGAAGTGCGTTTCTGGTTGAGCAGAACGTAATCCATCGCGATCTCAATGCCGGCAACATCCTGCTCACCTCAGCCGCACCGTCAAACTGGGTGAGCACGGCGGCGTAAGGATGATAGATGGCGAATGATCTCCTCGCCCTCAGTTTCTGACTTTCTACTAACAACCACTCTTCCCAACTAGGGCGGCGAAAATGGCTCATCGGGTCAACTTGTTGTCAACCGCAAGTGCTGGTCAGACGCCCTCTCTCGTTTATTGCCCCCTCCCTTGCGGGTGAGCCCTTTGAGTGCGGGTCAGATGCGGGTCAAGGCCTTTCTCTGATCTCCGTAGGCATCACGCTTAGCAATTAGTGCCAATTTGCTCGATGAGGGCTATCCAAAACATGCAAATTTGTGTGGATTATTTTGAATTTCAATTGCACACTGTATGAATAGTAAAGGGAGCTATGGGGATGTATCTCGTTTCTCTGGCGCCCTCTCGCTCTCCAATGCTCTCTCGCTTATCTTTTGTGAATTTTCGACTTGAACATTTTTGTTCGAATCGACAGGATTTCGATAGCTCTCGATTCCAACGATGTAGAGCACATCCGATTTCTCAAATTTAGTACTGATTGTGAGAAAATCCTCGACCCGCATCTGACACGCACTCTCTCCTCTCTAAATCGGGTGAGCAGAGGAGAGAAGGGTTGTAAATAGAGAGTGCGTCGGGTACCCGCAAACAAGTGCGAACAAACAAGTGCGGGTGAGTAAGAGCCATCCTCGCCACCCTAGTCCACACCATCTCAAAATGGCAATAATACTTCAGCATGTATATTCATATAGCATATAGTCCCAGATCATCAATCCTGCCTTTACAGTCCGACAAGAAGGTCGACCTCGCCCCATCAAGATGTGCGTCCTCTTCATCGTCGGTACGGTATCCTACCGTAGTCTCTTCGAATCGCGGACTGGCTAATACCCTGCTCTTATCCAGGTGGTCCCAGCTTGAGCAAGGGCACCCAGTGCGAGAAGATCGTGGTCAAGTACGGTCTCTCGCATCTCTCTTCCGGAGACCTCCATCGAGCAAAGGTAAGGATAATGTAGGTTACTGTAGTTGACCTACCGTATCCCGCGTGACCTACCGAAACCCACTGGCGTGGAGCTGACGAAGATCATGGAGGCTCCCCTGGTACGGTAACACCCTGATTAATGCAGTACAATGGTTACTGTATCTTACTGTCCTTGAAGACTGTGGTGCTCGATCTGATCAAGGAGGCGATACTCAAGGAAGTGGCCAAGGGCAGCAATGGATTCCTCATCGATGGATACCCCCAAGGATACCAGTTCGAGACTGAGGTACGGTAGGGGTACTGTGGCGGGATACGGTGGGTACTGTAAGCTTGTATGCAGATCATTCCCGCCAAGCTGGCCGTCTATTTCGAAGTTTCGGAGGAGACGCTCGTGACGCGACTGCTCAAGTGCGCGGAGACCAGGTATACTGTAGCTCGAAAGAGATTGATAGTACCGTGTCCTCTATCTATTGTCGTGCACTCTCTTGCAGTGGACGTGACGACGACAACATAGACGCTACCAAGAAGCGTCTGAAGACGTTCAGCGAAGCGACTGCTCCCGTCGTGGCCCAATACGAGAAGAAGGGCAAACTAGACAAGGTACGTGCGGGAATTCTGTAGGTGGGTGACATCGTAATCAGAGGTGCAGTCTTCAGGATCTTCCTATGCCTAGGATTCTCAGGACTTCAGATAAATTTATCCTCGTGCTTGCGCTTCCCAGCAATTGAAATATTTTTGGACTGGTTCATGATAACTATGGCCTAGTTGTGTTACAGTGATTCCATTATAAATATGATATAATTTACAAGAAATTAAATGCTATAGTATAGCATTTCGAAAATCATCAAAATTGTCGTTTCAATGGTTGACTAAAATATGGTGCGTTTCTTATGGATTAGTTTACGTGGAATTTAGTAAGATCATAGAACGCATGTGTTGTTTTCTCATTATTCAATTATAATTATTTATTGAATGCAGATCCCCGTGGCGACACGCAACAACGGGCCACGACGGCATTCGGTGGCTACAACAACAAGTGAGTGTTACGAATAAATTAACAAAAGAACAAATCTTAATCCCTGTGCCTACTCTGTCCATCTATGCATGACCCTTTACTTCCCTCTACCCCTTCCATTCGCTCTAACTCGCTTGGCTTGTGTGGACTTGAAGGCGGAATCAGAGCTGGAGTCTTCTTCATCCATCTCTTCTTCGCCCTTCTTCTTCGCTGCTGCTGTCGCTCTTCTCTCCCTCTTCTTCGCAGTTCCCCCCTTCGGCTCATCGGAGAGTCCTTGCTGACCCGAGGGGTCGGCCGAGGATACTGAAGCTTGGACGGCTGCCACTTCGTGCCGAACTACAGTACCCCCACGCCCTCTCCCTCCTCTCCCGCCTCTTCCTCTTCCCCTTCCACCTTGATGCAGTGCCATCCAGCGCTCTCCAGCCTCTCCCTCATCCCACTCGGATCCAGACGAGAGCGCGATCTTCTCCACTCCGTCGACGACATCTCCCTCCTTCTCCTCGACCTCTCCCTCGTCTTCCTCCTCTGCTGACTCTTCGTCCTCGGCGTCAGACAGCTCGATCGCATCCATCACAGGGTTGTGGTCCGAGTCCACCTCCTCTCCGTACAGCCCTTCCCCCAGCTCCTCCGAGACATCGCTCTCTCCCCCATCGCCCTCCTCCCTTTCTTCTGCTCCTTCCGCTCCTTCCGCCTCCTCCACATCCTTCTCTTCTTCCTGCATCGCCAGCACGTACTCTCGGTCGGTGGGCGCTCCGACCTTCTTCATGAACAGATCCAACTTCCTCTTCTCGATAACTCCGGGAATCTCCGCCCATACCTGACACGTATTATTTTGTTTCAGTACATTGGCCTACTCGCTGTTTGCAGATTGCTCTTCCGGAATTATATGAATGTGCATGTCTAACCTCACGTCTCCATGCGTGGTCAGCCGTGGCCATCTTCCGTTTCACAGTCTCTCCTTCCCTCCCGATAACCTTGACCGAACTGTTTCCTCGTTCCTCCCTCAGATTCAGCATATCCAGTAGAGCGAGCGTGTTGTAATGTAGATGGGCAAGTTTGATCAGCTCTCCGTACCACTTTGACGATCTGAATTCCTAGTTGCGCGTGTAATATTTAGGATTCGTCCGGAAAGTACAGTAATTATGGCTAACCGAGCAATTCTCTTGGGTGCATAGATATTGATTATGCTGTTGAAACACTCATTCGGGGAGGTGTTTTTCTTGGGACTCGCTCTGAGGAAACCAGCGAGAAAAGTGGGCTTCATAATCACAGCTTTCAGCAGCTGAAACTCCTCGCTGTCCCTCCTGATTAGATGCGCATTGCTCCATCCCAGTCGAGAATGCTTGCACTTGGCAATGCCGTGCAAGAAGGGAACCTGGAAGTATTACCGTAGTCTATTACATAATATGGGTAATACATTTTGTGATTGACTCGTAAGTTGTATGTATGAAACATGAAGGCACCTTGGCGAAGTGACGATGTCTTCCAGTTACGTGTGCGAGAGAAGACAACCAGTATTGCAGTCCAAGCTTACGACTTTTACCGAACTTGGAGTGGATATAGTGCGCATGGTTTATTAACTTCTTTCTCCAATACTGTATATTGGGGCACTGCTTCTTCTTTGCCAACTGAAAAAAAAACAACTAATATGGCGTAAGATGTACGTCTCTCTACAGTTTGCATTATCTCTTGTTGGTCATAGAAACTAGAGAACATGTGAAACATAAGTTTCGCATGTCTTCTCCGCCACATTTTACAAGTGTAACATGTTCTCCTAACGGTTATAAGTTGTTCTGCATGTAATTACCTCTCTCAGATCATGGTTAATTCCCTTTACAAGATGCCAAAAATCGAGAAGATGCTTGATGACACTGAAGTCATCCCTCAGCATCTTCCCAATCTTAGCGTCGTTGTCCGTGCACACTGATCGAATCTACAAGCATGCAGTACTAACCACCCATTGTCATATAAGTATTGATCCGTTCAAATTATCATTCTGTTCATAGGTGTCCACGCCGGCGGCGACAGGGGGGTTCTGAGCACCGCCCAAATTTGGTCATGGTAAAATCGATAATAAGTGATGGAAGGTCAAGACTAAGTACCGTACCCAATAGATAGTACAGTACCTCCAGATACAGTATATGGCTACCGTAACCCTCGATCATCACTAACTGACTTAATTTTCAAAAAAATCAAAATCGAAAATAAAATTTATTTAAAGTATATTTCCGTATATCTAATTACTGTAGAATCATCTTATGATCTATTTGGGATTTCTAGAAAAAAACTTTTTTTTAGAAAAATGTTTGGCCCATGCTCGAGGTTTACGGTAGCCATATACGGTATCTGGAGGTACTGTACTATCGATTGGGTATGGAACGTTGTCTTGACCTACCATCACTTATTATCGATTTTACCATGACCCCCTACTCATGCTTGCGCACCGCCCCAAATTTGGGGCGGTGCTCAGTACCCCCCCCCCCCTCGCCGCCATTCCTGGACACCTATGATTGTTTTCCCAAAAAGTGAAAGCACCTTGTACAGCTTGGCTAACAAAATCTTCAGCCCCCTTCTCACTCCCTCCTTCTCCATCCGCCCACTGATACCATCTGAAAAAAATAGCGGACTTCTCTAAACAATTCGATTATCTGTACCAATTCCCTTCATATGCTTGTGCATATTGATGACAAGTAGAATCAAATTTGTTGTCAGGTGGATGAATGAGATGGTCGCGTTCAGTGCAGTGAAGCCGGGCCGACTGTACCGTCCGTCAATCGACAAGTCGATTCCTCTCCTCTTCAAGTGAGTTTCCAGTTTTTATGATTAACTAATGAAAATCGAGTGTCTCTGTTACTTCATAGTTGAGGGATACTGTAACCTAACAACCAGAGCGTAATTTGTTAGATATGAGAATAATAATCTGATGTAAGTAGTGATCATAGTTGCCCATGCCGGCGGCGATTCCCATGACCCCTATTCATGGGTGCTGTGATTGTCATGAAAAGTGACAAGCACTTAGCAACCATGAACCCCGGGTCATGGTCAAAACTCGATCGGTAGGTCAAGACTAGGTACCGTACCCAATCGATCATACCGTACTCCAGATACCGTATACCACTACCGTATCCCCCGAGCATCGCACTTACTTTATTTTTAAAAAGTCCAGGTACGGTGCTCAGTCGATTCTACAGTACTCAAGACATTACCGTAACCCAGTTCCATGGGTCAGATCCAGTTCCTTGGGTCAAACTTTTTTCTAAATGTTCAAAATCGACAGTATTTTTTTAAAAGAATTCTACCGTATCTCTTGTTACTGTAGAATCATTTTATAATCGATTTAGAATTTTAGAAAAAAAATGACAATTGTTTGACCTGAGGAACTGAGTTACGATAGTAACTTGGGTACTGTATAATCGATCCGGCAATCGTACCAAGACTACAAATAAAGTTAGTTTGCGATAATCGGGGATACGGTATCTGATGGTACTGTATGATCGATTCGGTACGGTACCTAGTCTTGACCTACCGATCGATTTTTGACCATGACCCGATGTTCATGGGTGCTCATGGGTGGTCCAGCGGTGGACAACTATGGTAGTGATTAATATAGAATAATATGTAAGGCACTTCTTGGATAATTGGCCCACCCCCATCCCCTCCCCATCTCAAAGTGGTTGTGCGACCGAAAATCAAGGAATGAAATCTAAAAATGAGCGGGTAGGGGAGGAAGGGGGGGGGGGTGGGCCAATTATCCAAGAAGTGCCATAAGTAAATGTAGTAACTGCTGAGCATTTATTTGTAAATGCAAAAAATGGAAGCATATCTACTCGTTGTATAGTTATTCAATTATGCCGCAATGAAGATTTACTTACGCTAGCAACATTTCGAACCACACTCTCCACGTATCGCATGTGTCTTTCGTAGACTATATCAACTGCAGGCAGCACGAGCTTCGAGAGAAGATCGTACTCTGTACGAGGAGCAGGAAGGGGGAGTCCGAGCACATCACCGAACACGGCCAGTCGCTGAGCGACATTCAGGTGAAAATTTTTAAAAAAACATTGCAAAGATGAATACCGGCAGTGACAATCCTGTAGTGTGGCCAGCAGTGGCAATCTTGGCATTTCCTTCGTAGAAACGACCACATAGGAGTGGTTGAGAAGGCCAGGATGACTTGACACACTTATTGCACTTCCACTTCAGCACAACGGCCGACCCATGCTGAGAGAAGGATAGCGAGTGAATAGAGGGATCACCGCAAGAAGGACAACGAGTGAACAGGTTGAGGAGAGACGATGAGGCGATGAGCAAGTAGGGTGGTAGATCAGGAAGAGAGTTGTCTATCGACTCGGTAGAATCAACCGTTTCTTGTGATGACCCCTGTAGATAATCATGTAAACTTATGATAATACTGTACATCCTTTGTTATTTATTGCTGACCTTTTCTGTTTCTGTTCTGTACTCCGAATCATCTTGTGAGGGGCATTCGAATAAATTCTGAATAAAGCTATTCTAATCCCAACCGACTAAACTGATTCACCGTGGACGCATAGCGAGATACGGTCGGAGCACTTGCGGATTGTACTCGCGACAAAGGAGGAATCGGGGGGTCGCTAGGGTCGTTGGTCGATGCAAGAGTTGCCATTCGCGAGAGTGGAGGGGGAGATCCGTCGGTCTCTTCTACACGAGAATCATCGAGGGTCTCCGCTCGCTAAATCATGGTTCGTCTTATTCCATTTCTTGCGTGTTTCCCCTTCGATATGTCTCTCCCTCGTCCATTCCCTTCCCCTCGATAAAACGTTACTTGATGGTTCTGACTGCTGTTCAATCGAGAGAGACGCGGCATTGTAGGGGAGGAGGGGGGTTGTATGCGGTGCTATAATTCAGCACATATGGTTGAAGTTGCTATCAGGATCTACAGGAAAGACTATGATTTCTCACGGGCAGGTCATCTTCTCCGAAATGCTCCGAGCACCACACGATCCGCAAAGGAGGACTCGCGCCCAGTCGCGTACGATACAAGCGCAGCATCTCCTCACTCTTTTCAGGAGGGAGCAATAGTCGATCTACCCACACTTGTTGTTTATGGGGCAGGGAATTGGCCGGGAATCTTCGCATTCCCCCATTCACACCCGACGCTCCACAAAGTGCGCACCTACGTACCATCTAAACGATATGGTCAATCAAACACGACGGATTTATGCAAATTGATCACAATGAACCGCAATCACTTTTTTACAAAGAAAATGAACAAAAAAAGGGGTAACCATGTCGAAATACGGAATTTGAACTGGAGAAAATGGGGTTGAAAAGCATTGGTGCGCATAAGCACCTGAAGGAACTGTAACTAAGCAATCAAGTATGCATACCTAGAGGACCCGCAAGCCTGACGCCTACTTACGACAAAATTTATCGAAATTTGAAAGCGCATTCCCTAAGAAAAAGATCGATAACATCCCCTTACCGCAACCGGTGCCTCGGAGCCGGACGCGCAGTCCACATAATAGGCAAATTTGCTAAACTACGTAAATGTGACAATTTTTTTACTTTATTTAGCAAGGAAGGCGGAGTTTCGCGGCCCCCGTTGCCTACCGTAATCGTCACTTCTTTTAACTATTTCCTGCTTAAATTTAATTATTTTTTAATTTTTTAATAGTGTTTTGGTATCAGACTGGGGAGATAAATAATATGAAATTCAATCATTTTTGACCGCCGATTACCTTTAAAGCCATCATGTGAACGGACTATTGTATTGGCAGCTCACGTTTCGTCTTGAGGGAATGCTGAAGCACAAAGCGATCTTGACTTTTACTCCTTTAACGAATTGCGCAATGCATAATAATCGATCTACTCTCTGTAGTTATAGTTATTGTTTGAAAGGAGTAAAAGTCTCGCTTCGAATGATCCGACGCAAATTTTAGATTGGAATTGCCTTTGCGTTTTCACAGAAACAACAGTCGACATTATGAATCGACAAAAAGTGAGGTCACATGCTGTTTGCGGGTTGTTTCGTTTAATGAATATGTTTTGGATTTTGAAGATGACGTGAACGAGAAACAACAACATTTACTTCTTTTAAGGAGCGCTACACGCATTCTGAATGCTTCCGAATATTGCGAAATCGTTCGTTCCTCTGATAGCTCCCGATATTAAATTCCCTGAAGACCTAGTCATAACATCATCATCTGAAATCATTGGTAAATAATTAATTGATGTTAAATTGAAATTACAAAATCATAATCCCAGTTTCATACGCTCTCCTTTGCCTATCCAATAGAGCGAATGAGCGATTGTGAATTACGTATACTGATGTGTTTATCTGTCAGAATTGTTAAGGAACGATGAAAAGGGAACGTTTTACGTCGGCTTCCAGTTTTATCTTTGATCTCTTCAGGATTCGATACCGAGGAGGAAATGGTTGAATATATGGTGGAATCATTCGACAAGCACTGCAGCAACCCTTTGCTAGGTGCGAAGAAATGTTTCGAATTCTTGGTTATATTTTTTAGATTTTAATATTTTTTAAAAATAAAATCTTAACAGAAACGTCGCAAGAATCTCTGGAACACAGCGTAGCTTAATTTCATATAAAATTTAATTAATTAAATATTTTAGTAATTTCGCGACCCAAATCATTACAGGACCAATAGATCCCGCGGAGGCTGCCGGGGGATATCCAGGTATTATTCGAATTTGTTCTTAATCTATCGAACAATGAATAGTAATATTTTGTTCCACTTGTAAGGATTTCATTACTTTGAAATATGCGTAAGTTCATCGCTAATTGTTCACATTTGTTATGTATATTTACGTTACTATTTCTATGTTTTATTGCTAAATAATATTGACAATACATATTGCGAAGTTTGCAATTCTTTTCTTCTCAAACTGCTCGGTAGGTGAACTGCAACGGAAAAATTCGTGAAGTTTAATTCTGGCACTAGGTCGGATGAGAACTATGACGTCATGCCGCATTTTATATATGAAAGGCGACATGACGTCACAGTTCTCATCCGACATAGTGTCGTCGTTCTCGCCAAGGGCCGTCGAAACTAGTCAATTCAAAAGTCTAGGCGAATATCCACAGCTCCAATCCCCCCTCCCACCTCCACTCCCATCACACCCACGCCACTGTCAGCATACGTTGAGTATTATTAAAAAATAAAAGTATAAAAACAACAATATAATATAATAATAAAAACAAGTCGAACTCAACACTCACCACCACTCCCATCGTATCCACTCCACCTGGTTGCCAGCTCACGCGCATTTCGTGTGTTGTCAGAGTAGTATATGTCACGTTGTTATACGCCCCGGTGAGGCTTATTAGAAATAAATGAATATAAAAAAACAAAAACACCTCTTACTTTGCAAGCAGGTGGCCATCAAGGAAACGATCGTAAATCAAGGAAACGATCCTACACTATGTATCTGCAGAACATAATCAACATTTCAATTTTCAGCTGTCATTTTTTTCAATAAATAAAAAAACTCAGTTGCTCGATATGATGGGATAACACAACGCTTTTTGATTCCTTACAAGCGCGCATTTCATACCAGTAGAAGCACAAGTGTAATAACAATACCTGAAAATAGCTGTGCAAGTGACTTAGAGTGGAACAGCGATATCACACGTTCGTATTCTCTGACATACAGTACTTATTGCAGTATCAATCAATGATGAATGATCTAAACTATTTCTGCAGGTAACTCTCCCCATCGTGCCGATGATCATCTTCGCCATCTTCTCCTTCTGCGCTGGCATCATGGTGCGACTGCTGCCCGAGACGCAGGACAAACCGCTCCCAGAGACTTTCGAGGTACCGGAAACTTCGGCTATTTCTGTGGTTCTGCAAGGGGACCACATGTGTACCACAACGGTAGTTCGCAGCCACAATAGGTATCCGAGGTAGTGAACTCCACTGGTACTGTTTTTACGAGTTCACTTGTACAACAAGTTGTATTCGAAGCGCAATAATCAATCCGGATTACACAATGACCATTTACGTGTCTATGGCAGCACAATAGTAATGTAGACTAGGCGTCGTAGAGGTACAATGGATTATTACTGAATCAAGGCAGAGAAGAGCTCACCAATTGTGAAAGAGAATTTGCTCGGAATCGGAAGAGCGACGTTTCGTGCAAGAGTAAATATGCTTCACAGGCTTCTCAAATTAGCAAATTTTGATCAGAATGAGATTGTACATCAGGTCACTGATGAAAAAAGGTACCTACAAAAGAACACCAAATTTAGTACAACCAGCATGAAAATGAGAAAAGTCTAATCACCTGATATTACTTCCAGGACGCGATCGCCGATCTCAAACCGGAGGAGGACGAGATTACCTGCTGTGGATACTCCCTGAAGACGATGAAGAGAAGGAAGCGCACCAAGGATGCCGCTGTGGCAGAGTGGTGAGGCATAGAATCACTTGGAATATTCTGATTTGTTGAACAGATGAGAAACCTCAGCATCTGATGCTCCCTATGGAGTCGACGATGACGTAGTTGATGAAGGTTAGCGCTGATTTCACTCGCAAAAAACTATCCCAAGACTCTTTCTGGCTCTTCATTCTATTTTCTGTTTTCTCTCCTGTATGTTCTGAGATAATGCATAATGAGTA
Organism: Pristionchus mayeri; assembly: GCA_036245805.1. Taxonomy (NCBI): domain Eukaryota; kingdom Metazoa; phylum Nematoda; class Chromadorea; order Rhabditida; family Neodiplogasteridae; genus Pristionchus; species Pristionchus mayeri. The sequence continues at coordinate 43,457,125 of BTRK01000003.1, read as the reverse complement.
ATTTTTAGGCACTATTTAGATTAGTGCAAAGTTACACCAAACATATTTTATTTTTAAATTACTAAAATCATATGCCATGCTATATTCCAGAAGGCGCACCTTCCGACGACGACGATTCTATCGAAGAACTGCGTGATCTCTACTCGGAAAGACCCTCCGTCACCGAATCAGAACCCATCGGAGACAGGAAACAATCCAACGATTCAAAGAGTGTCAAAGGTACATTTTAATTTTTTTAAATTTTTTTTTCCATTTTATCTTCATAGAATTGCGGAATAGTTTCATGGGGCCTATATCTTTCTATAGAAAAGTGCTTCTGCCTTACAGTGATTAATTGTTGTTCTTTAGATCCCTCCATTTCCCTAAAGGAAATGTCTGACGTAGTCATACCAGAGAAGTTAACCGAGCCCTTCGACGAGTGAAAGTGCCGTATCTGAACTGCTCTAGCTCCGCTCCCAATATCGATCGATACGAGCCCAAGCCCCCTGAATCCTAGCAAAACAGCGTATCCGCCCCCGGCGGACTCTTCCCCTGACATATTCGTGCCCTTGAATGCTACCGTATCCGCCAACCCTGAGCCTTTACCTCCAATCGCCTTGTTATTGATCGACATGACGTCGCTCATAATTATTATTTCGTTCCGATAGTTGATGATTCCGCCCTCGCACTGCTTCAATATCGATCGCTTGTACAGAAATCAGACTGGTTCCTTGTTTTTAGTGCTAGAGTTCGAAATGCGAGCCATATGCTCCGCCTTTGCAGCTCTACTAAATTCACTTAAGATTCGTTATTTCATTGTATATTTGTGCAATCAAAGACCACTCAATTCGACAACATTATTTTATGAAATCACTCAATTCATACACAGTTTGTTGTTTCCGAAATATTTGTTCAATTCGCCCCGTTGTTACTCCTAACTGCCTCACACTGTCGATCAAATGCATTACTCCAGTCGATAATCGAAATAATTTTTAATAATGTAATCGAAGTTCACCCCTCATTTCTAAAACGAATTAAGTCGCAATGATGATGTTCACCTCTCTCGCCATAACACCGCTTTTCAGTTTCAAAACATGCGTTTTACGGCTTTCGCTTTCCTTTAACTCGCTTTTCTTTCCCGTGCTTAGGTTCATTTTTCAGTGCTAATTCTCGTTGTTTTGTATCGCAGTCATGCAATGAACTTTAAAAAAAACTCGAAAAGCACATGCATTAAACACAAAACAGCAAAAAGAGTTGCCCATGGCTGGAATCGAACCAGCGTCGCCACGGCCACAACGTGGAGTACCAACCACTATACTACATGGGCCGATAGCAGCTCTCTGTAATCATGTAGAGGTACCTGAAGCGCCATATACCATTGGAATTTACTGGAATAATGTATAAAAAGAAAACGAAGTAAGAAAAATGAAACTGTGAGAGTATGGGCGAGCATCATGGGGTGAAGAAGTGTAACCAATTCATAGGTAGAAAGGGAGAGCAACTCTAACAAGAAAAAAATTACCGAAGGGAAACGGAAATGAAAAGAAGAACCAGTTCAGTTTTCTATACGCGGTTGTCTCTCCTTATCTCTAACTGTCGTTGTAAATGCATCTTTTGCCAAACGAGCTTTGCAAGTGAACTCTTTATCAGCAGACATGTAGTGCAATATGATCGATTGGAGACTAATAGCGCATGCATATTTCTCCAGAATTTGAGAGAAAACACTCGGTATTTTCTCAGACAACGTTTAGTTCTGCGCTTTCGTCTCGTTTTCTCATTGTAGTTGATAGAAACCGATAATAAGGAGTGAGCACCTTCAAATGATCGTACGATTTGCCGTGAGAATCATGATTGAGGTTTCCCTTTTCAGGTTATTTACCGTGATTTTCAGGTATGTTTCAAGTGCGCTACATAGTGTATGAGCCTGATAACTAATTGAAATCTACCCAAAATGAAACACAATTACCTGAAAAGGGAAAACCTAATCATAATGGGAAAGTAAAGCTTCCCTTGGGAATGAAGATAGCGAAGAATACTAGGGAAACTGAGAGAAGTGCGAGTCCGATTATTATTGAATATTTATCGAAGACAGTCTCGTTGTATTTTCTCTTGGCAAAACCTTGATAGCTTCCGAAACAAGTGAATATCCAAAAGAGGCTGAAGATAACTAAAAAAAGGTCATTATTTGGTAATTTGTAAATATAATCACACAAACCTCAGTGTAAGCGTAGATTGGCAGGTAATTCCTCTTGTTTGCGAAAGATCCAGCATAGAGGAGCGAAGTGATGAAGATATTCAGAGCACTATAGGCAAGACCGAGGATGAAATGGAAGAGGTTGTACTGTTGGCCAACTGAACCGAACATTAAAGAAGTATTATCAGCAACAACGTGACTGGTTTAAAAAGTTTCAAATATGCAGAAAACTATTTTTAAGTCGCGTGCTCTCTAACTCGTTGCTTGACACGCAGGGTCACTTGGCACTAAGCCAACTACTCCCAACTGGCTTCAAGTAAAATATATGAAAATTCAGTTTTTGGAATTTCATTGAGGTTTTGGTGGGCCAAAAATCCGTCTTATCTGTTGTGGTTGTCATTTTTGCCGAAACATCTTATTTAAGCTAATACAGATTGGCGTGCAAAATGCAGAAATTAATTACTTTGTAGGTGATCATGCAGTCTCGGCCAATTTTCGGGGTCTCCCTCTCGTGGTTGATATCTGCTCACAAGTTTGTGCACTCTTATCTGAAAATGTGAATATGTGATATTTTACATTTCACAAATGCATTTGAGCAATATAACTATGTAGATTGAAATGATAAAATATTTTTAAAAAAGACATCACACATCCTTCTCCATCATCGAATAGAAGAAGAAGACTCGAGCAACCACGATCGTCGTTACGATTATTCGGAATACAGTGAACACCCGCATGACATCCTGAACCTCATTATCATATACTAGCGGAGATGCTAGGGAAACAGATTCTATCGCACCGATATCGTAATCCGAACAACTGGCAAAAGGGATTGCGCTTTGATATCACGGATATGACGACTCACTGGAGGTGGCCGGGAACAATTAGCAAAAAAGTTTGCTAGATCTGATCCTTTTTATGATGAGATCTTAGAGAAAATGATTTTCAAAAATATAGGTCATTGGTTTCAGATCGTCGCGACGATGAGTCGGAACACAATGAACACTCGCATGACATCCTGAACCTCATTGGCATTTACGATGCATTTTAATTCGCCTAAGAATCGAGCAGGTTCCGGCAGGTTGCATTTCAGTTTTAAAAAATCTCGATTTCCTGTAACAATTTGTTTTGGGGTAATTGAAGATTCTAAAATATCTTCACGCACGGTGAAGACGCCTGCACTTATTTGGTGCTGGGATAGTCGCGGTACACTTCCCCGCCTATATTCTCCACTCATTTCTAGGCATACCATCTAGGCTTTTGGTCATGAAACCCCTCAATGTAGGGGAAACTGTTAGGGCAAAAGAGGTCCTCGACAGTCAGGCCACGCAACAAATAAATTCCAGTAAAAATTAGCAGACCTTGCAGTGACTTCCGCAGCAGAAGTTGTAATTCGTCTTAGCCAGTTGCCTTCTGCGCGAGAGACTCTCAACATTTATGTCTTATAAGAAGTTGTGCTTCAAGAGGAGGAGCACGGACGGATTCCCATCGTCTCGAGTGATCTACCGTCAAGAAAGCCCCGCTGTCTGCGTTGTGAGTTCCTAACCGGCGCAAGTCAGGTGTTCGGCGGCAGGATGATCTACTTCGATGCTCAACGGAGATCCGTCACGATCGTCCCTACAGTTGACCAGAGAAGCCAAAGAAGATCCCATCCCTTGACCTAACGACGCTCTGAGACCGAAGATCCCCATTCCCTCCACACTGAAGTCACCCTCCTGCAGGACCATTGTGCCTGACGTCAGGATAAATATGACATGAAATATGATATGATAAGAAGTTGTGCACAATAATGAATTCCAGTTCAGAGTCGGATAATAGCAAACAAGTGATCTTCTCCAGTATTTCAGAATATCTCGCACTGCCACAAATGATTTCGTAAAAATACTGGAAAAAAGTGATATTTTTCTAATCATACCTTGTACAAGGACATCTGCTAAAATCAAAGAAGATCCCTATCTATACTGGATTAACTCCTTACCATTGTGCGAAAGCTCGTGGAGGTAGACTTCATCTCTGTAGATGAAGCCATTCTGTAGAGAAAGAATGCAATTGAAGAGATAGTCAGGTGATATGAGATAAGATGGGGTGAAGAAGTGCATTACACCGCTTTCCTCCTCCACTTTCTCTCACTTGTCATGTGCACGTCGTAAATGAGAATAAAAACTACATAATATATGTGAGAACTGAGATGTACAACCCATAGCTTCATGTGCATTCATGTCACGATCTGCCAAAAGTGATGAAAAAGTTCATTCTTCGAGCTCTATCTGGCGTCAACGTTGATCGATTCTGGTTTCCTTCGGGTTTCTAATATAACTTGTTATGCTATTTCGAAAGAGCTATTGCACGACTTCGAAATCTAAAGTTTGTTAAAAATTTTCTCGAAGTGTGTCATCGTTGAGCGCGATTTTCGGTCCTTATACAGTACGTGCTAATCGCCTTGGTCATGTGCGTGCGCTGCGCTACGCGGCGGAGCGCGGCTTGCGCGGATTGATTTTGTGGGAAAAATATTGTTTTTTACTATTCGAACTTATTATTTTCGAATTCTCCGTAAAATTTTGCATCGGAAGGACTATTCATTCATATTTTTAAAAATATATTTATATTTGTGAATCAATATTTTGAATGCTGTATTTCTGCAATCTAACGTAATCTCAGTTTACGATAGCGACAGTATCGCAAACTGGGATTACGGTAGGTTGCAGCATTAAAGAATTCAAAATATTGATTTTTGAAAATTAAAATATGAATGAATTGCCCTTCCAATGCAAAATTTTACGGAGAATTCGAAAATAATAGGTTCGAATCATGAAAAACAATATTTTTCCCACAAAATCAATCCGCGCAAGCCGCGCTCCGCCGCGCAGCGCCGCGCACGCACATGGCGAAGGCGATTAGCACGTACTGTACCTAAAAATTCAACTCCAACATTTTGTTGAGAATGAAAAACTGTATAATATTTGTGAAAACGGAGATGTACAATCTATAGCTTCATGTGCATTCATGTCACGATCTGCCAAAAGTGATTGAAAAAGTTCATTCTTCGAGCTCTATCTGGCGTCAACGTTGATGGATTCTGGTTTTCTTCGGGTTTCTGGCATAACTTGTTATGCTCTTTCGAATGAGCTATTTGTCGATATCGAAATCTGAAATTTGAAAAATGGATTTCGGTAGATCAAAAATCGATATTTCGGGTCACGCTTCCGGTTGAAAAGTTCTTTGGCCCAGGGGTCATGTTCCCAAAGTATGAGTTCAGGGTGACAATTTTGACAGAGTTGAGCCATCTTACCTGCATTCTTACAGAGAACGTGTTTTAATTTCTTAAAAAAATTTTTTTCTGGGATTCGATTACATATGATCCGAACTGAGTCTGCTAGATAATTCACTGGAAAATAATAGATCGAGTCAGGACAGACTACATCGAATCAAAAAATAAGATTCAGTAAAATGTGATTGGATAAACAGGAAAATAGATTATTACAGTTCTATAAAACGGTCCTTTTTCCCATCGGAACGCACTCTTCACAAGACAATTTTTTCTGCGATGAAAGCAGGTATTGCGCTCTTTTAATTAGGGACATGCTGGATTCAGCATTTGTTCAAACTTTCTTCTCATTTTCTGAGCTATTCCCCTCTACCTGGAGTAGAATTCTAATCTCCCGTCTTCCAGGTTTCCTCGTCCTTCTGATGTTTGCCTTTACCTTTACCTTTTTTTTACCTGATCTTTGCTGCTTGAGTCTGCATCGATAACAGGGTTGGCATTACTCACATAAAGTATTATTTATTAATAATATACATTTCTGAACTTTGATCTTTGGTATGTATATGTTCAGGTCTGGGACTGCGTGCGGCGCGGGACTGGTCCCAACTGTAATCCTAAGGGGTGCAAGTCCGACGAGGTATCTCGATTTGGCGTTGGATGAGAACTATGACGACATGCCGCATTTGATGTATCAAAAGCTGCATGACGTCATAGTTCTCATCCGACCTAGTTCCCTCGATTTGCTTGCCTGTAGAATAGCCACTTCTTTTAACAACAAAGCAGTGGCTTCCTAATCTCGTGTACATCAGTGGACATGGTATGATAAATGAATGATTGAGTTGGCCAGGCAGAGAGCTCGGGTGCAGACTCCTTTCCGAAAGCCATTCGAGTTCGGAGAGTGAGTGAGGAAAACAGGGATTCGTCATGAATCGGGGAAAGGGAGTTTTCCCCTAATACTCACCCCAAGAAGCACTTGGTACATAGCTTAGTCTCACTATTCGTGCCACGTTTTAGCAGTTCACGGGGAAACATCCTCTGTCAAATGAGCCGAATAGCTTTCACCATCGGTCAAAGCCATAATGTGAATTACTCAGGGAATGTCTTACTGGAAAGAAGATGCTCTGTTGCAAAGAAATTCCTCGATAAAATGCATTCGTGTATTTTTCATGTGATTGAATTGAAGAGCATTGTCATTGCATTACTTTATCAGAACAATTTTATCTTGGTGCACGCAGGCTCACTCATACGGCATTGTACTTGAACTGAAAGTAAAGAATTCAGAAAAAAATATCAGAATGTTTACTCAACCATTAGTCCTCGAACGTTCACTCCACCATTCGGCTGCCACGATACCCTCATCTCGTTCGTCGAACTGGTGTAGGTCTTAGACACGAAGGCACCCGTTACACTAAAGTAGAAGTAATTCACATGATAATATAGTACCAAACTTATAAATGAATTTTGAATATTCACTTGGCAATTAAGGGTCCTCCGAAAGTTCCCTCATAGAGGAGAAGGTGATCGCAGCATGTATTCGCTTCGAGAAGAATTATCTATAATTATGGATCTTTTCCATGAAAATTTCCTACAAAATATTTGGCAAACCACATAAATTGGTGTTTTTTTTATGAAAGCGCAAATAGAGCAAAAGTTTAGTACATTTTAATATGAGGGCGTTTGCCGAAGATCCGATCAGAGCACGGCACAGCAAAAAAAATCAATTTTCCAATTTCGAGTCATTTGGCGTTATCGATGGCGCTGAAGAAGATAGGCATACTCATTTTATACGTAGAGCTTACGTTGGCTCCAGACGACGTTGCGTCGATTTCACATTTTGAGGCTTTCCACAACTCAATTTAAGCGCTAAAATTAGTGGAAAGTTTTCTAGAGTGAAATTTTGAACACGTCTGTGTATTTCAATTATCATATTTTTCTAATTAAAAAATTAAAAATTCAACTTTTCGCTCCATCAAAAGCGAGCTTTTGATGGAGCGAAAAGATAAATGTTTCAAATAGCGCCCCGTTTGAACCTGATTTGGCGAGTTATCGTCCGATCTTCCTCCTTCACTTGACCTCAGACCCTCTGGCAGTCCCCTCCTCTGCCTCTATCCCACGCCCTTAGACAGTTTCAGCGCAATGCCTCGTCCAACCTCGCGTTTTCATCTGTTTTGAGCTCGGTTATTTTTAGTTTTCTCAAAAGTTTGATTTCGTAATTAGATGAAATTACATACTTGAAATCCTCTCGTCACGGCGGTTCCATCCATATATTTGCTAAACTCGCTTTTGATGGAGCGAAAAGTAGAATTTTTAATTTTTTACAAGGGAATGGCACGGGATGAAAATGAGATTGAGGTATGTGCTATATACCATGTGAAAGAGCATGAAAAGTTTTCCTAACTCTGCTTTTGAAACCCTGCTACAGGGACCTGTGATAGCCAGGAGGGGCCTCGGAAGGATTCAGGGAGCTCGGCATCGGCGCATCCATAGTCAGAGTGCATGAGTAGTGTACCGCTCTCTCGCCCTTCTCCCACATGTCTTGCTAATAAAGTGGATAGTGCTTTGATTTTGAAAGTTGGGGGTTCGAACCCCAACCGCGCTGGCACTTTTGCTATGTTTTTCTAACTTCAAATCATGTATTAGGTTACAATATATTTAGAGTATTCACACTTTATTACTGATTAGGAAGCAAAATCTGGCATACATTCGCCCTTCATTGTTGTTAATAGTATTTCTTCCAATTTGTTTGAGTATAATGTCCATGCATGTCAGATCTTGCTTCCTAATAAGTAATACAGTGTGAAAACTCAAAATATATTTAAACCTAATACATGAGTTAAAGTTAGAAAAACGCGGCAAAAAGTGCCAAAACGGTTGGGGTTCGAACCCCCAGCTTTCAAAATCGAAGCATGCGCACTATCCACTTTATTAGCAAAACATGTGGGAGGAGGGCGAGAGAGCGGTACACTACTCATGCACTCTGACTATGGATGCGCCGATGCCGAGCCCCATGAATCCTTCCGAGGCCCCTCCTGGCTACCACAGGTCTTTGTAGCAGGGTTTCAAAAGCAGAGTTAGGACAACTTTTCGTGCTCTTTCACATGGTATACAGCACATACCTCAATCGCATTTTTACTCCGTGCCATTCCCTTGTTAGAAAAATATGATAACTGAAATACACAGGCGTGTTCGCCAAATACACAGGCGTGTTCGCCGAAAACTTGTTCCTCTAATTTTAGCGCTCAATTCAGCTGTGGAAAGTTTCAAATGTGAATTCGACGCAACGTCGTGTGGAGCCTACGGAAGCTCTTCGTACAAAATGAGTATGCCTATCTTCTTCAGCGCCATAGATAACCCCAAATCACTCAAAATTGGAAAATTGACTTTTTTTGCTGTGCCAAAATATTTCGGATCTGCTTGACTTTTAGGCAAACGCTCTCATATGTATTACCTCCATCTCTATTTTTTTGCCCACGTCCACAATAATGAAGAACTCGCACGGAATGGAGGCATCCATTGGATATCCCGGAGTAGTGATCTGGAAATTGATGCAGTATTTATAGCAGCCGGTTCAATAGTTGACGAAAGAGGTTGAATGTGAAACCAACAGTTTCTCCTTCCTTTATGTTCGGGCCTGGGCAAGTAGTGCTAGTTTCAGGCACAGAATTAGCTTAAAATCGGCAAACTAAAAAACATAGTACTTCAACTCTTACGTTTTCTGGCGCAAACAAAGGGTAGTTTCGTCGCACAGTCCACGTTCGTCCATTGCGCTGCTACATAGTCGGTGTTCATAACCAAGCAATCCCCAAAAGCATTGTATGGAAATCCTGAAAAATAAAATCCAATTGCCTAATCGAATTCTTGAAAAAAACTCACCCGGATAAAAGTTGTCATAATCCCAATCAGAGCCATCGATCCATCCGAAAGTGTCCGATTTGCCGCTTATCCCAACTGCCGCTCCTAGCATAAGACCAGTTGTGAAACCTCTAGAAACTGCGAGCCTCCGGAGATACGAGTTTTCCTGAATAGAATCGTTTTTCTCTTTCATAGTTATGTTTATTAACATACGTGGTCATTATGCACCGACGCCACTGTTGCTCCAGCGATGCTGCATAGTTTCTCTGCATCTGACCAGTTTTCGAACGTTTCTGAGATCTGAATCAGCAGTTTTAACATGAATTTATATAATAAACTAAAATGTTAGGTTGGTAAGAAAGTTCTGTCGCGTGCTATTTTTCCATTTTTTCTTGACTGAATAAAATGTTTGGAAATTCAATTTGACATAAGTTGAAGTTATGTAAGTAGTATACATCAACATGTCTAAGTCAATCATATTTCGCATATACAGCGAGTTTCTTCTGAAAATGACGATTTTAAGGTATTATTTTTTGAACTCAGCCGTTTGAATGAGAGCTACCAATTGCTTCTACTGCTTTGAAGAGTGACAACACTAGAGTTGTACATCCATATTATCACATAACATCCGGCATTCGATATTTGTGGGAAGCTGCAGATAGCAAAAAAGGCTGATTTCGAAGAACAATTTTCGGTTTCATCCTTTGAAAAACTGTAGCTTACGAACAGTTAGGTGCACCACTATCCAACTTAAGGTAAACACTAAGCATACCGAGTACTTCAGTACTCACTACAATTGAGTTTACTGGATCAATCGCTAAATCTTCAGTGATGAGAAATGCTTATCAACAGAATTCAATTCAGTAAAATTTTCAGAATTAGTGCTGATCCCAAGTTGGCATAATGGGGCGTTCTTCTTGTTATGCAATACAAAACATGCCCACTTGTTGCACTCTACAATACCATGTCAGTCAAGTCCATATCACATTTCTTCTTTCAACCATGAGCAAATAAAAAATATGGTTGGTCATCAATTTCGCTAAATTTGGCAGTCGACTATTCCAGAATTAGTGATTGGAGAAAACTGTGATAACGTTTTCTCGAAAGAGTAACCAAGCACTATTAGATAACTGAAGATCGTATAAAGACTGATCAACTTTGAAGGGCAGGATAAATCAAAATGTAAAATACGAGAAACGCGACAGAACTTTCTTACCAACCTAATAAATATTTGTGTGAGAAACAAACCTGATAACAAACTGAATCCTCGTCATCATCATTAAAATCCGTACATCCATCATCATTCAGCTTCGGGTGGTAAAGATCGGAGATGCAACAGGGGTAACTATCATAGGGAGATGTATTGATGTTCACTAAAAAGTATAATAATGCATAAAACATATCACGTGTATCACGAGTCAGTGGATGAAAAAAGCACCCCCGGGAACATTTTCGAAAAAGTTGTTGCCGTTTTGGCTCCTACTATGATGGGAGAATACCATTGAGAGATGATTTCGAAAAAAAAAGTCATTGGTCCCAGAGCCGGCTTTTAGGAATTTTCCGGTTTTGCACCTGGCTATACTCTATTTCAGCTCCCAGATGCGCGGGAGTGTTTGTTTTGGTCTTAAAATGTGCGGAAAACATTTCCAGAAACTTTCCCGTTGTGAGCAAGACGATTGGGTAACAATTAAATACTATGCGCTTGAAAAACAAGTTTTTGGATCAAAATGAAAAAAATTCCTATCAAGCTTTAGAGTGATACAAATTTTTAATGCAGAATATGAAAGAATAAGTGTTTTTACTTGATATAAAAATATTAAAAGCAAAATTTAAGATAGGCCTTTTTTTGAATTTTTCACTCAAACATGGAATACTGAAGAAAATGTAAAAAATGTGAATTTTTTAATTTTTGTTTTCTCTTCTTCTAACTTTTCCAAACAAGTATTGGAGTGATGTAGAAGTGGAAAATGTTCTTTTGGTTGACGAGTTTGTGAGTATGTTTCGATAAATAAATTTAAATATTAAAAATACAAAATAACTAAAAATTTTGTCATGCCAAGCACGTAAACGCGAATTCGTCTTCCAAAAGAGAATTAAGTCACTCCAATACATGTTTGGAAAAGTTAAAAGAATTTACATTTTTTGACTTTTTCTTCAGTATGCCATGTTTGACTGAAAAATGCAAAAAATGGCCTACCCTAAATTTTGACTTTAATATTTTTATATCAAGTAAGAACACATATTCTTCATTAAAAAATCTGTATCACTCTCAAGCTTGATAGGAAAAATATTTTTATTTTGGTCCAAAAACTCGTTTTTAAAGCGCATAGTGTTTAATTGTTACCCAAATCGTCTTGCTCACAACGTGAAAGTTTCTTGAAATGTTTTTCCGCGCATTTTAAAACCAAAACAAACACTACCGCGCATATGGGAGCTGAAATAGAGTATATCCAGGCGCAAAATCGGAAAATTCCTAAAAGCCGGCTCTGAGACCAAAGACCGATATTTTTTGAAATCATCTCTCTAGGGTATTCTCTCATCATAATAGGAGCCACAACTACAACAATATACATAATGAACTCACTAAATATCCAGCCATACCCGGTGTGGAAGTACCACCACACATTGGAGCTACACTCCCCATTGAGAGCTGAATATTCAAATTATTTTATATTGCCTCATTTTGGAAAGAGTTTACATATATCATAAGAATCTGGTTTGTAATCGATTGACGACCCATCAATCCATTTGTATTTCTTTGAAGACTCGTCGCATACTATTCCTGGAATATATTTTTGTTCATTCTAATCTAGAGATTGCAATACCGAGCGGCAAGCTCCAGCCATAGTTGGCTCCATTGGCGGCCCAATAGCTGTTCTGCTGAAACAAATGAATTATATTACATATGAAACATATTTATAGAAGATACAGTGCATGAAATGTAAACCTCCGCATCCTTGATGACAACAGGAAGTGCATTGGCAGATGCGCAATAATCGATAGCACCTTGAAGTCCCTGAAGAGAGCACCCATATATCCACTTCACCATAGCTTACCGATAAAGATGATATTTTTGTACTTGCGCAGTGGCCTCTGCATTGCCCATCGCGAATCAAATTGGCACCCGAAGGACAGAGATATCTGTCTGTACCTGGAAAGCAGAGAAATTATTTACCTTCATTCTATTTATTCATGATGATGAACTAACGCACCGAAGTCATCAGGATCATCAGCTGCAACAGCGACCAGGCCGAATCTGTGATAAAACATATTTGATATTCCTTGCAGCAACCTTTCTTGCTAACGCAATACAATTTCGAAATTTGCACGATATACATTTTAAAATTTGAAATAGTCCTTGACACTCACCTTGCAACAAAAATGAGCAGGAGAACACCCGCGAAGCGATGCAACGCCAGCATTCTGGAATTATTTCAGTGGCAATAAACAATTAAAAGAAAATAATAAAAGTAGAGTATGGCATAGATCGAAATGGCTGTCTTCTACAGTGACTCTTTGTGAGAGAGGCGCTTTACATGCAGCCGCGTCTTATCTAATCACTTCTCGCGTTTCGCTTGTGTTTACAAATCTGCTCATGTTCTCCTCATTTCATACACTTCATTGCTAGTTATACTGATCGAGAGTGCTTGCAAAATGAGGAGGGCACATGCCGATCAACGCTAGTTTCGAGCTGTTATCAACGCAAACGACGAGGCATTATCATAATGGCGCCGAAAGAAAGGATAATAGCTTCTCGAAGAATGCATTCACAAGTTACGAATTTTTTTTTAAATCAATAATTTATCTATCGTATATTGATTTTAGGTACAATGAACGATGACTTCCAGCTTACTCTTATTTGTTGCACTTAAAAGATCAATTATTAACTTTGGACATGGGAAATATACGGGTGTTCTATCATTTCCTTGCAAGTTGGCCGATACTCCGGATCCAATTGTGTGAGCGCTTCTACTAACTCCGACTGAAGTTTTGTCATTTATTAATCAATCACTCGTTTGCTCATACCATTTCAGTGCCAGTTATAAGGCTGCTCTGCTTCCCAAGTCGATAATCGTTGAATATCTGTGAATATTCAATATTTTAGCAATGTCAAAAATGACTATATCACCTGAATCCGGTCCTCACCAGTAATTGGAATGCACATTTTAGACAGTATTAGACCAAGTGCGTACACATCGGTTTTGGAACTGTACCTCGAGCAAAGGTCACGCTGATATTGAATTGATTATCTTTGAAGAACATTTTCCCGCACATTTTCCGGGCTCATGTACAATTCAGTTCCGGTATGGGTTCTAGTGATCACAGTCTTCTCTTCGTTGAGTTACCAAACCGAGATCACAGACTTTCAAGCGATCCTCGCTCACAAAGAGGATATTTTCTGGCTGAAACATATAATCTTCATGGAGTTTGGTCATGACAACCTTTAGATCCCTATGGATCATGTCCATCTCGTGAATGTAAGCAACAGCTGAGAGGAGCTGCTTGAACCACGATTTGATGCGAGGAGGAGATCGGGACGAGGATTCCTTGTTCTCATCTAACCACCAAGCCAGCGAATATTTGAATAGCTGCAATTGTCGAATGATGTGTGATACACTTCAAAAAGCTGCCTCCAATTGTATGTAGATGAAAGCAGTGTCGTAGGAATATTGAGTTTTTTAAAAAAATATTTTTTTTCAAATAAATAAAAAAAATTCTTTCAATAACAAGCAAGTGAAAAATTAATTTCAATTTACTCACAAAATTGCTCCTAGAAGAGCCCACATATTTCAGCATCATGACGTCAAAGTCAAGCTTAAATCATTTGATTAACAAAATTTTCGAAACCTGCCATCCTGCAGGCGGTTTTTCTAGCAACGTGTTGTTGTATCGAACGATTCCCGGATGATCGAACTTGGCCATAGCTCGAACTTCCCCGAGCACTTTTTGCTCTTCACTAAACATGTATTAGGTTGTTCGGAAAGTTTCTTTCTTTTATTTTTGTCATGCCAATTCTTGTGGCTTTCGACTTCAATTATTTTGTCTATGGTATATGTAAGGGCCTTGGCGGTGGGATACTGCAGTATGTTCAAATCGCATCTCGGTCATATAGCATGCTAGAAAAAATATCAAAATTTAGCAAATGCAAAAAATACCTCAAAAAATGAAATTCAGTGTTTTTTGTTGGGTCATTTCTTACCGAGAACTAGATGCCTACCGATATTAAGCCGATAATATATGATAGGGCAAGATTTGATATTCATGATAACAAAGAAAAAACAGGCTTTCAACATTTGAGAGAGACAAGAGATATCAACATGTCACCATTTCGATGTTCAAATTTAGGCATAAATATTTTGAAGAAAGCCTGCTATTGAATACGTAATTAGATTCCCACCTAATTAGGGATAGCAAGTGACCATGTAAAGTACTTCATAAATAACAATAGCTTTCTTCTCTACTTTGATCGGAGGAAGCATAATAAGTTCAAAATTCTGTTTGGAAAACAAATCGTAGTGCGGATTATCCAATCGACGCTTTGCTAGATTAGGTAATACGTGCTAGATTTAAAACTTTATGTTTACTAATAACCCTATTCAAGATCTATTTATCGAAATGATATGCAATACTGGTTGTTATAGAGAGTATCCAAGCCCACATCAACTACAAAAAACCATAACATGATTGGTCAAGGTTAAAGAAAGGAGAAGTGAAAAATGTCCATACATGAAAAAAGAAAGAAACTTTCCGAACAACCTAATATATCATTGTGCGGGCCGGATGTATCAAGGAATTGTTTTTTTTATTATGTCTCGCAATGAGGATATATGATCGTCAAGAATTTTCGAAGTGTATTCAACAAATACAGACTGCAGCTAGTTTGTAAAATATGCATACTTTGGCTCGATGGGAATTCACTTCACGGCGTATGCCCTGCCATCCAAGCGGTGAACAACTTCAAAGACGATACCGAATCCGCCAAGTCCCAGAATTTGTGTGATTCGAAACTCATTGGAAAAGCTGAAAACGGTTTTTTCTGAAAATCTCTATGACAAAAATTACCTCGAGGAGAATCCTTCATAAATTCCATTTGGGTGGTGCTGAAAGGCATTAATAATTATCAAACACTTGATTCGGAAAAGAATATAACACGCGTCTTCTGAGAGATTGCATGAAAACGGACCCCCTGCGGCACTAGGAGCCGAAAGTTTGAGCAATATCCGCGAGATATTTATGTCAGAGTATATTGGGGATGAGAACACTTTTGATGTTGGAAGTTTGAGTCAGAACCGGCTTTTAGGGATTTTCCGGTTTTGCGTCCGGCTCTAGTGTATTTCAGCTCCCAGATGAGCTAGGAACATGGCACTGGGCTCAAAATGTGCGGAAAATTATTTTAAACAACTTTTATGTTTTCATCGAAAATGGAAAAACACATCTTCATATTGTAATTTTCGAGAAACTGTCAACGAAATCAGATATTAAATTCGACTGGTTCGGGAACCCCCCTGTTACCCAATTTTTCTTTACATATTATGAATCCTCGATGTATATATAGTCTAGGAAAAAATACTATTTAAACTCTGCGTTGTGGCTTTTTGAGTTCTGGTGCCCGGAAGTCGAATAAGTTAGCTATTAGGTTGAATAGAAAGTCTTTATCCACTGTTTTGCTCGATCACTGCTCAGTGCAGGATACCTTTGGTGTTCCCTCGCCTCTAGTGAATAACACATGACAAAGGGACTATGTGGTCAACAACCTCCCATTCCAATCTTTTCATTCTGCCACTAGTAAGACCACGATGTTTGTTCCCACGGCCTTGCACATCCGCAACGTTCTGTTATTCTTATTCCTCTCTCACACTACAATGAAGGAATCGGAACGTCAGTTGGCTGAAGTCTACGAGTCATATGCCCCTCACTACAAGACCATACGCAATTGGTACCAACGCTTCGAGAAGGGGGACTTTTCCATGGATGATCGTGACCGGTCTGGGAGGCCACCCGAGCTGGATTTGGATGCACTACGGATCGTAGTGGAATCGGATCCCTTCCAAAGCACCCGCGACATGGCATCCACACTTGGGGTATCGCAAGGCACCATCGTAAATGGTTTGGTCTCCATTGGCAAGAAGAAGAAGCTAGGCCGTTTCATACCCCACGAATTGACCCAAGACCAGCTTGACCACCGAGTTGACGATTCCCTTTCTCTACTCACTCTTCACGCTGGAGATCGATGGTTGGACCGTCTCATAACAGGGGACGAGAAGTGGGTCTACTATGAGAATCACCATAGGAGGGCACAGTGGGTGGATGCCAATGAGACCCCACAGGACGTCGCAAAGCCTGACCTTCACCCCAAGACAATCTTGCTCTCTGTCTGGTGGGGAGTGGATGGCCCGATTTACTGGGAACTCCTACCTGAGGGGCGGACAATTACTGGAGACGTCTACACGAAACAACTACAGAATCTCAAGAAGAAAGTCGCACAATCTCCCCTGAACGGCAAGAAAGTGTACTATCAACACGATAACGCCCGACCCCATGTTGCACGGCAGGTCAAGCAGGAGCTGTCCAAATATGGCTGGATGATTCTCCCTCATCCACCGTATTCTCCTGACTTGGCCCCTTCGGATTATTGGTTGTTCTCAGATCTGACCCGTCATTTCGATCAGAGATCCTTCACTTCCCGTGGGGCGATCGAGGCCGCACTCAAGCAATATTTTAATTCGCGCCGAGATGGGTTCTATAAGGAGGGAATCCATAAGTTGCCTGAACGTTGGAGATTTGTCGTAGATAACAATGGTGCATATGTTTGATTTTGCTCTTGTGCTTTATTGTCAGAAGAAGGGAAATAAAAAGTGGATAAAGACTTTCTATTCAACCTAATATGTAGTGATATAGGCATTGCGAAATTAGTCATTATTCGACTCTATTTCTTGGGTTTTGGTGAATTATCAACGTTTTGAGATGGAAGACAACCATTCATGCTGAAAAGACCGGATTTAAAATCATTTCTGGGAAGTCGATTTTTCCGACCCACGAAAATCGAAAATTTTCGAAGTTTTATTTTTTCTTCTTTGATGCAATATTTTAATAAAACTGATCGAATTTGCCATAAAATAGATCATTTCGCGTCGAAACAAGCGACACTTTCGTAAGATAAATATGGTTCAGCAGCTCATCCCATGCCATTTTCAAAAAACCTGTAAATGAGCAAACCGGTCAATTCCATTGGTGATATAGGCTTTGAAATAATTGATTTTGTCAGTGAAGTTGAATTTGTCTTTAAAATCAGCAATTTTCAAAGTTTGAGATTTTTCTATTTTCCGGGGTCTATAACATCGACTTTCCAGAAATGATTTTAAATCCGGTCTTGTCAGCATGAATGGTTGTCTTCCATCTCAAAACGGTGATAATTCATCAAAACACAAGAAATAGAGTCGAATAATGACTAATTTCGCAATGCCTTTATCACCACATAGTTCACTTATTCGACTTCCTGGGATCAGAACTCAAAAAGCCACAACGCAGAGTTTAAATAGTATTTTTTCCTATATAGACATCGAGGATTCATAATATGTAAAGAAAAATTGGGTAACAGGGGGTTCCCGAGCCAGTATAATTTAATATCTGATTTCGTTGACAGTTTCTCGAAAATTACAATACGAAGATGTGGTTTTCCATTTTCGACGAAAACATAAAAGTTGTTTAAAATAGTTTCCCGCACATTTTGAGAACAATGCCATCGTCCTAGCTCATCTGGGAGCTGAAATACACTAGAGCCGTTCGCAAAACCGGAAAATCCCTAAAAGCCGGTTCTGAGACAAACTACCAACATCAAAAGTTTTCTCATCCCCAATATACTCTGACATAAATATCTCGCGGATATTGCTAAAACTTTCGGCTCCTAGTGCCTAGTGGTCATGCAATCTCTCAGAAGACTCGTGATAAGCGGTGTTTCGTGTTGACACTCACTTTTCCATTAGATAAGTCAGCAGTTACCAAGAAATGATCATCATCTATCTCAGCATGTGCAACTATTTCGTTATTATTGATGCCGGCAATATACCAAATGAGCGTCACTCCTCTGTAACCGCATAAATAAATTAAAAAAGTGAAAAAACGAATCTCACTCTAGTTGAATTGTTGGCAGGCAAGTCATGGAGTCAATTTCGAAATCTTCTCGTCGGTATGCGAAAAATAAATCAACGAAGAAGCGTCTCGGGTGTATATCGGAGTTCTCACCAAACTATTATGCTGGAAACACAACTATTTTTGACAACTATTTTGACAACTATTTTTGGCTATCAAAATATGCATGCTATTCTCTAAATTACCTCTATTACAATTATGTTTTCAGCTAGCTTGTAAACGGATCCTGGAGGATTAGCTGATGATTTTGAAAAATAAATTGATACTCCTATGAAAATACAAAATATTGCGTTAAAGAAGGAGTGCCAGCAAAATTGAACTTTTACCGCAGTCATAACAATGACCTACTTTTACACAACCATAAGAGATTCTGAAAATTTCACATTCATATCTTTATTTTGATCCGAGTTATCATTAATTGGCAGAGTGCCAAGGAGGCTTGAAGGGAAGGGAAATGCGACAATTCAAATATCTTGAAGATATGTCAAAAGACTGGGTGACTCGAACCCACAACCTTCCTATCACGAGACATCTGCTCTACCACTGAGCTAAACGTAAGCACCGATCTGTGTTGACCCTCATAACCCGAGCTATGATCTTTGGAGAGTGGGCTAGGTCATGGGTATGACAGAGTCAAAAGTAAAACTTTCTGACACTCCTTCTTTAATTTCATTTGTAATTATTTTTCTCGATATTTCGTTCAATTGCTAACCTGTTAATGCCCCTAAGAGATAATTGATTCTCCTCTTCATCTGATAAATTAATGGGAATTCCGTTCTTTAGAGGATCTTCGAATAACCGATAAACATATTTGTTCTCATCTCTGATTTGTCTGCACAATCCCCAGTGGTAGAATTCCTCGTCCTTTAACCTTCAATTATCTCTGAACATTTTTCCCGATCCCACCTCGAATTGATCTCTCAAGTAAGAAACATTGATGTTGTTTGGTGGGGAGAACATAGCTTTGTATACCTGCAACGTTTGAAAATGCGATCTTTCCAGAATAAACTATTTGGGATAAATCACCTTTCCTTCCGAAGTGAAGTACACTGCATTATCGTGTGCTCCAACAGATTGTAATTTTTCACTTGGCAATTTGACGTATATTTCATTTCCACTAAACACATGGGTGGTAACCAAGGAATAAATTATGACCTAACTCCGATTTCACGTACAAACTGTGTGGCGCGGAATTGAATCTCCAATAATATGTGGTTCCTGAAATTTCCGATTTGTGGAAAATAAATGTAATCAGCTTACCATCGTCGGTTTGGCATATGTCGGTATAAATATCTGGCAGAATTTCCTTCTTACTTATTTGTAAAACACTCTTAGCACTTTCCATCACTACAATGTTCATTATTGAACATTATTTGTAAATAATGTATGATTTTGGTAATCAATTTTAATTAATGCTGGACCTATCCCTAATTTGGCAAGAGCAATAGATATAATATGTTTGAGAGAATGTGAAAAAGATAGGGCTTAATATCCGATAAATCAGACCTAAATTTCCGTTATGAAACGAGAGAGACCGATATACAACGATAGAGCACAAACTGATGCAGTGAGAAACCGGTTGGCCAACGGAGTAATCCGAATGTCAATAGAGGATCGAATGTCGGTTAGAACTCCAAATTTGTGGCCGAATTAACAACCGGTTATCATTAATTTTTGCCAAGATAACGTGTGAAAGAGATCGCCAGCAAGAGAAGAGAGCGGAACCAATGAGTAACCTAATCCGTTGTACCGGGGAAAGCCGTTATATCTCTCTCTCTCTGGTTGTTCCTCTTTCACTTCTCTATTCGGATAAACGATACCACTTAACGGTTGTGCCTCACACACCAGTACATTCGACCCATCACACTCGTATTGATTTGTGCAGATCGCAAAAAAGGACACTTGTGCTAGATAATAAAATATTGGAGAAAAAATCTGATCTAGATATTCATTATGCACAAATTGAGGAAAAGCTATTAGGAAGGGATCAATCGTTGCCGCACGAAAGCGCCACGCGCCCCTCTCTTTCCGTCTTCTTATCATCTAGTGTAAACAATTGATATTGCGTGGCTATTGCCTTAAAGATTGTTCCTCCTTCCGCTTGTTCTAGGGAGGAAACATCTCTCTAGCAGTACGATTTCAATATACGTATTTGAAAATTTACTCACCATTTTCTGATGATCTTCGAGTAAGAAATATAATTCCACGTGCAAGGAGTGTGCCAATTAATGCTAGTTTCCATGTGTCAAGGACTGGGCTTAAGAATGTGTTATTGTTTTGACTCTATTTGGCACGTTACCTATCGTGTTTATAGAGAGGAGTGGAAAGATCCACCGTTGTAGTAGGACTAAATACTATAATTAATATTATCCAATTCATAGTTGTCCACAGTGAAATATCGCAAATATCTCTTCTCTTCTGCACAGCAATCATGAAGGAACCGACTATAAAGTATTATAATAGGTTGTAACAAAAGTTTTGCCCGATTTCGACCATGAAGTATGAAATCTCCTAAAAGGTTTCGCTTGAAACGTCACGACCTAACTTTGTAGAATATATTTGGGTAATACTTGTTCATTATATTGACACACATCCCGCATTCAGGGAATGCGAAAAAACCCGATTTCGTCAAAAGTGAAATATTCACGATGCACACATATTTGTTTGTCACGCTCATATTCTAAGAGAAAACATTGTTGTATAATCTCATATAGTGGAGTGGCAAGCTCGTTGGCAAGCTCGTTTCTAAAACTATATTGGATCTAGTTGTTGCTTCAATGTATCACAATTTACAGATCACTGACATCGATTATTCGCGAATAATCATTGATCATTGATTCTTGATCTTGATTAAAGAATCAAACAATATGGTTTCATCTTAAGTTATTTTACATCTACTACCATGGGACTTTATATCATAAAGGAATAATGGAGCATAGGCTTTTCCGCTTCTACAAAATTGATATTTTCTGAAATTTTGAATCAAAATATTGGAATTCGGTGTATATAGTTCGAGTCGATCTCCTCAAAAGGAAGCTATCCACTGACTAGGCCAAGCCAATAAGTGATAGA
The DNA here is from genome assembly GCA_036245805.1 of Pristionchus mayeri. Lineage (NCBI taxonomy): Eukaryota > Metazoa > Nematoda > Chromadorea > Rhabditida > Neodiplogasteridae > Pristionchus > Pristionchus mayeri. The sequence continues at coordinate 43,435,616 of BTRK01000003.1, read as the reverse complement.
GTAAGAGTTGTTTGTTCAGTTAACAATATAAAGTCTGAGCTTCCTTGTATGCTGGAAACATGGCATTTATGGAAACATCAATTTCGACACTGTGATATCAGTATCTGAGTATGCAATATTGCATTTTTTAAATACAATCATTGTATGTCCTCTTGAAAATAAATGTGAGCTCACCCTGGAAGGTGCTTAGTTTAAATGGATTTGAAGTCGATAGACTTAAGTTTAAATGGATTTGAAGTCGATAGACTTACGGCTACGGCTATGCGGTGTAAGGAACTGATTCCGACCAAGCCCTTTTTGACGAAAGGTCAAAAATGACCTGAGTTTCTGTAACGCTTTTTGTGGTAATCCCTATTTAGATATTTCTTTATTATGCTTGCTCATCACACTTTCCAAATATACATTGATATTTGCATTATCACGGATGTCCGTAGTGTGCTGACCCCAAAAATATGTAGTTCAGATATCAAAAGCAGTAACTTTAACTTTGAAATACCATGATATCAAATGGTTTGGCTTCTACTAATAAGTGATAGAACGAGTATCCAATCACTCTACGAATATAGGAAACAGTATGAAAAGATCTTGAGAATAAAAGGCAGCATATGCTGAAAACGAAAATTGGAAAATCGGGCAAAACTTTTGTTACAACCTGATACCAAATAGGTCAACTTTTAGACAAAAAAATAGACCGGTTGATGCTTCGCCTTCATAAATAATTGCGAGCACTCCTCCAGCAAGTTCCCAAGGAATGTCCTTCTGCTCAGTACTTCTCGTGATCCTAGATGTAAATTTCCTACTTCATGTATGGATCCATAGGGATTGTCAGCAAAAGGTAGAGATGCATCCCGACTTCGAGACTGGGAAACACTGATTGTTCAGTGTCAACAATACCTATTTACGAATGTACGAATGTATTTCTAGTAGTCTAGTACAAAATAACCTACGTGAATGGCCTGACTTCATCCACCACTGTTATCTTCGTCATTTCTTACTATTTGTATCTGAAATTTTCAAATTCAACTCTATAGCAATTCAAAATAGCCTCTAATCCATCCTTTTCTTCGTCGAAAGCATGAGCTATGAAGGTGCAGTTCAGAGGGCATGGTTCTCCTGAATTATGCACGATTTGTAATACAAACTTTGTAATTTAATTGCTGAACTGCTCACCATTCGCTTCTCCTCCAATAGTTGGCTGGTGGAAGAATAACTTGGGCTTCATAATTGGATCGATCTTCTGTTCGGAGTTGCCGCAACTGCAATTATCTGCTGCACGGGCTGCACTTCCGACCAATGTAGCCACGAGAAGTTGGATAAAGGCGAAGTTCATCGGATCGGTTAGGTGCATGAAACAGAAAGCATACCGGCTTGCAATGTTGTCTACGTCAGATAACGATAAGCATATTAGAGCGACAACGCGAGATTATCATCAGTTTCTCCCTATATCGGAATTTCAGGCGCAGGCACACCGATAAAAAAGATGAATCTCTGCTAGAGACAAATATAAAGGTAAAGTGGCGAGGAAAGATAGCGAATAAGCCACATTGTGAAGAGACGATAACGAAATTTATATTTCCGTTTATTCTGGTTTGACCAAACGTTCGACAAAGCGAAGGTGCAAAAACCGTGATAATCACTGCGATAATGTTGTTTTATTCATTCTTCGGAGATAAGAGTAATCCATAATATTCATTTTTTAAATGAATATGGCAATTGGTAAGCAAGTAACGCAAATTTGAAGAAAACCTAAAAAATTTTGTCCGACAACCCTTTGCCAAATGCTTTTAACTGCTTTGGAAGGGAACTTTATCTGAGTTCCAGATTTGTAATAGTAATAATCCTTCTCCCAATACTGGAAATGATCCTTCTCATGTTCGGATTGCAAATGAGAAGTGTCAGTGAATGAGCGAATCCGTGTAATCCCAGCACATTTATGGTTACGACGGAGACTGCTAAAGCTGAAAATGACGTTTAAAACTATCATTATGTGGTATGATCACCTTATGATGGTATCCAAAAATATTACCATTCTGTAGGATTGTCTTTTCCCACACTTTTTTGCGAAAATACTGAAGAATTATATTTTTTGGTTATAATTGTATTTTTTGGGTTTTTTACAAGCCGGGTGGCACAGTGGTTGTGTGCCAGGCTTGCGAACGAAGGGTCACGAGTTCGACCCCCGCCCGCGTCCACAGATCCACCCAGACCAAGGGGGTTAAGAAATGTTGGTAGTGATTCAAAATCACTATAAGGAAATCCCCAACCACGTGCGCACAACACGGGCGGTTTGAAGTCTCACAACAGGCCACTGGTTTCCAGGATAGGACCTAGTTGCTACACAGACGATGGGGTGGCAGAGCCCGCCCTTGCGTGGAAAAATGCCTAAAACCTTTACCTTTTTTTACCTTTATTCGACGGCGATCATTCGATCAAGTGCCGTAAAAATGTGTACCCCGATAGAAATAACCTAGAAGCAAAAACAAGTGTACTTACCAAATCGATTATTCGCTGATTCTTCCAAGCCGACGATAAAAGAGTTTTCGAGCAAACCAATTTGGACAAATAAGGGGCCAGCAAATAAAATACTAGGCATGACACCCTGGAATGTTACCGGTTACGAGTTTAGGTAAAGTTGATTTACCAGCATCACCTTCGATTGATTGGTATTCGTACTCATCCCCGGTACAGTCAATCTCCCCTTTTTGGATTTCATAATTACGAAAAAAATCCAACAATTTATTGATTTTCTGACCCGTGGGACCAATATTCTCGATCTACTTCTGTGCAACTTTTCAATAATATCATCTGTCACTCCTGATGTCCCTCTTTCTGATCATGTAGGGATAAGCTTCTCCATTTCTTTCACTTTGCACCGGGAAATTTAACCTAATTCTTCTAGAAATTATTCATTGGCTAATTGGGAGTTTATTAACTACCTCATCCATACGCACAATTGGACATTAGCATTAAGAAATAAAAATTCTACTGAGGCATATAATTATTTTAGCAATTTCATTAATGAGATTTTAGATGCTCACGTCCCCCTCAAACGACCATCCTTGTCCTCTGGATATCCCAAATTCCTTTACAAGATGTTCACAAGGCTGCAGAAATTCCACCAATTGGCTCCGAATAGTAACTTAACACACTCTTTACGTGGGCGCTTTGACCATGCTTATGAAATTCAGCGCGAATCACGGGCAGTTTACTCGGGAAAGCCTAGTTCCTTCTTTAATTATTGCAAGAATAGATTGAAGGTTAATAGCTCAAAACTACCTGGCATTATTGATAGTAACGGAGATATCCTTCTAAGTAATGTCGAAAAAGCTAATGCATTCTCTCAATTTTTTGCTAAGGTTCAAACCCCACCTTTGGATGTAACCCCTCCACAGTTCCCTCCACCCAAATCTTCATTCGACTTACCCTACATTGGTCCCGAAATGATACTCTGCTATTTCACAAATGATCCCTAAGGTAAATGGTTCACCCGATAGGATACCCAACCTAGTGTATTGCAAGTGCAAATCTTCCATAATTACTCCCCTTACCATTATTTTTAACATCTCTCCTTCCTCTCGCACGTCACCCAATCAATGGAAAACTACTCATGTAAAACCCATCCCAAAAAAAGTCAGGAGATGTCTCTATCTCTAATCATCGTCCTATCTCTCTCACGGTCACTACCTCTAAAATATTCGAAAAAATTCTTATTAATTCCATTGTTGACTTTCTAGACGAATATAACATATTAGATGCTAGACAAGCAGGCTTTCAAAAATGTAGAAGCACTACTTCATCTTTATCTGAAACACATTCATTTTATGCTATGCAGCTGAGTCTGAAAAAGTCCGTGGACACAATCCTCTGTGATTATAAGAAAGCATTTGACTCGATTGACTTAAGGATGCTTATCCATAAGCTTTCCTCGCTGGGAATATCACCCGCTATCACTCAATGGTTTGAGTCTTATCTGCTGGGTCTCTCGCAACGCGTGTTCATTGGAGATTATTTATCCCCTCCCTCACCTATTCAGTTAGGCGTCCCCCAAGGTTCCTCTATCGGACCTTTGCTATTCATTATTTACATCAATGATTTGGGCAAATGCATTCTTAAGACGATTCATTACAATATATTTGCTGGCGACCTCAAGATTTACGCGTTGGTCCCTGATTATAGCAATGACCTTCAAAATGCGATTTGCAAAATATCTGCCTGGACTGTCCAATGGAATATGAGTATTAGCTCACCTAAATGAAATGTCCTACACCTTGGGAATCTGAAGAACCGAGCTCAATATATTATAAATGGTCAAATTATAACGAACAAAGAGATAGTGCGAGACCTTGGTGTATTTTTTACTAAAAATCTCCATTTCGGGTACCATATAAACACAATTAGTAAGAAAGCGCGATCAATGTGTAATCTGATGCTGAGATCCTTTCATTCTACATCCCCCGACCTTCTTTTTAAAGCATATAAAATATACATTCGTCCGCTCTTAGAATCGTCCAGCATAATATGGAATCTAACTTCAGTAGGTCTTGTAAATGAACTCTTTTTACCAGGAGAGTTTTGAGACGATGCTCTGTTCCCCCCACTGTCCTATCGCGATAGATTGAAAACTGTCACACTTGAAACCCTTGAGTATCGCCGCGCCTTACGAGATATGTTCTATGTTTATGACTCCATTCATAATTACGTTCACCACGACTCTGCTGACTTGTACACAATCACTCCGCTCACTCGTGATTTGCGCTCCTCAAATAGTTTACGCATTTCTACTCCCTTCAGAGTTAATTTCAACTTGTGCTAGTAGAGTCCTACCGCTCTGAATCACCCTCCCTGAGCCAATAGTTAGTTATCTCTCTCCGTCCCATGCTCCGCAGAGAAATCAGTAAATCCCCCGACCTAGCCCTATCAATCTGACGAATTCGATTGTAACATATAACTGCCACATACCACCACCCCCATCCCCCAGCTCGCTGTGATCAAGCCCGAAGACCGACCTGTTCTTCCCTATTCCTTCCTCAACGGCTATTAAAGGGATATTACATAGATTGACGATTTCAATGTATTTGGTAGTAAAGATCATTTTAGAAAATATTGTTAATATAATAAAATATTTGAAAAATATTTAAATATCGAAAATAAATTTTAAAAATTCACAAATAATAAAAACACTTACCGGTTGATGGTGCTCGAGGCGGTCGGCGAGGTTTCACGAACCTCGTCGTTTTGAATGCACGCTCTTGATCGATTGCCCGTAACAACGGCACGACGTGACGAGGCCCCCGTTTTGCTAGGTTTTCATTCAATTTTCACTGGTTTACACTGTTTTTTCTGGATTATTTTGGTTCCCAGCGCTGTAGCTGAGTGTCGCAGCTCGTTTGGCACCGAAATAGGCGTAGATATGTGGATTTACGATCGTTGCGAATCATCATTTCCATCGACAAACATCGGTTTTCTTGCAATGTCCCCGTACTTTCTTTAATAAATTGGTTACCAGCGCTGTGTATTACGCTAGTGCAACGTTTTGCGCCGATGATGATTGATTATCCTCAGTTTGTCGCTCATTATGCCTATTTTGTGATTTTTAAGTGGTTTCGGTTAACAACGTCGCGTTGCTAATCTTCATCAAACCTGCTATCAGTTGTATGCTCACACAACGGAAGAGACGGTGCGCCAGATGTGGCGCACAATCGGCAAAAACGCGCTGTTTTCCTGCCAATTTGAAGAAATATCATCAGTTTGTTTGGGTGAAGTCTCTTGGTCTCAGTAAAGAGGAGGCCTTGCGCGAACTAGAGGTGTTTCGTGAGAGAGTGGCAAATAAGGAGGACATTCGGTGGTGCGAAGCACATTTTGGAGCAGACGGCCTTCCGATAGAGGTAGAATATAGTTGAACCGAGCCTATTTTCTAATTTCAATAATGTTCTTGAGGCTCCCGTTCCGTCAAGCGACGAGCTAGATACTGGGGTAACTGAGGTAGTAGCTGCCTTAGGGAAAACTACGACCGCTATCTCTCTCATAGAAACGGCGCCGGACTGACCTACCTTCTTCTTCATCTGCTGTAGTTCGCGTGGATAGTGACGAGGGCGGAGGGACACTCGAAGGGAATGAGACACATGTGAGAACAAATGACACATTATTAGCATTTATCATAGAGGAAGTTTAACATTGTGCTCAAAAATAGTATCCACATATTATTGTGATCACTATATTAGGGCGAAGACGTTTATGATGTGGGGGATGATGATCAACAGTCGCTGAACGAGTAGCCAATTGACGGTGAAGGGAAGGTACACAATACATTTTGAAATCTTTATTATACTCAAAAAATATAACAATCGAAGTATGTATAAATACATGTCAATAGATATTTAACGAGTGAAGTGGAAATATAATGATGAGAAGGCAGTACTGGATGAGAGGTATAACAACCAGGCAACTCCAATTTAATCAAAACAATTTTCGGGAACTTGTATTACTGGTTTTCACTGTCACAAATCGCACTATCCCTTGCGGGTCCAAGTTATCTCCGGGTTACGTTAGCCAATATGAGATCACCTACATCCTATTCCTGTTCACACATCGGTGCATCGACCGGGAACCGAACCCGGGCCTCCTGCTTGGCAGGGATCCTGCCACTAGACCATCGATGCGAGTGCCTTTATGTGACAGGAATAGGATGTTGATGGTTCTGTACATGTGTTTTCGACGACGCCACTAAGAGGGAAGGGTAGGTCAAGGGCTGTATCAAAAGGAAGGAAAGATTGAGAAAAAACCACTAAAATATGTTCCGTGTTCTCTAGAACAGTTTCGGGCTAGTTTAAAGAATATGGTTTAAAGAATAATGATACCGCTCTGATTGTGATATGTTATTACCAGGCACCGAAATATTGGATTTGCCTGGTTGTCATGACTCCTCATCGAATACCAATTGTATGTCTAAACTAGAATCAGTATAGTACCTACTTATCAATGCAATAAATTATCGAACGAAAAAAATCCAGACTCCCGATGCGACTCCTCTGTCGGTGTCGCAGCTTGTGATCGCCTCTCAAAGTTCTACAATGGATGGTGTAGTACCTCAGAGATTAATATCGACCATCTCAAGTGCTCCTACTGTAGAGAGAAAGGTTAGCTCTAGAATGGGGCAAACCAAAAAAAATATTGAAGGACTCCTCATTTCGTTTCTCACAAGTTTCCTATCAGAGCGAATCAGATACAGAAGAGGAGGACGAAGAGGATACTACAGTGCACTCGTCATATTTTCTGACTGCGAAACCCATGATTGACATGCTCTTTCGTAGATGCCAAGAGTGTGGTGCACTAATCGATCCGATAAGTGTGCAATGGAGGCAAAAGGCCAGCGCACTATGGGTGACCTACTCGTGCACGGGATGCAAGAAGCACTTCCGATGGGACAGTCAGCCGAAAAGGGGCAGAGGGAAAAGTCGAGTTTATGAAATGAATCAGGCTCTGCCCGTTTCCGCTTTCATAACTGGCTTGCCGATCATGGTGACCTGTCAAGTTGTGGTTTCTTATCCAAAATGTTCTTACAGAGACTCATTGATCAGTGTGATCTCCTCTCTATTGCGATCCCGAAGGAACGGTCTATGCGGGACACCATTCGTTTCTATGCCTGTATTTCGATCGATCGAGTGTACTTGAGATGGGAGAGACTAGCACGTGATCTCTCAAAAGATGTTGCACCGGTATTTTAGTCATCTCAGAATTTCATTGGAAATAACTCAAAATAGGAGGAAGGGATTGTTGTGGCACTCGATGGACAGTTTGCCCACCCTGGCTGGACATCCAATAACGGGAAAGTTACCGTATTCGATTGCGCCCTTGGCCTCGCCATCGCTGCAGTATCCCTCTCCACGAAGGATGAGGAAATAGGTCATATTATAATTATGTAGTAAATGTAATCTAGAAAGTACAACTATAGGTGGAGTCTCATGTCGGATTGAAACAGTAGGCTCGGAGAAGGCGCTGGTGGAACTAGTTGATGATGGCTTTAGCATCAGGTATAATTCAGATAATGCTCAACAAGGATTTAGAATAACATTTTGTATCCAAACTCCCTTCCTATCGTAATGTTTCCATACCGTAACCCATCTAACTACTGTAACCTATGCTTGTACGGTATGCTCTTCGCATACCGTAACTTCCTAGGCAACTTTGTTTCCAGCTACCAAAGTATATCGCTTCATTTAATCAGAGCCCGTATCACCGACTCAAATGCGAGCGTGGACAAGCGCATCCGCGAGAATCCTAAGCTAAAAGGAATCGAGTCAAAGAGGGACTTTTGGCACGCCCAAAAATCGCTCAGAAAGGCGTGGTGGGCTGTGAGTAAAAATTAACGTATTACCCATCTAAGTCCTGCACAGGGTATGAAGAGTTACCCTCGCTTCTCGGAATGGTACAAGTCGTTCTTTAATCATTTGTTCTACGTAAACAAGAGATTCCCCAATCGCGAAGATCGACCACTCGCTCTAGAATACGTTCGTTCGTTCATCAAACACTGCACGGGACAGCATAGATGGCGAAAGGTGGACAAATGGCTAATTTGGTAGAGTCTTATTGTGCTACCAGGGAGATGAGTTCAATCTGATCTCCACGTGTGATCACTCAATTGTGCCAGCATCGAAGAGGGGGAAGAAAGGGATGAAGGCAGACAAGAAAGCACCCCAGAAGACTTCTAAGCAACTGATTGAGGTATAATTTTAAATAATGATTTTTTTTAGTTTTATGTTTACAATGAAAGGTGGACTCGCCTGAGCACCAATTGATTCGGTCCCTACTGTTCTCGCCCAACTTCGAGAAAGTCTTCCTCGATTCCTCTTCTGAATTTGGAACATCAATCTGTGAATGTTATCATTCACTCTCCAACATGTACGCACCAAAGAGACTTTCCAGGTAAATTCTTGTTATTGATTTTATTAAAATATAAGCCGAAAATTTGTGTTACATTCATAAAGCTTTTCTATGCTAGCTCGGCGCCCTACTACAATAAGAAGATGAAGTGTACAGTAATGCATCACAACTCACTGGTGTACGGCAGCATGCTGGGAGTGAGGACGGAGACCGGCAGCGTGCTTCTCTCCAAAAAGGGAAGAGTTGCGGAGGCTGTGAAAAGAAGAATGAGCACAGGAGAACACCCATGGAGGAGAGAAGTACAGTACACTGACAATCGATGGTTCCAAATTTCTTTCTAGATTCTTGAGGAGAGTTGGGAGCTAAGGGAGGAATACGAGGATAAGCGATTTCTCAAGAGACTCGGAGCGCCTGATGATGATCATTTCGATCACCTCAAGGAGGTCTACGACCGGATGATGAGGGGAGAAGAAAGTGAGGAGGAATTCGAAATGAATGAAGAAGAGGAGATGGATGATTTGAGCGAAATTGATGAGGATTGGGAGTGATAATTCTATGCTAGCACACTCCTAACACAACACTATCAGTCTAGAATGTATGCTTTCGTAAACAATTGTGTGATTTTCTCAAGTTCTTAACCGATAAAGTGGAAATCTGTTTGCTTTCATGAACACACCTGACAAGCATGAACCCCCCGTCGATTGATGAAGACGTTGAGCACCTGAGAAGGAAATTCTCACATCTCCCTAATGAATTAATGTTTTTTTTTTCATTTATTCAAATGGGTAATCAGAGAACAACTAGTCCGTTTTGGTTTATTGCTAATTATTGTTGTCTTCTCAAAGAGATGAGTTGGTACCTGCATGTCAGTGATTCCGAATGCCTTGGCGATGGTCGCTCTCTCAGATGGCCACAGTGACTCACTCCTCATGCCATGATTCCACTCAACGATTCATTATTCAGAAGAAGAAGCTTGAAACAAAAGTGGATGAAAATATGTTATTCCCAGTGATGTGCTCGGGAAGGGTATGGCTCCGTAAATCCGTGAACCCGCCTGGTGGGATTCCCGTTACCCCGGCGTACCCTGCATGGGAAGGGTACGGCATCCCCAGACGCACGTGAACCTTGCCTGGTTGAAGTTATTCCCAAAACAAATAGATGGAAAGATAAGAATGAACCTGAATATGTTCTTCTGTCTCCTCGTGAGAACCAATCGAGACGGTCGCTGCTTATTCGCCCTCTTCGAGAAGCTAAATATATATGCTCCTCTTAGTTATTAGAAATTTCTGATGTCTCAACACTAGCAGTGTATTCGATAATTGATCTGTGTTATTTCCAATACAGTTGATATATGCCAATCACGAACCTGCGAGTCTTATTCGAGTAAGAAGCGACGATATTCTGGACTCTTTCGCGGACAGTATCTTCTATCTTGATGGCGTCATCTTCCGGAATCTTCTCAGCGGGAGAACGGGAGTGTACTTGTGTCTAGAAGAAACGATCAGCAGTAGTATTAAATTCCCCAAAGAACTAATAAAATATCAGAAACAGCTCAGATAAATATTTCAGCAGAGTTGTTATTTCTATTCCAACCAACAATTTCAACACATTAGCAAAGTAATTTATTTTTTGCCCATTCCCCTCACTCACCCGTCCTCTCCTCCATTGACTACATCGATTTCCTCTTCTCCATTCTCACTCATGTGCCAGTTCATCTCCTGCTCTCTGCAGAGGATGCAACAGAAGGGGAGGATGCACACCGAACCACTGCTGCAAATGAAAGGGATTCACTCTTCACGACAAGATTAGGATGAGCAAGTGAATTGTCTTCTAGCTGAACCAACCTCGATGTGCAGCATGGGATTGAAGAGAGTCATCTGCTGCATGTGCTGCATCGTCGCGAACTCATGCTGCTGCTGCAGCACCAACTCCGATAGATCTGCGAGCGTGCAGGATGATCTTGGCTAATCTTTGGAGGGACGAGTCTCTCGAAAGAATGTGGAGAGAATCAGAGAAGAACAATGGCTGACCGATCAATTGCTGTAATCCATCGGGAAGTTGAAGCAATGGAGGAAAAGGAGGGAGGACGGGGAAGAGAGTGGAGATGGGAGGGAGAAGGGAGAAGCCTCAATTGGGGAGATTACCATAGATGAAATATTATTTAACGATTACTTGCAAAGAATACATTGCTTGTGAAGTTCTCATAATTCGAGTACTAGAAAGACCATCAGAAATGGCTATTCTTGGTTCGCTCTCTTTAACTGACCTCTCTGATCTCCTTGGCCAATCGTCGTCGACGATCTCTCCTCGTGAGGAACGAAGACGTCGTTCTCCAACGAAAGCGAGGGGTCAGAGAGAGCCGGACTGAAGACATTGATTAAAACTGAACGCGACTCATGAATTTATCAAATCATTGACAAATGAAAGTAGTACGAAAGTAGTAGTACACACAAGCAAATAATTTCCCGAGCCAGTGGAATCAGAATGAGAATAGGGAGAATGGACCTACCTCTGATCCTCCTCCTCTGTATCTTCTTCTTCTTCATTCATCACTCTCCCCTCCTCTTATTCCTCCCTCATCTCCATAGTCGAATCCTTGCTCGTCACTGACGTCATCTGGATTCTCGTCTTAGTCGACGAGCAGCGAGGAGGGACAGAAGGAGGAGGAAGTGACGTCATCGTCGAGACCCTCGTCGTCCTGAAAATATGCCAAATTTGAGATCTTTTTTTTGTATCTCTTTTACTAATGGGTCACGGAAATTAAAATCAAAATTAAAATAATCAGGCTTGACATTGAATTGCGACTTACACAAATGCTATCAATTAATGCTTTTCCTAGCTATTTTAACGCCCATGAGCAACTTCAGAATTTTATTTTAAAGCTAGCAACTTTCGTGTTTCAGAAGATGATAACTCACGGAGACAGGAGAGGTGGTGGTTAGGGCGAGCGCTCGGCAACGAGCATGACCGCGTGAGATTGGAGCAGTCCCGTCTGATGCTTGACGACAGCCACCTGACGAGGAACCATCGGAGACGACTGCAATGATGTGTCATCAATGGATGTGTAGCTAACAATAAACACTAGTTATAATGAGACATTTTTTGAGCGAAAAAAATGAAGAGGGTATTCAAGCATTACACAAAAGAAAAAAGTCGAACCTAGGATAAAAATATATAAGAAACTAACAGTACTTACCTCTTCCTTCTTCACAGGCGTAATCGCGCCAGTACCATCGCTCAATCCGGGCGAATTCACACCCACGAGATCCTAGAGGCGACAACATTAAATATATTTAAATCAGTAAAACAACCTAGTCAAAACTCGGGTTGGACAGAGTCAACCGCGCCCCGCGAGAGAAACGAGTAAAAATGAATCTGACATTTTCGTAAATCGCATTTGCATTGAATGATAAAAATATTACGTGCAAGTTATTTGAAAAGCTCGCCCGAGTGTAGGAGAAAGGCGAGGCGATTGGCGACCCAGAGGATGAAGAGCCGGAGGAGTCATGATGAACACTCGACCCTCTGGAAAGCAAAACTTTTAGAAAATCCATAAACTTTCAGCTAATCAGAAATAAAGTCAAACGGTGCTACAGATAAAGAACTTTCTCTCGAGGTTGTTTATTGACAAGAAGGAGGGGAGGGTTAACCTGTGTGAGGAGATGGGCGACGGGAAACAGCCACTATCTTTCCCGGCTTCGCCTCGAGAGCTCAGAAGAGACTCGCGCGTGTCGCGTGCTATCGATCGATAATCGATTGACGCGACGCACGCTGCAGTTTACATCGTCAAATATATTTAAATTAATTAAACAGTTAAGCCAAAAAATAAGAATAGATCGCAGTTATTGAGCACCAACCGCACAGCGAGAGGCTCATGCATATTTAAAAGGATATTCACCTGGAAGATGTTCGCGTCGTGCTATCGGTTGACGATGCAGCGGTCGTTCTTCAGGTCGATGTTCGTCTGCGCGCCCAACTCGAACCGACCTACTGCAATACCGGTCGATAAATCACCGTAACCCGCCATTTTAACAGTTCGCGATGATGCGCGGGAGACGCAATATTCAACTATAGTCAAGCAAAAGTAATATTCAAAAGGGCTAAGTTACCTAGTTCAAATTCTAATGCCTTTCAAGTCAAATATTAAAACGCAACTAAGGACGCTTACCTGAGTTATAATGCGGAGAGACGACGTTTGAAGCGATAACGTCGTAGACTGCTTCAGTTTTTTCCTCTTTCGTGACAACCGCCCTGCAATTAGGACATACTTAAAAGCGGTATGAGTAACCTAGGACGCTACTAAGGGGCGCTTACTTTCGCAAATATTGGTGAGCGGAGCAGGACAAGCATACAAGACCGCTCGGCGAGCCACAAGGAACCGAAAGTGGCTGGTGAGCCGGCCGAGAGAGCAATTTGATTTCGTGATTTTGAAAGCTAATCGCGCCATATACGCAAATAGAATTTGGGAATTTATCGCTCACCTTCCTGAGGGTTGTCGATCATAAACCTGCAGACATTGATGGTGTTTGTAGTTTATCCTGACGCCAGTATCTGCATGACATATAAGGAATTCACCATAAATCGACGTAAAGGAACATTGGGTAGTATTAGAGAAGCAATTTGGCGGAATCAAACAATCAAAAACGTGAGAAAATGGGCAGAAAATGGGACAATTGAAGCAAAGCGGAATTGGCAAAATTCCAGAGTGCAGTGGTGTGGAAGTAATTTGATTTTGGCGGGGCCGCTTGGCACACCATGCACGCTGCTTTTTGTAAACACACCACAATTGTATTTATTTTTTTATGAAAACAGAAATTTTTTTAAAAATTTAATTTATTTAAATATTGACATAAAATATCGAGTAGCTTAAAGGGATCCGGACATCAAAAATCAAGTGTGCCTTAAATTGCGTCTCATCGACCTCTTAGTTGAATGCAATAAACTAAAAAAATTAAAAAAAATTATTTAAGCAATACAAATAAATAATTAAATATATAGTGTATTACTGTGGTAGCGTGTAAATTCGACGTTTCAAAAAATTCAAAAAAAATATATTAAAATTACTGTATTGGAAGCATCTTGATTACCGGTTTTCAGACCGGCTGGCCAGCCTTCTTCTTCGGCAGTTTCTTTGCTTTCTTTTACTTTTTTTTAGTTATTTATGTTGTATTTCACTGTTTTGTGGCCTGAATTGTATTAGCAAAGAGCTCGGTCATGTATAATGCGGTTAGTGAAATAATCTGCACCTATTGAATAGCGAACGAGCGTTTTCTGATTGCTTCATATTCCTTCTAGTCGCACTTTTATTGCTTGCATTTGCTATCAGTACATAGCTATGGTTAGCTGATCCGCTTGCCCGCTACGATCTCTCTTATGCCGGACAATTCGCGACCTTGCCGCGATAGGAAGGGAATGGTTAGTGCGCCCGAACATTATCGAGGATGAGTTCAAGTTACTCGAAGAGGCTAACGACGATTCAAGCAGAGGGGTAGCGAGCATGGATCGCCACCCCGACTTCGTAAGGAGACACTAACTGAACCCCGAAGACGTGAGTCATGTTGTATTTCGCCTATTGGACTTATTTTCATCGTTAGTAGGAGCTTTCGGTTGTATAATCCAATGCTGAATCGATATAAAGCTCTTTATTGTCTTGGCATTGGTAATCGAATTTTCCGTTTGCTCCACTACGCGTTTTTAGCATTGTAAGAAGAGGGAAGGGGAGACTCTAGAAGGAGGGCGGTGTACAGGCACTGGACAACACTTTTTACTTCCAAAAGACTAAAATCGTATGCATATGCCCTGAGGAGGTAATCTGAATAATATACAAGCCCTGAGGAGGCGATAATAAACGCATAAACAAACAAGACTGTAACATTCCAGCCCGAGCCTACGGTAGACGCGATGGCTGATGTAATATCTGATCTACTTTTCCCATTGCCTCGTCGGACTAAGTCGGGAATATCTGGAGTACGTACAACAATATCATTCGAAACATTTTTTCAATTATGAAAACAAGAAACTTGAACGATGTAGAAAAATCAAGCTACAAAACATTGAAACATTGATTAGATTTCAAACAAATATTATCCATTCGACGTCGAACATGGATGGGCCATTGTCGATCCGTACTCGAGCACCTTCTCGCAGTCCTCCAGACCGCCTGGGAAGACCTGATGTCGATTGATAAATATGGCGTACTGTAGCCAATCTGTAGTACTGTCGCCAACCAGTTCATGCTTGACCTACCTTGATGCCGTCCCAGTGGGTCGTGTCCACGAATATATTCTGGTCCCAGTCGAACATCGGCCCGATCAGTCGACTCAATGCGGTCAGCGTCCAGCGCGTCCAGTGCATCATGCAGTAGGCGTCCGGACACAAGCGCGACTGCAATCGAGAACCCGGTTTACTACGGTAGTTCCGTGGGGAAGGCAGATCAGTTCCCCGGGTCACAAACCTAAATTAGGATTCCTAACTCACTTTTCTAGAAGCCTACAGAGACCCACCCCCTCGTCATCCACCCCCCTCCTCTTTAGAGGGGTTGCAGAATGCCTTAACTTCAGCAGCCAAAATACAAACCTAAGCAGTGTCAGCAGATGCCCAAGCAATCTTATCACGAGAAAGGGGTGGAAGTGGCGGGGTTTGGTAAGCTCCTAGGAAAGTGCCCTCACCGGATATTAGTAGAAGATCCGAAGCACGGGCTCGATGGGGGTGCATCGCCACCTTGTCTGTCATAGACTTGGTGATCTGAAGGGAAAATATTTATCTTTTTTTTCATTTGTTTACAATTTGCAGATCTCAAATAAAAAGCACTTTGCAATGATCCTCCACTACATCTACCGTACTTTGTTGGGGAGTGGTCGGTAGAGGGTTGCGGCCATCAGGTGATGAGATGCGATCTCTTCTTCTGCTTCTCGCCAGCCATCTGAATCGATATTAAGGTAAGACGAGATGGTGTGCTATCGAGAACTGATCCGATTCGAGACCAACCTTGCTTCGCAGCTCCTTCAGCGGTGTTCGCTGTTGCGCTTGGTGCGAGGATGTGGGAGCAGTGGTGTAGCTGTGGCTACCGGGCACACTGCAATACACGGTAAATAAATACGCCGGAAACCGCTCGTAACTGCACATGAAACTGTAAATTGACTGTTCTCAATTTGCGGGTTGATTCTGCCGCTATACTTACATATTCTATCAGCATCAAATTAAGTAAGGAAAAAATATAAACGCGCCTTTTCCTCGAGCGGGCGGATGTCCGCCATCGTACGCCGATCGGTCGTCGTCCATCCAACGGAACACCTGTAATTTGTGCAATTAGTCCAGACCTTTTATAGAGCGAGCAGCGTGAATGGTTGATGGATGTGTATTGACAGGCGTGCTAGACAAAGGCGTCAAGGAGGCGTGATCGTAAAACACTATTCGAAAATGCCACGTGTCTTTCGCAAAGTGATCACTCGTCCCACCACTTTCATATTTCATCGAACCCTCATAAATGAACCGCGAAACGCGAACCTCGCGGTGGAGCATGGATAACAGTCGGGGTGCGGCTTGTGAGAGAAGCTCTCGGCCATCTGCTGGAAGCACGGACACCAGCTGGTACGCGCACATCACCTGACATTCGATATTTAAATAATTTAATTGTAAACATTTTAAATCTTCTTGAGAATCAAACGTTGGCTTGACAACTTTTAGAATTCATGAGGGACCATCACAATCAAAAATGCAAATTAACTAGGCCGATCTCAGCTTCAAAAGTAGATCCAATATGCACAGCTTCGACAAACAGACCAACTTCTTGCTAGTGATCTAGTTACCCTCGACCCGTTCGGCTCCGGGCTTCCATTTCTGCCACCAGTTTCATAAATACCAAGGCTTGCTGCTTTTCAGTTTTTAAGGAAATGATATAGCCAACCCCTCCACTCAAAGTAGAACCACTTGAACCACTTACCGGCTCCGTGCCGTTCCACCAGTCATTAACGAGCAGTCCTCTGTCCGTCTTCTTCGACTGGTACAGGGAGGGGGAGGTCTCCGGCTTGACGTCGGCCGCCGCCAGGAACTCCTTGTCGTTGGCGATGTCGATGTGGACGACCTGCCGCTCCGCCAGCTCCTCTCTCGAGAGGTTGTGTGCCTGTATTTTAAATAATTAAATATAATTTTCAATACTGATAAATAATGAAACGTCAAACAGGTTGATCCAACGAGCATATTTTCGAATTTAACAATTAAATATAAACTATTAATCCATAATGTACACGCCATTCAATATCACGCTTGTAAGGTTGTGGGAAACTAAAGAATCGCGCTCGCTAGAGATGGAAGTACGATACAGGCGTCTTTGCAACTCTCAGGTGACAGCCGTAATACTATACTCTACTTTCGAGGCTGATTTTATTTATTGGTATTCATCAAGTAGAGATAATACACGTGGGTGGGTAAAGTGTGGCCCGAGTGAGAACTATCCCCGAAACATCACTCTAGTTTATTCAAATTCTTACTCACATTATCGGTGGTTCCACGGTCCAGAGGGTCTCGACCCTAATGGAGAAGTTGTCCTTCATGTAGTCGGGAGTCGTCAGCATCGTCCGGCAATAGGGGTGGGTGTTCTAGGCCTTCTCGTGGATCGCCCGCCAGCCCTTGGGAGCGATCTCGCGGATCAGCGTCGGGGCCTAAAACAATTCAAAAATATTGATTTATCGATTAAATATACACTAATTAACGGATTAACTAATTACAGCTGACCTTCGACCGAAGGTGGTAGATCTTGTGCGTCTACTGGCCGCGGTCGTACGAGCCGTTGACGCTTCGGCCACGGAGTGCAATTGGCCGACCTGGTATTTCTCTACGGTCAGCGGAAAGACGGTACGGCTGGAACGGTTAAATAGAAATATTATTAAAAAACAAAACAATCGTGGAAAACGCACTATTCCTTGACGATCATTCTCCGTGTTGCACGTTCTACTCCGCCGTCGATGGATGGACCGGCAGCGAACCGCTGAAACGGAGCGAATGAGTGGTGAGGCTCGACAATAAAATACAACACAAAGGAGGCAAAACTATTATGTAGTATCGACATTACGAGGAAAATTATTACAATTGCGAGGATGGTGGGAAACGTCGGAAAAACTAGTCAACGCGCCTTCCTACACGGTAGAGCGAACGAACACCGCAGATATGAACTGAAGTCGGCATTTCCACGTTCATATCAAGCCACGCCGAATTAAACGCACACGCGAGTATTTGGCGACGGGTTGAGTCAGCAATATTTATATTACAAGTTCATCGCAAGTCTAGCGAAACAAGAGCAACTCGAAAAAAGCAGCTAGCAAATTTGGTACCATAAGCTAAACAAGGTGTATTCCTGCCTAAATTCATGGTGAGCAAAGTGAACTGGGCCATTCTGAAACGGAGTATAACCAGTTTTGAAAAGAAACAACGTAAAAACAAGCGGAAAACGCCGAAAAAAGCGGAGCCCGGTTGCGGTCGCTAGCGGGAACCGGTAAATTCAGAGCCGGTAAATTGCAAAAATAGTGGGAAACCTCACCAAGGCTCACGCTACCGTTCAAATTGTTGAATTATTTTCATTGCGAATTTTCTCCACTCATATATTTTTTAAATTTTTATTTTATTTTTCGAAATAACATGTTTTCAATAGTTGATTTCAATAGAAAGAAACCAAATAATTTAAAAATATAAACTTTGGGGCTCCCGGATCCCTTTAATATAAGTTCAAATGTTCGTTCTCTGCAGGGTCCCTTTAATGCTGTCGGTGATAAAGATTAAAGATTAAAGATTAAAGGAGAATACGGCTCGCTTGTAATATCTGCATAAGGATATATTGATTGTTGAATGTAACCAATCACATTTACACAACGTCTAATTCAATGTTCTGTTGTTAAAATCCCCAACAAAAATGCAAACGCGAGAATTCGTTACTATGTAGAAAAAAAGTCAAGATGTCTGTCTGTCCGTTCGTCTTTGTGTTTGTTTGTCTGTCACGCTCTCCGTTTTTCGCTCATAACTCGCTTTAAACTCATCATAGACCTACAAGTAGGGCACCATACGAGCCCTCTCGGCGAGAAAAAACCGAGCCCTCTGTTGGGTGTCACATCCTGCCCTCTTCCAACTCATCCTGCCGGTAGTTCATCCCCCCTTCCCAGTACTTCTTCAAGACACCCTGATGGATCCGGGGCCGAATTCATGCAATCGTTTCGCTGGATAAAGAATGTGCGCTCTCTAGAATCAGCGGAGACGTGACCTTTTCTGTCCCGGCGCGTGCAGAGATCGCGAGCCCCCAGATAGGAGCTCCCTTTCCGTCTCACCTAAGCTTTGTTCAGAGGCGATAACGTAACTGCGTAGTGTGGTTCGTTTATTGCCAGAGGATTCGTCCTCATCTGACAGGCACGGCCCCGTAAGTGCGGGTGCTGTTCGTAATTTTTGGATGACAGGAGAGGCAAAGTGCTGGCAGTTTTCCTTGCAAATTATTCCCTATTGTTGTTCTATTTATGTACAGATCCAGGACTGAGAGTATGATCAAAATATCAGCAACAAGTATAACATGAAAATGAGGGGACGAGAATTCTTGCGTGAAGTCTGCAAAATAGCAAAATGCTGACAACACCCAGGATTCCCAAGCCGTCTCCGATCCAAGTATATTCGTGGATTCCTGCGGTGTGTGATCAATATTTCGATGGATCGGTGAGGGTAGGTCACTCTCTCTCCCTCTGTTTGGACAGTAGGCGAGAGAGTGTGGGAACCGAAGAGAGTTCCCATATGAAGGTGTGGAATACGGGGCTGTAATGGCCACCGTTGAGCACGCGAACCTGCCAGGGTGTCTAGAGAGACAGTGGGCAGTGGACTGGTACTGATTTGTGGACAACTACAGTACACCTGGGGATTGTTACCGTACCCCCCAATGATGGTTGCGAGATGAGCTATTGAGTCAACTGAATGAGCGGAAAAGTAGGAGACTGGGGCGGCAGTACCACAGCGGACAGCCATGGAAAGCTACCATACGCCTGGGAACGAGTACCGTAACCCACCGACTGGAATCTGCCTTCGGTTAAGCGTAAGGTGGACGTTGAGGATACGCATTAAGGTCATTTTTGGAAGTGTTTGAGCATAGGAGGCAACTTTTGAGCGCAACAGCGAGTGTTTAGCTTCAAAATTTTCACTAATTTTTGGAAAAAATCAGAATTATTTACTACAGGCTATCAAAACAGCCACTTTTTGTGCATTTTGGTGTGGTAATGGATGACTAGCTTGAGTAAGTGGATGACTAGGTATGAGAGTGATCATCGTGTTCTGTGAGAGAAATGGTACCGAGGATGTGAAAAGAACAGCTTGAAATCTCGATTTTTAGCGGATTTTGATCACTCGCTCGAGAAATTCACGGAAAAATGGTCAAATATCGATTTTTTCTGAACTTTGAAAAATCGCTAAAATTATGCAGTTTTGAGAGGAGATTCAGACACACCAGTGGACGTCTATAGAAAAAAATCAGAACATGAAAGTGTAGAGTTTGAACAGTCGAACTTGGATCACTTCCGATTTACCAGTGATCAAAGACCAAATTCAAGAATTTATTACAACGGTTCGAAGTGACGATAAGAATGCACTATTTTGGCCCAACCTAGACAAAGTATTCACCTAAATCATATCCAAAATTGGATGCAAACGCATCACTTTGGTAGTTTTTATCGAATTTATTTGATTAGGGGTTTGTTTGTTTTTGTTTAATTTTGTTGTTGTTGTTTTTGTGCACACTTTTAGGACTGAAAATATCACCGAACCTATCACAAATGTGATGTCGCATTCTCGCCACTGTAGTAAGCGAGGCTGGAAGGTGAAAGAATCGTCCGGATTTCTGCAAAGTAATGCTTTCTACAGGGGATTGGACAGTCTGCAGCTGGGAAACCGAGCCCTTTGGTGGGTGTCACATCCTGCCCTCTTCCAACTCATCTCGTTGCTCTCTCATTTTGAATAATTTAAAAAAAATATATTTCTTTAATAAAACGAACCTTTTAGTAGTAGTGCTTACCATTCCATTGACTATTTTACGAGTTAGCTGACAAATCATAATCAATATAGCGCTCCCACAGATTATCACTATACCATTTGCAACTGAAATTGTCATTCAATCATGCAGTTTGCAGTTTTTTACATATAAGAGCGGGTTTATTGAATCGATTAGTAATAAAAAAGGTATGACTTCTTCTGCTTGACCCATTCAATAATCGACGGGACTTCGTAAAATATAAGATCTATATTTAAGCGATTTAGCGAAACTGACGTTGATAGGAGACAGTAAGCGTGCAGCAAAGACATAAAATGATGATAGGCCAACGATCAAAAACAGTAAAACCGCCGCAAGAAAAACCGGATATTTCCATCCGTGGTAGCAGAATAACGTGTCTTAAAAAGCAAAGTCTATAAGAGAGACTTTTTGATTCAGTGAACATATTTGTAGATACCCTTGGCAAAGTGCGAAAAATCGAAACCGTCCTAAATGTGCCTACATGTAGTACTAGACGAACATAGCTCGGGTGCCACATCTGGAGTGTTCTAGATCGCTCTCTGCGAAATGGGACGCACTTGTGTCAGAAAGTTGAAATTTCGAATTTTGTCATTTCGAAACCGATTTGAATCACTGATGTCTCAAAAAATCACTAATATTCCATAGATTATATGTGACAAATTCTGGAATGATTGAGCATCAACTCGTGAAGAAACAGAGAAAATAATTTTTTGAAAATTGTTAATTAATTCAGATTGGTGGGTAGATACGTTTTTTATTGCATTATTATCTAGAGCGGCACAATTACTATTCACATAAAATAGTTTAAACAAATTAAAAATACAGTTTGTGAGAAATCGTCAAAAATGTTTAAAAAGTAAGTTCTCGATCATCCCGAAAATACCGTACTCTAGTGATCAAGCTGTAGTGGCACAATAGAGGCCGGACAGCCTGGAATGAATTTAGACAGACATACTGTAATCCTGCTACCGTAGAAATACAGTAATCCTACTATGCGTGTATTCGTCTCTTTATTGTGTCAGTGACGAGAGAGTGTGCACCGTTTGGCGTATCTACAATATCAGTGTTACAGTATTTCAGACTACGGTAGCCGGGAAATGATAACTGACACAGTCTGAATGGTGTGATTCATGTAACCTTAGGAAGATCCTACATAATCTACCGTAGAAATACAGTAATCCTCCTATGCGTGTAATCGTCTCTTCATTCTGCACACTATCTCGTCACTAGAGTACGGTAGTTTCGGGAAGATCGAGAACTGACTTTTTAAACATTTTTGACGTTTTCTCACAAACTGTATTTTTAATTTATTTTTATTTTTTTACGAGAATAGTAAGTGTGCCGCTCTAGATAGTAATGTAATAAAAAAGTATCGACCCACCCATCTGAATTAATTTACAATTTTCAAAAAATATTTTCGCTGTTTCTTCACGAGTTGATGCTCAATCATTCTAGAATTTGTCACATATAATCTATAGAATATTAGTGATTTTTTGAGACATCAGTGATTCAAATCGGTTTCGAAATGACAAAATTCGAAATTTAAACTTTCTGACACAAGTGTGTCTCATTTCGCAGAGAGCGATCTAGAACACTCCGGATGTGGCCCCCGAGCTATGCTCGTCGAGTACTACACGTGGGCACATTTAAGACGATTTCGATTTTTCGCACTTTGCCAAACATATGTCCATTGACTGAAAAAGTCTCTCCTATAAACGACAGCATGCCCGTCATGCATTATCTAATCAGAAATATCTAAAAAAAGGCCGATTTAAGGTTCATGATAGGGGAATGAAAAGGTTACGACGACAATTCTTAACACGGGCATGGTGTAATGGATATTTCCTGATTTGAGGCGTCGATTGACACCGAGAACGTATTTTTTGGTTTTTTTTCCCGATTAATCATTTCATTTCAAAGGTTCAAGAGCGTGCGCTAATGGAACTGCAAAGGGGCGGTGCTTCCTCTCTACTTGCTCGCTTATCTCTCACCCGTCGTTTGCAGAGAGCGCGCGCTCTTGAGGACCTTTGCCTTTCCACTCATCCTCGGGCAAGCTCGATGCGAAGCTATGCTCAAACTTTTCGAGAAACCAGGCAGAGCGGGCTCCGACCACTTCGCTTTTGTCCCGCTTTCGACTCCCTTTCCGTTGTGACTCTTTCTAGGTGTTTTTGGGCCATAACTCGAGTCAACGATACGATATCTCCGAACGGCAAAAAGTATGGCCTTATTTAGCCCCAAAGGGATACATTAGACCCACAAATGAAACTGCCAAAGCAATTCGGTCACCCACCTTGCGGTCTCTAGCTAAGGTTGAGCAAAACTGAAAGAAAGGACGCTCAATAACCAAGAATATCAAATTTTATTAATACCTGGAGTGAGAACAGGTATTTCCTTTCCTTGCGCTTCGTCGTCAACAATAATGAGCAAGCAAACGAACGCGTTAAAGAAGGAGTGTGTCAGCAAAGTTGAGAATTTCATATGGGACAATACGGGTATTGATCTCATGAACCATTAGAGAATCCCAAAAGATGAAAGTTTGAGGTCCATTTTGAAGAGAGATATGCTCGCGCGAAATTTGCTTGCAGGGCAGGGAAAGTACAGTATGCTAATGAAAAACACTCATTTTGAATGGCACGCCCTCTGGCTGACCACTTTCTCACCTCCCTCGCCTTTCACCCCTCTTCCCTTCTCGGTCCACTTTGTATAGCAAATGAGGGAGGAAAAGGCAGGTTCGAATCCCGCCGGTGATCATCATTTTGCAGGATGTTTTGATTGTCATTAAAATACATTATATAAATGTATGCTTTACAATTGATTATGAAAAGATTCCAATGGATTTATCGCACAGTTGAACATTTGAACAAAATATACGAACCTAATCGAATACAAAGAGCAAAGTGTGATTGACCTCTCATGACGTCATGAGAGATCATGAGGACGCTCTTCCTCCAATCGGTCGATACTATTTGCATACTCTCGATGCATCGTGATCAGCTCATTGCCGGTCTTTTCCTTCCTATTTTCACCTTTTTTATGTTCCGTTTTGCTTCTTTCTCGTCCGTTACTAATCTATCACTGATCTCTAGATGCAGTTCCTCCCCGATGAGAAGGAAGTCGAGAGAGTCCTCTCCAAATGGGACGCATACTTGGAGAAGGAACAGAAGATGTTCGCGGAAGGAGTAGATCTCGAGAGAGTGTCCCAGTGCACCTGCACTCACTGCCCCCCTCGAGAGCAGAGCGACAAGCACGATTACTGCTGCCAGTCTCTCTTTCTGTTCCCCCCTCATCAACAAGGGAAACCTACTCAAGAAGGGTCTCTCCGACAAGCTGAGATATCACGGGAGCACTCTGTGTGTGACTGGGGATCGTCTCTTCACCGACTTCCTCATCACGGAAGCTGTGAGTTGCTTACCTCTACACAGCCTACTGTATTACCATGAATCGGGATGGCATATTTGAACCTTAGAAAGCGTACTGAATCAGGCTGCTGCTCTGCACGCGTACCAGCACGGACATGCAGCCAAGGATGAGAACGAGTGAGATAATTTTACCTTTCGCGCTACCATCATCGAACCTAACATATTCACATTCTGTAATTGCTATACGAACCACTGATAATTGACATCCTTCCTCTAACGAAATCAGCTATCATCTACCGTAGTACCAATGTGATAGAACTGAGCGTACCATTAAGAGCGAAGAGATACGGTTGCTACCGCGTCATCGTAGCTTCCCTCCTCGGGCCTCTTGGTCGGGGAGTGAGAGTACGTCTCCCTGCGTGCGTGATCGACGCAGTCAGGAAGAGGTGGCCTAGTGCCGATGGAAAGTACACTGGCTTCAAGCCAATGGAACTGTTCCCCGAAGAATGATTGCGTGCTAATAAAGAGTTGTGATTAATGGCGAGTGCTGCTGTAGACCTGAACAGGTGTGTATTCATTATCGATTAGTACCATCTACACGTCACTAAAACCAATCTGTAATTGCACACAATTATTTATTTCAGAAATCGGACCTGAAGAGAGATCCTAATTGGAATCTCCCGCCCTATCTCCCTCCCACTACTCTAGGCCTCCCTGCTGCGGAATATCTCGTTGTATCGAGAGATGCGCTCGTTTCTCTTCTCGATAAGTGCAAGCAATGTGCAATGAGGGAAACAAGGAGGGAAACAAGGAGAGATTGGCCAAGATCAATGTCGATGTTGTGACTGGTGCAATCATCACAGCAGTAGGAGGAACTGTGAATTCTGAGATATTCATTATAAATTAAATAAGTAAAGGGGGGCTTGAATGAACAGAAGAAGTTTCAACTAGTGAAATAGCTGGCATTCATTCCAGAAGCTACGGCAGATATTCCTAATGTCTGGCATCTCCCCGATCTCCACCTCCACCTTCCATCGCTTGAAAAAGCACTACGTTCGACTTGATGAGCTGTTTTGGAGAACACAGGGAGCCCTTATCGATTCAATCAGGGAGAGGATTGCAAAGGTCGGAATAAAACAGCCATTCAAGCAGAAAAGTGGTGTATTGAAGAGGGAGAAGGTTCATCTATGTGGGGATGGCAGTTTCGATTCTCGAGGGTACTCGGCTGCCTATTGCCGATATTTCCTGCTTAATGCAGAGACTGGAGAGGTCCTACATTATATCATCATGCACAAGACGGACACTGGTTCATCGAGCACAATGGAAGTTAGTTCGGATAAGGACCTTTGTAAAAAAAAAACAAAAATAGGTGGCTGCACTGGAGCAAGGGTTGAGAGAGCTCGCCCTCATGATTGGAGTAGATGGAATTGCTAGTCTCGTCACCGATCGACACCTAGCAGTCACTAAGATGATGCACGATAAATTTCCGGAGATCAAGCACCTTTATGACCCGTGGCATTTCTTCCGCAACATCACGCTCGCCTTAGTCAAGGTGAATGTTGGAGGAATGGAAAATAGATGTCTCTTTTTTTCGCAGATTTGCAAAGCCAAATATATGACGCCCGCCAGGATTTGGGTTAAGCCCATAATCAATAGATGTTATGATGCTGTGCTTTCTGCCCAGGGGAATGGAGAACTAGCCTCTGAGAAATTCCGTGCCATCCTATGCTGTATTGCTGGGCAGCACAAGTTTGACCAAGTATAATAAGAATTCAATAAATTAATAAATTAAAAGGAAATATTGTAGGATCCATCCTTCAAAATAATCAAGGAATGCCCACATGACCCTCCCAAGAATCCGAGAATTTATCTTCCCAAGGGAGGAGGCCCCTACAAGAGTCTGGAGGACCAGGTACTCTCCCCCCCCCCCCCTACGCATTCTTTCCTAAACGATTAGAATTAAAGGTATTCACGGAGAAGAACTGCGAGGATATCAAAAGTGTCAGTGCTAATCTTGATACGTCTCCATGTGAAAGCATTCATGCCCTCGCATGGAGATACGCGCCCAAAGATGTATACTTCATCAGGTAGTCTCAGTAGTTCTAGTCGCATTAATACGCTCTACTGAAAAGAGCTTCGTACTCGTCTCACTGTTCTCCACTGGAATCACCTCAAGGCCACTGCAATGGATGGATCGAGGCCGGTGGTATGAACATTCCCCCCCCCCCTAACCTACTATAGGGAATTCTATTTCATGTGGGCAAGAAGTCCTACACCAACCCAACACACAAGAAGAAGGTGTGGAGGAAAGTGCGCAAGGCCGCCTCGCACACCTGGAGAAACGACATAAAGCAGGGTACATACAAGGTTAACACCAGAACCGAATGAGGAAATACCCAGTAAAAGATGATTGAGACTCCAGATGCTACTGAGAGAAGAAGGAAGGCAGCACTCAAGCGGCAAAGAGTTTGGACCGGAGTTACGGGGACAATATTTAATTATTTGTTAAAGGAGTTGTGGGAAGTACTCACCAGACCGAGTCGTCCCTCCGCTGCCGACCAAAATATTGATTCGTCCAGTGATGAGACGAGGACGGTGGCCTCCTTCTCCCCGCCCTCACTCCGATGGAGCAACTGGAGTCGCTTCTGGATGCGGCCCTGGAAAAGGAACCGGATGAGTAGTAGTATAACGCTTCCAACAGAATCAATCATTAATTTTTTGCAGTTGATTGACACTGTTATATCGGGGGGGGGGGGGGGGGGGGGTGACAAAACGAAAACGACAAAACGGAAAAAAATCACAGTTCCTTCGGGATTCGACATAGAGAAGTGCGGGTTGTTGCATTGTTACTAGTATGCGCTCTAGTACATTTGCATATACAATTCTTGTTACTAGGCGATATTGAGTTTCACTCCTCACCTATGACCCGGGGGGTCATGGTCCAAAATCGAGAAATTGAATGTAAAGTCATGATGAGATATCAACAAGGTCCATTCTCAATCGATACTACAGTACTCAAGTAACTACCGTAACCCAGTTCCATGGGTCAGATTCAGTTCGTTGGGTCACACATTTGAAAAATAATTCTGAAGTGGTAGATCGTGATTCAATTAGCACAAATTATCATTCTCAATCGATACTACAGTACTCCAATAAATACCGTAACCCATTTCCGTGGGTCAGATTCAGTTCCACATTTGAAAAATAATTTTGT
Source organism: Pristionchus mayeri (assembly GCA_036245805.1). Taxonomy (NCBI): domain Eukaryota; kingdom Metazoa; phylum Nematoda; class Chromadorea; order Rhabditida; family Neodiplogasteridae; genus Pristionchus; species Pristionchus mayeri. The sequence continues at coordinate 43,408,135 of BTRK01000003.1, read as the reverse complement.
AATGGTAGATAGGGTTGACAAAGGAAGGATGACAGGAAGGCCTTCCTCTCGATTCTCAATCCTTGCTCAACGTTAACCAAGGCACTCTAATTTTTAGGTTATGCCAATTAACACTGAAGACTACTAGAGTAGACCCGCTTGCATAGGTTTCGGCTCTTCGAAAGCATCCATTCGAGACTATGAGATACTCGTATCAGTCTCTCAATATTTCATCTCAAATGGACTGTCTATATTTCTCGGTCAAAGTAATCCCACCGGATGAGATCCGTGGCAAGTCCAATCATACCAGTGCCGCCCAGTCGGACAGTAGCGATGATTTCTAAGGGTTCAAGATTCCGTCCAAGAAAGAGAAGAAAGAGGTGATCGATTATCTCTATGATATATTGTTTTCTTTCATTTTATCGAAAAACTACGTTGATCCCTTGTTTTTTCGAATTGTTTCGACGGAGAATTTCTGAGATTGGGAACTTTATGTAAAAAATAGAGATTAGCTCCGCGAGTGGTAGATGCAATTAAAATTGGGGGAAATGAAGGTATGTATTATTGTATGTATTTATGTAAATTAACTCCAGGTCAACATGGATTTCGAGACTTTCTATGCAATCTTCAAGGAAATGAATTCCGATAAGTACACGAAGAGGTATCGCCCTCAGTCTCTTTCGAAGTCAACCTGAGTGCCAAATAGAATTCGAGAAATTATACCACGGTATCTGCATTCTATCCACAACCTAGAGAGAGTAATTAAAAAAATAATTAAAAAATATATTAAAATGTTTTTTTTAAATTAAATAAATTTTAAAAAATAAGAAAAACAAACACGCCAAATGTAATTTAAGAATAAATAAAAAAATGTTACAAAATTAATTAAATAAATAAGAAAATTCTTTAAGATATGCAGCCAGTGATCGATTCGATGAAGTGTCGCCCACTCTCCGGATTGTCTTCCTCTGGCGGATTGGAATGGGATCGGGAGGGAATGAGGTTGGAGATGGGAGGGTTGAAATTTTGTGTCTGAAAGGAGCGCTCTCCTCTTGTGCAATGTCAGAGGAAGACAATCCGGAGAGTGGGCGACACTTCATCGAATCGATCACTGGCTGCATATCTTAAAGAATTTTCTTATTTATTTAATTAATTTTGTAACATTTTTTTATTTATTCTTAAATTACATTTGGCGTGTTTGTTTTTCTTATTTTTTAAAATTTATTTAATTTAAAAAAAACATTTTAATATATTTTTTAATTATTTTTTAAATTACTCTCTCTAGGTTGTGGATAGAATGCAGATACCGTGGTATAATTTCTCGAATTCTATTTGGCACTCAGGTTGACTTCGAAAGAGACTGAGGGCGATACCTCTTCGTGTACTTATCGGAATTCATTTCCTTGAAGATTGCATAGAAAGTCTCGAAATCCATGTTGACCTGGAGTTAATTTACATAAATACATACAATAATACATACCTTCATTTCCCCCAATTTTAATTGCATCTACCACTCGCGGAGCTAATCTCTATTTTTTACATAAAGTTCCCAATCTCAGAAATTCTCCGTCGAAACAATTCGAAAAAACAAGGGATCAACGTAGTTTTTCGATAAAATGAAAGAAAACAATATATCATAGAGATAC